>OY728129.1:251491846-252207846 GCA_963277665.1 Viscum album | reverse complement strand
TCTTGGATTTCTCTGGGTTGTAAGGTATACAACCACTCCTTCGCTGCTCCCTCAAGTGAAAAAGGGAATGCTTTCCACTTCACTTGCTCCTCCGCTACTCCTCTTGGTTTGAAGCTTGAACACACATGGCTGAATTTTTGAATGTGCCGATTGGGATCCTCACCTGCAAGGCCATGAAATTTAGGTAGCATGGGAATCATGTTTACTCTTAACTCAAAATCATTTGGTTGTTCAGGCATGTTTAACCGATTCTGCTGGTTAGCAAATTGTGGGGCACAAAGGTCCCTCAAGGTTTGTCTAGGGGTTTGTGCCATTATTGGTGGTTCTAATTGGATACTTGAGTCTTCTAAACTTATTTCTTCAAAATTGATTTCAATATTGAGATTCCTATGCCTAGTAAACAATGTTCTTTCTATCTCAGGGTTGAAATCAAGTAGTTCCTCGTTAGAGGTCCTGGTCATGCAGATTTACACTTGCTCCCCGACAACGGCGCCAGTTTTGACACATGCTTGCCGTGAGGTGTGGCAAAAACAATTAAATCCCCCTAAGGGTGTAGTATGAATGGTAACCAGAATGTCGTTCTCCAAGGAGCAGTGTTTTAATCTTGGTGTCACTTAAAAAATAACAAGTTTGAATGATTTAAGAAAGCAAGAGGTTTTCTTAAAAAGGTTTGTGAATTTAATATGAGAGAGAAGTGATTGGATTTAGGTTGGGTTTTCCCATTTGTGATGTCATCATAGTTTTTAAGAAAATATGAATCCTTTGGTTTTAGAAAAAAAATAATTAAGTGAAGTGAATAACAATTGTTTCTTCGTTTCACCTTTGATTTAATTATTTATCAAAGTGTAGAAATCTTAATGGACTAATATTAATTACTTAGAAAATACCAAATCTGGTATTTACTTCCCTAAATGATTAAATTAATCTATCTTAATTTCTCCACGTGATTTAGCAATCACCAAATCACTCCCTTAATTGATTTTCTTCATAGATTAACCAATTGGTGTAAAAATGAATAGTCAAGCAAGGGTAGAATAATATTTAAATCAAAGAAATTTAATATTCAAGAATAAATCAAAATACAATCGTATTTAATTTAAATTAAAAAATAAATTAAATTGATAATCATTCAATTAAAAGAAAAGAATTCCTTTGAATTAAACTTCAGAAACTCAAACATCACAAAATGGGGTCCCCCTTCCCTTCACCCAATCACAAAAGATTCTACCCCTCCATGCAAGGTGGAGTCATCGAATTCAAATAAAAAACAAACATGGAGAAAATAATTATAAATGAAGAACAAGGAGGAGGAAGTTTTTCCTCCTCTTGGATGCTTGCCGCTGGCTGGAATGGGATGTGAAGGAATGAATTGAGAGGCAGGAGCTCATCTCCTTTTATAGGCAAATTTCTGTCCTCCGAAAGATTGCGCGTTGTTGGACCCTTAAATGGCCGCTTCACGCGTGGACCCCTCCTTCAATGTTCATAAATGTGTTGGTCGTTCACCCTCAAAATTTCAGAGCATTTGGACACCGGATGAAGAAGTTATGAATTTTTCATTGAAGGCTTCTGTTTCTGGACGAAGCTTCCAAGAAGGTTTCTTTCAGAATATGTCGTTCAATAACCGCCATGGATTCCAAACTCCATGTAATTTATTGTGTGAACGCCTCTTTGAGTCCTCTTTCCTCCCCAAGTGGAATCAACGAATTTGAAGATGTGTAGGCCGAGTTGTGGTTCCGTTACAGTGGTGTGGTCCACGCTGTCTGCCCGGAAAAATGTCAAACTTCAATGAATTTTTAGGACCACTAGATAGCCGAATCAGCTCCTGGTCCAGAAGACAAAGATGAAGGAAATAAAATCAGGATTCTAACAAAATTAGATTCACTGAATTTGAAATTATATTTTTTATGAAATGACAAAAATACCCTTGTGCTAAAAATCGGTCAAAAAATCCAGAATTGTGCACTTTTCACAATTTTGCACATTTTTATTCTAAAATTCAAATTACCCATTATTTTAATAAAACAATGAAATACATGGGTTTTATCATTGAAAAACATTAGAAAATACTCATTATTTGATCAAAAATATGCACGTAAATTTGCTCTGTCAGGGCCCAAACATTAGAATGAATTAAAGCAAAAGGCCTAGTTCCTGGTTTTAGCATTCAGGGAACATAATTGACTCGATAATGCTTGGGAAACGATATGACACACAATTAATAGAAGGCAGAGATCCTTGGTATATCGATGCTGGAGAATTTGCATAGGTGGATTGCCATTACGGTAGTGAAGGTCTAGGACTTGAGCAGAAAGAGATGTGTAAGCAAGGGTTGGGGATGAATCCATGAAGTAGACACCTCTGTGGAGCTTGCCTCTACCAAACATATGATTCTTCAGGAGCTCATGAAATACAACATCCGACAGTGGGACATAAGCTACCAAAGACAATGTAATCGTAGGATTTATAAAACTTGTACCAAACCCATTAATCGATATAGATATCTGCCACTATAATAGCTTTGTAATTGGAGGTCAGACGGTAAGAGTAAAGAATGCTTGGGGTGTCGGTAGCATGATCAAAGACACCAAAGTCAAGTAGCCATGTAGTATGTTGCTAAGGTAGACAGACATCATGTGTATCAACTATGCAACAATAGTGCTGGCAGGGGCAAACCTTGCGTGTTGAGACTGTATATGCCAATACTCTTTCCTAGAGTGCAACTGTGACCTAACAGAATGGGAATGCCCTAAAATTGAAGCGTGCTCTGTCTCACGGGTTGAGCGTCTCAGCACAGTGTTTTGCTCGTGAGGCACCCCAGCACCCTCCAAGGCGGGCAGGGTTCAGCCTTCTAGCTCTTCATATGATGTGAGGTTCACTGGTTTCGTCCTGCTATTGATTCATCGGGGCGATTCTCATCTCTTCGATAGGGAAAAACTAGATGAACTGCAACCTTGATGTTCTTGCTGGTGTGAGACAAGACCCCCATGATTGGGTTGTGACATTCTCCCACCACCATTCTATGCACGCCCTAGTGCATGCAGGATCGTGGTCTTCTGTGTGTCCGCAAAATGGTCTGCTTCCAACTAACCGGCTGCCAAGCGTGGCCAATGGGACGCTCTTTCCTTGTCGTTGGCATCAATGGTCCACCCACTCTCTGGGTCGCAATCCACTGGGGTCCACCCACTCTCTGGATCGCAAACCACCTCCTCGAAACCCACCATTCATGGTGGCTTCTCTGCCTCTGACATCTTGCGAGCGTGACCTTCTCTGCCTCTGACATCTCTTGAGCACGACCTTATCTGTCGTGTCTCCTCCGCCATGACACCCCGGGACTCCGCTCCCACCACCAAGGTCTAACCGACTGTATTCCACAAACACCACGAGACACATTCCCTCTGATACCACTTGTCACGGGCTGAGCGTCTCAGCACAACGGTTCGCCCATACGGCACCCCAACCCCCTCCAAGGCGGGCGGGGTTCAGTCGTCCAGCTCTTCATATGATTTGAGGTTCACTGGTTTCGTCCTGCCATGAAATCATTAGAAGAGTGACCACAACTCCCAACCAGTGTTGTCAAGACGGACACGCACCATCATCCACTTTGTCGGGGCGACTCTCATATGTTCAATAGAGGCAAACCAGATGAACCGCAGCCCTGATGTTCTTGCTGGTGTGGAACAAGACCCCCATGATTGGGTCGTGACATTCTCCCACCACCATTCCATGCACGCCCTCGTGCATGCAGGATCTTGACCTTCTGTGTGTCCGCGAAATGGTTTGCTTCCAACCGGCTGCCAAACGTGGCCTAGGGGACGCTCTTTCCTTGTTATTGGCATCAATGCTCCACGCACTCTCTGGGTCGCAAACCACCTCCTCGAAACCCACCCTTCATAGTGGCGTCTTTGCCTCTGATATCTCGCGAGTGCGACCTTCTCTGTCGTGTCACCTCCGCCATGACACCTCGGGGCTCCGCTACCACCACCAAGGTTCAACCGACAACATTCCACAAACACCAGGAGATACATTTCCTCTGATACCACTTGTCACGGACTGAGTGTCTCAGCACAACGGTTCGCCCGTGCGGCACCCCGGCTCCTTCCAAGGTGGACGAGGTTCAACCGTCCAACTCTTCATATGATGTGAGGTTCACTGGTTTCGTTTTGTCATGGACTCATCAGGAGAGTAACCCCAACTCCCAACCAACGGTGTCAAGACTGACACGCACCATCCTCCACTTTGTCAGAGCGACTCCCATCTCTTCGATAAGGACAAACCAGATGAACCGCAACCTTGATGTTCTGGTGTGGGACAAGACCCCTATGATTGAGTCGTGACATTCTCCCACCACCATTCCATGCGCACCCTCATGCATGCAGGAATGTGGCCTTCTGTGTGTCCGCGAAATGGTTTGCTTCCAACTAACTGGCTGCCAAGCGTGGCCAAAGGGACGCTATTTTCTTGTCGTTGGCATCAATGGTCCACCCACTCTGGGTCGCAAACCACCGGGGTCCACCCACTCTCTGGATCACAAACCACCTCCTCAAAGCCCACCCTTTATAGTGGCGTCTTTGCCTCTGACATATCGCGAGCGCGACCTTCTCTGTCGTGTCACCTCCGCCATGACACACCGAGACTCCACTCCCACTACAAAGGTCCAACCGACAACATTCCACAAACACCATGAGGCACATTCCCTCTGATACCACTTGTCACGGGTTGAGCGTATCAACACAGCGGTTCGCCCGTGCGACACCCCAGCCCCCTTTAAGGCGGGCAGGGTTCAGCCGTCTAGCTCTTCATATGATGTGAGGTTCACTGGTTTCGTCCTGCTATAGACTCATCAGGAGAGTGACCCCAACTCCCAATCAGTGGTGTCAAGACTGACACGCACCATCCTACACTTTGTCGGGGCGACTCCCGTCTCTTCGATAGGGACAAACCAGATGAAGCGCATCCTTGATGTTCTTGCTGGTGTGGGACAACACCCCCATGATTGGGTCATGACATTCTCCCACTATTCTATGCACACTCTCGTGCATGCAAGATCGCGACTTTCTGTGTGTCCGTCAAATGGTCTGCTTCCAACTAACCGGCTGCCAAGCGTGGCCAAGGGGACGCTTTTCTTATCGTTGACATCAATGGTCCACCCACTCTCTGGGTCGCAAACCACTGGGGTCCACCCACTCTCTGGGTCGCAATCCACCTCTTCGAAACCCACCCTTCATAGTGGCGTCTCTGCCTCTGACATCTCGCGAGCGCAACCTTCTCTGTTGTGTCACATCCGCCATGACACCTCGGGACTCCGCTCCCACCACCAAGGTCCAACCGACAACATTCCACAAACACCACAAGACAAATTCTCTCTGATACCACTTGTCACGGGCTTAGCGTCTCAGCACAACGGTTCCCCCGTGCGGCACCCCAACCCCCTTCAAGGCGGGCGGAGTTTAGCCGTCCATATCTTCATATGATGTGAGGTTCACTGGTTTGGTCCTGACATGGACTCATCAAGAGAGTGACCCCAACCCCCAACTAGTGGTGTCAAGACTGACACTTATCATCCTACACTTTGTCGGGGCGACTCCCATCTCTTCGATATGAACAAATCAAATGAATCGCAGCCTTGATGTTTTTGTTGGTGTGGGACAAGACTCCCATGATTGGGTCGTGACATTCTCCCACCACCATTCCATGTATGCCCTTGTGCATGTATGATCGTGGTCTTCTGTGTGTCTGTGAAATGGTTTGCTTCCAACTAACCGGCTGCCAAGCGTGGTCAAAGGGATGCTCTTTTCTTGTTGTTGGCATCAATGTTCCACCCACTCTCTGGGTCGCAAACCACCAGGGTCCACCCACTCTCTGGGTCGCAAACCACCTCGTCGAAACCCACCCTTCATAGTGGCGTCGTTGCCTCTGACATCTCGTGAGTGCGACGTTCTCTGTCTTGTCACCTCTGCCATGACATCCCGGGACTCTGCTCCCACCACCAAGGTCCAACTGGCAGCATTCCACAAACACCACGAGACACATTCCCTATGATACCACTTGTTATGGGATGAGCGTATCAGCACAATGGTTCGCCCGTGCGGCACCCTAGCCTCCTCCAAGGTTGGCAAGGTTCAGCCGTTCAACTCTTCATATGATGTGAGGTTCACTGGTTTTGTTTTGCCATAGACTTATTAGGAGAGTGACCCCAACTCCCAACCAGTGGTGTCAAGACTGACACGCAGCGTTCTCCACTTTGTCGGGGTGACTTTAATCTTTTCGATAGGGACAAACCAGATGAACCGCAGCCTTGATGTTCTTGCTGGTGTGGAATAAGACCTCCATGATTTGGTTGTGACATTCTCCCGCCACCATTCCATGCACGCCCTCATGCATGCAGGATCGTGACCTTCTGTGTGTCCGCGAAATAGTTTGCTTCCAACTAACCGGTTGCCAAGCGTGGCCTAGGGGACGCTCTTTCCTTGTTGTTGACATCAATGGTCCACCCACTCTTTGGGTTGCAAACCACCGGGGTCCACCCACTCTCTGGGTCGCAAACCACCTCCTCAAAACCCACCCTTCATAATGGCGTCTCTGCCTCTGATATCTCGCGAGCGCGACCTTCTCTGTTGTGTCACATTTGCCATGACACCCCGGGACTTCGCTCCCGCCACAAAGGTCCAACTGGCAGCATTCCACAAACACCACGAGGCACATTCCCTCTGATACCACTTGTCACGGGCTGAGCGTCTTAGAACAGCGGTTCGCCCGTGTGGCACCGCAACCCCCTCCAAGATGGGCGAGGTTCAGCCGTCCAGCTCTTCATATGATATGTGGTTCACTGGTTTTGTACTGCCATGGACTAATCAAGAGAGTGACCCCAACTCCCAATCAGTGGTGTCAAAACTGACACGCACCATTCTTCATTTTGTTGGGGCGACTCCAATCTCTTCAATATGGACAAACAAGAGGAACCACAACCTTGATGTTCTTGTTGATGTGAGACAAGACCCCCATGATTGGGTCGTGACATCTGAGTGTCCATAAAGCTGTCAGTAGGTGTTAATGGTATGCTTTTGCCAGACACGTTGGGGTCATTGTGCGTGGCTAATATTGCCACCATCGCAGCGTTGGCTTCCATGTCCAGCAGTAGGAGATGTGAATCTGTGCACTCAGAGATTAGAAATAGTAGATGGCCAATTGATCTTGATAAGACAACTGTAAACCAAGGAAGAATGGAGGGTGGCATGACTGAACAGAATCTGAATATCCTTGTATTATAGATACCGAATGTATTTTTGGTTAGACTCCGAACATTTATTTGCTTATACTCCGAATAATTGATTTTGGTTATGTAACCATATTTTTTGTTTACTCATGTTTTGATTACAAAACGATGTCGTGCTTTTAGTTACTACTAACTAACTGTTGTTTGAGTGACATGTGTACAGGTCTCTACGAAATTTCAGGAAAAATATGACCGTTGGAGGAGGGAGCCAACCGTTGAAGTCGTGCTTATAAATAGGAGCTCATTTGAATGAGCTCATAACAACAACTTTGACAACTTTGCTTACATGATGTTGAAGTGATTTCTAGAGAGAGAGACTCTTATAAACTCTCAGGCTTTGCGTAGAAAGTTTGAAAGGCTTGTTCAAACTTTGCTTCGTGCAGAATTGCTTTGTGCAGAGGTGCGATTTTCTTAAAATCAGAGACTTCTGGTTGTGAAGTCAGATGTGTCGATTTCTTTACAAATCGAGGGCTTGTGGGGATAACAAGACAAATACCGATCTTCAGATTGAGGGCTTACCTAGGTTTGGGTAAGACAGACTTTCTTGAAAGTATAAATCAAGGGACCTGTATCCAAGGTTGTTAGATCTCCTTCTCTTTGGGTTAAAAGATTTACTACTTGTTACTTGTAGAGTTTCAATTTTGTTTTCCACTGTAATTTTGGTTGTTGAGGAAAGTATAACTATCTTATACTTCCTTAAACTTGTACTCTGATTAAATAGGATTCTATACGCTTTAAGGTAGAATCTTTGTGGCCGTAAACTTTTGTTAAGTTTCATTTCCGGAATCACTTTTCCGGAATCAAGCAAATTAGTAGAACTTAGAGGTGTTGTGAATTTTGTTTATACAAAATTTCTTTAAGGATTTTTAAAGTATACAATTCACCCCCCTCTTGTATATTGAGTATCTACATCATAGTTTGATACTATAATTAGTATCATATCTATCATACTATCGATCCAACAAATATTGACATCGGTTTTTTTAAAAATCGATGCCAAAAATAATTTATTTTTAACTTTTTGGCATCAGTTTCTTTAAAAACCAGCATCGAAAATGATGTTGATTGGTATTTTTGGTGACGTTTTTTTACAAAACGGAAGCCAAAAAACCAATTGGCGCCGGTTTTAAACAAAACCGACACTAAAAATTCTTCCCAAACATATTTTGTGCCTGCTTATAAGAAACTGGCGTCATATTTTCGACGTTAAAGACCATTTTTATGCTAGTGACATCTATTCAGGTTGTGCAGAGAGAGTATTGTGGGTGCTTGGAGTCTTTAGAGGATCACCTAAGCATGTTTGTTTGATTTTGGCTATATGCATTGACATGTGGAGATACTTGGGGTTGTGAGAGTTATTTATTAAATGAATCATTTGGCATTAATTGGCAGGTGTTTATTTTCTTGAGTTTTAAAAGGGCAATGTCCACCATATTATGAGGTTACACACTTGGTGCTTAGTGTCAACTTGAAGCCTATTGGAGACGAAGAACAAGGGTCACTCTTGGTTACACTACTGACCCAGAAGAGGTTTTAGTGAGACTGGGTCGTGACCGTGACCATACCATGGTCGTATTCTTTCCAAAGATTGATATAAATTTCAAAGATGCAAAACTTATGAATTTAAAGTACCTTGTCATTAAAAAAAATTCACAAACACAAAATGTCAATTGAACATATGAACATAAAACTCATGATTGTAGACCCTTAAATGAAAGTATTGTTGTCCAAGACATTTATTGATCATGTTGAAAGCTTTGATATTTTTGGTGAGCAGGTTCAGTGCATGAGATAACACTTACACATTTGACAAATTGATGACTTATGTTACTCATGTGAGTAGACTCTTCCCGGGGCTTTTCACCCACCCGACACTCTCCATCTGCATTCTCAAACCTTCCGCATCCTGAAACCTTCCCACCGATGCATAGACATTGGAGAGCACCGCGACTTGGGCCGCCTCCCCCGCATCCATCTCCCACAATCTCCTCCTCGCCGTCTCCGCCAGTCCAAGGTTCCCATGCACCAGGCACCCCCCAAGCACCGCCCTCCACCCACCGACCCCCACCCCTTCCGCACATCTCCCCATCAGTTCCCCCACGCCCGCCCACCACCCCGCCCGCGCCAGCAAATCCGCCAAGCACCCATAGTGCTCATGCTCGGGCCTCACACGTTGGGCAGGGTTCAGCCGTCCAGCTCTTCATATGATGTGAGGTTCACTGGTTTCGTCCTGCCATGGATTCATCATGAGAGTGACCCCAACTCCCAACAAGTGGTGTCAAGACTGATACACACCATTCTCCACTTTGTCGGGGCGATTCTCATCTCTTCGATAGGGAAAAACTAGATGAACCGCAGTTTTGATGTTCTTGCTGGTGTGGGACAAAACCCCCATGATTGGGTTGTGACATTCTCCCACCACTATTCCATGCACGCCCTCGTGCATGCAGGATCGTGACTTTCTGTATGTCTGCACAATGTTCTGCTTCCAACTAACCGGCTGTCAAGTGTGGCTAAGGGGACGCTCTTTCCTTGTCGTTGGCATCAATGGTCCACCCACTTTCTGGGTAGCAAACCACCTACTCGAAACCCACCCTTCATAGTGACGTCTTTGCCTCTGATATCTTGCGAGCGCAACCTTCTCTGCCTTTGACATCTCGCGAACGCGACCTTCTCTGTCGTGTCACCTCGGCCATGACACCCCGGGACTCCGCTCCCACCACCAAGGTCCAACCGGCAGTATTCCACAAACCCCACGAGACACATTCACTCTGATACCACTTGTCACGGGCTGAGCGTCTCGGCACAACGGTTCGCCCGTGCGGCACCCCAACCCCCTTCAAGGCGGGTGGGGTTTAGCCGTCCAGCTCTTCATATGATTTGAGGTTCACTGGTTTCGTCCTGCCATGGAATCATTAGGAGAGTGACCCCAACTCCCAACCAGTGTTGTCAAGACGGACACGCACCATCCTCTACTTTGTCGGGGCGACTCCCATACGTTCAATAGGGGCGTACCAGATGAACCGCAGCCTTGATGTTCTTGCTGGTGTGGAACAAGACCCCTATGATTGGGTCATGACATTCTCCCACCACAATTTCATGCACGCCCTCGTGCATATAGGATCTTGACCTTCTGTGTGTTCGCTAAATGGTTTGCTTCCAACTAACCAGCTGCCAAGCGTGGCCAAGGGGATGCTCTTTCCTTGTCGTTGGCATCAATGGTCCACCCACTTTCTGGGTAGCAAACCACCTACTCAAAACCCACCCTTCATAGTGGCTTCTCTGCCTCCGATATCTCGCGAGCACGACCTTCTCTGTCATGTCACCTCCGCCATGACACCTCGGGACTCCGCTCCCACCACCAAGGTTCAACCGACAACATTCCACAAACACCGCGAGACACATTTCCTCTGATACCATTTGTCACGGGCTGAGCGTCTCAGCACAATGGTTCGCCCGCGCGGCACCCCAACTCCCTCCAAGGCGGGCGGGGTTCAGCCGTCCAACTCTTCATATGATGTGAGGTTCACTGGTTTCGTCCTGCCATGGACTCATCAGGAGAGTGACTCCAACTCCTAACCAGTGGTGTCAAAACTGACACGCACTATCTTCCACTTTGTCGGAGCGACTCTCATCTCTTCGATAGGGACAAACTAGATGAACCGCAACCTTGATGTTCTTGCTGGTGTGGGACAAGACCCTTATGATTGAGTTGTGACATTCTCCCACCACAATTCCATGTACGCCCTCATGCATGCAGGAACGTGGCCTTCTGTGGGTCCGCGAAATGGTTTGCTTCCAATTAACCGACTGCCGAGCGTGGCCAAAGGGACGCCATTTTCTTGTCGTTGGCATCAATGGTCCACCCACTCTGGGTCGCAAACCACCGGGGTCCACCCACTCTCTGGGTCGCAAACCACCTCCTCAAAACCCTCCCTTCATAGTGGCGTCTCTGGCTCTGACATATCGCGAGCGCGACCTTCTCTGTCGTGTCACCTCCGCCATGACACCCCGGGACTCCGCTCCCACTACAAAGGTCCAACCGACAACATTCCACAAACACCATGAGACACATTCCCTCTGATACCACTTGTCACGGGCTCAGCGTCTCAACACAGCGGTTCGCCCGTGCGGCACCCCAGCCCCCTCTAAGGCGAGCGGGGTTCAGCCGTCCAACTCTTCATATGATGTGAGGTTCACTGGTTTCGTCATGCCATGGACTCATCAGGAGAGTGACCTCAACTCCCAACCAGTGGTGTAAAGACTGACACGCACCATCCTTCACTTTGTCGGGGCGACTCTCATCTCTTCGATAGAGACAAACCAGATGAACTGTAGCCTTGATGTTCTTGCTGGTGTGGGACAAGACCCCCATGATTCGGTCATGACATTCTCCTACTATTTGATGCACGCCCTCGTGCATGCAGGATCATGGCTTTCTGTGTGTCCGCCAAATAGTCTGCTTCCAACTAACCAGCTGCGAAGCGTGGCCAAGGGGACGCTCTTGTCGTTGGCATCAATGGTCCACCCACTCTCTGGGTTGCAAACCACCTCTTCGAAACCCACCCTTCATAGTGATGTCTCTGCCTCTGACATCTCGCAAGCGCGACCTTCTCTGTCGTGTCACCTCCGCCATGACATCTCGGGACTCCGCTCTCACCACCAAGGTCCAACCGATAGCATTTCACAAACACCACGAGACACATTCCCTTTGATACCACTTGTCACGGGCTTAACGTCTCAGCATAGCGGTTCACCCGTGCGGCACCCCGACCCCCTTCAAGGCGGGCGGAGTTTAGCCGTCCAGCTCTTCATATGATGTGAAGTTCACTGGTTTGGTCCTGACATGGACTCATCAAGAGAGTGACCCTAACCTCCAACCAGTGGTGTCAAGACTGACACGCACCATCCTCCACTTTGTCGGGGCAACTCCCATCTCTTCGATAGGGACAAACCAGATGAACCGCGGCCTTGATGTTTTTGTTGGTGTGGGACAAGACCCCCATGATTGGGTCGTGCCATTCTCCCACCACCATTCCATGCACGCTCTCGTGCATGTAGGATCGTGACCTTCTGTGTGTCCGTGAAATGGTTTGCTTCCAACTAACTGGCTGCCAAGCGTGGCCAAGGGGATGCTATTTCCTTGTTGTTGGCATCAATGTTCCACCCACTCTTTGGGTCACAAACCATCGGGGTCCACCCACTCTCTGGGTCGCAAACCACCTCTTCGAAACCCACCCTTCATAGTGGCGTCATTGCCTCTGACATCTTGCGAGCGCGACGTTCTCTGTCTTGTCACCTCTGCTATGACACCCCAGGACTCCGCTCCCATCACCAAGGTCCAACTGGCAACATTCCAAAACACCGCGAGGCACATTCCCTATGATACCGCTTGTCATGGGATGAGCGTCTCAGCACAATGGTTTGCCCGAGCGACACCCCAGCCTCCTCCAAGGCGGGCGAGGTTCAGCCGTTCAACTCTTCATATGATGTGAGGTTCACTGGTTTCGTGTTGCCAAAGACTTATTAGGAGAGTGGCCCCAACTCCCAACCAGTGGTGTCAAAACTGACACGCACCATTCTCCACTTTGTCAGGGCGACTCTCATCTCTTCGATAGGGACAAAACAGATGAACCGCAGCCTTGATGTTTTTGCTGGTGTGGGACAAGACCCCCATGATTTGGTCGTGACGTTCTTCCGCCACCATTCCATGCATGCCCTCGTGCATGCATGATCGTGACCTTTTGTGTATCTGCGAAATGGTCTGCTTCCATCACCAAGGTCCAACCGACAACATTCCACAAACACCACGAGACAAATTCTCTCTGACACCACTTGTCATGGGCTGAGTGTCTCAGAACAGCGGTTCGCCCGTGCGGCACCGCAACCCCCTCCAAGGTGGGCGAGGTTCAGCCGTCCAACTCTTAATATGATATGTGGTTCACTGGTTTCGTACTGTCATGGACTAATCAGGAGAGTGACCCCAACTCCCAACCAGTGGTGTCAAGATTGACACGCACCATTCTCTATTTTGTTGGGGCGACTCTATCTCTTCGATAGGGGCAAACCAGATGAACCGCAACCTTGATGTTTTTGTTGGTGTGGGACAAGACCCCCATGATTGGGTCGTGACATCTAGGTATCCATAAAAGGTGTCAGTAGGTGTTAATGGTATGCTTTTGCCAGACACGTTGGGGTCATTGTGCGTGGCTGCTACTGCCACCATGGCAGCGTTGGCTTCCATGTCCCGCAGTAGGAGATGTGAATCTGTCCACTCAGAGATTAGAAATAGTAGATGGCCGATTGATCTTGATAAGACAACTGTAAACCAAGGAAGAATGGACTGACATATATCTCAGTACTGAACTCCGGATTGAAGCCCTGAACACAGAAATAGTTTGTGTTAATTGCGCATTTCTTTCAGTGTTTGAGGAATGGGTCATAAATGGACGATCTCATCCGCAGTCTTCTTCCTTTCAGAATAATAAGTAGGAATCAGATGGGGCCATTTGAGGTGGCCATTAAAAAGCAGCAACAGAACGAAGGAACTTACTGAAGCATTGCTGAAGTTGTAGAATGAGAATTCATGATTGCAGCAGAAATGGTAGGACTGACGCATGAGATAGAGGATAGACTGGGTTTCTCTGTCTCTGATGCCATGTTGAATAAATAAACCCTGAAAACCGTACCTCTTGATTGAGGCTGAATCTCTCTATTTTTTTAAATTTTTATTTTCTAAAAACTTTTTTTATTTACATAATCCTATACACTTTGTTTTACAATTTTACATGATGGAAATAAAACATTTTTCCAAACCAGAAATGGTCATCATTCCCAAAGCTCCACTCATGAGCTAAATATTATCCATGGTTACAGGTATGGTGCAGCAGCAGGACAGGCAACGAATCAAGGGTTCAGTGCTGCTGGGCATGCCATAGGGGCTGTTTGGGCAGTGCTGAAGATGAGGGCGGCCATCAACCCAAAGGCCGCCATGGCAGCCGCAACCACCCATGGTGAGAGTTGCTGTGAAAGCAAAGCCCCCTGATCTGGGCAGCTGTTGTATCTCTTTTTAAAATGTTGCATCCTCTTGTGCGTAACTTATGGATTGTGTATGGGATGGGCAGAGTAATTGGAAGGGATAAAAGATAGAAACAAAAATAATGTATCATGAAATTTCAAATTAAATTGCATGTTAGATGCTTTTATGCAATTGGATTTTCTTAGCATGAAAATGTTTTGCATTTATTAAAATGTTTTCTTATGGGCAGTGTTATGCTTGTTGGGTTGTTTCCATGATTCTATACCTCATGTATAGATCAGTCTAGGTCTTGTGCGTGAGTGTGTCTTCCTATGTCTTGGGGTAGTTGTTGCTTTTCTTTGGGTTTGACTTATGAATTCCTGTACTGACAAGAACTTCGATAATTTGCTTGGACCTTTGGTGCTCGATGTTTGACTGTTGTTATTTCTTTCTATTTGAATAGTAAACCTTGTGATGTTCTTACCCTAAGCACTGTTGTAATTTCTTTCTGTTTGAATAGTAAACCTTGTGATGTTCCTACCCTAAGCACGTAGAATCTAGTTATTCATGAATGGGGTAGATGTTGCCTTCTTTGGGGTTGACTTATGATTTCCTATATTGACAAGAACTTCATACTTGGATAGTTTGTTTGGTCCTTTGGTGCTTGATGTCTGTTGTAATTTCTTTCTGTTTGAATAGTAAATATTGTGATGTTCCTACCCTAAGCACGTAGAATCTTGTTATTCATTTCCTACTTTCTTTACCACTTAAGCCGACTCCATTTGCTGATTGAACGCTTATGTTTTGTTTCTGTCATTTGTCTCGAATATTTTTGGTTTGTCTGGTGAATCAATTCTGTCCTGTTTTTCAATTTTGGTATATTGATTGAAATCTGTTGTTACGTATGTATGTATAATTTGTTTCTTACTGTTATCTTGATTCTTGATACAATGTCTGAATGCTTTGTGTTTATTTTGTATGTTTGTATCTTGTACTATGCTTTCTCATGTGATCATGAATTTGTAAATTGAATAGATTGTTAACAAAATGTTATATTTTGTAATTTGCAATTACTTCTAAGGTGTTGTAATATGTGATACCGCTCTTGTGAATTTGGAATTGATTACTTGCAAGGCGTTGTTTTCTGGTTCCTAGTTTTGAGATTGTTATCGAATTTGTTTATTATTTATTTATTTTGTAGTATTGAAAATGGTTTAGCAAGCAAATAGAAATTTTCGTATCAAACCGTCACTATAATCATTGTCTCTTGGCCATTGCTTGCGAATGTACTGTTACCAACAACATTACCCACAAACAATTGGCATTGGTGCCACATTGGATATAAGGATGACATCAACAAAATTCGAAATTCAAAATTCAAAATTTTGATATTGAAAATGATTTTAACCTGACATATTAAGATGCATGCCCTTTTAGTTCTACAGAGTTGTAGATTCTCTAGGCGGTGTTAAGAAAAGGGTGATCATGTTGTTCACCGATGGATAATTGTTCTCTGTCTTAGATGTTCCATCTAACACATTGGAAAAAGGCTCACAACCTGCTCTTGTTGTCATTAGATAATAATGAGATTTGCGAGGTCATGTACAAACCCACGACAATTGTAGTGGCCTGAAAATTCCTTCACTTTTTTTATAATGGCTTTTATTATATTGCACAATTGAATTACATAGAAATGCTATTATAAAAAAATATGACATGTCAAATAATGATATCAATTACTACAACTAAGACTAGTACAAAGATATAAAAACCAAAGAATATCGTCCACACAATGATATACTCTGAATGACCTGAAGACTTTTTTATTTTATTTTATTATGGATAATCCCTCTTTTAAGGGTTGAAGGGGAACCCGTACATGACCCGTAGGCCCAAGGCACAAGGCCCGACATGACCCGTAATACATGACCCGAAGGCCCAGAGGCATACCATGCCTGAAACATGACCCAAGGCCCAGCCCACCATAACTGCCCCTCCTCAGCTTCTACATCATTGATATCCTTTAGCTCCCCACTTGCATTGCTGATCGGCTAGCATTGTTCCGTACAAAGCTGCACGGTGCCTGGTCCCGATGGCGGTTGTCATACCCTCTCATTCTTCCAATCCGGTTAACTCTGCTTCTGGTGACTGCTACTGGTGCTCTGATCCTCTTCTGGGGCCTGCTCTGTGTGAACTGAGCAACTTCATGGTCTACAATAGCCCGAAGGCCCTGTGGCTCGAAGGCCTTTGATGGCCCGAAGGCCCTGGAGACCCGTATGCCCAAACTGATGGCCCGAAAGCCCAAATTGGGTGAATAGTTCCGGTTGCTACAGTGCCGAATAATACCTGCTACAGTAACCCAGAAATTCGCATCCACCTGGTTTCTGAACCTGGGTCTCTTGGATGCCAAGCATGAGCCCTTACCACTCGGGTACGAGCTCGTTGGCCACACAATGATATACACCATAGGTTTGAACTCTGCCAAGAAAATTACAGTTGGCATGAAAAATGTTAAAAGAAAAAGAAATGTTATGAATATAATAGACATTATCAAAGGAATTGTAAAAACCTTTGGGAATGAAATAGTAAATATTGATGTTTCATAACATATAAATATGATGAAATCGAAAATGTAACTATTGTGATATACCCATTGGTCAATATGGTTGTTGCCCAATATGGTCGTTGGTCAATATGACCATTGGTCAATATGATCGTTGAGCGCTATGACCGTTGAGCGTTATGACTATTGGTAATAATATTACCATTGTAATTGGTGCTTATAAAGTACAATGACAACTGATCATTGATGCAGTTTGGAGAAGTGATGACCACAACTAGTAGAGTCATGCCTTTTGAAGTCCATTTGTCAGAACTTGTGAGAGAGGTAGTGTCACTGAGGTTCATCCTTGACCAAGGCCAAATAGAGCTTCAACAAGTGAGGCTTGAACAAAATCGTCTATGAGAGAAGTTCAAATTAGCGGAGATCATCACTAGGTCAATGTTAACTAAGTTGCCTCATGAAACCACCAACATCACACTCACTACCATTAGGGTGTATACCGGTGTAATAAGAGGTTATGTTTCTAGACTTTAGTGTCATAAAAGTGTAATCACATTTTTATAAATGGAATAGTTATTTCATCATTCCCATTTTCAGTATTATTTTATTTAATAAAATATATATGAAAATAAGCTGAATTTGATAAATAGATTTTTGGATACAAAACAAAAACATAATTATATTTCCAGAAAATATATACACTTTTATTATAAACTCAACTATTCTAAATAAAATTTATTTTCATGAAAGTCTTTGAAAATACTATTTATTTAAATATAAACGATAATATAATTTTATTATGTCCTATGAATTTTTTTTAAGTGTCAGAAAGTTGATTATGTCGTAAAAACTTTCATTTTTCAATAAATAAGGATTTTTTTATTGAAAATTTAAAATTATCATAATTAGAAAATTATTCTGATAAAATAAATATATTTGAAACCAGCATGTCAAAATTAGGTTAGTGTGAAATTTTAGGAATTTTCTAAAATACTTTATTTTTTAGTGAATAGAAAAAATATAGTTTTATGTTTTCGATATGTTTTAGGACTCCATATGTGTGTAATAATTATGTAATAATTAATTAAACAGAAACTATGACAAAAAAATATGTTATTTTATTAATGTTATGTATTTTAATGGATTTAAATCATTTTCCAAACCTATAAATGACTTTCCAAAGTCTAAAATGAAAATTATGATTTTAAAAATAGTATTTTGTGGAGAATTTACTTTTCCATGTCCGAAGTAATATTAAAAAATGGATTTTGGTTCTAATATATTAAAATATTATAAAAAATGACTTAAATACCCAAAATTATAAGCAAAAACTATGAGTAAGCCTTTGATTTTCATTTTCCACAACCTAGAATTTCAAGACCTATATTTAGAAATTATTAAACAATTCCTCTTTTTTACTATAGATACCCACCAATTCCACCATTCAAATCCACTACAAATCCTTTAGCTAAGGAGTTTTGATCATTTTACCTCTCAAATAGTCCCTCCAAGGCGTCCTTAAGGTCTCAAGGTTTCATCCTCAAGTTCTAAGAAGCAACTCTTCAATGTAAGAGAATTCTCCGCTTCCTCTCTTCCATTTAAATGCCTCTTTTGTGGCATGCTTTCTAAGTGCTGAATTACTTTCTTTTCATACCCTTTAAAATTATCCCATTACTGCCGAAATAGTGTTTTATCAATGAGAGACTTTCATTCTCTCCCATTATACCCTTTCTTTAATTCACGTTGTATACCATCATACTACCAGATTAATTTCTTGAATTTCCCTCCTTTACATGGAATATTCTTATATTGTGAATACCCAAACCCCTTCCTTATCCATGAACATTCACTTATATATAAACATAATTTATTGATTCAGATATTTACATGTTTTAAACCCATATCCCCTTTTTGTGGGTAAAAAAATTGATGTAATGTTCAAGTCTTTAAACACTTATTATGTACTCAATGATTTTATATGAAACCCATTATTTATTCTTCTCGGGCTATTGATGAAACGATTTATTATGATCACTATGCCTCACATGAATTAAGGCATATGATGGGTGCACCCTGATAGCACTCCAATACACTGGGTAAAGAATTAATCCCTTGAGAGGACATGTTTTACGATACCTTAGTGAATAACCTTGGTAATTATATTTTATGACACCTTGGTGATATGCTTATAAATGTCTCATTTTTATATTGTGGCCACATTTTCATGTTATGTATCAAGTACTTATGATCATTCTCTGAGGTTATGCCTCTTGTTTTATCTATGATGACCATTCATGTTATGTCTCCCTTGTTATCCCTTACTGGGCTTTACACTCTCCCTTTTCTATTGTTGTATATCCCTAGAGAATTACTTGCAGTGAGGTGACTTAGGAAGGATTAACAGAAGAGTTTTTCAAAAGGATTAAATAATGTTTATCTTTATGTTTTTCCTTATGTAATTCATTTATTATGTATCTAATTTACAGAACACTAGACCTAAAAAGATCCTTTGAAGTTATTAATGTAATATTTGTTAAGGAATTATGTTAAAAGTCAGGTATTAAAAAGGAGGGATTCCATATAAGAGATATGGTTTAGTTATTTGTAGAAATTAAGACTAGAAAACCTTAGCAAAAAAACCATAGGAATAAGTCAAAATATAGGAAAACAACCTTTAACTTTTGGTAAAGTATAAACACTACTACAAATTTGGGTTTATCTAGCACTAGAATTTATCAACACTAGCTAAAAGTGTTGATAAAGGAAGACCTTTATCAGCACTAAAAAAAAGAGATGATAAATGTGAGTCTTTATCAGCGCTAAAAAAATCGCTAATAAAGGGATCCCTTTATTAGTGCTAATAAAAAAGTGACGATAAAGGGGGACCCTTTATCAGCTCTAATAAAAGAGTGTTGATAAAGGGTAGATTTCATAAAAACAATTATATGTCATTAAAAATAATATATAAATATATAAATATATTGATATTGATATAAATATAATATATTTTATTAAATATGATTTATATAAGGGTAAATATGCATTTACACTTAATATATATGATATTTAGTGAAAAATGGATTATAAAATAATTTAAAAAAATATTAATTATTAATTTTCTAATTATTACCGAGTAATAGTTTTTTAATAATTGTGTATATACATCACATATAAATGTATTTTTATAGATATATCATTATCATTAAATCTAGTATATAAATGTATTTACAATAAATATTTATAAATACATTTTAAAAAATTTATATCCAAATACAAAATTACATATAAATATATATAAATATATATGTAAATATATAGACATATAAATATATATGTCATGTATAAAATTTATATCTCAATATATACATATTTTAAAATTTCATTTAAAAATAATTATATAAATCATATGAAATTAATTATATTCTATTTTATGTAAAATAATATCTAACCATTTTTATACATTATAAAAATATACAAATATATATATATATACTTATATACAAATGTATGTATAATGTTTATATATACATTTGTGTGTGTATTAATAAACAAATATATAGATATTTTTTAATATATATAAATGAATATTAATAGACAATCTATTTAAATAAATATAAGTGTGTGTGTATAAATATATATCACACACTTCTAAATATATATGAATAAATAGAAATATTTTCAAATATAAAACAAAACATGATTGACAGAGTGGTAAAGGGCATTGAAACACTAAAGGGAGGTCACATGATCAAGTCCCAGTGTGAGCAGGTATTTGGCGGAGCCATTCTAGCACTGAGGAAGGGTTGGGGGGGGGGAGGTGTTCATGAGCATTGAGTAGGGGTTGGGGGTGCGTGATGGAGGATTGGGGAGTGGAAATTGATGAGAAAGGGGCCCATGAGCACTGAGGGGGGGGGGTGTTGTGGTGCGTGAATTTTTTTTCTTCAATTTTTTTATCAGTGTTAAAAAAAGTGATGATAAAGAGTGCCTTTATCAGTGTTTTTTTTATCATTGTTAAAATCCATCCTTTATCAGTGCTAAAAAAGAACTGATAAAGGGTGGCTTTATCAGAGCTAAAAAGCGCTAACACTGATAAAGGTTGGCTTTTAACATTACCCACAATATCAATTCTTTTTAAGCATTGGTAAACCCCCTTTTTAGCACTGTTAAAGGCCAGATTTACAATAGTGAAAGTTAGTGGTTTCTATGAAATGAAATCCCTATCTAGATACTACAAGTGGATGTGGATCTAGTACAGTTGTACCTAGGGATAATAACCCTGAAAAGGGAACATTGTGCTTTGACTCGATCGTCATCTAGTGCATGACAAAGAGACCTTGATGCACACCTAGTTTGACACTCCCAAAGGATATGCTTTGGGTAATCACATGATTTTTACAAACCATTATGAAAGATATATAAATAATTTAATTTTTTTAAGATTCATGTATATCATCCTAAAATAATGATATTAGAAAATTTTAGGATTAATATTTCCTTTAAAATTGTTATTATAAGATTCCCAATAGTAAAAAATTTCCAACTTAGGTTTTCTTCTTCTATAAAAATGGAAGGAAATAAAAGGACTCATGTAAACAAAGGATACAACAAATAATGAAATGAAAACCTTCCCAATATGAGGGGAGTTAGAGTTGAAAACTTCTTGATGATGATGAATCAGTTAACTCAGGTCATGAACAAAAACCCAAACCATGTGGAGCTTCCAACTTCACTAAGGAAGGAACAACTCACAGTTGAATCCTTCACGCATCAATGAACACTTCTTTTTAGTTGAACCACTGATCCCCTGATCTCCAAACAACAGATCAATACTATAGAAAATATATTTTATGTACTCCATTATTATAACCAAGTGAAAGTTACATTGGAAGCATATCACTTAGAGGGAGAAGCTGATCAGTGGTGGACACTAATCAAGACCATAAATCCAAGGGATGAGGTAGAATCCATAGAATGGGAAGACTTAAAAAAATTATTTTCAATAATTATTTTCCTCGTACCCTCCACACTAAGATGGAGGGGTGATTATTTGAGTTGAAACAAAGAGAAAATGAATCAGTGGGGAATTATGAGATGAACTTTACAAGGCTTGTGTGATACGCTTCAAGATTTTTCATCGATTATAATGGGAAGATTGACCGATTCTTTGGCATACTTAGACCCCATCTACAAAAATAATTATAAATATAAGACTTTGGGAGTTATGAAGAGATAACACTATGTTCTCTCAATGTTGAAATGGAGTTCATAGATTCCCATTGGACTAATAGTCAGAATGAAAATAAGAGAGGTATGGATTTTTTTTAAAAGGTATTTGTATAGGCAGAAAGTACAACATCCCATGTTCAAAAAATGTGGTAAGAAGCAATTGGGGAACTATTTTCAAGGAATTGGAAAGTGATACAAGTTCATAAGAGATAAACATATAGCTTGAAACTATCATGAAGATGTTAAGCCTCAACATATGAACACTAATGAAAAAGGGAATATGGTGCAAGAACAACCTTTCGTGCAATTATTCAAGTGTGGGGAGCATGGAAATTTTGCTAATCAATGTCCAAATCAAAAGATAATGGAGGGTAACAACCATCAACCTCAGCATAAGATAAGTGATAAAGGTCATAAATTCACAATCATGATGACTAAAGTAGAGGATCCAATTGATATTGTGGTAGGTACTCTTATCATACACTCAAAGATAGAAAGTACATTGTTTGATTATGGTTCTACACATTCTTTTATTTCATTCAAGTTTTCAAATAACATAAAGTTATTATATAAACTTATAGTGGTAGGTTTATCCTTTAAAAATCATAGAGGAACTATTCAAGCATTAAAGATATATAGTGATTCTTTTATTAACTATAGTGAGTGAAGTATCTCTTCAAACTTGGTGATCATTCCTATAGTGGAATTTGACATAACACTTTGGATGGATTTGGATGTCAAATTATAATGCCAAGATCAACTATAAAAGCAAGGATATTTCTGTTATCTTGATGGTAAAACCCATAGTTATCTTTAAAGGGGAGATATCATAGACCAAGTCTTATCAAGAATCACCCCTATTGCCTTATTTATGGAAATTACTAGCAAAGAAGGAGAATAATGGGAAAGTTTAAGGATTAGAGATGTACCCATTGTTTGGGAATACATTGATGTATTTACTAAGGAGTTACTTAGACCTCCCCCCATAAAGAGAGGTAGAGTTCTAAATTGAACTCATACCTAGATCCAAGCCAATATAGAATACCCCATATATAATAGAATATGTGGAGTTAGAGGAATTAAATAAGCAATTACAAGGCCTCTTGTAAAAAGGTATTATTTGAACAAGTGTGTATCCTTAGGGAGAACCGATTATATTTGTGAAAAAGAATGATGGATCAATGCTACTATGCATTGATTATAGAGAGAATAATGAGAGAAAATTAAAGAAAAAATATCCTCTTACAAGTATTGATGATTTACCAACTTCATGGGGATCAATTATTCTCCATGATTGACCTCTAGTCAGGGTATTATCAGTTGAGGGTAAAATAAATAAGATATCCCGAAGACTGCCTTCCAAACAAGGTATAAGAATTACAAGTTTGTTGTTATTCCATTTGGTTTGACTAATACTCCTACTATATTTATGTATTTGATGAATATAGTCTTTAAGATATACCTTGATAAATTTTTGGTGGTATTTATTGATGATATTTTGATACATTCAAAAAGTCACAAGGATCATGAAGATTATATAAGGTTCATATTATAAACTCTGATGAAGGATAAACTATTTGGTAAATTCAGTAAATGTGATTTATGGTTATAAAAAGTTTCATTCTTAGGGTACATTGTAACTAGTGAAAGAATATCAGTAGATCCAACAAAGAAAAATGTCATGGAGGAGTGGCCACGTCCTGCAACTGTAACTGATATTCATATTTTCCTTAGTCTAGTAGGATTCTATAGAAGGGTTATGAAAAAATATTTACAACTTTCTAATATAATAACCAAGTTAACTTGAAAGGGAGTTAATTTTATATAAAAAAAGGAGTGTGAATAAAGTTTCTAAGAACCGAAGAAGAGATTGGTTAGTGAACTTGTGCTAACTCTACCCTCTATTGGAGAAGGATTTTTTATCTATAGTGATACATATATGAAAGGTCTTGGATGTGTTCTAATGAAAAATGACAAGGTAATCACATAAGCATCTCAACAGTTAAAGAATCATGATCAGAATTATCCTACTCGTGACTTGGTGTTTAATTTTTGATATAAAGATATGTAGACACTATATTTATGGGGAAAAGTGTGATATATACACAGATCACCAAAGTTTGAAGTAAATATTCACACAAAAGGAACTGAAAATGAGACAAAAGAGATAGTTAGAGCTTCTTAGAGACTATGATTGTTCAATTCATTATCACCTTAGAAAAGAAAAAAAAGTTGCTGATGCATTGA
Source organism: Viscum album (assembly GCA_963277665.1). Taxonomy (NCBI): domain Eukaryota; kingdom Viridiplantae; phylum Streptophyta; class Magnoliopsida; order Santalales; family Viscaceae; genus Viscum; species Viscum album. Next base: position 252,183,519 of record OY728129.1, on the reverse strand, counting down.
GTAAGACAAATCATGGTGTTCTTACAATGATAAAGAATGAAGGAGATCTATTTATCAAGGACCTAGTAAGGTTAGACATGAGAATTATAAGGGAAGGGACATCATCAATACTATCCAAAATTATTTATTAACCATCATCACTATAGAAGATTAATAAATCTCAAAGAGATGATCCTTTAATACAAAATAAGATAGAGGTCATGAAAAATGGGAAGTTTCCTAAATTCAATATTAATAAAGATGGTGTAATGAAATTTGGTACAAGGCTGTGTATTCCATCTATTCAAAATATAAAGTTGGAGACGATGGATGAATCTCATAGATCTATATTCTCTATAAGCCCTGAAATCACTAAGATGTATATAGACCATCATGATCATTATTGGTGGGATAATATGAAAATGGAGATTGTTGATTATATTATATGGTTCTTTGTGTGTCAATAAGTAAAGGCTGAGTGAAAACTTCCTAAATGGGTATTAAAACCACTACCCATACCTATATAGAAGTCAGATAACATCACTATAGACTTTTTAACTATCCTTCCAAATAAATCCAAGGGTAATAATGATATATGGCTAATCATCAATAGATTGATAAAGTCTACCCACTTCATTACCATAAGAGAGGATTTCTCCCTAGAACACCTAGGTCACCTCTATATTCATGAAGTTGATAGAAGTTTATGAATACAAAAGTAAACCTGAGCAAAACCTATCATTCTCAAACTGATGGGTAGTCTGAGAGGACAATTAAAACATTATAAGATATGTTATGGGGTAGTTTACTTGATTTTCAAGGAAGTTGAGATCAAAATTCCCCACTTTTTGAATTATACTATAACAATAGTTTCACCTCGAGATTTCAAATGGAATATTTTTAATATCTCTATGAAAAGGGGTGTAGAACTCCAATATGTTGAGATGATGTTGGGGAAGGAAAACTATTGGACCAAACATTGTAAAAGAGACAACAAAAAAATATAAATGATTCAGAAATGCATTAATTATATTTGATAGAATTTTTTTGATAAAAAATTAATGAAGGATATAGAGTTTCATGTTGGGGATCATGTATTTATTAAGATATCTTCATGGAAAGGGGTCATGAGGTTCAAAAATAAGGGGAAAATGAATCAGGATACATTGGACTATTTGAGATTTTGGAGCGTGTTGGAGAAGTTTCTTATCAATTAACACTAACTCCAAATATTTCTAATGTACATGAAATATTCAATGTGTCTCTATTGAGAAATTACATGTATGAACCAACACATATACTTAATATTAATGGTGTGGAATTGGAACCAGACTTGTCTTATGAAGAGGAATCGATCTAGATTCTCTATAGAAGGGAACAATTGTTGAGGAACAAGACAACATGACTTGTGAAAGTCCTTTGGAGAAACCACAAGTTTTAAGAATCCAATTTTAGAACCTGAGGAAAAAATGAAGAATAAATACCCCCATTTGTTTAGAGGCAAGAGTCAATTTTTTTGGGAGAAATTTTTTATAAAGGGGAGAATGTGGTGGCCTAAAAATCCCTTATCTGATTAATAAAATAACTCCTTTTTTTATAATGAATATTTTATTATATTTCATAATGGAAGTACATAAGAATAATATTAAAAAAAAATATTACATGTCATGTAATGATACTGATTACTACGACTAAGACTATTATAAGGATATAAAAACCAAATAACATCAACCACACAATGGTATACTCCATAGGTACACACTCTAGTAAGAAAATTACACCTAACATGAAAATTTTTAAAATAAAAAGAAACATTAGGAATATAATATAAATTATGAAAGGAATTGTAAAAAACATTGAGAATGAAGTATTAAATATTGATGTTTCATGGGAAATCAGAAATGTGATCATTGGGACATGTCCATTGGTCAATATGTTTGTTAGTCAATATTACTATTGGTCAATAAGATTGTTGATAACTATGATTATTGGTAATAATATTAAAATTCTAATTAGTGTTTATAAATGGTAATGATAACTAATAGTTGATGCATAAAGGGGAAACGATGACCTTAACCAGTAGAGTTATGCCATTTGAAGCCCATTTGTCAGAACTTGGGAGTGAGGTAGCATCACTGGAGTTCTCCCTTGACCGAGCCCAAGTAGAGCTTAAATAAGTGAGGATTTAATGAAATCATATATAGTAGAAGTTTAAATTAGTGTAGATCACCACTAGGTCAATGTTAGCCGAGCCACCCCATGAAACTACCACCATTTCACACCTTAGCCTTAGAGCGTATGCTAGTGTAATAAGGGTTTATATATTTAGACCTCAGTGTTATAAAAGTGAAATATTATTTTTATAAATGTAATAGTTATTTTATAAAACCCATTTTTAGTATTATTTTATTTAATAAAACACTCATGAAAATAATATGAATTTGATAAATAGATTTTTGGATACTAATAAAACAAAATTATATTTCTAGAAAATATATTCACTTTTATTATAAACTCAAGTATTCTAAATAAAATATATTTTCATTTTACAGTCTTTTAAAATAGTATTTATTTAAATATAAATGGTAATATAATTTTATTATGTCACGAGAATTGTTTTTAAGTGTTAGAAATTTGACTATGTCGTAAAATTGTCATTTTTTAATAAATAAGTTTTTTTTTAATTTAAAATTTAAAATTATAGTATTTAGTAAATTATTTTTATAAAATAAAATTTATATTTTAAATAAACATATTGAAATTAGTTTAGGGTGAAATTTTGAGAATATTCTAAAATAATTTATTTTTCAATGAATAGTAAAAATATAGTTTTGTGTTTTCAGTATGTTTCATGACTTCATATGTATTTAATAATGATGAAATAACTAATTAAATAATATTTATGAAAAAATATGTTATTTTATTTATATTATGCATTTTAATGGATTTAAATCAATTTTCAAACCTATAAATGAATTTCCAAATTCTAAAATGGAAATTATGATTTTAAAAATAACATTTTATGGAAAATTTATATTTCTATGTCCAAAGAAATATTAAAAAATGGATTTTGTTTCAAATGGATTAAGATATTATAAAAAATGACTTTAATTCCCAAAACCATGAGAAAAAACCATGGGAAAGCCATTGGTTATTTCATTTTCCACAACCTAGAATTCCAAGACATATATTTAGAAATTATTAAACAATTCTTCTTCTTTTATTATAAATACCCAAAAATTACACCATTCCTATACACTAAAGATCCATTATCCATGGATTTATGGACATTTTATCTCCAAAATAGTTCCTCCAAGGTGTCCCAAAGGTATCAAGGTGCTATCCTCAAGTTCTAGGAAGTAACTCTTCAAAGTAAGGGAATTATCCACTTCCTCTCTTCCATTTAAGTATATCTTTTGTAGTATACATTCTAAGTGTTAAATTATGTTCTTTTCATACCATTAATAATCATCACATTACTTCTAAAATAGTGTTTTATCAATTGGAGACCTTTTTCCCTCCCATTATACCCTTTCATTATTCCACGCCGTATACTGTCATGTTATCAAATTCATTTATTGAATTTCCCTCTTTTACATGAAATATTCTTATCTTATGAATACCCAAACCCCTTAAATATCCATGGTAATTCAACTATTTGTAATCATAATTTATTAATTTATGGATATACATGTATGAAACCCAAATTCCCTTTTTGAGGGTTAAAAAATGATGTAATGTTAAAGTTTTTAAGAACTTATTATGTACTCAATGATTTTATATGAGATATGTTCGTTATTCTAATTATGTTATTGATGAAATTATTTATTATGATCAATGTGTATTAAATTTATTAAAACATATTAATGGTATACCTTGATAGTTCTCTAATACATTGGGTAAAGAATTAATCTATTTAGATGACAAGTTTTATGATACCTTTGTGAATAATATTGGTAATTCTGTTTTATGACACCTTGGCGATAAAACCAGGTGATATGACTATGAATGACTAATTTTTATATTTTAGCCTCATTTACATGTTATGTATCAAGTATTTATGATTATTATCTCATTTTATACCTCTTGTTTTATCCATGATGACCATTCATGTAACGACCCAAACATTTATGAATAAAATTCCCTTTCTTTTAATTAAATGCCTTATGGATATAGAAAACACATGCAATCATTTTGTTTTATTATATCCAATTGGATTTAAATTACCATTAAGTATCCTTATCGTTGATAATATAGCTATTGAATAGTGATCACATGACTAGTATAAATATAGAGTTTTAAAAAAATCCTTTTGGCACAGATAAAGGAAGTGATGACCTCAACAAGTAGGATCATACCCTATGAAGCCCATTTATCAGAGCTTCCAAGGGAGATAAAATTTCTAGGATTTTCCCTAGACCAAGACCAAGCCGAGATCCAACAACATAAGCATGAGAAAAACTGTTTACAAGAGAAGTTCAAGCTCATCGAGATCACGACCCAAACCATATTCACCGAACAACCCCAAGAAAGCCCCACCACCACACACCTTAATCTTAGGGCATATGCTTGTATAATAAAGGGATATGTATCAAGACCCTATAATCATTATTTTTTATAGAATAATGAATATACTTTCATTCTATTATTGTTACTTTGTAAACGATTTTCTAAAGAACAAATAGTATTTTTGGTTAAAATTTGAATTCAATTAAGGAATCTATTTTGATGAATTAATGTATTTTTGAAATAAATAATATTTTAATAAAATATTATTATTAAATTAAATTTATTAAATATTAAAGATCATATAATTTTTATAAATTCAAAAGTAACTTTTATTAATGTTTGAAAACTATTTTTGTCAAAACCCGTCAATTTTCAATAAATGTCGATTTTTATTTTAAAAGTAAAAATTAAAATATTTAGAAAATTATTTAGATAAAATCAATATTATTTTTTGAATTAGGACATCTAAATTATCCAATGTTGATTTTTTCATAATTTTATGAGACAGTCGAATTTTTGGGTAAAAATTAAATACCATATAAATATATAATGTGTTTTATGACATCATGATGGACCAATAATGATGTAATAAATACTATAAAAGTTTTATTAATAAAAATATATGTTTTAATTTAAAATAATATATTTTTAAGTTTATTTTATTTATTTTATAAAGCCCGAGTGAATCCTTTAAGACCTATAATATATTTTAATATTTTTAAAATCATTTCCTTGAAAGTATGACTCACCTAAACATAAGAAAAGGAAATATTTTATTATATTCAGACCTTATACTTATAAAATAATTTATACCAATTACCTTTTCCAGAAACCATTGGCAAAAACCATGAGTTGGTTTGTGGTTTTGAATAGTTTATTGTGCAATGTCCAAAACCAAAATAATAATGAAATCCCCCTCCTTTCCTATATAAACCCATCAATGCTCCAATTTATCTTTACTCAAGATCTTTGAAAATCAACCAACCTCTACCCACTACTCCCTAGATTCCTGATAAGGCACTCAAAAGCTCCCAAGAAGCCTCTCCCAAACTTTTAGAGTCACACATCCAAGTAAGGGATCTCCCTCTCTCCTTTTTCTTCAATCACCTCTTTTATGTCATGCCTTTTAATTTCCATTTTCTTGATTTGGAATATTTTATTCAGTAACTCCTTACTTTCCATTTGATTTATACTTGATGGTATCTTACTTTAACTTCCATTAATTCCTCCTATGATCTTTTAAGACAACCCGTTACTATCTTAAAATTACATAAGGGTTCCTTCCTTTCTCATTTTTATCCAAGTTTTCTTATATTGTTACACCCTTTTATTTTCTATTAAAAATGATGGGGTATGTTTTATCACCTCCTCCATACTTCCCTTTTTATTTTTTAATGACGTTAGACCAATTTATCTCTCATTAATCTCTCCTGTGTACACCCGTTACCATGGCGAAATTCCGTAATGGATTTCTCTCTTCTCATTTCCATTCAAGAATTTGTTTTATATTATGCATATAAATTCCAATTAAAATGTTGGGATATTATGTTCCATGATCCCATTACTATCCATACCATGTATAAATGATGATACATCCCTTTATCTTTTATCAACCCAATTTATTAATTTCCATATGACGTCATTATGCTGCCAAAATTGCACCATGATTTTCCATACCAAAATCATCATATACTGAATACCATACACATTAATCTATAAAGGGTATTCAAATTTATGAAAATATAATTATCAAATGGTGACTTACATGTATGGATTCCACATTCCTTGATTGTGGAATAAATGATTATGTTTAATGAATCCTTATTATATGATCTATGTGACACACTTAAGCATGAGATTGAAATGATTATGAAGGGTGAAACCTGATAACACTCCAATGAATTGGGTAATGTTTAATATCATGATACGTCATGTTGGGATAGGGTTTTACCTGATTTATTTATAGTTTTTTTCCCACCATGTTGAAACATGGGTTTACCTGATTCCTTTATGTTTATGATACAATGTTTTAAGTTGTTTCCACATTTCAATGTTATGAATATCATGCTATATCATGACTTTATGTTCATGTTCCTTTTTAACTCCATTGATATGTCTATTTACTAACATTATTGTCTTTCTCATGTTATGCGATGTTTATTCCCTTACCGGGATTTATAGATCACCCTTTTCCTATGTATGTCCTAAGGTTATCCCATGCAATGCTAAGTATAAAGGAATATTGTGGTCATGTAAAATAAGTTATCAATAAAGATGTTTATTTCATTTTTTAAATTGTTATGTAATGTTACTAATCCCCAAATACACTAGAACTCTTGATATTTTGAGTTTTATTAAGTGATAGTTTATATAATAAATCATGTTTAAATATAGAATAAAGAGAAGGGCCGTTATAGTTGGTATTAGAGGATAGGTTTAGTTATTTTTGGGATTAAGATTAGAAAACTCTAGTGAAATCCTTATGGATAAGACTAAGTATAAAAAAACATTCCTAAATTTTGGTGAGTATAGAGTAAGTGTTTTATTAAGAAAATACATCCATGTCTGGATACGAACAAGTATAGGTGGCTCTAGAATAGATGTATATAGAGGTAAAACCTAAAAACACCACTTTGAGCTAGACTCAAACCAGAACTGGTACATGAAACGAGCCTTGCTATACTCTTGGTTCGATACTCCCAAGGGATATGCTTTGTTAAATTAATAATCTTAGTATGAACCATTATTAAGGGAACAAAAAAGGGCCCATAAGAATATATTTTAAGAAGTAGATCATGGATAACTTAGATCGAATCCTAGAAATTCATAATTTAATGAGATAAAAGTAATTTATAAGTTATCCCTTTAATGTCATTGGATTCCCCTTTATGTGTTTAATTGTTTAAGATACTCATCCCTAAGTCTATATTGGATAGGGTAGAACCAGAATCAAAAAGTGAAAGGTAGGATTACCATATATAGTTATACACATTCTTTTATATCCTAAAAGTTTAGTAGAACAATTCAAACACCACCACAAATCATGTAAGTAGAGATATTTGTGAAAACAAAAAATGGGGCAATTATAGTATCCCATGCATATAACTCCTCCCTTATCACAATTTGTGAATTGAACTTCCTAGAAAACCTCATCATACTTTCCTTGGTGGAATTTAATGAAATTCTTGGCATGGATTATATTTCCTTATATAGAACCAACATAAATTTTTGTGAGAGGGAAATCACTCTCTATATGGTGAATCAACCCCCAATTCTATATAAGTGCAAAGAGGAGGATGAATTTTCTTTAGCACCATCATCTCAAGCATGGATATTAATACCCTATGGGCATGAATATATTTCTCATATGATTGATTCTAAGGAAAGAACCATCCTCGAAGACATGCCTATTGTGATATAATTCATTGATGTGTTTCCTAAGGAATTTCCTGATCTTCCTCCTAGAAGAGATGTTGAATTATCAATTGATATTATACCTGGGGTGTTTCCAATATCAAAGACTCCATATAGAATGGATGTTGTGGATATTGAGGAGCTAAAGAAACAAATATAGGAGAATCTGGATAAAGGGTTTATATGCCTAAGTGCTTCACCATGGGGTGCACCGGTCCTCTTCATCAAGAAGAAAGATGAGTCAATGTGCCTTTGCATTGATTATCACAAGTTAAAAATAATCATGATAAAGAAAAATTATCCTTTTCCATGAATTTATGACTTATTTGATCAACTACATGGAGAACAATACTTCTCCAAGGTGGATTTACAGTCAGAATATTACCAAGTTAGGGTGAAGAAGGAGGATATCCCCAAGACTTCTTTTCGTACAAGGTACAAGCATTATGAGTTTATAATGATTCCATTCAGACTCAATAATGTTCTAGAAATATTCATAGATTTGATGAATAGAGTCTTTAGATATTACCTCGACAAATTTTTCATAGTCTTTATAGATTATATTCTAATATACTCCAAAACCAAAGAGGAGCATGAGGAGCATTTGAGCACCATGTTAGAGAACTTGAGAAAGGATAAGCTCTATGAAAATTACAACAAGTGTGAGTTCAGGTTGAAGGAAGTCTCATTCTTAGGGAATATCATCACAAGTAATGGGATATCCATGGATCCTTCCAAAAAATAAATAAATTGAGGGATGGTCGAGGCCGATATCTATGACGGATATCTATAGCTTCCTAGGGTTAACTGGATATTATCGCTAATTTTTGAGAAATTTCTCATGATTGTCAAAACCTCTTACTAAGATAACTTGTAAGGGATTCAAGTTTTCTTGTAATGATGAATGTGAAGAAAGATTCATGGATTTGAAGAAGAGGCTCATCATTTCCCCTGTGCTCACACTACCCACAAGTGGGGAGCTTTTCATAACCTTCAATGATGCTTCAAAGAAGGCCATAAGCTCTGTGTTTATGAAGAATGACAAAGTTATTGCCTATGCCTCAAGGAATTTGAAAATTATTGAGTAAAACTATCCCACGCATGATCTGGAGTTGGCATCTGTGATCTTTTCATTGAAAATATGGAGGAATTATATCTTTGGGGAGAAGTGTGAAATATATATGAATCAAAAATTCTAAAATATATATTCACATAGAAAGAGCTGAATATGAGCCAACTAATATGGTTAGATCTCATCAAGGATTACGAATTCCCAATCCATTACCACCCTGGGAAAGAAAACAAGGTGGCAGATTCTCTAAGTAGAAAGGACCCAACAATTCTATCATTGATGAGAATTGAAAAGGATATAGTCTTCTTAGATTTGATAAAGATGGATACGAGAATCATAAATAAGGTAACATCATCAATACTTTAAAATATTATTTCTCAACTATCTCTTTTGGAAAGGTTAAAGGATGCTCAAAGAGATTATGTGGGAATTCAGAATAAAGTAAAAAATATCAGAAAAGATAAATCCTTGAAGTTCAATGTTAATGAAGAAGGAATTGTGAGATTTGGGTCAAGACTATGTGTTCCATCAAATATCAAGTTAAAGAAAGAAATTTTGGATGATTCACATAGTTCAAATTTCTCCATTCACCTAGGAAATATTAAGATATATCAAGATATTCGTAAGCACTATTTTTGGGATAACATGAAGAAGAAGATCGCTAAATATACATCAAAGTGCCTAGTATGTCAGCAAGTAAATTATGAGAAGAAAAAGTATAAGGGGATGATGAAACCATTACCCATACCAACATGGAAATGTGAAAACATCACCATGGAATTTGCCACTAGACTTACAAAGACACCCAAAGGAAAAAATTCCATCTGGGTTGTTGTGGATTGTGTTACAAAGACTGCACACTTCATTTCAATTCGAGAGGATTTATCACTGGATCAACTAGCATATATATACATCATAGAAGTGGTAAGGATTCATGGAGTACCACTATTGATTGTGTCTGATAGAGATACAAGATTCACCTCTAAGATTTGGAAAAGTCTCCACCATACTCTAAACATAGAGATGAACTTCAGTACAGCTTATCACCCTCAAACTGATGGCCAATCTGAGTGGACTATCCAGACACTTGAGGACAAGCTGAGAGCTTTCTCAATGGACATCAAAGGTCGATGGGAACAAAATATTCCTTTGTTGGAGTTCTCTTACAAAAATAGTTTCCACTAAAGCATCCAAATGGATCCTTATGAAGCCCTTTATGGGAAGAGGTGAAGAACACTAGCATGTTGGGATTAAGTTGGGGAATGAAAACTTATAGGTCCAGAAATGGTTGAAGAAATGGTGGAGAAGGTTAAGACCATCCAGAAACACATCAAAGCTAACCAAAGTTGACAAAAGATCTATGCTGATAATCATCGATGAGACATAGAGTTTGATGTTGGAGACATGGTATTCCTATGCATATCTCCATGGAATAGAGTTATGAGATTTGGGAAGAAGGGAAATATTAGTCCAAGGTATATCGGCCCTTTTGAGATCCTTAATTGCATCAGAGTAGTGTCCTATTAACTATCACCCCCACCGAACCTGCCCCAAGTACATGATGTATGACATCCCGCCTTTTTATTACATAACTTTTCATTACATTTTACAAATAGAGGATCTTTAGAGTCTAGTGTCTTGGAAATCAGGAACATAATACATGAAAAAAACATAAAAAATTCTTCTAAACCACTCATAAGGATTCATCATATTTTCATCTTATGTACAATTATTTCATCTCATATCTTGGAGACATACATCAAAGGAAATAATGAGCATAAGACCCAGTAAGGAAAACAAGTGAAACAATTGACATATGATCTTGAGAAATATTAATAAGAACATGATAAAAGTCATAAAGGCATGAGAAGTGGAAGAATAGGAATATCATAATAAAAATAACTTGAATCATAAATTGAATATGTGGCTACAACATTTCATTTAGACATTCATGAACATATCACCAAGTTTTATCCCTGAGGTGTCATAAAAATTATCAAGGTTATTCACCAAGGTATCGTGGAACTTGTCATCTCTAGAGATTAAATTCTTTACCCAATGCATTGGAGCACTATCAGGGTGCACCCTTAATATGTCTTTATTTTCATGTGATCCACATAGATCACAATCAAACATTTTATAAATAACCCATAGAGAATAAAAGAAATGAGTTTCATTTCAAAATCGCGACATTTTAAAAGTTCTTAAAAACTTGATCATTAAGTCATTTGTAACCCATGGAAAGGGATTGGGGGTTATATGTATGTAAATTCTAGAATCAAATAGATAAATTTTATGTATTGATTAATACCCCTGGATATGAAAATATAATTGGGTATTCACATAAATAATACAAGAGAATTTCTTGAGAAAAAGAGAGATATTTTGAGACAAAAATTCTACAGCATAACAGCTATATAACATGGTTTTAGAAAACATTGAAAATAGAGGGGACAAGAGTCACACAATTATAAATAAATCATAATACAGTATGGGTATAGAATAAAAATAAATAAGATCATGTTATGGAGATTTAAAGGAAATACCATATGAAAATGAAACTCGAAGGAAAATAGAAGATGCATTTTCTTTTACAAAAATTTCGATAGCCTAACGACGTCACTTAAAAATTTAGAAAATAAATTGATGAGAGTGGAAAGGGTCTCTCATCATTTGGAAATAAAATGGACAGTAGTAAAGATATAGAAGAACAATCCCCCTCATAATAAAATGGAACTATAAGACATAACATAAATAAAGTCACGACTTAAAAGATGAGGGTGAAAGGTTCCCTTACCTTGAAGAGTAAATTCAAAATATTGAAGGTCAGGACCTTGGGAGGCTTGAGGGAACCTTGATAGGACTCCTTGGGAGGTAAAGAGACCAGAAATTTGTTTAGGAGGATTTTGGAATGAAATGAATGAGGGAAATGGCTTGGCATTTATAGGAAAAGTGAGGGAATAAATTATTAATTTCCAAGGGACACCTCATCGGTGGTATTTTCAAAACCATGGACTTTCCCATGGTATTTTCCCATGTTATTGGCCACTTGGGACACCTCATAACATATTTTACTATTCATATTTCGACCAGAAAGCATACATCATTATTACATCATTAATGATGCCATTAAACACCCGAAACTCAAAATTGTATTTTTATTATTCACCGAAAATTCAACTCTTTTAGAAAAATACCCAAATTCACCCTAACCTAAAATCGATGCTCTGAATTCAAAAATAAACTCAATTTTATGAAAATGATTTTCTAAATATTTTTAATTTAATTTTTAAATAAAATCATTATTTATTCCAAAAATACAACTTTAAAACTATAACTCATTTTTAACACCTTAAAAAAGTAATCAAGGTCCCATAAAATTATTGTATAATCATAATAAAATAAAGTAACAATTTATGATTACATTTTATGAAAATATATTTCCATTTTTAATTATTAAATTAATTATAAAATTGTAAATAAAATATTTATGACATACAAAAATACCAAAACTTATACTATGATCATTTTTTCACTTTTAAGACGTTTAAATTGTATTTATACATTCATGGGTGAAGTTTCTATTTTTTTGGCCAATTTACTATTCATTACTATTCATACGGGTATGTTACTATTCATACTTTACTATTCACTAAAAATCAAGTTGATCTTATTAGACTCTAAATTTCTCACTGAATACAACTGTAGAAGAACATTTTTGAAAATAATTTCACATTATTAATTATTTAAAGAATACAAAAATATTTTAAAATACCCTTTTTTTCTAAATTCATCAATAATACACATTCTATATTTATCCGGATATTTGAAATTCACAAACTTCACCATAAGAAGAAATAAAAAATTTATTTATATAAAAAGATTACATTGAGTAGCTAAGGTCTCGTTACATAGCCCCTTATAACACCAGCATAGGACCTAAGTGTAAGGTGTGCTATGGTGATAGAATCTTGGGGTGGCTCGGACAACATTGCCCGAGTGGTGATTTCTATCAGCTGGAAATTCTCCCTTAGGCGATTCCGTTCAAGCTTTATATATTGAAGTTCGGCTTGGGCTTGGTCCAGAGAAAAGCCTAGTGATGCTACCTTTTTCCCAAGCTCTAACATATGGGCTTCATATGGATCGAGTCTACTGGATGAGGCCATTTAATCTTCTTTCTGTATTAATTAACCAAGATAACTATATTTATAAAAAAAAAGTTAAGATTATAGTTTCCAATGGTCATATTGACCAATGGTCATATAATAGTCAAAACCCAATGGTCTCATTTTAATTACAACCACTTCATTAATTAAAATATATAGTTTTGTTTAGTATAAAATAAAATAACACACAAATTTAGGAAACAAATATAATTAAAAAGTTTGGGTCGTTACATTCTTCCCCCCTTAAGAAATTTTATCCCTGAAATTTTATCTCATACCCTCTAATGAGAAAAGGTGTGGGTAATTCTGTCTCATAGACTCCTCTGGTTCCCATGTGGCTTCTTCACATTTTTGGTTCCTCCACAACACCTTAACAAGGTGGGTAGTCTTGTTGCGTAGAACCTTGTCTCTACGATCCAAAATCTCTACTGGATGATCCTCATAAGAGAGGTCATGTTTCAGTTGTACCACCTCTAGATTTAGTACATGTGAAGGGTCAAGTATGTACTTATTCAAGAGGGATATGTGGAAGACATCATGAACTTGTGCTAGATTTGAAGGAAGTGCAAGCCGATAGGACACTACTCCCACACAATCAATGATTTCATAGGGGCCAATGTACCTAAAGTTGAGCTTCCCTCTTTACCCAAACCTCATGACTCTCTTCCAAGGTGAAACCGAAGAAAGACTTTGTCACCAACATAAAACTCCAAGTCCCTTTGATGGTTTTCGAAATAGCTATTTTTCCAACTCTGAGCAGCCTTAATATGTTGCTGGATGGCATGGAACTTTTATATAATCTCTTGCACAATATCAGGACCAAGAAGCTTTCTCTCACCAGCTTCATCCAAACAAGTAGGAGTTCTACATCGCTTCTCATATAGAGCTTCATAGGGTGCCATTTTAATGCTCGAGTAGAAGTTGTTGTTGTAAGAGAATTAAACTAAAGGAAGATGTTGATCCCATCCACCTTTAAATTCTATTTAGCATGTTCTCAGCATGTCCTAGAGTGTTTGAATGGTCCTTTCAGATTGGCCATCAGTTTGGGGGTGATAGGACATACTGAAATTCAATTCAGTTCTCAGAGCTTGTTGAAGACTTCTCCAGAATTTTGATGTGAACCTTGGATCACGATCAGATACAATAGAAAGTGGAATTCCATGTAGCCTTCAATACTACCAATACCCCTTTTATCATCACTAAAAATAGCCTTTATCAGTGCTAAAAAAGCGCTGTTAAAGCCGGTGAAGATAAAGGGGGGTCCCCTTTATCAGCGCTCTAGAAAGCACTGACAAAGACCCCTTTTATCAGTGCTAAAAAAGCGCTGATAAAAGGGGTCTTTTATCAGCGCTAAAACAAAGCACTGATAAAAGGGTCCTTTATCAGTGCTTTCTTTTTAGCACTGATAAAGGACCAATTTTATCAGCACTTTTTTAAAAGCGCTGATAAAAGTTAAAAAAATAAAAAAAATAAAAAAAATAAAAAATAAAAATAAAAAAATTTAAAAAAATCCTGCCAATCGGGGGGGGGGGGGGATTTTATAGCGCTTGATCCCCCCTTTTACAGCGCTCTTCCACCCCCCTCCAGTGCTCAGCACACACCCCTCCACCCTTTATCAGCACTGTCTCCCATATTCCCCCATGCATGCGCGCCCCTACCTCCACCAGGTTTTAAACTCGAGACCTCCCCCCTGCGCGTCTAAGACCTTACCACTCCTCTATTTTGATTTGTTTTCCATTTTATGATATCTCTCTCTCTATATATATATAGTTATATTTATTCGTATAGTAATATATATTTATATTAATATATATATATATAGTTATATTAATATATATATAGTTATATTAATATATATATAGTTATATTAATATATATCTCTATTTATATATATATATTTAGTTATATTTATTCGTATAGTAATATATATTTATATTAATATATATATATAGTTATATTAATATATATATATAGTTATATTAATATATATATAGTTATATTAATATATATATATAGTTATATTAATATATATATTTATAGTGATATTAATATATATATATATATATTTATAGTAATATTAATATATATATGTAGTTATATTAATATATATATAGTTAGATTAATATATATATATATAGTTAGATTAATATATAGGTATATAAATATTCATATATTTGTATTTTAAATAAAATGGATATTAGTTATTATTTAGATAAAGCTAATATATTTTATATGTAAATATATTTTATTATTTATATTTATAATTAAATTTTTATGTGTGAATATATAAAAAATATGTATATATTGTTATATATTTGATTATAAATAGCAGTTCATTATAAAAAATGATAAAATTTCAAATACATAATATCAATATGAATGTAATACATTGGAATGAATTCAGTCCCCACCAAAAAATCCAATAATACCCCCTTAAACGAGGCTGAAAATCCACAAAATGTTAAAAAATCGGGGTATCATGACTAAAAACTCAGTTTTGGAGGCCTTTTGGGGCTTTTTTGGCCCCAAAAAATGTGACATAGGATTTTCCTCGGTCATTAGTGCGTAGAGATCATCACAGGATTCGATTTGATATGTGGTAGAGCTCAAATGGACACCCGGATCAAAAGTTATGGCCCTTTGAAGTTCGTGTTGCGTTTTCAACATATTTTGGATATTTTTTTAATTTGTTTTATTTTTTTAGTCTTTAAATTGTTATTAAATGACTATTACTCCATAATAATTAGAAAATTATTAATTAAAAATATTTTATTAAATTTTTATAAGCCATTTTTACTAAATATCTTATATATTAAGTATATTAAGTGTAAATGTATATTTATACTTATCTAAAATATATTTAAAAATTATATATTATATTTATATCAATATAACTATATTTATATATTTATATATTAATATATTATTTTTAATTTTTTTTGAAGTCGACCCTTTATCAGTGCTAATAAAAAAAGCACTGATAAAGGGGGTCCCTTTATCAGTGCTTTTTCGTTAGCGCTGATAAAGGTTGGTGCTGGGAAAAACTGATTTTGTGGTAGTGCTTACCACTTCCTTCACGTAAATCCTGGAAAGTTGATCAAGAGAGAAATCTTCCCGAATGGAGATAAAATGGGCAGTCTTGGTGAGACGGTCCACAATAACCCATATCGCATTTTTTCCTTTGGAAGTTCTCAGGAGACCAGTGACAAAGTCCATGGTGATATTATCCCACTTCCATGCTAGTATGGGTAGTGGTTGTAATACCCCTTTAGGAAGTTGTTGCTCTGCCTTCACTTGCTGATATACCAGGCACCTTGACATGTAGTCAGCAATCTCCCTTTTCATATTATCCCACCAATAATTATCACGAAGGTCCCTATACATTTTTGTGCTTCCAAGATGTATAGAGAAAGTAGATCTATGAGCTTCATCCATCAGCTCCTTTATTTCCGAAGTAGATGGAACACATAGCCTTGTATAAAATTTCAGTACACCTTCTAGATCAATATTGAACTCAGAAAACTTCCCATCCTTCACAGCCTCAAGATTCTTCTATAACAAAGGATCTTCTTTCTGATATTTCTTGATCTTCTCTGTTAATTCAATAAGGTTTTCCTTATGACTTTTCTATTCCTTCTTGTTTTGAAAATCACAAACACCTTATACTTAAGCAAATCTATATTTTACTTATCTAAGGAAAGTTTCCTTAAGTAAATTTACTATAACCTAGATTTCCTTATACATATCAATATTTTTCATAAGTGTAAAAATCAGATTCATATCAAAAACCTCAGAATCATATAATACTTAGATATGAAGCATTATGTTTTAGGATTCAAATTCTGGATATAAACTGTAATGAAGTTTCACTCTGAATTATGGATATGAACTGTAATGAAGTTCCACTCTGAATTATGGATATGAATTGTAATGAAGTTTCACTCCGAATTCTGGATATGAACTGTAATGAAGTTCCACTATGAATTCTGGATATGGACTGTAATGAAGTTTCACTATGAATTCTGGATATGAACTGTAATGAAGTTCCACTCCGAATTCTGGATAAGAACTCTAATAAAGTTCCATTCCGAATTCTGGACACGAACTCTAACAAAGTGTTACTCTGAATCCTGGACTCCAAACTTCTATGAGTTCGACTCCAAACATCTACAAGTTAGACTCCGAACTTCTATGAGTTTGACTCTGAACTTCTATGAGTTGGACTCTGAACTTCTACGAGTTTGACTCCAAACTTCTATGAGTTTGACTCCGAACTCTATAAGTTCAAGTTCTGAATTCTAGTGAAACCAGACTCCGAATTTCCTTAGAAATTCAGACTCCGGATTTCTACAGAATTTAGGTTCTGAATTCCTAAAACAGAATCCGAATATCGCTTTATTATAGAATCTTAATTATTATTCTCTTACATTCTGAACTTCTGTTTTTCTTATTCTTACACTTATTTCATTACAAAACGATGTCGTGCATTCAGTTACACATGTTTTGTTATAAAATGATGTCATCCATTCTGTTTCTAACTAACTTTTGTTTGAGTGACACATGTACAGTTCCATCCAAAATTTAAGGAAAATATGACCATTGGAGGAGGGAGATGACCATTGCTACCGAGCCTATAAATAGGAGCTCATTTGAAAGATCTCAAAAACAAGTTGATCACTCTAGAGACCACACACTGTTAAGGTGATTTCTTGAGAGAGAATCTTTTCATGCCTTGTGCATACTGAACTGCTCGTTCAGATTGCTTCGTGCGACTCCGAATGTTGGTGATTACATTCGAGGGCTTCCGGGGATAGGAAGATAGAGGTTCCAACTTCCTTGAAGTTTGAGGGATTTCTTACTGAGGAAGACAGATGTTCCAACTACCTTAAAGTTGAGGGATTGTGGGGAGAGCAAGGCAAAGACTCCGATCTTTGTATCGAGGGATTACCCTAGTGTGGGTAAGATAGACTTTCTTGAAAGTATAAATCAAGGAAACTTTATCTAAGGTTATTGGATACCCTTCTCTTTGGGTTAAAAGATTTATATCTTGTTACTTGTAGTTTTACTACTTGTTTTTCCGCTGCTTTTTGTATTAGAAGGAAAGTATAATCTTCTTATATTTCCTTACACTTGTACTCTGATTAATTTAGATTCTATACACTATAAGGTAGAATCTCATATTGTAAACTTTGGTTAAGTTTCAATTTCCAGATCCATATTTCTGGAACCTGTTTTTCAGAATCACTTTCTAGATATAAGTAAGTGCATAGAACTAGAAGTTTGTAACTTCATACTTTGCCCCAATCTTTTATTGGTGTTAGAGGTGTTGTGAATTTTCTTAGTTTAACTTTGTTAAACTTAGATCTTTCCTTGTTTAAGGAAAATTTTAAAGTGGACAATTCACCCCCCTCTTGTATATTGAGCATCTACATCGTTATTTCGATCCTACATTCTCTAGTAATCATGGTTAAGAAATCATTTGGGTTAGGGTTGATGATGCCCCTTTCTTTTATAATTCCCATGTCTAGTTTTACTAGGTTATTGATCAAAGGATCTCTTTGAATCCTCATAATGGACAGAACAACTGGGTATTTCCTACTTAATCCATCAACGAATTTGTTTTCTCTTCCGGGATGATAATGAATTGAATAATAATAGTCTTTAAGAAGTCCCAACCATCTTTTTTGTCTCATGTTCAATTCCTTTTATGTGAAAATATACTTCAAACTTTTATGGTCTGTGTATATATCACATTTTTCCCATAAAGATAGTGCCTCCATATATTCAGAGAAAAAACGACTGCAACCAGCACCAGATCATGCGTAGGATAGTTTTTCTCATGAGTCTTCAACTGTTGAGATGCATAAGCAATGACCTTGTCATTTTGCATGAGGACGCACCCAATCCCTTTCAGAGATTCATCACTAAAAATAATGAATCCTTATCTACTTGAGGGAAGAGTTAACATGGGTTCAGTAACCAATCTCTTCTTTAGCTCTTGGAAACTTTCCTCACACTCGTTTGTCCAGATAAACTTGACACCTTTTCAAGTTAACATGGTTAATGGATTAGAAAGTCATGATTTTTTTTTTCAAAAACCTCATATAATATCCCACTAATCCAAGGAAAATACGAATATTAGTTATTGTTGTAGGCTGAGGCCACTCCTCTATAGCTTTTGTCTTTACAAGGTCAACTACGATTCCTTCATTGGATACAATGTTCCCCAAGAAAGCAACTTGTTGTAACAAGAATTCACATTTACT
Source organism: Viscum album (assembly GCA_963277665.1). NCBI lineage: Eukaryota > Viridiplantae > Streptophyta > Magnoliopsida > Santalales > Viscaceae > Viscum > Viscum album. The sequence goes on along the minus strand of OY728129.1, from coordinate 252,164,113 downwards.
GAACTTTCCAAAAATCCTCTCCTTATGTAAAGTTTGAAAAATAACCATTAGATGATCCTCATGCTCCTCAAAACTTTTGTAATATATTATAATATCATCAATAAAAACTACTACAAAGTTATCAAGGTAGTCCTTAAAGACTCTATTCATCAAATCCATAAAAATAGAAGGTGTATTAGTCAGTTCAAAAGGCATAAAAACAAAATAATAATGCCCATATCTTTATCAGAAGGTAGTTTTTGGAATATATTCTTTCTTTACCCTCAATTGATGACAACCAGATCAAATATCAATTTAGAGAAGAATTGAGCCCCACGAAGTTGGTCAAATAAGTCATCAATTCTTGTAAGAGGGTATTTGCTCTTTATTGTGATCCCATTCAGTTCTCTATAATCAATGCATACCCGTATCAATCCATCCTTCTTCTTTATAAAGAGAGCAGGTGCTCCCCAAGGAGACACACTCGGTCGGATAAACCCCTTGTCCAAAAGATCTTGGAGTTGTTTCTTTAATTCCTACAGCTCCACATTTTCCATCCTATATGGGGTCTTTGATATTGGATGAGATCTAGGTACGAGTTCAATAGAGAACTCTACCTCTCTTTCTAGGGGAGGTCCAGGAAACTCCTTAGGAAATATGTCAACGTATTCTTTGATGATGGGGACATTTTCTATCCTCAAACTCTCATTTCCCCCTTCTTCTTCACCGATCAATTCCATAAAAAAGGATATAGGAGGTTCTTATAGACAAATATCAGGTTGAGATATCTCTCCTTGTAAGATAACTGTAAGTTTTCTATTCAAGACTACTGAGATTTCCTTACTTATACATTTGATCTTAGCATTATACTTTGAGAGTTAGTCCATCCCTAGTATAATATCAAATTCCATCATAGGAATGACTACTATATTTGTGATAAGATCGTGCTCACCAAAGTAAATACTAGAGTTTCTAAACACTAACGATTCTTGGATAATACCACTAGGAGTCTTGAATGATAACTCTACTTTTAGAAAGTCAGGGGTTGATTCTAAATTCTTTGCAAACTTGGAGGAAATAAAGGAATGCGTAGAACCAGAATAAAAAAAAAGTACTTTCTAGCTTTGAGAGAACAACAAGAGTACCTGCTACCACATCATTTGGCGCTTCAAATTTAGCTGTCGTGATAGAAAAATCATGACCTTGCTCCCTTGGCCTTTGCTGAGGATAATGGTAGTTCCCCTCCAATGCCCTCAGATTTGGACAGTGATTGGAAAAGTGCCAAAGCTGTCCACACTTAAAGCACTGGACATCAGGTAGGTCCTGCACTATCTTCCCCTTGTCATTAGTTCTTGGAAGTTGAGGTTTCACCTCACTACAACAATTCCTCGCAATATGGCCATCTCTTCCACACTTGTAGCATTTCCCACTCCCGAGAAGGTAGTTCCCCAAATGATTCTTCCCACATTTATTACACGTGGAATGTTGCACTTGCTTGCCTCCTCTTCCCTGATCAAAGGTCCTCCCTAATCTGGGCTCCATCTATCTCTTTTTGTCTCTTGATTTATGAGACCACTACATCTCACCGAACTTCAGTTCGACTTTCATTTAACTCCATACGATATCCTTATAGCTGTTATAGTCTTAGTTGGCTAGATTCTTCCGCAGATGAGGTCTCAGTCCACCGAAGAATCTATCAACCTTACCATCAGGATCCATGACAAAGCTTGAGGTATAATGGGAAAGTCTTGTAAATTTCATCTCATAGCTTCCCACAGATTCATTCTCCTTCTGCTTCAGCTCAAGAAACTCATTCTCCATTCTTGTTCTCATGGAATGAGGGAAATACTTACTGAAGAATATCCCTTTGAACTCTTCCCAATCCATAGCTTCAACCTCCACTCTTTTCCTCGTGTTTTTAATCAGTTCCCACCACTGATCAGCTTCTCCCTCTAAGTGATAGACAGCTAGGGTGACCTTCTCTTTCTCTTAATAGCGGAGCACAGAAAAGATCTTCTCTATAGAGATGATCGACTATTCAGCAATCAATGGGTCAGTCGATCCACTAAAGGTTGGTCATTGTTGTTGCATAAAGGAATAAACAGAATATTTTTCTCTTCATAGTGAGATCGGTCTCTTAGATTAATTCAAGTTATTTCCCATAACTTTATTTAGTTGGTTCATCATTTGTATGAATGTTTCCATTCCGGCTTCTATCGAAGGGCTGTCAGCGCATAGTCCATTGCGGTCACCATTTGCATGGTTCCTCCTATTTACCACCATTTCTAAAAGAATAAAACCTTATTGATAAACTTATTTCATTTACAAATATTTTAACAATAAAGGATTTTATGTCTTAAAACTTCTTTAAACAATTACATTTCTCTATAAATCCTTCATAATGATTCATAAAAATATTATGATTAACCAAACATATCCCCCAGGAGTTTCATAACTAAGAGTGCAGCAAGGCCCATTGTTGTGTACTAGGATACCCCATGTCAAGATCAAAACTCCTTGTTAGAGTTTTCACTCCTAGGTACCTCTATGCCAGAGCCGCCTCTGCCTGCTCGTATCCAGTCAGGGATGTATTTTCTTGATAAACCACTTACTCAATACTCACCAAAATACCAGGAAGTTTTCCTATATTTAAACTTTTCTATAGGATTATTCCTAAATTTTTCATAACATAATTTCCATAAATAACTAAACTATCCTTTTATACCAACTATGGAATCCCACCATTTTATTACATAAATTTTCATTACATTTTACATAGGATCTTTAGAGTCTAGTGTCTTGGAAATCAGGAACATAATATATGAAAACAATATAAAACATTCTTCTAAATAACTCATAAGGATTCATCATATGTTCATCCTATGTACAATTACTACATCTCATATCTTAGAGACATACATCAAATGAAATGATGAGTAGAAGGCCCAGTAAGAAAAACAAGTGAAACAGTTGACATATGATCTTGAGCAATATTAATAAGAACATGATAAAAGTAATAAAGGCATGAGCAATGGAAGAATTGGAATATCATAATAAAAATAACTTGAATAATAACTTGAATATTTGGATACAAAATTTCATTTATACATTCATGAACATATCACCATGGTTTATCCCCGAGGTGTCATAAAAATTACCAAGGTTATTCACCAAGATATCGTGAAACTTGTCATCTCTAGAGATTAAATTATTTACCCAATGAATTGAAGCGCTATCAGGGTGAAACCTTAATATGTATTTATTTTCATGTAATCCACATAGATCACAATCAAACATTTCATAAATAACCCATAGAGAATAAAAGAAATGGGTTTTATTTCAAAATCGTGACGTTTTAAAAGTTCTTAAAAACTTGATCATTAAGTCATTTATAACCCATGGAAAGGGAGTGAGGGTTATATGTATGTAAATTAAAGAATAAAATAGTTTAATTTTATGTATTTATTAATACCCTTGTATATGAAAATATAATTGGGTATTCACATAAATAATACAAGAAAATTTCTTGAGAAAAAGAGAGAGATTTTGAGATGAAAATTCTGCAGCATAACGACAATATAAAATGGTTTTAGAAAATATTGAAAAGAGAGGGGACAAGAGTCAACCACTCATAAATAACTCATAATACAGTATGGGTATAGAATAAAAATAAATAAGATCATGTTATGGATATTTGAAGATAATACCATATGAAAATAAAACTCGAAGGAAAAGAGAAGATGCAATTTCTTTTAAAAAAATTTCGGCAGCCTAACGACGTCACTTAAAAATTCAGAAAATAAATTGATGAGAGTGGAAAGGGTCTCTCGTCATTTGGAAATGAAATGGATAGTAGTAAATATATATAATAACAACCCCCCTCATAATAAAATGGAACTATAAGACATAACATAAAGAAAGTCATGACTTAAAAGAGGAGGGAGAAAAGTTCCCTTACCTTGAAGAGTAACTTTGAAATCTTGAAGGTCGGGACCTTGGGAGACTTGAGGGAACCTCGGGAGGACTCCTTGGAAGGTAAAGAGACCAGAACTTTGTTTAGGAGGATTTTGGAATGAAATGAATGAGGGAAATGACTTGGTATTTATAGGAAAAGCGAGTGAATAAATTATTAATTTCCAAGGGACACCTCATCAGTGGTATTTACAAAACCATGGGCTTGCCCATGGTATTTTCCCATGGTATTGGCCACTTGGGACACATCATAACATAAATCACTATTCATAAGTCGACTAGAAAGCTTACATCATTATTACATCATTAATGATGTCATTAAACACCCGAAACTCAAAACCGTATTTTTATTATTCACTGAAAATTAAACTGTTTCAGAAAAATACCCAAATTCACCCTAACCTAAAATCAATGCTCTGAATTAAAAAATGAAATCCATTTTATGAAATTAATTTTCTAAATATTTTTAATTTAAATTTTAAATAAAATCATTATTTATTCCAAAAATACAACTTTAAAACTATAACTCATTTTGTAACACCTTAAAAAAGTAATCAAGGTCCCATAAAATTATCGTATAACCATAATATAATAAATTAACAATTTATGATTACATTTTATTAAAATATGTTTCAATTTTAAGTTATTAAATTAATTATAAAATTTTAAATAAAATATTTATGACATAAAAAAATTCCAAAACTTATACTATGATCATTTTTCACTTTTAAGATATTTAAATTTTATTTATACATTCACGGGTGAAGTTTCTATTTTTTGGCCAATTTACTATTCCTTACTATTCATACAGTTATGTTACTAGTCATACTTTACTTGTAATGTCTCGGATTTTCCATTTATTATTTTAAATATTATATGGAATTATTTCGAGACCAGGCGCAAAGACGACACATCATTCCGAGGTCCAGTGAGCCCGGAATGGTGGTTTGAACTTTTTTTTAGTTGAGTGAGTTTATGCTTTTTCGCGGTTGTGGAAGTTTCCAAACAGATGCCTGGATTAAAAATCTAAGCACACTGTTGCGTCCTGGATGATGACTTTACCTAAGAATAGGCCTAACCTCGACCGGCGCGGGTTGAGGGAGAAAGTTAATTTTCGAACATTTTTAGTAAAGTAAAAAAAAAAATTATTATAACGTCTTAGATTTTCCGTTTATTATTTTAAATATTATATGAAATTATTTCGAGACCGAGCGCAAATACGGCACATCATTCTGAGGTCCAGTGAGCCAGGAATGGTGGTTTGGACTTTTTTTTAAGTTGAGTGAGTTTGCGCTTGTGCGTGGTTGTGGCAGTTTCCAAACGGATGCCTGGATTAAAAATATGAGCACACTGTTGCGTCCGGGATGACGACTTTACCTAAGAACAGGTCTAACCTTGATCGGTGTGGGTTGAGGAAGAAAGTTAATTTTCAGATGTTTTTAGTAAAGTAAAAAAAATAAAAAATAAAAAATAAAATAAACATTTAGATGTTTATTTTATTTTATGGAAACTTCCGCTGCAGCACAGCGACATGACGTCTGTTTCCTAAATTAATGACGTATCATAATGACTCAAAAAAATGGAAAGTTGGCGTCATTAATACTTCCGCATAATTAAATACCAACATGTTTCCCTTTTTAATGGGTTAAGCAATTGTTGATTGTTGGCAACGTTTGAGTGGAACCTCTGTAGAATCAGTGGGGCGTTGGAGAAATTTCTCGGCAACGAACGACGACGAATCAAAATCAAGAATCGCTGTGCCAACGTTGAAGGATCTAGACGACAATGGCAGCGTGGCGCCTTTGTCAACGATCTGTCCTTTCGAAATGTAGGGGTTTGTTATTTCAATTTTCTTTTTCCCATTCTCGAGTTTAAACGACGAACACAGATCAACCACGAAAAAGTTGATCCGCAGATTCATAGGTTCTTGTGGGAGGGTTTTCTTTGGGATGATTTTGGGGAAATAATACATGCTTTTATTTATGTTGATCTTTGCTCCGTTTAAACCTATTAATGGGAGTGGATCAACGCCGTGACGAACGACGGTGGAGGTTCATTCCTCAATTTTTGTTTATTGGATTTCCTCCCCCTTTCTTTTCTTCGCGTTCTTCACGGGGCGAGGAACAACAGATAATTACACATCCATTCCACGATACAAAGATCCCAAATTGAAGGTTCAACACCGCAACGACCTTATAGAGGTGCGACGACGATGGTGGACGACGAATCGAACCGGATCGGTAAAGGGTGTTCTTCGAGCGTTCTTCACGCGGGAAGATCAAAACATGTTTTCAGAGCCTATCAGAGGCCCAAAAATTCCGGAAGAGGCTTCATTGTGTCAGGGTGACCAAAACATGAAGGTTTCATGGCGATCGGACGACCGAAACGACGATCGGAGCAGCACGGGAGGTGCGCCGACGAAGAGCTTCATTTCTGGAAATTTCCAGAACACACGACATGTACTTCCGAAGAACACGTCGTGTAGTACTGGCGGCGGCTAGGGTTTCGGGGGTCAAATAGGTGTCACACAATGTGTGACCTTGTTCACACGGCGTGTTGAAATTTCCCCGAAGCTCGGTGTGTGTTTGGGAAATACACGGTCACGGGATGATCTACACGGCTTCAGGCGACACAGCGTGTACAATGTGGCAGAGGTGGAAACATAAAGATCGGTGTGTATCCAGGGGATACATGGACATGGGTTAAAGTTAACGGGTTGATAGCCGTGTACGACCACATGGACAATGACACGGGGCCAACCCCAGTCACTCGGAACACGACGTGTACATCGTACTGCACGCCGTGTACTAAGTTTTTCTACACGATTAGTTCTACGACACGGGCCGTTGCACACGGGCAGTATCCGGGGTCAGACAAAACGGCGTGTATCTTTTCTACACACCGTGTACTTTTTGGAAAACAACATGGTCTTCTTGTTCACCGTATCTTGGACATCTTTTGTTTAGGTTAGTTCCCCTTCTTCTTGTTTCCCTAAAGGTTAGGCATCATTTCCTTCTACAGGAGTATGATTCCTTCAGCCGGACTTTCTATGATAGAGTCGGTATCCCTCTGAGAGGCCTGGAGTGAGATCCTCTATCTATTTCTGACCTTAGGTAGAGTTAGGCATTGACATGACCAACTCTACTGGGTGTTGATCCTCTACCTAGATGGTGTATTACCTAACTGGTGAATCCGAATGAGTCGTGCTATCCGCCATGGCCCTGGAAGTGATCCTCATCTGTGTATCGTGATCTTTCCCACTCAGGAGTGTGTCTCCCATAATGAGTGCTTTCTATCTACCGTAACCTTCCCACTCAAGATTGTGTCTCCCGTAATGAGTGCAGCTACCTCTCATGACGGTTCCCGACGAACACCACTTCTTTGACGAACATCATCAGAGCTATAAGACTCGTGGAGTGTGTTTTCCCGGAACGAGTGTCTAGTGGAATATTTGAAATGAATCCCTAATGGGGTATGCAGTCATGTGACTTGTCTCTAGACTATGGTCTGGGTTTTGAGTATATCTGGTTTGTTCTATATGTTATGTAGACATATACTATGCATAGATGATTGTACCTTTACTTTGTGTACTACTTTTTGGTTTTCGGGTTCCTCTACTGAGTATTGTTATACTCACCCCTGCACGGGCTTTGCCCGCACGTCTGGTGTCTTGTGAAGACGAGCATCCTTTCGACAGAGTCCAGGGCGGACTAGGACGGGACCGAGCTTTCTGAGTTCCCTACAGGACGAGGTGTTCCTACGGCTATGAGTAGCAGTCCCAGTACCTTTTGTGCTTATAGGTTGGAATTTGCAGTTTTTAGACTCTTGTTTGTTTGTTTTTGGTGGGATTGTATTCTGACCAGTTTACTTTTACAGTACTCTACCTTTCGTCATACTCTGTTGGTTGGGGTTTAGTTGTATGCATTCATTTTTTTCCTTAGTGTTTTACATTTCTGCATTTGTGGGCTTGGATATGTGTGCGTGTGTACAGGTACTTAGGCAATGCCTCCCATGTTAGTAATATGCCTACACAGTGCTAGTCACCAGCCCCTGGCCTATTGGAGGTGATCTTGGGGATTCATGGTGTGGGCCTCACTAGGACTGGTCGTGACATTACTATTCACTAAATATCAATTTGATCTTATTAGACTCTAAATTTTTCACTGAACACAACTGTAGAAGGCCATTTTTTGAAAATAATTTCACATTATTAATTATTTAAAGAATAAAAAAATATTTTAAAATACCCATTTTTTTTTCTAAATTCATCAATAATACACATCATATATTTATCCGAATATTTTAAATTCACAAAATTTTCCATAAGAAGAAATAATAATTTTATTTATATAAAAGGATTACACAGAGTAGCTAAGGTCTCGTTACATAACCCCTTATAACACCAGTATATGACCTAAGTGTAAGGTGTTCTATGGTGATAGAATCTTGGGGTGGCTCAGCCAACATTTCCTGAGTGGTAATTTTTATAAGCTTTAACTTCTCTCTTAGGCGATTCCGTTCAAGCTTCATATGTTGAAGTTCGGCACGGGCTTAGTCCAGAGCAAAGCCCAGTGATGTAAACTCCTTCCCAAGCTCTGAAAGATGGGCTTCATATGACCCAAGTCTACTGGATGAGGCCATTAAATCTTCCTTCTGTATTAATTAACCAAGATAACTGTATTTATAAAAACACAATGTTAATATTATAGTTTCCAGCAGTTATATTGACCAATGGTTATATAACAGTCAAAACCGAACAGTCTCATTTTAATTATACCCACTTCATTAATTAATGGATATAGTTTTGTTGAGTATAAAATAAAATAACACACAAATTTAGGAAGCAAATATAATTAAAAATTTTGGGTCATTACATGATGTATTCCATGCAACACTCTTGAGAAAGTACATACATAAACCATCACATGTACTCAATCTAGAGGTGGTACCACTGTAGAATGACCTCTCCTATGAGGAGAAGCTGATGAAGATCTTAGATCATAGAGAAAATTTTCTACAAAATAAGACGATTCCCCTTGTCAAGGTATTGTAGAGAAACCACAAGTTCAAATAAGAAATGTGGGAACCAAAGGAGGCGATGAAGTAGAGTTACCCTCATCTATTTTATTGTGGGAAAAGGAAATTCTGATGGTGAAATTTCTTAAGGGGGAAAGGTTATAACGACCCAAACATTTATGAATAAAATTCCCTTTCTTTTAATTAAATGTCTTATGGATATATAAAACACATGCACTAATTTTGTTTTATTATATACAATTGTATTTAAATGACTGTTAAGTATCCATACTATTGATAATATAGTTGTTGAGTAGTGATAACATGACTAGTATAAATATAGGCTTTTAACAAATTATTTTGGCTCAGAAAAAGGAAGTGATGGCCTCAACCAGTAGGATAGTACCCAATGAAGCCCATTTATCAGAGCTTATAAGGGAGATAGCATTTTGGGATTTTAATTAGACCAAGCCCAAGTCAAGATCCAATAACTTAATAATGGGTAAAACCTTTTACATAATAAGTTCAAACTCATTATGATCACGACCCAAACCATGTTCACTAAATGAACCTAAGAAAGCCCCACCACTGCGCACCTTACTCTTAGGGTGTATGCTAGTGTAATTAAAGGACATGTGTCAAGACCCTAACATTATGATTATTTTTGTATATAATAATGAATATACTTTCATTCTATTATTTTTACTTTGTAAATGATTTTCTAAAGAAAAAATAATATTTTTGGTTAATATTCAAATTCAATTAAGGAATCTTTTTTGATGAATTAATGTATTTTTGAAATAAATAAAATTTTAATAAAATATTATTACTAAATTAAATTTATTAAATATTAATGATAATATAATTTTTATAAATTCAAAAGTAACTTTTATTAAGGTTTGAAAAATGTTTTTTTCAAAACCCGTCAATTTTCAATAAATGTTGTTTTTTACTTTAAAAGTGAAAATTTAAATATTTATAAAATTATTTATATAAAATGAATACTATTTTTTGGAATTAGGATGTTGAAATTATCCAATGGTGGATTTTTCATAATTTTCTAAGATAGTCAAATTTTTAGATAAAAATTAAATACCGTATAAATATATAATGTGTTTTATGACATCATAATGACCCAATAATGATTTAATAAATACTATAAAAGGTATATTATGCCAAATATTTTTTTTCCTTTAAAATAATGTAATTTTAAGTTTATTTTATTTATTTTATAAATCCTTAGCGAATCCTCCAATACATATAATATATTTTAAGATTTGTAAAATCATTTCCTTGAAAGTATGACTCACCTCCACATAAAAAAAGAAAATATTTTAATATATTTGTCCCTTAGCCTTATAAAATAATTTATTCCACTCCCCTTTTCCAGAAACCATGGGAAAAAACCATGGGATGATTTGTGGTTTTGAATATTTTATTGTGTAGTGTCCAATACCAAAATAATAAAGAAATCCCCCTTCTTTCCTATATAAACCCACCCAAGATCCCATTTCTCTTCAATTAATCTCTCTAAAACTCGACCAACCTCTTCCCCCTACTTCCTAGAGTCCTCCAAATGTTCCTCCAAGCTCCCAATAATCCTCTCCCAAGCCTTTGGAGTCACACATCCAAGTAAGAGGTCTCTCTCTCTCCTTTTTCTTCAAGAAAATCTTCTATGTCATGCATTTTAATTTCAATTTGCTTGATTTGGGATATGTTATTTAATAAATACTTACTTTAAATTTGATTTATATATTATGGGATCTTCCTTTCACTCTCATTAATCCCCCTATGAACCTTTAAGCCCACCCATTAATATGCTGAAATTCCATAAGGGTTCATTCCTTTCTCATTTTTATCCAAGTTTCCTTATATTGTTTGACCCTTTTATTTTAAATTAAAAATTATGGGGTATGTTTTATAAACTCACCCATAATTCCATTGTTATGTTTTAATGATTATATAACCCTTTCTCTCTCATTAATCCCTCCCGTGTACACCCGTTACAATGCTGAAATTCTGTAAGAGATTTCTCTCTTATCATTTCCTTTCAAGAATTTATTTTATATTATGCATCTAAATTCAATTTCACATGTTGGTATATTATGTTACATGATATCATTAATGTACATCCCATGTATAAATGATGAGATACCCCTTTCTCTCTCATCAACCCAATTTATGAATTTCTATATGATGTAGTTATGCTGCCAAAATTGCACTGTGATTTTCCATGCCAAAATCATCATGTAGTGAATACCATACACATTACTCTATCAAGGGTATTAATATTTATGAAAATATACTTGTAAAATGGTGAATTACATGTATTAATTTCACATTACTTTATCATGGAATAAATGATGATGTTGAATGAATCCATGTTATAGATCTATGTGGTACACTTAAGCATGAGATCGAAATGATTATGAAGGGTGGGCCTTAATAGTGCTCTAATGCATTGGGTAATGTTTAGTATCATGATAATTTATGTTGGTACAAGGGTTTAACTGATTCCTTTATGTTTATTATGTAGTGTTTTAAGTTCTTTCCACATTTCCATGTTATGAATATCATGCTATATCTTGCCTTTATGTTCATGTTTTTTTTCACTCCATTGATATATCTATTGACTAATATGTATTGTCTTACTCATTTTATTCTATTTTTATTCCCTTACTAGGCTTTATATCTCACCCTTTTATTATGTATGTTCTCATGTTATCCTATGCAATGATTAGTACGAAGGAATATTGTGGTCATGTAAAAGAAGTTTCAATAAAGATGTGTATTTCATGTTTTCAGTTGTTATGTAATATTCTTAATCCCCAAAGACACTAGATCAATAAATCTTATGATTTGTAATAATTTCAACTTTATATAATAAATAATGTTTAAATATGAAATAAAGGGAAGGTTCATTATAGTTCATCTTCTATATCCCTTGTTATCCCTTACTGGGCTTTATGCTCACCCTTTTCTATGGATGTATGTCCTTAGGAAACTACTTATAGTTAGGTGACCTAAGAAGTACTAACAAAGTATCCTTTAAAAAGGATTAAATAATGTTGATTTCTATGTTCTTTACTTATGTAATTAATGTATCATGTACCTAATTTACAAGACACTAGACCTCAAAATAGCAATTAAAGTTATTAATGTAATATTTTTAAGAAATTCTGTTAAAATTCATGCATTAAAAAGGCAGGATGCATTAAAAATAACTTTTGAATAAAGTAAAAACACCTCTATATAATGAATTCACTAGTTGGTAGGTTTTACAAGAAAGTGATACTCGACACACTTAAAATGTATATAGGTACGTAGCATCCATGATGCCATTTTTAGGTACTATATTTACTGTTTAGTAATTGGATTCTTATTTTCAGTTTCAGGTTGACTTTTTAAAAATTTAAGGATGTTACCAAGGTGAATAGTTGGGTCTTTTAGTTTTCTAACTATGCACATGAACCACATGAATTGGAACTAAGTTTTTAGTAGCTTGTGATTGATTAGTGAATGGTTTTCCCAACTATGCAGCTAAACTGTGAAGGCCTTATTTTTTGTTAGGCCCATTAGAGATGATTCAACCACTAAGATGTGGGGTGAATCAATAGTCATTATCTAGTTAAAAAATTTCAATTTTAAAATAATCATCCATTCATAACATTACTTATTTTTTATTAAGTTTATCTCACTCACCACTTTTATTTTGGAATTATCTTATCTGAATGTAACTAATGAAAGGATAGAGAGAACAAACTAGGTTTTACAAGGTTAATTACTCATTGTGAAGTGGATAGTCCTTAGAGAGGAGTGGGTGATACCCCACTTCTCATGAGATTCTTTTATTACCATTGTAAACCCCAAGGTATTGGGATATAGTCCTGAAAAAAAATGTAAAAAATAAATCTCTCCCAATACTTACAGTAATTTAAAAAAAAACTAATAATATACATCAAGATGGGCTAGTGAAGTTGATATATTGATGTTGAGAAATATCATGTTGCGAGTTCCTTATGGATGTACACCCTCATTTTCACAACCTAAAATGGATAGAGCACATGATCACAAAGTTCATCAACCAAAATAGTGAACTTTAGATCTTTGAATTATATACCTTAGTGTTGGAATGGAGATCACCATGTATACATCATCTACTCCTATTATTCTTCATGTAGTATGTGTAGAGAAATCAATAAGACAAGTGAAACACACACTCCCTCAAGGATTCATCAATAGTGGATGAAATATATCTTGAAAACATGAGTGATAAGCCTTATCTCTTATTTTTATTAAGTGAATAATGGTATTCAATATATTAATCACTTTTTTTAAGCCTCCATTGAAAACCTCCAGTGATGGTTCAACAAGTTCCAGTTTTTGTGATAACTCTCATCACCATTAAAGGGAAAATATTAAAAATAAAAGTGAATAATATACATACCAAGTATAATAATATTTTATTCTTATAGTGTGAATTGATATTTAACAGTGCCTTTTAGTCATTCCTTAACTCTCCTAGTAATACTTCTCTCAATCTTAATTACTTTCACATCCCTCTTCATTCTCAAATTCATGCAAATAATGAGGGTAATCTTCAAGACAACCATAACCCACAAAACATAAACAATTCCATATAATCATCAAAGGTATTTATATAATATTTATTCCCACATAATATATTATGTTTTAAGTTCCATTATGAAATATAAATAATTGTTTAACCCGTTGCATGTGGGAATTATAATAATGATTCCCCATTAAAATATTGAAAGTGGGTGATGAGTTGACATCTTATTGTAGTTCCAATATAACTAATATGTTTTTAACATATCATCCAAATTAAAAATATAATTTAACTGGTTACAATGGATATATAAATATATTTTTTATCAACTTTAATTAGTTTTAACTCAAACCTGAATCATCCTCCATCATGATTCAATAAACTAATCAAGTCATGAAAAGTAATATAAAATATATAATGCACTACCAGACATAAATATTAAATTAGACATCCAAACTAGGTTCTTAAATTCTAAAAATGAAGATAAATTCATGAAAGAAAAACTATTATATCATTGATTTACTCTATTCTTCTATTAAGAGGTCCAAATAGTCTATTAAACATACACTCTAAAATCTATCATGCATTGCTGCAATGTTTTCAAAACCTCAAATTGTAACATCAATAACATTAAATACAAGACTTAATATGTGATGAAACTTCTTGGATAATTTAATTATATATTATAATATATACCTAATTTTTTGAAATAGACTCATCAAGGAATGATAGGTTTGGATCCAACTGAACATTTATCTATTTTTTCATCAACACGATGAACTATTTTTGACTATCATATTGATGGAATGTTATATTTTTATTCGAACCTTGGATTGAGGTGATTACACTTGTTTTGGGAAGTATGATTTAGTATCTAAAAATATATAGTTTTTCATTGAACATGAATCAACCATATTTAATTCCAAAAATACCATATAACAAATATCATGTAGGTGGGTGGAATGTGCCTTGTTCGCTACCTTTAAAACTGATCACCTCCTCTTACCTATAAATTTCTCCAGGAAAGATCCAATGTCCATTAAAATTACTTAATTATTTGAGGGAATATAAAATTAAAATAGTAAATCCTTCTTCCAAGCAATTAATTAATGAGATAATTCATAGTCAATTTAAGTGGATGTAATCACCATGGATAAATCATGTATTTTCCTCTTCCTTTTCCAATGACATAAGCCTTATAAAAGAATATTTTATCACAATACGAAATTATTACAATAAAAAATAAATATCCTATTGAAAAAATACAATATGAACCATATAGATTCATCACAATGATATTCTATAAAGTTTTAATCACTCCTAAATGAATACTTAATCATCCTTTATCGCATTCACCAATCCGGATCATATACCTTCAAATAAACTTGTGAAATATTTTTAAAAATATATATTTTTTCATCTTTATGGACTTGAAATATAATTAAACAACATTTTCCATGTATATATACAACATTTTTCCATATATAACCTCAATGCATCTCATGTTCATGTGCATCTTTATTTAAGATCATAACGCACCTACAAGACAACTCATGTCAAGTAAAAAATATTCAGTGTGAGTAATGATTTTACCATTATAATGAGTGACTTGGTATGCCTATAGTTCAATAGTATAATAATTATTCATTAGTTTATGTTTTACATGGCCTAATCCTAAAGGAAGGATCTCACCAATACATCACTAGATTGGGAGACTTTTATGAGGAATCTTCATTCCTCGGTGTGTGAGAAATTATACAGCTCATGAAAACTCTGCATGGATCTTCTCATGAAGAACAATAATATTTTTATTTAGACTTATTAATGGTTTTACAATGCATTAAAATCTCATGAATATGGATTTATATTCAATCTCATGACCTTTATTAATCCATTAACTTCATGATCACTTGACCATACGTTGGTCTTCTTTGTCTTCTTGTGATAGTCATATGTTGTGAACAATATTTTTATTATTACACCTTCATAATCTTGGATATCCATATTATATTGAAAACAAATACAACATGGAATGCATGGGTTATTAATTTTTTAGTTCCAAAAACAAAATTATGGCTGGTTCATGGTTTGACTAACCATGCACTTAAACCATGTGACCAATTAAAAATTTAATTTTTCTTGAATTTTAAATTTTTGACTTAAGTTAGGGATTCCTTATGAAATATAACTCATTAAAATATCATGTATTTAACCTCAAAATTGGAGTTACACTCCATCTCAAGATTATCCTTTGGTTATTCTCCCCTCTCTAAATTGATTCCTCAAAGTAAGTGGTTATAATCCCCTTTTTATCCTCATTCTTCATCTTCATCTTCTCTTATATTTTAGATTCCTCCCCTACCAGGTCCATGGTGGCCTAAGGCTGAAATTTTTATGAGATTGATTTGGTGATTATTATTATTATGGTTTTTTATCTTTGGAATGGGGATCTCTTATTCTTTATTTTGGTATGAAAACAAAATTTGATAATGGTTTAACCCATCTAAGGTAGGATTATTGACCTTTGAGTTGGAAACTATAAATGCTTGATTTTAAAAATGTTTTTTTAATTTAAATATTAAGTTTTGTTTGGAATATTTGAGGATTGATATAAATTGTATATTTTTTATTTTCTATAGGGATATAAGAGGCCTAAAATTATATTTTTTATATGGGAATTATATAATGCACATAAAGTGTTTTTTGAAATTCCATCAAAGGATTTCCATTTATATCAGAAGTAAATTCCATGACTCATAATGCCTTTATATGAAATTTCTTAATAAAAATGTGATATATTATTATATGGGTATTGGATTATAATGTACTTGGAATTTGAACTCCTTTGTTAATGGTTATGTTTCCTGGGAACCTTGGGTACTTAGGTGGGAACCTAGGATAAGTAACTTTCAAATAATTGATGCCACACTACCTGGCCCTCTATGGACTACAACACATGCTAGGATCCCACTCTGGATAGTGATCATTACCTCTAGATTAGGATGCCACTCTAGATATCAGTTTGTATATAGTTGAAATGGATTTTTATAGAAATAAAAATTTAAGATATGGATTAGTATGAGGATCCTAGCATGTCCCGACCTTAGTTACAAAGGTTTATTCCAATGATATAGGAATGTAAATTTTGACACTTATAGTAGTTATTTAACAAATAAATTGTCTTAAATTTAATATTATTATTAAATTAATATTACTTACTCACCTTGATGTAAATATTTTAAATAATATATCTCTTAGTACCTGTTTTACTTAAATGAAAATGTACTTTCACAGTTTTATTTCAAACTCGATTGTTTTGGATTATCTAATAAGGGTTTTAAAAGGAACACTTGGTGGGATAATAATGAGATTTTTGTTATAACACCCTATAAATACTCTCTAGGTGCATGTAGACTTTGATTTTTATGGTATAAGTAAAGGCAATGCACCACAATGAGATGGTGGATTCTTTTGACCACTTTTTGGTTTGTCTTGGTGGAGGTGATAGGTGTTGGGATCTCACTGGTCATGAGAAGTCAGGTAGTTGTAATATTTTTGGTTATCTATCATATCTATCTTATGAATATAGCCTAATTAGATCCCCATACCTTATCTTCCTATGTTTGGATAATATGAAATTTTTGGATTTCTTTCATATTTTTCATGACCATTGTTGATGGCATTTACATATTTTGGTTTCAATATGGTATATGATTTCCATGAGTTATAATTTTATTTTATGCCATGTTTGGATGTATAATTATTTATATTTTTTGGATGTATGGCTTACCAATGTCTAGTAAGTCCATACCATGTTCTTAGAAAAAACCCCTTTTCATTATTAGACTCTTTATCAGGAAAACAATGTTCTCAATATAGTAATATTCATGCCCTGGTACTAGTTTCCAACTCTGAGTGATCAGGAATGAACCTTGAGACTTCTAATGGTCTAGATCAGGTACCAAGATGAGATAACCCAGAATCATTCATTAAAATAGGTATCAAATATTGGTTTTTTATTTATGTTATTTGGGGAGTTAATGTAGAAAATAGATAGGATTGTCATAATTCAAGGGGTGGGTTATGAGAAATTGTCTAAATAATACTCACAGTGAAAAAACTTAGGTTTAAATGGGATGATAAGAAATGGGTATTTTTAGTTTTATTTGTTTTATTAATGTTTTTTGAGAAATTTCTAGTTGAAGGGTGGGAATTGGATGGAATTTCAGAGGCGCATGGGCTAAAAATTGTGCATCAATTCTACAACCTATTTTGGAAGGGCTCATATAAGCCCCACATGGTTGGTTCATGGTTTAGGAAACCATTATTACCTATCACACATCTATATTTCAACTATACAGGGGGATTTTTATAAGTAGAACACTGTTTGGGTAACTATGAAACATAACCATTTATAGTTAAAAATATGTGGTTCTCTTTAATTTTCATTTAAAATGATTTCCAAATGATGTTTTTGTTAATTTATTATATTTTTATGATTTAAATTGATCATTTATATATGATTTTAATTTGATTTCAGCGTGTTTGTTAAATTTTATTTTCTTATTTGATCTCATATAGTACCATGCTACTTAGAAGAGTTCTAGTGAACCCTCCAGAGTGAGATGTGAATAATTTTCCATAGGAAAATGAATAATATTATAATTGGGGAAGTGGTGTGTTCTATCATGAACTAGATTAGGATGGTTCATGAAAAAATGGTATTATAGGAGTTTTTCCCTTTTCTTTAGGCCATGATATTTGGGAAAGGTCTGGATAGACAGGAGATAGGAATGTTAGGGCTTAAGGTTCTGGTTATGAGTGGTGTTTTTGGAAAACACACCTCGTGACAGGCCTCATGTCACCAGGGGATGTTGGGAACTTGGTTTGACTCCTCCTAAGGGGGTAGTTCATAGGATACAAAATGGGAATGAGCACCAAGGTAGGGTGGATTAGTTTGGGTTGTTGTGATTTAATTGTTATTTATGTGAGTGTTTTATCATGTAATTTGTTAAATTACACATGTATTAATGTATTGATTATTTCCCTCTTATGTGTGTTTTTATTTGTGTAGTGTCATGCCTCCCCAAATACCTCCTATATATTCATGAGAGAAGGCCAGAGAGAATTCAACATTTTCTAACCCATCAGTTGATTAGAGACTTATAGAGGCAGTGGTTTGGGATGCCTGGTCTATGGATCATGGAGTTGGATCAGGTCCTTATCAGGTTAGAGAAGTGTTACCAAGGCTAAAAAAGGATCGAGAATAGGAGTCCCTTAAGTATAAGCCTCCTTTCTTTTGAGTAAGTGTTGACCCCCAGTAAGTGAAAGACCACATGCCCATGTCTTTAATGCCATACTTGGAAAGCCTCAAACCTAACCACACCATTTCCAGAGGAGGTTAAAGAAGAAGACTTTATAGATTATGCACATGTGGGATATCAAGAAAAATTCTACCTCTCTCTTTCTTTGTAAGATAATACAGAATATATACCTGTTGGGATGGAGTTGCCAATGGCCTTTCCTGAAGAGATAAATTTCCAAGATGAATTACATGAAAGGGAAGATTTATTTATTTATTTTTCATGTTTTAATCTTATTCAAGCCGAACTATTTGCAGACTTGTCCCTTACTAAATTTTTTGACAGAGCACAAATGGAGAAGACCTTAAATGTTAAGGAAGGAAACACCTAGGTGGTGGTGGTCAAAGAAGAATAAGAGATAAAGAAGCATGTAGTTCTACTACCTCCTATTCAATAAATTTCATACCATATGAAGGAGGAAATCATAAAAGTCATCAGGGAGTACCCCTATCTTCTTTTCTATCCCACACTGGACCTTAATTTATCTCTTTATTCGTTCTTAGGGGTTGTGATTTTTTTATCTTTTTTAGGGTTCTCTATTATTGGTGTCTACTTCTGGACACTAATAAAAGTCAAATGTGGTGGTTCATCTCAATGAAACCACACCCACCATTTTATTGGAGTTAAACCGCTACAACTTCCTGATCAGGGGCAGTAAAATCCTATAACCCACATGGGGGTTTAAACCATGTTCTATCCTCTTTTCCCTACCTCTTTCTTTTTATTTATTTTTTATATGAATTTCTTTATTTATTTCTTTCTAAGAGGAAGTGGTAGCAACTATGAGATTATATCAGAGTTACCACTGGAAAATAATGTCAGGTTGTATATTTCCTTTTATTTTTTCTGCCCTTACATTTATTTTTATTATGCTAAAATGAGGGTTAGTTAAATATAAGTGTGGGGGGAGCGTCAAACTTCTTATCTATTCAGGTGTTATTTACGTTTTTATTTTTCATATTTTTAGGATTATTGAGTTTCAATGTAAATTCTGATCATTTTTCACACATCAATTGATTTTTAGAAAATTGAAATGATTTTAAAAAAATGGATTTTAAATGATTGTTGATGTGAAAACTTTATCTTTTAAAGATTTTGATTTCATGGAATGTTTTTAATATGATTGACTCATCTATTTGGATAGCCACATTTTTATCTTGAGACCCACCCTTATATATATCCTTCATTATCCCTTAGATTAAATGAATTTCTTGATAAGTTTAAGCCACATTAAAAGCCAATTTTTCCTTACCTACCCACACTCTTGGTAATTTTGCATGGATATTTCAAGTTTGAGTATGGGGAAGGGCCTTTCGTGTGTGTTTTTTTGGGATGTGTTTCACTTGTTGGTGGTGTGAGGTTTGTTTCAATATTATGGGTAGTGTATAATGAGAGAATTGATCTTGAGTCAATATTTCATTGTGCTTTATTTTATTCATTCGGTTCTCCTTCAAGAAAAGAAATTGAAAAAAAATGATGAAAAAAATGGAGGTGATATTGAATATTTCATTGGACATTATTTTATGACTCATATTATTCTTTAAAATAATGGGCATGATTTTCATCCATTCATTGTATTCAATTGTCATCTCATTCTCTATGAAAAAAAGAAAGAAAATAAAGTTGTGTCTTTCCAGAGCTTTAAAAAAATGAGAAAAAAGGGGGAGAATTTGGATGATATAATTAATTGTAATCACTGATTGGCTCAGGTCCCATGTCATAAAATGGGATTTGTAGTTGTGTTTCACACTTTCAAGGGGATCTGAGTAAGGTTCATCTTATGTTTTTACTTGAATATTCATGCATTGTACTTAAGAGTCAAAACCTCCTCTTTTCAGCCTTAAATTTCCAATCATTTTCTCACCAACCCTAAGACACATAATTCACCTAGAAAAAAAATCATGATTTAAAATATTTTCATGTTTCACACTGTGGATAAATGAGAATTATCACAAGAATATAGCGATACATGCAATTTACAAGAATGAGGATAACTCTAGATTTGATTTCTCTTGAGTGAAGAGTGACATAAAATTCAATGTGAGGTAGGTTGTGATTGGGACATGGATGAATTTATGAGATTGAACAAATTTAAATACAAGGAATGAAGATTATATTGATTTTTTTTCATAGAGTATACCTGATGTAATTCTACTTTGGAAATGATCATTGATGTTTTCTCGTGGTTGATTGTTGTGTGGATTATGATTTGAATATATGATGATTGCCCAGGAGTGAAATGGTTAAGTGTGGGGGAGTGATAAAGAAAAAATTTTCAAATATTTTATACTATAATTAAATGTTTTAAATCCCACCATAGTGTTATTTTATGGGAAATTGTCACATTGTTAGTTTTTAGATGAATTTTGAGCATAATTTCTAAATGGCCTAATTTTGGGATTTAATTATTTTATTTGTATTTTGTAATTCGTCCATAACTTTTTCTAAAATAAATTAAATTGTAAAATTCCTTTTTTTAGGTTTCCATAAATCATGGGTCCCATTTCATCCTTCTGGAGTCAATGCTCAATCATTCATTTGGAGGCTCAACTATAGCTCACAAATAGGGCCTTGAAAACTGTGTACAAATCTGGACACTTTTACTATTGAGATTATATCTCCATGTGGGATGGTCCAATGAAGCTTAAATTTGGAATGGAGATAGAAAAGAATACGGGGATCAACTTTGATAGAATATTCCACGTGGTATTCAGCTTTATTAAAGGTCATAATGGTGTGGAAATTTGGAAAAGTGGAATATGGAAAGTCAACTGACTAGATTAAATGTTTCAGACTAAAATAGTAATAAATTTCTACACATGTCTCCATTGAATCTGGAATTTTTAGGGTTGACGTGGGAAAAAAATGGAACAAACTTTATGAAGTAAACTTTCCAAGATTTGTCCCTTTAATTAGGATAAAGTGTGGATCAATCAAGTTGACAGATTGAGAGCCAATTTTTCTCACCCATTTTCTCTATAAATTGTCATCTCTTCTACCTCTTACAACCTAGCCATTTTTCAAGGGGGAATGGTGGAGTTTGGTATATGTAATAGTTTTTTATATTTTAATTATATTTTATCTTATTTATTCTTCTTCTTATATGAATTTATCTTCTCTTTTATTTTCTATTTTGTGTTCCCCAACAATGATCATTCTAATCTCCATGAAAATGGAGAACTAACTCTCGTTGTTGTTTGAGGGGGGGGGGGTGGTCCTTGAGTTCATTGTGATTAAATGTTTCTATTTATTTTATTCTGGAAATTTCAATAGTAATGAAATGGTTTTGGTTTAGGTTTCACCCCACTTTCATTGTTATTGATTTCTTCTTCCCGTTTTAAAATTTTCCTCCCTATCATCATAATATTGTATCCAGGATGGAGCAGCATTGTGGTGATGATGTGAGTGAGTATTATATTGTATGCGGAGGGTCAGTGTATGATAATAACAATTTATAGGAAGGTGTTGAGTGATAGTTCTGATCTCAAAATTGAGTATAGTATTGAGAATAAATATTTTTAAAGAACAATGATTTTATCACCACGATCTCCCAAGAACGACAATGATTCTTCACTAACTTCTTTGTGTCTTCTTTATTTCCTTTGTGTTTTAATTTAATTATTAATATATATTATATTTTATGTATTTTTATAATCAAACCCCCATTTATATTAGTATATAAGCATTTTTATATTAGTTAGGTTATAAACAGTGGCAATAGAAATTTAGTGTGTTGTGAGAGACCTCTTCAAGATTGACCCTAGGTTGTACCACTATGGTACACTCTTAGGTAATACTAATTTATTGGTGAGGGATCTACAAAAAACCCCTCTCATTAGTTCTAAAACTCTTAGAGAAACAAAAAACTCAGATTGATAATTCAAGGGATACAGGGTCTTATTCTGGTGGACATGGAGGAAAGGATGGATATTCCTATGGGTAGAGTTATCTTAAAGTAGATGAGAAGGTTAGAATTTGACCTCAGGCTCAAATAGAGATGAAAAACCTTTATTATATGGATTGGGAACCTATGTCAGGGACTATGACAATCATAGGTACTATTCTTGTTACATCATCCATAGTAATTAACTTGTTTGATACATGTGATTCACACTCTTTCATATCTTCTCACCTTGTGGACTTATTGAAAATTTTGATTGGACTTGTGTTATATGTCATGGAGTTAGTTACACCTATTAGAAGGATGACATATGAGGGATTCTAATGTATTCCTATACTATCTTCTTTTCAGAAGTTGAGATAAAATGAGACTTAATTTTTTCCTAAAGATGGACCACTTTAAAATGATCCTAGAGATGGATTGGGTTACATTATTTAAATCTCACATCGATTTCAATCATCGGTGAGTGAACTTCATAGACCTTGATGGGAGGACTCAGGTTTTCCAGGGATAATGAGATCCATGGTTATGATGAAATAGAAATTCACTTACGGAGTTGGGAAGGATTGCTTATTAGGTATCCCCCCTCTTGTTGGAAGCTAACAGGGAAGAATCAAGGAGATGGTTGACTTCTATGGTTAGTGAATTTCTTGAAGTGTTCCTAGAGGATTTATTAGGTATTACTATTGAATAGGATGTGGATTTCACCATTGAATTGGTGATAGGTACACAACTGATATCTATTCATTCATATCATATGGGCTGAAGGATTTAAATATTTAGTTAGATGATTTTGAGTCCAAAGGTTACATTCATCCGAGTGTCTATCCATGGGCCTCTTCAGTGATTTTTGAAAAGAAATATGATGGATCCATTTGGTTATGTATCGATTACCGGAAGATATACCAGATCATGATCAAGGGAAAATACTCCTTTGCCGGTATTGGTGATATTTTTGACTAGATTAAAGGGGAAAGGTGGTTTTCAAATATCGAACTCCATTTGGGTTATCACCAAGTCAGGGTAAGAGAAGCCTATGTTCCTAAGAATGCTTTAAGAAGTAGTTATATATTTTTTGAATATCTGGTAATGTAATTTGGATTGACGAATGGTCCAAAATTTTTCATGGACCTTATGAACTAGGTGATCTATAGATACATTGACTCCTTAATTGTGGTGTTCTTGGATGAAATTCTAGTTTATTCAAAACTAGAATATAAGCATGGGAAACATTTGAGAATAATTTTGGAAACATTACAAGATCACTATTTGAATACTAAATTTTTGAAGTGAAGATTCTAGATTTGTTAAGTCAAGTTTTTGGGTCTTTTTATATTAGAACAAAATATCTCAATTGACCCAAATAAGGTCAGAATAGTGATTTCATGGGAAGATATGAGGAATTTTTTTGAAATTGTAATATTTTTGGGCCTGTTAAGATACTACTGACATCTTGTTAGATATTTCTCCTAAATCTACCATACTATTATGTGTCACACATGGAAAGGGGTAAATATCTCTTAGATCCCAAAATGTTAGGTATGTTTTGAGGAGCTCAAGCATTGGTTAACTACTACCCCTATATTAATTTTTCTCAAGGTTGAACAGGTTATGTGCTCTGCTTTGATGCTTTAGGCATGGATTTGGGATATGTGCTTATACAAGGTGAACATTTGGTGGCATATGTATCTCAGTAACTTTGTCCACATGATAAAAATTATCCAACTCATGACCTTGATCTCATGTCTATGATGCACACCCTCAAATGATGGTGCCACTATCATTTTGAGGAAAGGTTTACAATCTACTCATATCATAAAATAATAAGCTATATATTTTCCTAGAAATATTTTAACCTGAGGTAGAGACAGTGGATAGAGTATCTTTAAGAGTTAAAATTTTACATCATATAAACTCTTGATAAATAAAATTTAGTTGTTGATTACCTAAGAAGGAAATTACCAAATCAAACTCTGAATGAGTCTAGTAGTGAGTGGAGGGGCCTGCTCCTCGCTACTATGCTCCACATCTGAGGGACCACTAACTCCCATGGAGCAACCACTCCATTCTAGTGATCATTGATGGGGGAGTACCTACTTTTTAGATATAAGACTTTCTCCCTACTATAGTTGGAGGAGTACCGACTCTACCTATGTAAAGAGTATGGAGGACCCATGCCTTGGTGCGAAAATAGAGTAATGACCTCAAAATATCTATGATGATCACACCCAATCACTACCATTGGTCATGTGTTTCTAGAATAAACATCACAGTCATAAAACATTGTATCATATCTATAATTCCATAATGATGGCCACCATCACATTTGACATAGAAAACTGCTTAGGATAGGCTACTCATGGGCCCAAATATGAGTCTAAAAGAAGGACATACACAAGTTAAAAGTTTCATAGAATAGTACATGATGTGTTTATATGGTCACATAGCATGTGAACTTTCTTGGGAACCTAGGAACTCCATTTCTTACACACATATTGGATATCCATGTTAAACTATACAATGGTTACATGTGGTACATGGCATGTCATGGATGGAAAAGGCATGCCCATGTCCTCCCAGCCCATGTTCGTGTACTCTAGCCATGCTTATGTACACTATTCATGTACATATACACTATCCATGTCTAGGTACTCTATCCATGTCTGAGTACATGGTCATTTCTGTGTACTATATCTATGCCTGTGTACCTAGTAGAGTTTGTGACCATGTACCCCTGGGGGTACACATTGAGCCTCTAGTACCAGGTCACATGACATGTATGGGTAATACACAACATGTGATATTTAACTCCACAAAAACCCTTATCACTATAGTAAGGGGGATACATGGTGTGTGTTCCTAGATTACATGTCGTGTTTTTCAGGATTTTCCAAAAAGTGTCTACCATTCAACATGACTCACCCAAACCACTATCTCTTATGATTCCTCCATGAATAACACCATAGATCCCAGATCTGGGACCGACCATGCCTGATTTATCACCAGTTTCTATATTCCGACCACCTGAACCACTCACAATTCGGTCCCATCACACCATGCTGTTGTGTCGCCTCTCCCATGGATGAATACCCATGAACGACCTTCAATTTGTGTCTATAACACCCAATTTATACATTAAATCATAATACAATCATAAATTTATGATCTCCAATTCATTCAAAAATCCTCCATGAATACAGGGGTTTGGTATCACTCGAATCCAGCTTGGAAATGTTGAACTGCGGCCCCGTGGGCCATCAGTAAAGAACAAAAATAATAGTGGGGTAAAATTAGAAGAACTAAGTCAGATCATTGTTGGCCAATGAAATCCTATACAAGAAACATGAATTTTGGAAATAAAAGGAATTAAAATCATATATTCAACAAGGATAATAATTTAGTGTTTAATAATACCAAAAGATATAGGGATCATGTAAAGAAATAAATTTACAATAACTAAGTAGATAAAATCCATGATTCTCAATTAAATAAAATTGGTCATAAATCCATGAAATAACATGCCTACCTTGATTTTGGATCAATCAATTAATAATAATAGTTTCATGTCATTGTTGTTGGCAAGATCCTAGAATTTTGATGGTGAAGATAAATCCTTTGAAGAATGATTACAACTCCATGATCTGTTATCGTCCATCAATGACTCTCCTACCTAGATCCTCTAATTATCTTAGGGTTTTTCTTATAACCCTATAGTTTTATCATAATGATGTATTTATAAAGGATAACTAGGTTTTAGATTATTAAAAAAATTAAAAAAATTAAAAAAATTAAAAAAATTAAAAAAATAAAAAAAATTAAAAAAAATAATCATTTAATTTATTTAACACACCCACCAATGGTTGCCCTTAACCAAACACTTGATGATGACCAACTATATGTCACACCTTGGGTATAACCCATGTTATGGAATCAATCATGGCCTTATATTTCCTATTTAAGGCCATGATCATTGGTTATACCAAAAATATGCACACAAATCCTTTAATATATATTAATATTTATAATATATTAATTCTGGGGTCCTGTAACACCCAAACACAATGTTGAATCCATCAAAAAATTCATAGATTTATATAGAAATATTCAAAGGACTAAATCAATGAAACTAGAGTCGTTACACTCTCCTATATAAGGTTTTTTCCCTAAAAAGCTCAATCTACATAAAAAAGGTGGGGTACTAAGCCTTTATCTAGCTCTCATGCTCCCATAAGCTCTCTTGCATTCTCCCATGTTTCCAGAGCGCTCGAACCAAAGGGATATTCCATTAATGCAAGGTTATTTACTATAAGTACTTAATCACCACTGGGTAATCTGAAAAGGTAGATTTTTACCCAATGTTCATCTCTCCCCAATCAATAATGTTTTTCATTTCATGCACGTATCTCCTCAGCTGCGACACATGGAAGATATCATGAACTTGGTCCCACTATAGGTGAAAGGCCAATCAGTAAGAAACTATTCCAAACCTCCGTAGGATCTTGAACTTCCTAATAAACCTTGGGGATATATTTATTCTCCAACCAAACCTCCATAATACTTATCGTGGAGAGACTATCAGTAAAACATAGTTTCCTTACTTAAACTCCAAATTCCTATGACATCAATTTGTGTAAGATTTATATTTTCTTGGGATGTCCTCATGGATAACCTGAATATTCTCTGTCATTTCCTGAACCATCTCTAGCCCAATAAGATATGTCCCCCCAATCTCAGTCTAATACAATGGTGACCTATATGGTCTCCTATACAAGACCTCAAAAGGTTCCATGTTGATAGTAGAGTGATAACTATTATTATAGGAAAACTCTACTAAGGAAAAGTGATCCTCCCATCTCTAGATGGATTCCAACACACAAGCACTCAACATATCCCACAACCCTTGGATAGTATGCTCGGTCTGTCCATCCATCTAGGGGTGAAACATTGTGATCATCCATAATTGGGTCCTGAAAGCATTCTTAAAACCCCTCCAAAACCATGATGTAAAAAAATAATCATGGTTGGTTATGATCATCATGGGAACCCCATGAAGCCGAATGATCTCCTACATATACAACTTCCCCAAACTCACAACTAAAATATCCCCCCTAATGGTTAGAAAGTACACTGACTTGGTGAGTCAGTCGTCAATAATAACCCAAATATCATCATGGATTCTCTCTATCCAAAAAATACCCATAAAAAAATCCTTCAATATGAAATCCTAATTCATTTTTGGGATCTTAATAGGTTGAGTTAAACCTATTGAAACCAAATGTTCAACCTTTACCTATTGACATGTGAAACACCGAGAAATAACCCCAACCATGATCTATATCTTACCAACCCTCCAAAACTACTAATGAAGGTCCTTGTACATATTAACCACACAAGGATATAAAAATAAAGGGGAGGTATGAAACTCCCTAAAAACATCATCACACAACATTACCAAAACCAATGTCCATCCTAGGAAAAGGATGACATGCTACCATCATTTAGAAAATGCATCTAGTGTATCTCTTGAGGATATTTGGTCACATGAAAAATCACAGTCGATTTCCCTTAAACAAGACTCTATTACATGATGAAGAATCATTGGAGTCAACACCATTGACTGAAGATAATATATAACTCTCTCCTCCACCAGGGTCATCTATAACGAATCCAACTATTCATATGCCTCCTCTATCAAGCGAGAAAAGGATTTCCTGCTAAGGGAATATTTCACTATATTTCCCTTCCCTAGAGTATAGACTATATCAAAGTCATAGTTATATTGGAACTCTAACAAATAACTATATCTCATGTAAATATCTCTCTAAGTGAATATATACCTAATAATTCAATGGTCTAAGTAAATAATGAAATTCTCACCCAAATGATAATGCTTCCACATCTTTAGTATAAAGACTAACGATGCAAACTCTAATTCATGGGTTATGTAATTATTACCATGTGGTAACAACTACCTCATCCCATAAGTAATCATTATATTCATTTGTATCAACACACACCTAAGACCAACTACAGAGGCATCATAAAGCACCATGTACTAAACACCCTCCTCCAATAGTCTCAAAACGGGGGCACTGGTCAACCTTTATATTAGTTCCTCGAGGGATCTATGGTATTGATCAGTCTAGGAAAATAGATCCCCTTCCATATTAAGGCAGTCTAAGGTTCTTAAATCCTAGAAAATTCTACCATAAATATCCTACATTACCCCACCAAACTAAGAAAACTTGGCACCTTTGACATGATCTTGGGTGGATCTCAAGAAAGGAATACATCAATATTCATCATATCCATAGATAAAAAAATATTAAAGATAAAAATACATAGAAGTTGAACCTCTAAAATCCAAAACTGACACTTTGAGAGCTTACCATAAATCTTGTACTCCTGGAGTAAGACCAAGACCATCTTTAAATTCTCTACGTTCTCCTCCTATGACATAAAGTAAATGAGTATGTCATCAATGAAGACAAATACTAATTGGTCTAAGTATGGCCGAAGGATCCAGTTCACAAGATCCATGAAAATAGTAGGATAATTAGTCACACAAAACAACATCATTAATAATTCATAGTGTTTTTAGTGACATAAAAATGCCATCTTTAGAGTATCATTCTCATGAACTTTCAACTGATTATAGCTAGACCTAAGATCGATCATTGAGAAAAAATCAAACCTTTCAACTAGTCAAAAAGGTCATCAGTCTTTGTAAAGAGGTAATTTTTCTTTATTGTTACTAGGTTTAGGTGACAATAGTCAACACAAAGACATAATCTACCATATATATTTTTCATGAACAAAACTAGAGTTGCCCAAGGGGACACATTGATTCCAATAAAACATTTCTATTTAAGGTCTTCCAACTGCACCCTCAACTCCAAGAGCTCAGTTGGGGACATATGATATGAATCAGAATATATCAGTGCAGTCCTATTGTGAAAGTCGATGAAATATTCAATCTCCCACCATAGAGGTAGTTCTAGAACATCTTTAGGAACGATGTACATATAATCCTCCACTACAAATAGAATCAAGATTCCTAAAGAGTCTACTGCACCAAGGGATAAACTCACCAACTGATGGGTGATGTTTTGTAGTTTTCTGCTCATGAGGCCTACTTGATCAACCATAAGACATCTCTCACTCACAAATGATAACCTCATCCCATTTGTATGAAGGAATATCTCTTATATATAATGAAAATATATATAGGAATGAACTATGGAAAACTACTTTATATCTAAGATAATTTCATAAGGTTTCATCATAATGACCAAGATGTCCCATGAGAAACCCTGTTTACCAAGTTATAACTTGCTCTGATGGAAGATGTGAAATATAGAATAATCGCGATAAAGACTAGACTGGAAGTTCTAGATCTTTCATGAGGTATATAGAGATAAAATAATAACTCATAAATATATCAACATATACTAGAGAAATATTAAAAAACATATAGATCATACCTTGAATAAACTCATGAGTATCCTACTCAAATATTTCCATAGGCTAAAAATACCCACAACCTCGACTACCAGCCCTCTGAGCCTAGTGTTAGACACCTAGTGCTGGTGGTGTAAGTATCTCAAAGCATCACCCTCCACTAGTATCTCCTCCCTCTAGATCCCCACCTACTTCTCTACAAGCACTGACTCCCTAGGGGCTTCCCTATAAATGCCTTGGATATCCTTAATCATGGTGTTTCATTTGTTTTGGCGGTCCATCCACTACCTATCTACCTTACTCGATAGGCCGAGTTAGGAAATATTGAGCCATGTGACCTCACCCATTACAATAATAAAATATTCCCTCACTTGGATGACTAGATCCTTTGCATTGACCATGTGTCATATATCCACATGTTTGATTCTAGGAATGAGTATGCCTCTTGCACCAAGACCCTAAAATCTATTACCTTCTATATATTGAAAAATACTTATCCCCATAGTCTCCAATATCGGCTATCATCACTTGACATACCTCTTATAAGAAGCTCTATGTAACTATAAACTACTCTAGTAACCCATTATAAGTGATAATGAATAAGGTGACCATGGTAGCATGGATGTATCTACAAAAACTATGATCAAACTTATGTGTCCAAAAGTATCAATCTCACACCATATCAAGGGAGAAATTCAAGAGGTCAATAAACCTTGTGGTGTTCTAAAAAATTAACATATCACCCTACCACAACATGAGAATCTCCTAAATCCACATAGATTGCAAGTTCTAAGGGTAATATTAATCATGGAAGAATAGTTGGAAGTCTAAAAAAGTGAGCATCACCTCATCATGTGTTTGGGTAATCAGTATCCACTAGTGTCCTACTACTCCAAGAAGAGGACTAACCACAAGTGTAACCATCTAATCGGATGGGGTTCAAACAAGCTTGAAAACTCAGACCACCACCTCTAGAAAATCCTATTCTTATTGAGTGTATAGATTACTATGAATACAAAGAGGTATATATCACTAGAACTCATGTAATGTGCTAATCCTTCTTGAATCATAATTACTAATTTTTGGAGCTATCATTTTTCCAACACACAGTCTATCCTCCACCTGGACCACTAGGGGAAACACTTCATGAGTAGGACCCTAAAACGAGGCCTCATCACTCAATTGATCATTGTTATGATCCTGTAACATCATCTTGGCTATCTATCATCACAGAGGAATCCAAAAAGTTATCAACACATACCATAGTTAGATGAGAATATATGGGGGCTATCCTAATAAGGAAATGAAATTCAAAATACCCAATCCTATATGATGCATGTACTATTGGTTCCTTATAACTAATTTTTCAGCATGCCAAGTTTAAAAGTAGGTAGTCTGAGTCTAGGTGAATGGATAAGTTAGCCACTGCACCAACACTTGGTTTCCTAGCCTAAGATCTTAATTCGAGACACTATGAAACCATTGAAATAAGTTCCTAAACTAATACTCACAACAATGTCCAACTCTGAACAATGAATCAGGGAAAATAACACCTTTGATTCCATTCTGTCTAAACTTAACCCATTGGGGCCTTCCTAGATGGAAGTAAACTAAGTGTGACACCCAAAACCTACCTACAATAGGCTAGGGGCTTGAAGAAAGCACCAAGTAGGCAATAATGAAATGGGAGGTCTTAGACTATTGTACCTATATGCATGCACACAACAAAATTCATGAAACAATGTATAAATATAAGAATAAAATTAGATCCTCGTGAGTGTAAAACTTGAATGAAACAACTTATAGGAACAAATCAAAATATAACAACATAATACAATAGTATAAAGGGAAAAAATACACACCCAACCCTAAATGAGATCCCAACCTGAAAAAACCAAAAAAATGGAAAGACTGAAGAGGACCTAGCTCACTATCCGAACACAATCAATTATTCTAGGTATAGTTATGATCCTTCGAAACCTGGTCCACAAAAATCACCGCCAATATTTCTTCCATCTTTATAATACACAACATGTATGAAAAAAAATACCATGTAGGGTGAGTATATTCATACCCAATAGGACACCCAAAAAACCAATAAGGGAGAAATATAAATTAAAAACACTCATCTCAACCCATAAACAATAGGGTAATGAAACCTAGTATATATGATAAAAATAAACCCAAGTGAGTGAGAAAGGGGATCTTTATCTCTATAGACCATCTAAGAGTGATGAGTCGGTCTATAGCTCCAAGTCATCGGTCTTCAATTTTATATCCCCCCTTAAATTCCATCTCTTCTTTATCCATGGTAGTTAGTGATCCATCTGCGATGACCAACATCATGTGAAACCTCACCAAAATCCGAGTAAAGGGGATAAATCCTTACTACTGTGATTCCCAGTTGATGGATCACTAACTACCATAGAGGACCCACTCTTTGTCAGAGCACATTGATGGGGGAGCACTAACTATATAGATAGAGGACCCATGACCTTATATAGTATATGGGATTACTGGATCTACCTACGTAATGAATATGGGGGACCCACACCCTAGTGCGGTAAGGGAGTACCAACCCTAATATATCTCTAATGATCACACTCAACCAATGCCATCGGTTAAGAATCACTGAAGGAAGTGTCACACTTGTAACACCTCATGATGTATATTTGATTCCAAAATAGAGGACACCATCATTTTTGATGTAGAAAACTTCTCAAGATATACTTTTCATGTGCCCAAATATGAGTCTCAAAGAAGGATATACACAAGGTAGAAGTTTCATAGAATAATACATGATATGTATATAGGGTCACATGGCATGTGAGATCACCTAGACACATGGTAGTGTCCTTTCCTACACATGGCTTGGTTAGTCCTATGGAACTACATGATGGGTACTTGAAGTACACATTATTTCTTGGCTACCTAGAGTATGGAAGTTTCCTCCGAACTTGTGATCATGTACTCTATCCATGACCATGTACACTAGATATGTCCAAGTACTCTATCCATGTCCAGGAACTCTGACCATGTCTAAGTTCATAGACATTCCCGTGTACTCTGGTCATGCCTCTGTACCTAGATGTGTCCATGACCATATAACCATGAGGTACCATCACTCAGTTCCATGACATGTACTGTTCATATGCTGTGTTTGATATTTAACTCCACCAAAAACCCTAGCCACCACAACAAGGGGACTACAAGACATGTGTTTTTGGATTACACACCATGTTTATTGGGATTTTCCTGAAAGTGATTCCCATTCAACATGTCTCACCCACACTACTGGTGCCACTAATTCCTCCATTAATTGTGTTATAGATACAAAAAATAGGGCCTACCATGCCCAATATATCTTTAGTGTCTAGATTCTAGCCACCCTAAAAACTTTTGATTCGACCCTGTCACATCATGCTGTAGTGTCATCTCTCCCATGGATAAAGAACCATGATCCAATGATTTATTCATGTCATGAAAACACAATTTTTTCATCACACCATTATCCAATCATAAAATTATGATCTACGACTCATTCACACATCCTCCATGAATCCAAGAGTTCAATCATGCTTGAATTTGGTATGACAATGTTAAAACATGACCCCATGGGCTAATGATAAAGAATGTGAAGAATAGTAGGGGGAAAGCATAAGAACAAAATAATATCATCATTAGATGATTCGATCTTAGACAATGACCATGAATTAAAGAAAAAAAGGGGTACAAATCATATATGAAACAAGGGAAAAAAAATTAGTTTTATGAATACCAAAAGATATTGGGATCATCCAAAGAATTCAATTTGATATAAATAAGTAGATAAAATTAATTATTCTAGATTAAATAAAATAGGTTATAAATCCATGAAATAACATTCCATACCTCAAGTTTAGATCAATCACTGATAAGGAATAGGTTTGTTCCATTGTCATTGGTGAGATCCAGAATTTTTTTGGTGAAGAAAAATCCTTTGAAGAATGATTGCTGCTCCATAATCCATTGTTTTTCTTCAAAAACTCTCCTCCTTAGATCCTATAATTCTCCTAGGGTTATGCAGCTAACCCAAAATTTTCATCATAAGGATTTATTTATAAATGATAACTAGGTTTTAGGTTATTAAATAAATTAAATAAATTAATCATTTAATTTATTTAACACACCCACCAATGATTTCCCTTAACCAAGTGACCTACGCTAACCAACTTTATGTCATGATTAGGGTAAACCCCACATTATAAAATCAACTATGGTCTTAGATTTTACATAAATGTTCTGATCAATATGAAAACCATTTATATTGAAAATATGTGTATGTATTATTTAATATATATTTATATTTTTAATATATTAATTATGAGGTCCTACAACACCCAAACACAACACCAAATCCATAAAAAAATCCATATATATATATAGAAATATTAAAAGGACCAAATCAATTTACCTAGATTAATTACTGTGTGATATCACCAAATTTTTTTCTCAGTGTTATATATGTTAGTAAGTCAAAGACAGAAATCAGAGGCCCTCAATCTTTCATAAACCTCTCCACATTCCTACTTGGAAGTGGGATAAAGTATCCATGAGTTTTATCATCAGGTTACCACATGTACCCTAAGGAAAGAATGAAATTTTTGTGGTCATTGATCATCTGAATAAATCCAACCACTTCAACCCTATCAAGTATACTACTAAAGTGGACGTATTGGGTAGGTTGTATGTCTAGGATATCACGAGGATTCATGATGTTCTATTTTTTATTGTTTCTGATAGATACCATATATTTAATTCTAGGTTTTTTTAAGGACTCTAAAAAGAAATGGGATAATGGGTCATACTTATTATGAAATACCATCCCCAAACAGATGGCCAAATATAGTGAAGAAATCATATTTTAGAAGACATGATTCATGTTTGTGTGTTAGAATTTAGAGGCTTATGGGATAACCATATGGGATTAGTAGAGTTTTTATATAAATATAGTTATTAGTATATGATTAGAATGGATCCATTTGTGGCTCTATATAGTCAATGTTTACACTCTTCTTTATGCTAGATGGAGGTGGGTGAGACTTCTTTAGTAAGACTAAGCATCGTATAAGAAACAACTAGTGATATTCATATGATTAGTAAATATTTTATGATAGATCGGGTCCATTATAAGTCATATTCTTATCAGCAATGAAAATACTTGGAATTATCAGTGGGTGACCATGTGTTTCTAAATTT
Organism: Viscum album; assembly: GCA_963277665.1. Classification (NCBI taxonomy): domain Eukaryota; kingdom Viridiplantae; phylum Streptophyta; class Magnoliopsida; order Santalales; family Viscaceae; genus Viscum; species Viscum album. Next base: position 252,128,613 of record OY728129.1, on the reverse strand, counting down.
GAGACCTAATTTGGCCCATCACCATCTTGAAAAGCTAGGGAATCTTGCTTCGAGGTATGTAAAACCTTTTTAGATCATGGAAAGTATTGTTAAGGTTGTTTACCATTTATAATTTCCTACTCTATTGACATTGATTCATGATTTTTTATACATCTCACTTACGAAAATGTATAATCTGGACCCATATCATGTATTGATTTGGGAAGATCTTGAGTTGGAACTTGATTTTTCAGTGATTGAATAACCATTCCAGATTTTTGATTCCCATGTGAATATTATTTAGGGGAAATCTATTCCACTATTTAGGATTTTATGGAAACATGTAAATGGTGAGCATGATATGTAGGAATAAATGTCCTGGTTAGATGAGAAATGGCCACACTTACTATCTAATCAGACTATGGATTGAATTTCTAGGGTTAGAAAGTGGCATGATGGGGAGAATTATCACACCCATGGTTCCATTTTTATGGATTTATTGTTTATTTTGTTCATTCTTTTGATATATGGTTTTATTGAGTCTTTTTATTTAAAAATTTGTATTTTTGGGGATATAAAGGTTAGCGCATGGTTGATGCACAATTAAAGAAAACTGTTCACCAACCCTATAAAAACATGTGATATGGGATAATGGAACTAGAGTTCCTACATGGTTAAGATAGTAGTTTTTAATATATATGAAAAAAACCATGTATCACCCTTTAATGGGGACAAAGGCACCCACATGGTTAGTGCACAGTTTCAAAAATCATGTGGCCTACCCAATTTTTAAAGTGTTTGAAATACATAAATTACCCTGCCCAATTTAACCCCATTAACCCCTCATTTTCTCTCACTATTGACCCCTCCATCCCTAGGTTCACTAACCATATTCTTACTCTCCCTCTTGGATCCATTTTTTGGGTGAATTGGGCTTAAATCCTCTAAAAAACTCTAATTATATCTGATCTTTTCTCCATGTGTTCTCCTCTATTCTATCTTGGGTTTGTTTATACCTAGTGGTTGTGGTGACCTAGGTTTGGTGTAATCTAAACCATATGGAATGGTATTTTATGTTTATGGTTTTTTCTTACTTCTATAGTGTCTCTAATCCTCTTCGATTGTGGTTTCTGACTAGTTCTTTGGGGTTTCACGAAAAAAGGTAGGTGGTTCCATATTGTTCCATTGTTTGATAACATAAATGTGCTTGTTTTTATTTTTAATGGTTTTTCTAATTTTTTTTTGGGTAGTGGGTGATTTCAAAGGTGTTTGGTGTGTGTGTGAGAGTCTTTAAATGAATTTCTCCTATGAAAATGGTTGGGAATGTTTTACTTGGAATGTGGTGGTTAGACATATGTAGAAGGTGATTTATATGGATTTTGAAAAATGGGAAAGCACATGAGAATCCTAGGTATTTAGGTAGGTAGACTAGGAAAATTATTCTAGGTATGCTAACCCTACCTAATAGGATTACATTATAATACTAACTAAACTATAGATGATGATGTGGATTGGTTATGGTCAGTGCACCAGAATAGAACTTCATGTCCATGGTTAACCACTGAGAGTATGAGGATCCTAGGTCCCCACTAACCATATATATATAGGGATTTACTATGTTGATTATGTTGTGTAATTACTTACTTATCAATTATTCTAGTTTTCTTTACTTTTCATGAAAAGTTAATGAATGTTTTAAAATTAAACAACTTCCTTTACTTTTCAAAACTAGAATATTTATTTGTCTTGTAATGGATATGCATGGAACACTTGGTGTGATCCTACTATGAAAGTGATCTCACACCATACATAGACCCAATGTGTGTATGTATACCTTGTTTCATCTAAGTTAGGTAAAGGTGAGGCATCTTATGAATATGGTGGATACTCTTTATAATGGAATCTTTTTGGGATAGGTGTTGGTAGTGAAATGAAGATAATTTGAAATCATGTCATGTATATATTTTTTATTCTTTTGTTAGTAACATCCCCTTTTTGTTTATTTTGGTCTTGGATTATAGATATAAACTAAAACTGGTGTATATAATTTTTTATAGTTTCTATGATGGTTGGTAATTATGATGATTTATAGGGATGTTGATTGTTATGACAGGAAAAATAATTCCCAAATGAGTTCTTAGATAACCAGGCACTAGTTTCTAGCATGTGTGGATCGAGAATGCTCCTCAGGACATGTCATAATCTAGGTCAGGTGTCAGTTCAGATGGAAGCTCAAGATGGTTTGTTACATATGGTTTATTCCATGGATTAAGGTGAGTAATTCAAACCAACTTAGGATAGAGAAGCAGGACCTGCCCATCCTTAGAAAAGGATCAAGCTCAAGAGTACCTTTTTCACAATCCATCATCCTTTTAAGGAAGTAATGATACTTAAGAAAATGATGATTTTTTGGAGAAATTTTGAAGTATATTTTAATTTTTAGAAACTTCTAAGGTTATAAAGGTTAGGTTTTTCATGCTTATGCTTAAGGGATCTAACTATAAATGGTGGGAGTCCATTATTTAGAAAAAACTTCATGAGAAATTGGAATTGAAGGACTTAAAAGTCATATTTACTCAGTAGTTTTTCCTTTCCATGTGGGAACTTGAAAATACAAAGGGTTTTTTCAATCTTTAACAAGGAAATCAAACATTCATGGAGCATTTGAACTAATTTTCTGGGCTCATTCACTTCACACCAAATATGTTTTGAAATGATAATATGAAAACCCAATAGTTTGAAATGGAAATCTATTCAAGGACTATATCTTAGTAATTCTTATTAAATATAACCACCATATATTGAGGTGGTGTATAGTTAATTGATTGTGGATGTGGATAAAGAAGAGATGTTTGGGATAGTTGATAAACCTCAAGTTCCAAGTGTAATTGAATGAGGTTTCCTAAAAAAGAAAAGGAATAGGGAAGAATCTAAATAAGGAAGTGGTAGTGGCTTGTGGAATCCATATTAGTTAGTCTCATTATCACTAATGGGTAATATATCTATAGTGTTCCAAAAATGTGGTAAGGTTGGACATTAAAACCTTATTTTTAGGAATATCCCAAGGATTTTCATACTTGAAACTAGATAAACCATCTCCAAATATTTTATAGTAAAAATATTCCTTAGAGAAGTGGAGGAGGATCATTGTCTCATAAGGGATCTCAAGTCCAATATGATGCCTATAAGGTAATGGGGTATTGAACTTAAGGGAGTGAAGGTAAAGTTGGTTCAACACATGGTGAGAAATATCATCTTGCAAGTGATTTATGGATAGACACTCTCTTTTTAACAAGCTTGGATGGCTAGTGAATAAGATCAATGAATTCAAAAACTAAAATAGTGAATAAAGAATCTTTAATTTATATACCCCATTATTAGAAAGGAGATCACAACATATTCATCATCTCCCTTTTCTCTTATTCATGCAGTATGTGTATAGAAATCAATAGGACAAGTGAAATACACACTCCCTAAAGGATTTATCAATAGTAGATGGAAGATATATCAACAACACAAGTGAGAAGCCTCATTATTTTATTCTTCTCAAGTGAATAATGGTATTCAATATACTGATCACTTTTTTCAAGCCTATTTTGAAAATCTCCAGTGTTTAGGATAACTCTAATCACTATTAAAGAAGAGATAACAATAAGAATAGTGAATAAGATGTGTACTAATAAATACAACCTCTTTTATTACTTGAGTGTAAATTGGTCTTCAAAAATTCCTTGCACTCATTATAAATCAATCTCAATTACTTTCACATCTCTATCCCTTCCCAAATTCATGAAAATAATGAGGGTACATCTTAAAGACACCCATAACTCACCGAACATAAACAATTATATATCATCTTTAAGTGTATGATTAAAATATCGATCCCCTAATTATATATTGTTTTGTAGGTTTATTTATGGAAGATAAATACATATTTATCTCATTTAATTGGGAATTATAATAATTGTTCCCCATTAAAATATTGCAAGTGGGTGATGAGTTTTCATCTTACCATAGTTCCAAAATAGCTATATTTTTACCATAACATACATAATAAAACTCTAAATGTAGGGATTCCAATGTATACATAAATATAACAAAATTTATCAACTTTTAATAGTTTTAACTCAAGATTAAATCATCCTACTTTATGATTTAATAAACCAATAAATCCAGAATAAGTAATTTTAAATCAGCAATATATTAATAGACATAAATCTTAAACTAAACATCCAAATTATGTTCTTTGAAGCTCAAAATTAAGATAAACTCATGAAATAAAAATCATTATATCACTATTTTACTCCATTATTCCATTTTGAGGTCTAAATATTCCACTGAAAAAACACCCTAAAATATATCCTGTATTGTTTCATTATTTTCAAAACCTCAACTTATAACATCAATAACATTCAAAATTAAACTTCAAATGTGATTAAACTTAATGGAAATGAAAATTAAATATTCTAATATATCCTTACTTTTTTTACATAGGATCATAAATGACTGACATGTTTTGGTCTAACTTAACATTTCTCTATTCTATCCCCAACATGCTAAAATGTCTCTAACTAGAAGCTTGATGGAATGATATCTTCTAACTTAGAAATTGGATTGAGGTGATTGAACTTTGGCTGGGAAAGTTTCTTTAGTATCTAAAAATATATAGTTTTTTTATAAAACCTAAATCATATATATTTAATTATAAATATCCCATATAATAGATAACATGTAGGTGGATGGAATGTGTTATGCATGCTACCTTTGAAATCGGTATCCTCCTCTTACTTCTAACTTTAGAAAAAATCCAATTTCTTTCAACATTACTTAGTGAAGTGAGGTAATGTAAAATTAAAATAGGAAATTATTCTTCTATGAATTTTAGTAATGATATCATTCATCATCAATTCAAGTGCATGTAATCACCATGGAGAATTCATGTCTTGTCAGTCTCAATTTCCAATAACATAATCCTTATAAAAGAATATAGCATTACTATTTGAAATGATTACAATAAAATATTAATATAATATTAAAAATAAATACAAGATACACCCTACAGAGTCATCTCCATGATATTCTAGAGTGTAAAACACTCCCAAATACAGAGTTCACCATCCTTTATCACATTCACTTAATCAATTCAGCTCATATACCTTCAAAGAAACTTTTTCACTATTTAAAAAACACATTTTTATTTATATATAGAGACTTAAAATATACTTGAGTATATTTTTTCATGTATGTGTACCATATTATATCCATAATTGAACTCAATGTATCTCACATGAATGTGCATATTTATTTAAGATCATGGTGCACCTACAAGAAAAATCATGCCCAGTAAAAAATATTCAATATGAGTTAAAACCCTTGTTCTGATGACCCCTTGTTCCACTGCGACTCTCCAGGTTAGAGTTGGAGTGGCTACAATATAGATGTTTTGGGTTACGATATGACAACCGATAGATTTCTTGACCCTACAGGAGTTAGCTCTGGTTTATCAATTTTTCTGGTGATGTCACTCTGTGGTTTTAGTTCTTGTGATGTTCACTTCTGGATGTGCCAACGGTAGTCGGCGTTGGGTGACCATGGCGATGAGCCACCTGTCGAGGACATTGTTTTCTTCATACTTTGATATTACTCTAGGATTAAACCACTCTTCTCTTAGTTGGATCTACATGGTGGTTTTTAAGTTGTTTTGGGATGTGATTTCAAGCGGGAGATGACGATCCAGGTGGTGCCTCTTATGGTGGCTTCATCTCTGTCTCTTCCACTAGGTTAATCCTTGTATTGGGTGTGGTGGTTCCTCGACTGGATATCTAGTCATCGACTCTGGAGGTTTTTAGATGATGACGTTGATGATGGTGTTCCCCAGTGTTTTCATTTTCGGCTGAGGGTGGTCACTGGTGTTGTTCTCGACATCGTGATAGTGTTTTATTTGCACTTTAATGTGGTGTTCTCACTCTGTGAGGGTGGTTTGATGCTATGATGGTTCGATGACTTGAGGATCTTGCCAGTGTTGGTCTCTCCGGTGATGGGTTTGTGTGGTGTCAGGGTGCATGAATCATGGTTCGTGGCTCGTGATGGGAACACGACATGAGGATCAGGAGGTGATGATGGGATTTTTTTGAACCTGTATTTTTGAATTTTGAATTTTTCAATTTGTGGTTCTCTGGGGTGGTATGCGTGGCTCAAGATGGTCTCTCTTGTTGGTTCCCACTTTAACCAAAAAGTGTATTTTTAAAAAATACGAAAAAATGGATTGAGAATAGAATCAATCATCATTAGTGGATGGTTTCCATGGACTACTCCCAAAAGGAGGATCTCACCACTACACCACATGATTTGCATGATTTTTTTGAGGAATCTCTATTTCTCTGTGTGTGAGAAATTATACATCTCATGAAAACTTTACATAGATCTTCACATGAAGCATGGTACTCCTTTCATTTGTCCTCAGTCATGGCTATCCAATGCATGAATATAACATGATCATGGGATAATATTTCATCTCATGGACTATATTAATCCATTCACTTCATGATAACTTGATCATAAGTTGGTCTTCTTCATCTTCTTGCATTTTTTATATGTTGTGAACAATCATCTTCTTCTTCTACCTTCATAAGCTAGGATCACCATAGTACATTGAAAATAAATACAATACTGAATGCACGGTGTCCTCATTTTTAGATTCTAGAAAAAAATCATGGTTAGTGCATGGTTTTACTAACCATTAATCCAAACCATGAAACCAGTTATTTTTTTAATTTAAAAATTTTAACATAAGTGGGGGATTTTTTATGCTCTCCCACTCAGTCTAGGAGTATTAATAGACCCTAACCCTTAGAGTTCCACTGCCTATCAAGCTCCTCCTTTGGCAATTCTTCCCTATTTGGCTTGATTCCTCAAATTAAGTGGCTCAAATCCCCTAATACAATTCATTATTAATTTTATTCTTCTATTATATTTTATTTTCCTCCCCTACAAGGGCCATTGTGACCAAGGTTTGTGATTTTTTTTGTTATTTATTTGGTGATTTTTCTTATTAGATATTTTAATATTCAAATGGGTATCTCTTATTATTTCTTTTAGTGGGATTTTTCTGGAAATAGTTTAACCCATACAAGGTAGGTGTTTCTATATATTGAGCTTTGTTTGAGGAACCATAAATGATTTATTTTTGAAATATTTTCTAATTTAAATATTAATTTTAGTAAGGGTTGATATAAATTGTATATTTTTGTCCCAATAATTTTCATTTTATATATAGATTTTAGAGTCTTAAAAATATATTCTGGATATGATAATTACATGATGCACATGAAGTGATTATTGAAATTATGATATATTTTTTTTCATTTATATCATAAGTAACTTACATGACTCTTAATTCCTTGATATGATATTTTTTGATAAAAATGTGATACATTGTTAAATGGGAATTGGTTTTAATACACTTGGAACATGAATTAATTTGTTAAAGGTGAAGCTTCATGGGAACCTTGGTACTTAGGTGGGAACCTAGGATAAGTAATTTTTTGGGTATTTATGCCACTATTCCTAGAACTATATGGACTATATCACTAGCTAGGATTCAACTCTATATAATGATCATTACCACTATCTTAGGACAACAATATAGCTAGAGGTCTAAGTGAAGTTGAACTGGGTTTTGATAGAAATAATAATTTGAGACACATGTCCCAACATTAGTTCCATAGGTTCATTCCCATGATACATGAATATGAATTTTTACACTTACAGTAGTTATTTAATAAATAAATTTTCTTACATTTATGATTATTATTAAATTTACATTCCTTACTCACCTTGATGTAAATTATTTAAATAATATATCACTTGGAACTTGTTTTACTTAAATGAAAGTGTACTTTAATAGTTTTATTTCATACTAGCATGATTTGGATTATCCAATAAATGTTTTATATAGAAAACTTGGTGGGATCCTACTGATCACTTTGTGATCACACCCTATATATACCCTCTATGTATGTGGAAACTTTTTATTTTTATGGTATTGGTAAATGTAAGGAACCAATGTGAGATGGTGGATTCTTTTGATCACCTTTTGGTTTAGATTAGCAGAGGCGGTGGGTGATGGGTGCTCACTTTTCATGAGGTGATGGGAAATTGTCATATTTCTAGTTATTTATCATGTATATCTCATATACATATACTAATAGATTCTCCATAGCTTATCTTCCCAGGTTTTGATGGTAACAAATTTCTATATTTCTATCATGTTTTTATTGATCTTGGTTGATGGTGTTTAAATCTTATAGTTTCATTATGTAATATTATTTCCATAAGTTCTATTTTTTACTTTATTCCATGTTTAGATGTATACTTATTTCACCATAAATTTATATGTATGTCTTACAAATGTATGGTAAGGTAATATTGGGTTATAGGAACAAAACCATTTTCATTTTTAGACCCTTTATTAGAAAAAAACCATTCTCAATATAGTATATTTGATGCCCTAACACATATTTCTAACCAACGTTGATAAAAAATAAAACCTCAATCCATGTAACGAGATAGATCAAGAACCAGGATGGAGTAAGCTAGGATGGTTCATTATAAAATTGTATTAGATCTTGATTTTTGAGTTATGTTATTTGGGGAGTCAAGTTAGACAGGAGATAGGATTGTAAAAAATCAAGGGGTGGGTTTTCTAGGTCCTAAACATTTCGTATATAGGAAGAAAAGAATCCCATGAACTTGGAAAATAGTAGAAATAAACTCAAAATAATAATTCTAAGAAAAGGTTCAAAGGGAATGAATTCACGAAGGAAGGTTTGGGTCAGCATAGTAAAAATTGCTATGCGAACCACTGCTCTATATAGCATTCCACCACTTCATGAAGCTCCCTACGAATGAAATTTTTTGTAGGACATGATGGTACCCCCAACACCTTCAAACAAAACCAAGTCTCTTTCATAGCTAGGTGGTGATTTACTCCCCTACAAACAACCATCCCCTGCTAATGAAATCATTTATGGAATGATATGATACCACTAGTGCTTGAAAATTAAACCAAGTCATTTGTGGTGCCAGAAAACAATTTACATCACCATGAATGAACACCCCCAAAAACAAAGTCATTTGTAGATTGGGGCATCCTCCTTGGTCTCCTACAAAAGAATCCTCATAGCCCACCACATATGACCATTCATATTGGTATCTATTCCCTCCTTTAATCTATAAAAGTCTACTAAGGAGAAATGAAAAGCACAAAATGGAGGAGCAACGATACAGAGATATAAAAAGCGGAGAATCAAAGAAAAATTGCAAGAGATCCACGATTCCTTGTGGGTAAAACCACCACATATCATTAAGGAGGAAATAAAAATAATCCATCCATCCACAAACTTAAAACCCCTTTGTAGATTCCATTATGTGGGGTATAAACCGATGACCCCTTTGTGGACAAGTACCCCGCATAGAAAAACCCTATGTGTTTGGAACCCTTCCCCATGTAGAAAAATGATATACAATAGGAAATCAGACCCATATGACACCACACTATATGGATGTAACCTAGCCCCGCATAGAAACATGCTACATGGGAAGAACCTAGGTTTGCGTAGAACAAAACAATGTGGATGGTACCCTCACCCACATAGAAGCATGCTATACAGAGGGAGCCCCATATTGCATAAGAACCTGCTAAGTGGAATGGAGCATCCTAGGGAATTATAATCTCCACCTCCCATCACTCCCCTCCATCGTATCATCATGCCCCACTTTAGCCCCTCCATGAACTAGTCTAACAGCATCAGGCCAAGGCCTCTTCCAAATCCACTGATATGTATGACCAGATTATCAAGCACATCAACGTTTCCCCTTGATTCTACATACTCATGTTAAGAAGATTCATGTGTGTAACCTACCAAATAAGGGTCACCCTCAGAATGTCTTTACATCTACATTATTGTGTTAATGAGGGTCCCGACCTTGGAAGCACCCATAGCCTCATAGGTTCTCACATAAACCTCTATATTCTAGGGATTGAGGGGAACCATTGGACTATCTCTTCAATGAGGTTCAGTACTAGTCACTCCTCTCTTATTTAGGAACCAGTAAGGAATCCATCCTAAAGTAATCTCTAAGCCTTTCTCATGAGATTCAGCACTCTTTCTCCTCTTCGCCAGCCTAGGACGTAGTCATATGGGTCACCAGATGTGGAAATTCCATTTAATAGAATAAAATAGAGGATATGGGAACACTCAAAGACCTCTCCCTCTCCATTTGGGATCTAGCATCCGTCCACTAATGAAAAAAGTGGATTGTGTGATCTTCAGATCTACTACTTCTTGTTTCTCACACTGAGCATGAATAATGTGGTATTAGAGGTTAAAATTGATCATGAAATATGAACAATCCCAAAAACTTCATGGGACTCCTATATATATAAGCCCCAATAATGATCCATGGGCCTCCTATATGGTATAATCCCTAATAATTCTCCAAGGGCCTCCTATATGGTATAATCCCCAATCATGCTCCACGGGACTCCTATATGATATAATCCCCAATCATGCTCTATGGTCCTCCTATATGGTATAAGCCCCAATCATTATCCATGGGACTCTTATACGATGTAATCCCTAAAACCATGCTTCAACCTTTAACGAACCATATACACAATGAAGTAGGACCATATGAAACTCCTATGTGGTGTAAGACCCAAACCCTACCAAACTACATGGGATTTGATTCCCAACTAACTGGGATACATAGGAAACCTCCCTGAGGTCCAAACCCAACACCCAAATTTACCCTAATAATCTCTAGGCCACATTCCTAGTAGGGTCATATCCACCTAGGAGACCACATCTCTTAGGGGTACCTTGGGCCACCTCAACGTAAAACCCACACCAAACTTTTACTAAGCACCTTTCTCCTAGACATCCTTACCTCATGACATTAAACTACATGGTTTGGTCCTTTCCATACAACCTTAAAAGGTTATGTGTCCTGTTAAGTGACACTGAACTATATGGGTTCTAATTCCTCTCTTGAGGATATGTAGGAATCCCATCTTATGGTTTTGATCCCAACATCAAAATAAATTATGTCTCTCTGGATGAAAACAAACTCTAGATCTCCCCAACACATGGATTAAAATAGAATAATCCTAATAAATGACCAAAGAATCTCTAATATATCCATAAAAGGGTACCATTTATGGAAAACCTTGGATATATACAAATATCTCAATTAATGGAAAACCTCGAATACATAAAGATGATTCTAGAACCATGCATGTTTGTAATTTATTGTTATCTCAAGGTTGTCCATATTATACATACTTGGTAATGAACAAAATATTCATGAAAATATCTTAAATATATAAGAGAGTCCCATAATAGACAATATTTACCCCCAAAAGGGTGTGATGAGCCATATTTCCCATCATATCGACCAATATAAATTCTTATGTGTCATTGGTCAAGTCTCCCAATGAACAACTGCCTTTGGAAAGTAGGTCCATGAGTCGTTGTGGATATGAGATCCATTGGGTGTTTCCGAATCCATGAAAAAAACCCATTGGAGACCATTTAGAGATGGTATTCCCAATGTGAATGATTGAATAAAACTTAACCCCCCACAATCAATCGTTGGGTGGTATATTTTCATTGAAAACAAAATGGTGAACCCAATGTGAATCCTTAACCAAGGTGGTAGTGTTACACCATGTTAGGACCCTTTCACATCCAAAATAGAAGAGGGAAAAAATGAGACCATAAAATGTACATGTGGTCATGGGATAATACTTTGAAGAGGATTTTTATCTGTATTTTTCACATATAACATAGGAACTCTTCACCATAACTCTATTAATTCCATTGGAATCTCACCAATTCTCACAAAAACTTGCATCATCCACTGTTTAGGATGGGTCCTTGAATAAAAATAGGATTTCATAACCCACAAAACATCTTCAATGTTGGTTTTCAAATGCATTGGTTTGAGAGTACCACCATAATGGTACTCTCCCAACCATGGAGGCGGACTGGCAGACCCTCCAGTCTATGAAGCCCTACTAACTATCCGCCCAATAATAGTCGGTGGCCTAGAACAAGAAAAACCTAGTATCCATCTCAAAATATTTCAGGATTCTGTCCTTAAAATGTGATAATTATTTCCTCCCTTACCATAGGGTGGCTAATGAAGTGGTCACCAACAACTTCATCATAGAAACATAGGGAACCCGTTCAAGGTCCCCTGCCGGTAATCATCGATGTTAACACCGTGTGGCTCAATATCCTCACCATACAGAGGAAACTACCCTACGGGCACCATAAGATGTCTTATGGACCCAAGTACCTAGGGTGGACTATAAAGGACGATTATCATAAAATCAATAATAGGCCATCATCCTTATTCCCATTGAATAATCTCACCAAGTAAATATGGCGGCAACCTACAGGAAGATGTATATTCGTGCTCACTCATATGAATCTCATTATACAAATAAGACAGAAACCTATGAGAATATGTATATTACAGCTCACTATTATGAATCTCATCAGTCAAATTTTTTTGGAAAACCATGAGTAGATTCAAATACCTACTTTTTTCATGAAATCCTTCAGTCAAATATGATGGAAAACCATAAGCAGACGTGAATTCCAGCTTGTTCACCTCAAGAACATCATGAAAATACAATAGATACCTATGAGTATATGTATATTCCTACTCACTCTTATGAATCATTTCAATCAAATACAGTGAAAAAATATGAGTAGACACAAATTCACACTCATTCACATCAAGACCACAATGTAAATATGGTGAAAAACTACAAGTAGATAAAAATCCATGTGAATGCACATCAATCCCTATAGGAAAATATGGTGGAAATAAATGGGAAGAATAAAATTCCTACCCATTTATATAAATCCTACTAGTCAAATATGGTGAAAAACTACAAGAAGATGCAAATTCTTGTTGATGTGCATAAAGTTTTAAAAAAAATATGCTGGCAATAAATGAGATGGTTAAATTCTTTCTCATTTATATAAATCCATCTAGTCAAATATGGTGTAAAACTATGAGCATATGAAAATTCCTACAAATTCATATTCAGTCTGTCAGTCAATTATGATGGTAATTGGAGAAAGCATCTGATATATCCTAGTTGTGAACTAGGGGAAGACCCATACAACTACCCCCATATAGGAGGACAATCATTAATTTCTAGTAGGAAATAGAGGAGTAGAGCAGGCACATATTCCTGCTCTGACACTATAATGGGCATATATTTCCATTCCCCCCAAGGATCTATCTCAACAAATATTAGAAATGATGGAGGGTCTGACATCAATCCCTGACCATATCCTATAAACTTCACAAGATGTAATCACATCAGTGGAAATAGCAAGGAGTCAGGCCCACAACCCCACCTCCTCAAGTGGGGTGACTAATCCACACAACGGGGTGGTCACTCATAAGAAGAAATGCATCCTTATTTCTATCTATGAGGGTTATCTTTAATATTCCATGAGTAATAGACAATAGGATCAGGCACAAATACCCATTCCAACAGGGGGAAACTGGTCCACTTCAGTGGCCACTCCAAGGAATATATATATACTTTCTAGAATCCCATAATCTTACCATCATATCCCAATAACACCAAAGGAGCCACTTGAACAGTCATTAGTATATGAAGGTTGCCACTTACAGAAAGAGGCCCCAGTCATCCGCAAGAGAGAGCCTAAAAAGAAATCACGCTAAAGAAAATTGAAAAATTAAGAGCAGACTCATAACCATAATCTGTTGAAAGCTAGAGTTCTTGAGGCCATCAGACATCTATCATTGGTGGATCAGGACCCTACTGACCCATTACCAAATTATGAAAGTGGAAGTAGAATTTTCAAAGGTCCTCCCCATAAAATTGTTACCAGTAGCTCTATAGGTCCTCAATAGATAATATAACATGAATGATTCCTTTGTGGACACTAGACAATCGATCACAAGATATTATCTACTAATGATTTCATAGTATCCCTCCCTATGGAAATAAAATCAAACAGAAATAAGGTCCTCCTCTTTCCAACATCTTCCCTTAAGGTCCTCCCCAAGGTATATGCTGTAGAAATTCTTCCTATATCCAAATATCAAGCTATGACGGTATTCCTCTCCATGATAAAAACCAATATGAAGGTTCTCCCTGAAGTAACATTTCACTTTGACAAGTAGGTCCTCCCTTTACCAAGTCAAATATGAGAAAACCCTCATATTCTGAGGCAGCTGAAAATATGGGGCCATACAATTTAGAAACCCTATCAATGATAAGAAACATCCTTTCTCAACTAGAATATGTTCCAGTGTAATGGTCATCCTTCAAGACACCCCCACACCATTACCATACCAATGATACCCCTACTATCCCTAATACTTTTGACAAATAGTCAATAAGCATTCATGTTGGGATAATCAAGTAGAGAAGTATATCATAGAATAAAAAAGGGAAATATTTCTTGTGAGAATATAATTATCCAGGTATGAAATAACCATCATTTTTTGGCCCTAATCCACTTCCCAATTGGACATTACAGAGGCATTGTCAAAAGAATGCATAAAAACATCAGTATGAATCTTTGGATGAATCTATGCCACTTGAAAGAAAAATTCTTTCCTTAAAACGGGTATGAAGACCATGTCCAAATATTGGGAGGACTTCACCATCAAATCAAGTTGGAATACCTTCCCTCTGCATGGAAACCATGACCAGATAAGAGAAAAAAATACCTTCAATCAGTATTCCTTAATGCAATGTATGAGTTGTGTTGTTTAATTGTCGACGCCCCTCCTGGTGTTCATATATAGGGATGGGGGGAACATGGATATTTTCATTTCACCTCATTCCCCATTCAACAGAACCCACTATAAATGACATCCTATAATTTCATTATTCCAAGGTGGCTATTAATAAAAACTCATGCTTAGGAAAGATGACACACTCTATAAGATTGATCCTTGAATAAGTCTAAAAATAATCATACCCAATGAGAGAAACCCATCAAAAAACTCCCAAACCAAGAAACAAATATTATTCAGCAGGCTTCTTGTTTAAGGGAATCCAATCATCAATCACTACTAATGTCCTTAGAATCAAGAATTTTTCATGGAGACTCAACATCATATCTAGATAACACTTGAACAAGGATACATGAGATCAAGAGAGCGGTGATAATAGAAACTACAACCAAAGTATGGGATTATCCCCAACCTGCAGGGATGAATAAATTTTTAACAAAAAATGAATCCCAAGCCCAAAAAACATGGCCTGAGGAACAACAAAAATATAATGAGAGCAACCCCAGCCTACAGGGCTGGGGGAATTTTTATCTCAACCAGCCCTCAATGGAAATTAGTTTTTCTCTTTTAGGTAGGATGATAAGTGGTAAGGTATCCCGATCCATCCTATCTTGTGACCCATTCCCCTAGAGGGGAAGTATACAACTTGGATAAATAGAGATTCCCACTAAATAAACATTCTCCAAGAATCTTGAAGAGGATACAGGAAAGGAAGGGGGAGGTCCTACAAGTGATGAAAACATCCATCCTACCATTAAACAGCTAGTACGACACCCAAAATTAATTATGAATTGGTGAATGTCATGAATTTTAATCCTAAAGATGACACTGAAAATGATGCAAATACAGAGTAGGGAGAGGATGGTTCCATCTATAATGTGGTATTTACTAAGAAAAAAAAGTAAGGTGTTCGTACTCGGAACTAGAGAATCACCCTAAATTTGGGTGTTCCCTAGATCAATCCTATACTTTGTCAAGAACCAGGCCGAGTCACCATCCGACACGGCGCCCGACCCAGTCCGTGGCAAGGCCCGAAGGGCGTTCCCGATCCCCACGGGCTGGCACAAGTGCCCGGGTATCAAGAGTAACCTGTGGGAACGGTTTACCCAAAATGGTATAAACAAACACTAACAAGATAATAAAAAATGAAACTTGGAATCGACAACCAAAGAGACCATAAAACTGAAATCAAAATTTAAAGGTTTACAACTAGAACCAATGTCCAAAAATAACCGAAAACAAAAGAGACTAAAACTATAACTCAAACCTCCAAGCGACAAGAGTGGGGTAGCATCCGCACGCCACAACACCAACCTGCATGAGAAGGCCACTAACAACTCGAACCACCATCACTGAGCACGATGTCACAACCTGGAATACACAAGAAACAAAGTCTACATACACCCGAAGGTGTATGCAGGGTGTGAGCGAAAGGCCCAGTAGGACTTCACCCAATAAAAAGGTTCCATGCCACAACATCAAAAGGACAATTTAATGTGCTTATTCAAGTTATACTTTCGAAATGCTCTTAAAGAAAACATTTACAAACCAAATGCTAAAGGAAAACACTAAAAAAACTCATTTCACAAACATGATTTTAAAGAGGAAGAGGAAGGTTCATTATGGGCACACACACACACACACATACACATACACACACACACACAAACACACACACAAGTGGTCCTCCATATGATGATGGAAGGCACCGTGCCATCGATGGTAGAGCACTATAGGTAAACCCCTAAGGATCATCTAGCTCGAGTGGGACCCTAGAACCTCGTGTCTCGGTGAAACATGGATTAGAAGGCCACGACCCTAAAAAAACGTGGCTTAGAAGGCCACAACCCTCAGAACATGTGGCTTAGAAGACCACGACCCTCAGATATCATATGTTTAGTTAGTGTTGCAATCGTCAATCCAGCTAAGTGAAACAGGGATGATACCCATCCGGTTCACTAGCGCACTAGTTCTAGTCCGCCCACCTAGATACCCAGGGTTTTCCCATGTGATCAAACAAGTTTCACATTCACATAGTATATTTCTTTCTCATTTCGCAGACCAAACAAGATATTTCACACAAAAGTCACCATTTGCATACCAAAGCACTATTTCAAGACACACGCACACGACATGTCTCATTTTATAAAAATACACCACTTCAAAAATGAATGCGTATTCAACTCCTACAAAGCACCATTTTAGTGTCATATAAATGTACTAATAAATAATTTGAGCTATTATTGAAATCAATTCAAGAAAAACCAAGAAGACTTTACACCGAAAATAGCTTGATTTTATATAGAGGCTTCACTTTAAAACTTGATACACGAGGTAACCATGTCAAAACTTGTTTTCCATTATTCAAAAAATTTTGCATTTCAACTTCAAAAGTACAAAACAAGGAAAACACACCAAAATTGATCCATATACTTTGAAAATTTCTATTTAAAAAAAACACAAACACCTAAAGTGACTTGAAAACACCTTTCGCACCTGCCGAACAACCCTCAAAAACCTTTCAACCATGTTTCGCACTCAAAACGCCACTTAAATAAACAATTCCTCAATTTATAAAACATATCGCATGAAAAATAAACCATTACAAAATAAATTTCACAAATTTCCCCTTCTAAAACCTCATTGGAACTCTATAAACAATTACTAAACACTTCTAAAATTTTCCACAACAGGATCGAAATGGGAAATAACATAACCGTTTCTAAAGAGAGTGCAATTTTCATCACGCACATGTGTCAAACAATTTTTAAAATTCCTTTCGCACAACCTATTAAACACAACAAATCATTTATACAACAACATGCATATAGACAACAAAAGCATACTATTTCAGAAACCCAATTTTCATCAAACGAACACGCCAAAACATTATAAACATAGATCACACCATGAAACTAATTCATAGAACATATTAAATTAAACTAAACAAACAAATTAAATTATCTAAATGATGCAAAGGCATGGAACCACCTACCTCAAAGCAGGAACGAAAGAAAAATGATACGGCGAAATACTCTCGCTACGCAAAGGTCGCACTACACGGAACCGTCAAAAAGGTCCTAAAATAGTAGACCAAAAATTCTCATCGCCAACCCATCACAACATCAGAGATTTAATAATTTAACTAAAAATAAAACAAATTCAATAATAATTAATTAAATTTAATAATGAATAATCAAATCTAATAGTAATTAAACAATAAATTAACAATTAAAAAAATTCAATTAACTAAATTGATAAACAATTAAACAGATTAAATAAAACGATTAACCAATTTAATAATAATCAAATAATTTGATTAAAAATTTTAAACACATGCGATAATAACTGAATATATTAATTAACAACTAAACAAATCAATAATAATTAAATAAAATAAAACCCACCCTTATCGTGGAATTGTCGGGATCCAACCGAGGGGTGCGTAACGGCTGTCCGACGAGTGCGAGCCGGGTTGCGGGGGCTGTCCAGCAGCACGAACGAGAGTGCGGGATGGCGAGACCAGAAGAGGGTGGGGCTGGTCGGATTTTTGGGAGGAAGAAGGGTGAGGAGAGAAAAGAAAAGAAAATAAAATAAAAGAAAAAGAAAAAGAAAAAGGGGGGAAGATGGGGTGTGCTGGGCGTGGAAGGGAGGAGAGGGGAGGGTGAGGCATGCTGGAAGGGAGAGGGGAGAGGGGAAGGAGAGAATGAGAAGAAAAAAAGAAAAAAAAAGAAAGGAAAAAATAGATAAAAGGGGAGGGGGTCCGCGGGAGGGGAAGGGATTGGGGGTGGGGTGCGCTGGGCAAAATGGAGGAGAAAGGTGCGCCGTGGGAGAAGATAGAAAAGAAAGGAGGAAGGAGAGAAGGAGAATGGAGGAGAGAAGGAGAAGAAAACGTGGGGGAGAGGAAAGAAAAAAAAGAAGGGGGGGGGGTGGCGGCTAGGGTAGGGATTAGGTGGGTTAAAAAAAAGAATTAAATAAAATAAGAAAAAGAAATGAAATAATAAAGATTGAATAAAAAAATGGAGAGATATAAATACATATATATATATATATATACATGAATATATATATATGTATATGTATACACACAATAATAATAATTAAACTATTCTAAAATAGAAAATGATAAAAGGATTTAATAATATAAGTTAATAATTGAAAAGTAATAGAAATACTAATAATATTTATAATAATAGGGAAATAAGAATAAAATAAAAGAAATACTCGCTTAAAACGTTAATATTAATAATACCAAGTAGACCACCCGTGTACCGGGCAGACCACAAGGCTTCACCCGTGCCGTGCCCGTGCATCGGGCAACGTCAAGCCCGCATCCATTTATCAGCGCAAGTGCGTACCACTAAACTCGCACTCAGCTCGAACTCCAACAAAACAATTTACAAAAAAAGGCAATAAAACTTATGTGATTAAAATTAAAATTAAATACATACCTCAATGTGAAGACCAGATGTAAAAATTCTCCCCACCATGAAAACTTTCCGTCCCCAGAAATCCACAGCTAGGGTTGAGGCACAAAGAAGAAACTGATACCCCACTAAAGTTCAAAGAGGATCTCCACAACCAACAAGCGAAAAGTAGCAAAAGCAACGTGCTCAGAAAAAGTGACTCAAATGACAACCTCAAGAAGCATGTAAAAAGACTTTCTGATATGTGGTGCCCACCCCAAAGAGCTGGAACGCCTCCAGTTGATTGATTCAGGAAAGCAACTCTCGTACCTGCGGAAACCAACCTCACAAACCAAAACACCTCAAGCATCATTGAACGAAAAACACACCATTTTACTCGAATGAAGATAAAAGACCAACCCACATCCAAGGAATACTTCAATAACCTACCACTAAACCATCTCTGGGAACAAAACTGAATGGCCCACCATGGGAAAGCCCGATGGGGATCTCCACTATTAAAAAAACTTTCCGACGCCTGAGACGAGACTAGAAAATCGACACGAGGAGACCCAAGCGGACTCCCCACCATTAAGAACCTACTATCGCCCAAGATGGGTTTTGGTAAATCAACATCGGGAGGTCCGAACGGACTCCCCACCATTAAATAAGAGTCCAACATCGATTCATTCCAGAGATATTTGTACGAGATCCGATGTGGGTCTCCCCGCCATTAGAACTAATAGTAGGTACAAAACTTTAGAAAAAAGATTCTCGATGGTGACCAAACACCCCACCACAAGGGGCGGGGAGGGTGGGGCTCGACTACCGGGGCGTCAAAAACATGACCCAAGTCAAACCAGCATTTCCACATTCCTGGATGAGCATTATTCATATTTGAGACAGATTTACTCAACAAACCCCATAAGGCCACTAAAGCGATCACATCCATTGAAACGCGACCCCCAAGACTTTAATGCACGAGACGAACACTCCTCCACATGGTCACGAAAAACTTATGCAACCAGACGGCTCGTTCGAAACGAAACAACCATAGAAAAAAATTTAAAATGACTCCACTCTTAACCCCGATGACAGAAACAAGGTCGGGGTCTCATACACTCTTGGGGTTCCTGACCATGCGTCAACTTCACTCCGGGGCCTATGGATAGAGCCCTGATGTTTGAAGCATCTCCTGCCTCGCAGTCAGGCATTGAAGACTCCTGAACGAAGCTTCTCCTTTTGGTGTCACATGCAACCACACTGCAATATAGGAAGCACCAGCAAACACGACACATTACAGCATCTGACTGATCATACGCGGAACATTCACCAACACCAGTGTTGAAATGGTGCATGCACATCACCCTTTGTCACAATGAATGAGAACATGAAACCACTAATCGTCACCTGAACATGAACGTTGCTGTTGAGAGGAACATTACGCTAGTAAGGACTTTAAACCGCGTCTTGAGCACCAAGTGATTCCTGCAAACGACCATAACAGCCTCATACGACTGGGTCTGCCACACTAGTGGCCTAACGTAGACCCTTTATTAAACGAAACCAACAAAGGACCATAGGTCATTTAGAATAGTGGATTGCACCGACTACTCTAGGCTGTTTCCAGGGGAAACCTTCAAGCACAACGACGTCAAATTTCCATACCCGACGACTCAGACAACTCAAAGAAACCAAAACTCTGTTTAACTCCCCTCGCATCTGTCATCCCACTGTGAGAGGATCCACTTAGTTGTAAAAAGGAGAGGTGGGTTCAATTCTAGAATTCAAAAAGAGAGTCATTCGATCAACTGGAGTTCCGGCCAATGGGGAATTCCCCGTAGTTGTACTTCAATCACATGACAATGATTTATGGGGGGACATACACTAGTCAAGAAAGAAAACTATGGACCCAACCAAACTGGTCCAATGGTCAAGATATACCACAAGAAAACATCAAACGTGCAAGGGAAACCACTGCAAGGGCTCCCCGATGTACTCTTCAAAGGAATTTACTAACCACATGCTTGCATACCAATTTACAAATAAGAACTCAAACTCGGGACACAAATCATTTAGAAAGGATCCTCGACTCAAAACACCTCACATCCAACACTTCCCAAAATTAAAGGACACATCACACGACCACCGATTATTAAAACAAAAAATTTTCATTTAAAAAAAACCTTTTGAAAATAAGCAAAGCTTGTGGGTTGCACAAAAACCAATGGTGTCCCATGGGCCTCGCACATGCATGTTCCCGTGCCACATCGGCACCCACCTCATATCATCCAGGCACTCATCCGCTCGTGCCATTAACCCTTTTTCTCCCCATATATACTCATGCATGTGGTTGCCCACGAGAACACCAAGGATCAAAACCAAACCTTTCCATTTTTCAAAACCAAAACATCCAACCCACACTTCTCAAACCTCACACACCATTTCATTTTTAAAGCGCTTCATTTGAAAACATTTTCCAGGACCAAAACATTTTTACTTAAAAACCAAATCTCCACGAATCCAAAACAAAGAGTCGAGAAACAACGTAAGAGAAAAATTGTGTCATCGGGTGGCCGGAATGTATGGTTGGCGACCACACGCCAGTCACGCCGCCAGCATGGAGGGCATTCTAGGACAGCGTCCCTGGCTCCACATGGCTTGCCAGGCCCTGCGATCTCACTAGGACCACTGACCTTACCCCTTTTCATTTCTCTTAGACAAGATTAACCGCAAGGACCAAAAACTCAGACAACCCTCAACATACTTTGGTAACTTGAGTCCCGCCACGAGGTGTGCTGGCCAGAAACCTTACTCAGAGCCAGGATGTCGAGTCCCGACAACCCTAAATCAAGTATACCCTGACTCTATCTCAAAAGAAAACAACCCAAGAGAGCAAACCTTTCCCTCTGATACCATTTTGTCACGAACCAAGCTGGGTCTCCATCGGACCCGACGCCCTACCCGGTCCGCAGCAAGGCCCGAAGGGCGTTCCCGATCCCCACAGGATGGCACAAGTTCCTGGGTATCAAGAGTAAACTGTTGGAACGGTTTACCAGAAATGGTATAAACAAACACTAACAAGATAATAAAAAAATGAAACTTGGAATCGACAACCAAAGAGACCATAAAAGTGAAATCAAAATTTAAAGGTTTACAACTAGAACCAATGTCCAAAAATAACCGACAACAAAAGAGACTAAAACTGTAACTCAAACCTCCAAGCGACAAGAGTGGGGTAGCATCCGCATGCGACAACACCAAACTGCATGAGAAGGCCACTAACAACTCAAACCGCCATCACTGAGCACGATGTCACAACCTGGAATACACAAGAAACAAAGTCTACATACACCCGAAGGTGTATGCAGGGTGTGAGCGAAAGGCCCAGTAGGACGTCACCCAATAAAAAGGTTCCATGCCACAACATCAAAAGGACAATTTAATGTGCTTATTCAAGTTATAATTTCTAAATGCTCTTAAAGAAAACATTTACAAACCAAATGTTAAAGGAAAACACTAAAAAAAACTCATTTCACAAACACGATTTTAAAGATGAAGAGGAAGGTTCATTATGGGCACACACACACACACACACACATACTCACAAACACACACACACACACACACACACAAGTGGTCCTCCATATTCCGACAGAAGGCACCACGCCATAGATGGTAGATCACTATAGGTAAACCCCTAAGGATCATCTAGCTCGAGTGGGACCCTAGAGCCTCATGTCTCGGTGAAACGTGGCTTAGAAGGCTACAACCCTCAGAAAACGTGGCTTAGAAGGCCACGACCCTCAGAACACGTGTCTTAGAAGACCACAACCCTCAGATATCATATGTTTAGTTAGTGTTTCAATCGTCAATCCAACTAAGTGAAATAGGGACGATACCCATCTGGTTCACTAGCGCACTAGTTCTAGTCCGCCCACCTAGATACCCAGGGTTTTCCCATGTGCTCAAACAAGTTTCACATTCACATAGTATATTTATTTCTCATTTTGCAGACCAAACAAGATATTGCACACAAAATTCACCATTTGCATACCAAAGCACTATTTCAAGACACACGCACACAACATGTCTCATTTTATAAAAATACACCACTTCAAAAATGAACGCGTATTCAACTCCTACAAAGCACCATTTTAGTATCATAAAATGTACCAATAAATCATTTGATCTATTATTGAAATCATTTCAAGAAAAACCAAGAAGACTTTACACCGAAAATAGCTTGATTTTATATAGTGGCGTCACTTTAAAACTTGATACACGAGGTAACCATGTCAAAACTTGTTTTCCATTATTCAAACAATTTTTCATTTTAACTTCAAAAGTACACAACAAGGAAAACACACCAAAAGTGATCCATATACTTTTAAAAATGTCTATTTAAAAAAAAGCACAAACACCTAAAGTGACTTGAAAACACCTTTCGAACCTGCCGAACAACCCTCAAAAACCTTTCAACCATGTTTCGCACTCAAAATGCCACTTAAATAAACAATTCCTCAATTTATAAAACATATCGCATGCAAAAGAAACCATTACAAAATCAATTTCACAAATTTCCCCTTCTAAAACCTCATTGGAACTCTATAAACAATTACTAAACACTTCTAAAATTTTCCACAACAGGATTGAAATGGGAAATAACATAACCGTTTCTAAAGAGAGTGCAATTTTCATCACGCACACGTGTCAAAAAATTTTTAAAACGCCTTTCGCACAAACTATTAAACACAAAAAATCATTTATACAACAACACGTATATAGACAAAAAAAGCATACTATTTCGGAAACCCAATTTTCATCAAACGAACACGCCAAAACATTATAAACATAGATCACACCATGCAACTAATTCATAGAACATATTAAATTAAACTAAACAAACAAATTAAATTATCTAAATGATGAAAAGGCATGGAACCACCTACCTCAAAGCAGGAACGAAAGAAAAATGATACGGCGCAATACTCCCGCTGTGCAAAGGTCGCACTGCACAGAACCATAAAAAAGGTCCTAAAATAGTAGACCAAAAATTCTCATCGCCAACCCATCACAACATCATCGATTTAATAATTTAACTAAAAATAAAACAAATTCAAAAATAATTAATTAAATTGAATAATGAATAAGAAAATCTAATAGTAATTAAACAATAAATTAACAATTAAAAAAATTTAATTAACTAAATTGATAAACAATTAAACAGATTAAATAAAATGATTAACCAATTTAATAATAATCAAATAATTTGATTAACAATTTTAAACACATGCGATAATAACTGAATATATTAATTAACAACTAAACAAATCAATAATAATTAAATAAAATAAAACCCACCCTTATCGCGGAATTTTCGGGATCCAACCGAGGGGTGCGCAGCGGCTGTCCGGCGAGTGCGAGCTGGGTTGTGGGGGCTGGCCAGTAGCGCGAGTGAGAGTGCGGGATGGCGAGATCGGAAGAGGGTGGGGATGGTCGGATTTTTGGGAGGAAGAAGGGTGAGGAGAGAAAAGAAAAGAAAATAAAATAAAAGAAAAAGAAAAAGGGGGGAATATGGGGTGTGCTGGGCGTGGAAGGGAGGAGAGGGGAGGGTGAGGCGCGCTGGAAGGGAGAGGGGAGAGGGGAGAGGGGAAGGAGAGAATGAGAAGAAAAAAAGAAAAAAAAAGAAAGGAAAAAAGAGATAAAAGGGGAGGGGGTCCGCGGAAGGGGAAGGGATTGGGGGTGGGGTGCGCTGGGCAAAAGGGAGGAGAAAGGTGCGCCGTGGGAGAAGAGAGAAAAGAAAGGAAGGAGGAGAGAAGGAGAAGGGAGGAGAGAAGGAGAAGAAAACGTGGGGGAGAGGAAAAAAAAGAAGGGGGGGTGGAGGCTAGGGTAGGGATTAGGTGGGTTAAAAAAATGAATTAAATAAAATAAGAAAAAGAAATGAAATAACAAAGATAGAATAAATAAAAAAAATGGAGAGATATAAATACATATATATATATACATGAATATATATATATGTATATGTATACACACAATAATAATAATTAAAATATTCTAAAATAGAAAATGATAAAAGGATTTAATAATATAAGTTAATAATTGAAAAGTAATAGAAATACTAATAATATTTATAACAGTAGGGAAATAAGAATAAAATAAAAGAAATACTCGCTTAAAACGTTAATATTAATAATACCAAGTAAGACCACCCGTGTACCGTGCAGGCCACAAGGCTTCACCCATGCCGTGCCAGTGCGTCGGGCAACGTCAAGCCCGCGTCCATTTATCAGCGCAAGTACATACCACTAAACTCATGCTCAGCTCGAAATCCAACAAAACAATTTACAAAAAAAGGCAATAAAACTTATGTGATTAAAATTAAAATTAAATAAATACCTCAAAGTGAAGACCAGATGTGACATACTTCCTTCTAAAAAAATATCTGACATGAATAAAGGAAATTCCATAAGCAATACACCTCCTCCTCTCAATGAGTATGAGATATCTATGATCAAAGTAATATTTTATTGATAGGGGGAAGAAATGAAAAAGTTGAGGTGACTCAACACTGAGTTACTCCGAGCCAATGCTCCTATTGAATATACTCCCCAAGAAGAGCCTCAAAGTATAATTATAGAAGGTGTACCTCAACAAGAAGGATTCATCTTAGTGATTGAAGTAAGTTCCAGAAATTTTCCCAACTCGGTGTCTAGACCATCAATTTACCCAGACCTGATTATAGACGGCTCCATTAATAAGAAAACCAGAATGGGTCTAGGAAAACCCTCAAAAAATTTCCCTAGCTAGATATCACCCTTAAATGATGGAAGAACCAGCACACTAGATCCTTCTGATTATCACACCTATCCAGGATCATGTTCAACCAAACACTCATCAAGATATTATCAACACCATCAAGTCATTGACAAATCTATTGGAAGCCATGGAGGACCAACATGCACCAATGTAGCTAGAATAGAATCCTTAACACAAATGAGTGAGTGACCCCAACACCTCCAAAATTTGGGAGTCCTACGTTTTTGATATTCAATGGATTAGGTGAAACAAAATAATATCTAACACATTATACATCCCATTGTGATACCATGATGGGAACTCATAAGAAACAAGAACCAGTGAAGCTCAAATGCTTTGTACGAACATTTCAAGGGCCATCCTTCATATGGTACACCAATTTTTTGGATCAGTTTGTCACAAGATGGGAGGATCTTTATCAGAAATTAATTTTTTAGTTTAATTAAATGCTATAAATAAAAACAATCAGTGGAATCTTGAATTAAAAATAGCGATAAAATGATAGAGTTTCTTATTTAATTGTTATATGGAAAGGTATAACCTACTCATTGAACTCAACACTCCCCTAAAAGGATTTTCTTAATATTTCCATATAGAAACTTCATAACGAGCTAAAAATGACACTCATTAAGGTGAAATATATATGTGGGTTTTGGGATTTCCTTGCCTTTTCCCAAATAATGGAAGAATCTATACTAAAGACTAAAATTAAGTCATAAATAACTCCACCAGTCATGGGGAAAAGAGCATGAAAGGTAGAGGAAGCATCTTTCACACTTAAACCAACCTCAATGCCTGATCCAGCTCTAAAACCTACACCGTATCATGCAACACCTCCTGATTGTCAAAAGAAACCCTGGACTCACCAGGACAATAAAAGGGGACCTAAGAAAAATTAATTTGAGGAGAAAATGAATAAATTTTACTCGTTTTGATATGATCAAGTATGTGAATATTTTATAACCACTATGGATAATGATTTACTCCACCTTATAGAGACCAAGAGGCCTGACCAGGTAGGTCTTGATGACCAACCAAATTATTTTCCCTTTCACCAGATATTGGGGAACATCATTAAAAAATGATTCATCTTCAAAGACATCCCATAGAAAATAGTATATTCTGGTAAAGTAATGTTGGGAAGTCCACCATCACAAGTGGGATTTGTTTTTACCACTACCATCAAGGAAGGAGGTGAGTGGAAAGAATTTGTTAGAATAAGGGAATGAAAGTTTGATAGTTAGATGACTTGAAAAAAAATCAACAAAACTCATGGTATTCTATAAGAATAGTTGAAGAAACCAAATATACCCCCAAACACTTCCCCTACAACACAACCGATGTCATCATCTCCAAAAACCTCTAGAATCCATCATTTAAAAAATTCACCTGACCAGAATGACAAGGAAGAGGTGTAGGACGATGAACCTGTATCATGAATAAATTTGGATTTGACACTCTCAGATTTTATTCCCTCATATATGAAACAATGGTCACTGACCCACCAAATGGAACCACGAGATATGGTTAATCAGTAAAATTCATCATCAGATAAGGAGTTAATCTTAAATTCCATTAATTTCATCCATTTAATGGATCCCTTCTTCGATGATGAGTATGACTATGAACTGATGTTCCTTGAATCTAATTGGGGAACTATAGGAAGAGGTCACATGATTCAAGTATAACAAGGAAGGCACAACCACAAAAAAATCCATACTTCTATCTATACCCCTGCTCATACTATCAATGTTAGAGAAACTCATGGAAGATCCCTTCAGTGAGTTCTCTAGGAATAGGAAATTCCTTCTACATCGGCCAAAATCCAGCCTAACCATATCACTATAAAATATCAATATAAATAGTAATAGGTTTCATATCACGCTCGATAGGAAGGTAGGCTTGATCGGACCAACCCACCAAGGAAAAGAGTACCTCTAACTCCTGTATCGAGGGCCGATTCATCTACATAAAATACTGAAGCCCCTAAAATACTTATGAAAGAGCATCCCTAACTAGGAAAAACAAGACTTTAGAGCATAAATATGACATCCTAAAATAGTTATCCTTAGTACCCACCAAGCTATCAATCTTGGATTCCCTGAGCATGTCAAAAGACCTCATGGAAGCACTCATAGAGGATTTTCTCAACCTTTAGAAGTTTTAAGATCAGGTTTATACTATTGAGTTCTATCAGATAGAGAATGATCATATGGAATTACATGCAATTATATTGTTCATAGATCAAGATAAAGATTCCATTATACAGGGTCACATTATCCCCTTGTATGTGTATGTTAGGATAAATAATGTCGATGTTCGAAAGGTTTTCAATGATAATGGATCCGGAGTTAATACCATTCCAATATGAACACTTCATCAGATGGGTTTTGACAAGGATAACCTAGCACCTATCACCATAATGCTGTAAGGATATGAAAAAATTAAGCAGAATCCATTGGGATAAATCAAGACCAATTCTTAGTTTGGATACCTCACAACTGACTTAAAATTTCTAGTGGTTTATAAGAACACAACCTTCAATGTTTTTCTAGGAAGGCCCTAGTTACATCAACACATGATAATCCTATCATCACACAATCAATGCATAAAATACTAAATTAATAGAAAAATCAGTACATTTCATGCCATTAAGGACCCATTTGAATACTACGAGTCACATTATATTGATGCAGGATTCTATCAATGGGAAGGGAATCAACCCTAGGTTGATGGTGTTGCTTGGGTAACCACCTAAAATGATCTGGAAATGACCCCGACTAACCCATTAAAATAGATCGGCGAAGAGTATGTCTTTACCATCAATCAGGTCAAGTATATGATCCCAAATATAGGCACATATTTAGAAATATTTATGGTTTCATTCATGAACACTGAGTCCAGCAGTGTTGAAAAGTTTACTGACTCCCCATACAGTGGTGAAATCTTGAATGAAAATTCCCTCATTCCATCCCAATATCTCTAGGGAATCCCTACTTCAACAGCTGAGGCATAATAGGTTGCCTCATCACCCAAGGAGGATGAATACACTTCTTCTATATCTCTCACTCTATCCTCTCAAGAGTTTCATGGAAATCCTACATTATCAGCTAGGTCAGAGGAAGTTTCTTCATCATCAGGATGCCAAGATATTGGATCCTTCCCAAAATCTAGAGGACTTATCCCACTACTTTAGCCCTCTATGGAATAAGAGGAAAAATATGAAGAGGAGGAAGAAGAAGAGGAGGACCTTAGGGACGCCCCTAGAACATTAGAGGAGGGAATATTTACCACCATTGATGAGATTAGATAAATACCTCTTAGTATAGAAGAAGACCCACAACCCACCTTGATTAGTGTATCCATATCTTCTAAGGAGAAAGAGGTATATACCTCCTTCCTGAAGAAACATCAGGATGTGTTTATCTAGAACTAAACTGAAATGTCAGTCCTCAATCTCAAGGTGAACACTCATGACCTGGGACTTCTATAGGACCACCGAGGCTATAAAAAACCAGCCAGAAGGATGCACCCAACACATGATGCAAAAATTAAGGATTATTTTGACAAGATCATCAGAGAAAAATTCAGTCATGAGGTCCAATATCCCAAATGGATATTCAATATCATCCCCATCAAGAATATGAATGGTAAAATCAGAGTCTGCATCAATTTCAAGGATCTCAACTGACACTACCTGAAAGATGATTTCACAATTCCGATCACAAAACAACTGATTGATGAAACAATCGGATATCAGGCTCTCACCTTTATGGATTTATATTTAAGATACAATAAAATATGAATGGCCCAGGAATATGATTAATCCACCACCTTTTATCCCACTACAGATTATTTTTCTATCAGGTAATGTCCTTTGGCTTGAAGAATACTAGAGATATGTACCAAATTTCCATGCATAGTATCTTCAAACACTTACTGGGAAAGTTTGTACAATTTTATGTTGATGATATAGTGGTTTAATCTCAAAAATGATCAAAATAATTGATAGATATTAAAATTTCCTTTAATAAATTGTGACAGTACAACCTAAAAATAAACCCCTTGAAGTGTGCTTTTGGTGTTACCTTAGGGAAATTCCTCAGATTCATCGCACGATATTATAGAATAAAAGTTGAACCCAATAAGACAAACCAAATTTTTAGGAAAATGTAAACCTTGTGGGAAAATGTTTACCCTTCACCAGGTAGATGAAAAAGGAGGTTATATATAAGTGGATTGTTGATTATCAATAATCATTCAAAAATCTCAAGAAATATATCTTGATCCCACCAGTGTTGATGACTCTTATTGAAGGAAGGGTGCTTATTTTGTATGTGACAACCTTATAGTGATCACTAGGTTCCTTCCTCAAGTAAAATAATGATGCAAGTAGTGAAAAAAACATCTATTACTTCATCCAAACCATTATTGATGATGAGACTTGTTACTCCAATATCGAGAAGAGATGTCTGGTGCTAATCTTTGAAGTCCAAAAAATGAGTCACTACTTAAAGAATCATGAGGCCCATTTTTATCTCATAGTAACCTAATAAAATAAATTCTCATCCATTTTATGTTTACTGTACATCTATCATCGGTGGTGGTCATCCTATAATAGTTTAACATTTAGTTTATGCCCAAAAAAAAGGTTAAAGGCCATGCGTTATCAGATTTTTTGGTAGATCACCCCTTAGTAGAAATGACTTCATTGGATATGGAACTACCTAATGAAGAGATTTTTTTTGTTTAAGTGGGCTCCTAGATATGAGAGATTTATTTTTATGGTCCATCTAGAAGTCTGATAGGGAAGAGGATGGAAGACCCCAGGCTTAACAAAGTGGGGCTGAGAGTCATGATCATATCTCTAGAAAAGATATTCCTATTTGAATTCTTCCTTTTGTCGTAAGGGTGCATGAAAAATAAATCCAAATATAAATATCTCATTATAGGAATAGAGTTGGCACTTTAGGTATAATTAAATCACTTGAATATAAAAAATAGTGATTTGGAACTGGTCATCAAGTGGATCAATGGGGATTATTAAATTAAAATGGAAGAGCTAATCCCCATACTAAACCACATCTGAGGACTAATGGAAAGATTCCATTTTGATATGACATTGAATCACATCCCATGGTCATGAATTATGAAGCCGATGTGTTGGAAAATGTAGCCATAACTCTAGATGATCTAGACTAGGATGAAACTTTCATCATCATTGCAAACCATCGGATGGTCTCACCTTTCATTCAAGACAATGTGGAAGAAATTGATGAGATTAGTCCCATAATTGAACTTTACGGTCCTACCATCATATAGATGACACCCATTGTGGACTACATTCAAAAGGAATATCTCCCACCTGAAAGAGCCATGAGAGAGAAAATTTGAAGAAGAGCAATTAAATTTGTTCTATATGATTACAAAAATCATCAAAAGGTACTATATAATCATATAATTGATGGGGTCCTTATCAAGTGCATTGATGGAGATGAGAATGCTACTGTCATAAAGGAAGTGCACACTAGATCCTGTGATACCCTCCAGTCAAGATCCAATATTTCCCATCAAATTTGAAGGATTAGGTACTACTAGATTACTATAATGCAAGACTATACTAAATTCACCAAAAAGTTCCATTCCTTCTAGGTTCATGAAAACTTCATTCACCAACCCCTATAGTTTTTTTACACAAATAAATAACCCTGAATATATTATATATGAAGAATGGATGTTGTAGGACCATATCCTCCCTCTATGGCCAAGAGTTTCAAGTACATTCTCACTACAAATGACTTCTTCTCCCAGTGGGCCAAATCCATGCCCCTCAAAGAGGACAAGGAAAGGAATATTTTTATATTTATGAGAGCTAAAATCATCACCATATTTGGTGTCCCTCATACAATACTGATGGAAAACAACACCAATTTATGTTCTTATGAATTGGTAAAGCTATCCTTCTACCATGAAATGACTAACAGAAAGATAGAGGCCTTCAACAAGATCATATCAAATATATTCTAGAAGATGGTAGATAAGGATATAAATTCTTGGACAGAAAATATTATACATGACTTATGGGATTACCAGACCATGACCCACATTTCCACACATGAAACCCCATACTCATTAGTATACGAAAAAGAGGAGGCACTTCCCATTGAAGTTCAATTTCCCTTATTCCAAGTTTCCATATGCGATCTGCTATCTACAGATGAGAAATCCTAAAAATGGTTGGATGAATTGGAGAGACTAGATGAGAAGAGATTGCACACCTTATATAATTTGGAAGTCCACCAGAACTGAATTACATGATCCTTTAACAAAAAAGTTTACCTAAGGTCTTTTCTTGAGGGAGAGATGGTGTTGGTCCTAAGGATTCTAATGATACTCAGAAAGAAACTTCAAAAATTGGACTCAAAGTGAGAGGGACCCTATTTCATACAAAAATTATACTCCAATGGATCCTATTATTTGATATTAATGGATGTGTATCTTATCAAGACCCCAAACAATCCAAGGTTCTTGAAGAAGTTTTTCATGTGACTATAAAACACAACCGTCCTTATCAGATGATGTTAAAATTCATGGTAGAACATACTAATCACATGATGTTAAACTGCATGGTAAATTGTCCCAGATACATGATGTTAACTTTTTAATTGGTATTTGTCACAAGACCTTAAAAAAACACGACACCATTGTCCATATTGTAAGACAATAAACTGTAGGACATCAATGTCCTCATTTCATGACATTGAACTTCATGGGAATCATTATTTCAATCGAAGATTCACTGCACATGAGATAGATCTGTGTGGTAGAAAGATAAAATAACCCATCCCTATCTGAGAGTCATATACACATTGGGAGTCTCTTTCTCAATAACTACATGTGGATTGATTCCTATCATCACAGGTTACGCAACGACACCTATACCTCTTACATTAGGCCCAACTACAAGTTTCCCTCTATTCATAAGATTATTTTCTTAATAGATTTTGGCCTCAAGGCCCCTTTTCACATCAGGATTATGTTTCTCACTGGTCTAAAAAATGATCCTTCCCATAAACACAAGACACAACCATCTTTATTGAATTTCATTTAACTATATGGTACATCATCCATGTCACAAGATAATAAACTTCATAACACACATATCCTTACTGTATGATGTTAAAATACAAAACACTATAATATTCTCATCGGAGAGGAAATCGAACTTGACATCGGTCACCTACAATTCAATATCAAAGAACTATAAATGGATTAATTACTTTCCACACATGATATGTAGTATCACCAAGATTTTACATCTTGGTGCAACCACCCCAAAAGTAAAGAAAATTCCCCCTCCCTATGTATGATCCAGACCCATGCAGGGAGCTTTCATAAAGAACTAAATGTGGCTTGATTCTTATTATATGGGATACGTAGTAATTCATAGACCCCATTTCCTTGGACCAACCATGAAATATAATAAATTCCACTTCCCATACAAACAAAATAAATTTATGTAGGTGACTCCAAAGTGGGTCTTATTTTCAAGTCCATTACAAGAAAAGAAACCTCTCCCTATAAATGAGTCAGATATGTGTAGGGAAACATGTTTATAACTACATGTGTCTTGATTATTTCCCACACAGAATATATAGTGATGTCCGAATCTCCAATCCTGGATTCAACTACAAAAATCAAACAATCAATGGAAAAAATGCCCACCTCTGCACATTGAGCAGACCTATATAGAGAGATCCCATTCAAAACTATGTGTGGCTTTATTCCTGTCATCACAAGATATATAGTAATGATCGAATCTCTAATCCTGGGTCTAGATAAAACGAAGGATAAAAATTGCCTCCCCCTATGTATGAGTTAGATATGTACAGGGAGTCTTCTTAGCACTATGTATGGATTGATTCCTGTCATCCTAGGATACGTAGTGATTCCTAGTTTTCTAATTCTGGGTCTAGATACAACATTCTACCTCTTTCATGTCAAGTCACATTTTTCCTTACCTCATAAAGTTAAACTTCACAGGGTCCTAGAACTACATGTGTCTTGATTCTCACTATAACAAGATACGTAGTGATGCCTGAATTTTACACTATGGTCCAACAATTAAAAATTCAAAATTCCCATATCCTTCATTTTATCACCTCTGTATGGAGAAACAAACATTTTACAACCATTTTTTCTCACACCAAGAACAAATCACATGGGATTATGAGTTTTGGTAAAGGATTCCCTATACGATCAAGGTGTATCAATCCACATTAGGTTTTCCATGGTTTTGATAGAAAGACCTTAAAAGGCACACCAGCTTTTCTTAACACACGATGTTAAACTGCGCAGTCAAATCCTGTTTTAGAACTATATAGGGATTGATTCCTTCTATTTTAGGATACATAGTGACACCTGGGTCTTGAATCTTGGGTCCCACCATGATATTTCCTCTTTACATCATGGAATCTATGTCCTTACCAAATAATGTTAAACTACACAGATAATGTCCTTTCCATATAACATTAAAATGTATGGTACCTCAATAACTACATGTAGGTTAATTATCATTTTGAAAATATATGTATTGATTCCTAGACCTGATTTCCTAGTCTCAGCCACAGGTAAAGAAAAAAAATGTCCCCATATCCTGTATATAAACAAAGACCTATATATGAGATCTCAAGTTTGGGTTCCTCATTTAGGGATCTATCAAGGGAAAAAATTCCCCCTATATATGGGTCATATATATGTAGGGAATTTTACACTCCATGGATAATCATGGTTTAAATGTTTCTTATGTACCCGAACATATTACTTATATTAATCATACTCTATACCCTAGGCAATTTTGGATATTCACAATCTTCCTTTGTTCATTAGAGATGAAGGGGGGTCAGTGTCCTAAGGAAACCTTTTTTTGACTATACACAATATTCCCTGATTGGATCTGCATAATTTTCCAAAAAAATGTTCTATCAACCAAAGTAAAATTCATCCCCAGGAGAGGCCTCTTCTATCTTCGTAAGACCCAATGGAATTTTTGCTCCATATCATTTATCTTGATCCAAGAAACCCTAGAATCATGGTATATACTTTTTTTACACACACATCTGAGGCATGTTAGAACATATCAACCTGATGAGGCTCCTATTACTCATCATTTCTATGATAAATTTTCCAAGACAAATGACCTAAAACTTATAGAACCCATACAGTCCTCACCACATGATGATAAACTGCACATATGATGTCCTAGTCACATGACACTAAACTACATGATGTAAAAAATAATGTATGGATTGATTCCTACCATCACAAGATACGTAGTGACACCCTAATATCCAGTCCTAGGTTTATCTATAGCAAAAGTTAAAAATTTTATTTCCCTGTGCATGAGTCAGGCCTACACGGGGAACCCTATAAGAAATAATTATGGCCTGATTATCACTTTGATGGGACACTTAACAATACCCAAATCTTATATAATATTCTGGACACATTTTTTTCTCTTTATCTCCTATATAAGAGTTTGATTTACATAGTAGGGTCTAATATGTGTCTCACCTCACTTGCGATCTTATATTCAAAAGAAATTCCCCTTCCCCACACAAGAGTTCGATCGATGAGTGGGGAAAACCTCTTAGAACTATGTATGGCTTGATTACCATTTTTAAGAGATACATAGTGACACCCATAACTTATATCTTTGGACTAAACATAAAAAAAATCCTTTCTACATATGGTTCGGACCTGCATAAGGGAACCACTTTTTACCCATTCTGGGGAAATTTCAACATGAAATGATCTTTGCAGGATCGGGCACCATTCCTTTTAGAAACCAAACTTTGTTTCCAGAGAAGTTTAAATCTATATAAACCTCCTTGTCCATCATAAATGGAGGGTCAGTGTCCTGGGGAAACATTTTTTTGTCTCTATAAAATATTCCCTAGTTAGATCTGTATATGTTTCCCACAAAAAAGGCATGTAAACCAAAGGAAAATTTGTCCCCATTAGAAGATTTTCCCATCTCCATACGTCCCAAATACATTTTCTTCCCATATCAATCATCAGATTTGTAAACCTATAAATTATATATTATAAACTTTCCTATTCATGCCTGAGGCTGATAGAGTATTCTTGGAAAAATTACCATGAAAAGGGAAAACTGTTTATCCCTCAGTCAAAGCTAAGTGACCCTAAATCTTAGACCACAAACGTCCTTTAAAAAAGATGTTGAACTACATGGTTCATGTCTTAGTTACATGAAATTAAACTGAATCATGCTCTATCCATCCTTTACACAAGAAAAATTCATGTAGGAGTGGTTTCTCATTCATGGAAAGTGTCGAAACAGATGCCCTCACCATTTTAAGTCATCATTCCCTTGACAAGCCACTCTTTACAGTCTTGAGGAATATGAATTTTCACAAATTACTTGACCATCAAAAATGGAGGGTTAATGTATTGAGTAAACCTTTGTTTGACCAAGAAAAATATTCCCCAGTTGGATTCAAATAAGTTTATTACAAATGGCCTGTCAACCAAAGGAATTTTTTTCCCAAGGAGAGACCTTTCCGACCTCCATATGTCTCAGAAAAATCATGCTAGAAACCATTATTATAGTTACTACCCACATGGTTTACCAATATCATGTATTAGATTTCAAAATTATAAAACCAGGGTTCTAAAAATCCCCCATTAATGTCTAAATAATATTTGGAAATTCTCAACTAGTAATCCCTATTGGGGTCCTTTACCCATAATTCATGTTCAATGATGTTCAACCTAAAACATCAGTTGAATTAGTCTAGATTGTAACACTTTAAAATACCCATGAAAAGAGATACGGTACTCTCCTGGTTGAAAAAACAAAAATGAAACCTCATTAAAAGTTAAGTACCAACTCACTAGACCTATGATTTGCATGGTTTAGGCAAAAATTGAGTGATAAAAACGAAAATTAAAAAGGAACCAAACTTGTTAGATAAAAAATATGCAAAGGTAGGACTAAGAAAAAGATATTTTATGCCTTATAAGTCCACACCAAAGTAGAATTAGGTGAAAATTAGGGTGGTAAGAGAAAATATACAAAGTTTGTAGGGATTTACATGATAGCCTAACAATAATAAAAACTACACTCACTGAGTTCCTTAGCTCAGAAAAAAATTAGGGCATTACATGATCATGTCTATTTAGTTATCCCAGTTTGCAATTGAAATTTATATCTAATGGATATTATCTTTAAAATTATGACCAATTATGATTAATTTTCTTGATGGGATAAAATAAAGGTTTGGAATTAAAGATGGAAAAAGTTTTCATTTATTTATTGAATGAGAATAGAGGAGAATCCACATCTTGGAGTCTCTTTATATGAGTAGGAAATTGTGATTATAGTGCCCGCTCAATAGATTCAAAAAGTTAAAGCAGTGCCTGGTCCAATTACTCTATGGATTGGAAGATCTTAGACAAGGTTTTAGTCTTAGTATTAACACTGTATTCAGTGTCTATACCCTTTCATCCACATCTAATCCTACCATTTCCTCCTCTTCAACCAAACATTCCCCTTCTTCAACATCTACGTTGGTGCATTCAAATTTTTTCTCGAGCCACCAAAATTCCTGACTAATCTGCTCCACCTCTTTACAAACCCACTCTAATGAGGTACTCTGATTTGGAACTTCACCCTGTTGCCCTGCGACCAACCCATCATGATCAAAATCTTCATTAAGAAGGATCTGTCTGGCTGTGGCAAGATGATCCATGGACTCTGCATTTGAAAGGAAAGAATATAGCATGCTATTTTTCTCCTAGGAAACAATCACTTGTTTTACTAAGTCATGGATGACATTATAATCATACCCCAATATACATGAAATGAAAACTAGGGATGTAATTTTGTCAGTTTTATCAACATTTTTTGTAAAGGGTTCTGAGAAACCATCTTCTAGATATCTCTCTATATTTTCCAATGGAAAATGTGAAGGTCATCCAGATCCTCTTGTTCTAACTCAAAATATCTCTTAGATGGAGGAATATATTCAAGAATAAGTTCCACTAGATATGGTCTTGAATCAACAGCCTTAGCATGACTAGATGATATTGTAGCTGGCTCCTTTGCAACATCAATAGGATGAGATGTTAAAGAAATAGTTGTGACTGGAGAATCTTGTGGAAATAATTCTAAAACCATACGTTTAAAATGGTCAATATCCAAATATCAAAGGGAAATTAAAGTAACAGAAGAATTGGAAATTAATTTTCATTCTACAAAACATTGTCATTCCTGACCACCATCGTTCTATCACCCAGTAAAACAGATGTTGCATCCTCTATCTGTAGGTTGACCTCGGGTTGTTCCAGAGACACCCATAGTGTAGGATCCTTCTCAGCTAGGTTATTGATCTTCAGATGGTTTCTCACTGATACTGATCTCATAGGGATAATAATCATTGAAGGAGGATCAACAATTGGGTTTGACTTCTCTTGAATCAGAGTCACTGCCTCTTCCACAATGATTCTCTCCACAGAAACAAGTTCAATATACTCATTTGAAGCATCAATATCTAGAGGATCTCCACCAATTAAGGCCGAGTTCATTTGATCATGAAGATATGACCCCTAGATATTGGGATCTTCTTAATGGACTTAATTTCATGGTTTCTCTATCTGGTTCAGGAGCAACCACTGACAAAACCATGTTTATCTCTCAAGAAGAAGGGGTTATATGCCTCTGAATGCTTGTTGCCTGCCGAATCAACATATCTAAACTAATCCATGTGCAAGGTGATTAGTCAAAACATGGAATCACATATAATTAAATCTATGTATGAGATGAAACATTCACATGATATCCTTGACTATAGATGTATCGAAAACTGTCATTCCTATCAATGTTTCATGGTGTCCCACGAGGATGCTTCTCTAGAAGGAACAATGGGTGATGAAAGAGGTGTAAATGATTTGGAAATATCAATAAGGACTACATCCATATGATCCATTACCCTGGGGGAGCCCTCTCTGGAAACTCCCACATCCAAAGGAATGTTTTCCCCAGCTACATTTCCCCTTGGGGTGTACTCTGGGGAAGAAACAGGTTCTCGAATCTCCCTATACTCCTACAATAAGGGTTCAAGGTCATTATAGTAAGAAGAATAAGATTTTGTATAATTTTTTTGGTATACCAAAATATATAAGCCTCTTAAAAGTCCTCTTTTATTGGAATGGATAATGTTGGGAGATCCTCCCTGGGAAGTGGGGAAAGTTCTAGCCACTACACTTTCTTTATACATGTCTTAGACACTCTAGAATATTCTAAGGCTGGGTGCTTGTGAGACCTCATATGGGAATGAGGAATTTCCCTAACCCCATTTATGGTAGATTCAACTTCATCAGTTCCCCTAGAGGCATGACTACTATAATCGTCATCCTCATTAACCTCCTACCTCACAATTTCAATCACTCATCAATAATATCTATGATAGTTTTTTAGTGAATAGACTGAGTCATAAAGCTATCAAAGATAGGTTCCAACCCTCTTAAGGTCATAAAAATAAGATATAGTGGTGATAACCGAAACATATCCATATATAGTCAATGCAAACTCTTTTTTATATAGAAATCACAACAAAGTGCAAGCTGAATGGGAACTCCTTAAGGATTCCCATTGTCTCTAAGCAGAAAAAAATAAGAATAAATAGGGATGCATACTTGAACTTAAGAGGAAGCACTAATAACATGAAAGTTTGAACCCCAGTACTTTAACATATTCCTCAGGGGATCATAAACTAGAGATTTTCTTGGGTTCTTCCCAGTCCTAGAATGCCCAACAATTTTCCTTTGGTTCCCTCTGACCTAAGGAACTTTTTTAGGGATTGGTTTCTCTAGTTGATCATTGGGGTATGATTAGTTCTAGACCTTGGAATAAGATTTGGTAAGTGTAGGCTTAAAAACCATAGAAGTCAGAATCCCACTCCGACACTGTGTTTCATCCTGATTAAACATCAACCAAAGATAATTAGCTACAATTAGGTGTTTATCCTAGTGCATTTTGTTGATGGTCGAGGGACACCTCATCCAAATATAGTGGAATTGACACACAAATCTGTAAGGTGTATACCCCTAGAAGATACGATTCCCTATAATCCTGGTAACTAAGATGCCTTCTCCCAAAGAGATAAGATTTCCTCTCCTAGCGTGATCCCCAGATCCATCATTTACCAAAGTACTATAAGGGGGAACATAAGGATCATATGTAAAATGATCATGATAGTTGAGCCAATTCATCATTTCCGAATCACTCTAGTCCAATGGAATTACCCCACTTATGCTTTAAAGATATGGTAAAATAATAGCTTCCAGGATCTATTGAGTGTTGATATATCTATAGAATCCCATATGGGATGTTACCTATCCCCAAATAACTAGGAAGGGACACACTAGCCAGTATGGTGGCCTCCCCTCACCAATCCATCCCAAAAAATGGTAAATATTTTATATAATTGTGATGAAGAGGTTAATACACCTACCAATAGCTAATTGAGATTCCATTATGAAAGTCATGACTCCGACGCTAGTACCAGAATCATGCAGTAGAGGCAACCATCCACTCAGAAACATGGAAAGAAAGGATTCCATTAAGAACAACTAGTTGACATTAAGGATGATCTGCTAACCCCACTAGTTAAACCAACCCTCCTCTAGTGTGGGATAATAAGATTCAATATGCATTTGGGCCTCAACAGTCAGTAAATTCCTTAGCCACCTTGTGCAAGGCTCTTGGACACTTAATATAGAAAATACATTGATCTAATAAAAAATGGGATGTCTTACTTCAAATGAGGGTCACCATCTCCTTATCAATAAGTTTCTTAGTAAGAGGAGGGGTCCTCTCCGTGTCATCCTAAACCAAAGAGGGAAGAAAAAACTCATTATACATGTCACCCATGATGGGCACCCCCAAAATCCTTCAGACATCCCAGAGACTGATACCGACTTCCCCATGTACCTAGTGAAAGGTGTTTGTTTCTAGGATCCATATACTAAGTAGCTATAATATAACATTTTTATTTATGTGGGAGTAAGTTTGTGACATCCAAACAACTTCATATAGCCCTACATACTTCAAATCAACTTTAAATTCCTCACAGCTTTAAAAAATCCCAAAAGAAACCCCCTGTCCAGTCTAAATGAGTCTCTAGGGAGAAGATCCCAATTTGATAAACACCCTATCTTCTAACCTTCCATGGCCTTTCATGCAATGCTATGATAAAAATGGATGTTTTTGTCTGGATCCCACACCGTTTCCTCCAATGACTGAGGATTGTAGTAAAAAAGAAGACCAACAACATGTTTTTTCTGGATGAATCCCCCCTCACTAAGATG
Source organism: Viscum album (assembly GCA_963277665.1). Taxonomy (NCBI): domain Eukaryota; kingdom Viridiplantae; phylum Streptophyta; class Magnoliopsida; order Santalales; family Viscaceae; genus Viscum; species Viscum album. The sequence goes on along the minus strand of OY728129.1, from coordinate 252,087,151 downwards.
TTGGATCATGAAATATTTATATTTTTGATTATCTATGACTTATTTTGGTTTCTTATGTGTGATTCTAGAATAAAAATGTTGGATGGAATCCCAAATCCATAAATAGTAAGTCTATAAGAGATTGTATATCCCATTTGTCCGACACTCAAAAGTCCCTCTGAGGATTTATGGAAGGGCTCAATGGTGATTTTTTCATTTTCTTCTTCATAATAAACCTTGTATTTCTTCCTCCCATTGGTAGAGAAAAGTTCACCTCCAATAGTATAAATAACATGTGAGGGATCTATCCTTTTTCTACTATAGAATCAGGGAGTATAAGTGGTTAGTCTCCATAAAAAATGGAAAAGTATAAAGCACTGTGAACCATCAGTCCATGAAGCACTGGACTACAAATCATTAGTTCACTAAATTATTACCCACAATGTTTTGGCCAACAAAACGCTGGCCCACAAGGTGTTTAGTCTGTGGGACTGTCCAACTATGAAGCATTTGGCCTCTATGCGGAAGATCAAGAATTACCATTTGTGGGTGATGAGGATCAATTTCCATAAAGGGTGTCCACAAACGAGAAACTCTTTGGGGAACCAATTGGTGATCTATAGTTCATGGAGGGATCTATCTCACAGAGAAATCGATAAAGAAAAAATGAGCCACCCCTATATTTCTATGTGTGGTCCCCTCTTGTAGGTCCACTTGTGTACCAAAAACCAGTTCAAAATAAAACCAATTTCTACATTGGAATAACCTCATATTCATTCCAATCAGAACCCTTTCTGATGGGGGGAATTTATTGGGTCTTGAAAATTCCACATATAGGAAGAAGAGAATTCCATGAACTTGGAAAAGGGTGGAAATAAACCCAGAATAAGAATTAAAAAAAAAGTTTCAAAGGGGGTGAAGTTGTGAAGGAAGGTTTGGGTATGTGTAGTAAAAATCACTATATAGACCACTACACCACATGAAATTCCACCACTTCATGAAGTTCCCTGCAAAAATTTTTTTCATGGGACAAAATAGAACCCCCAACACCCACAAATTAAACCAATTCATTTCTAGGGTCGGGTGGTGATTTTTACCCTCATGAATGACCATACCCCATGAGAAAAATCTTTTTCAGGATGAAATGATGCTTCCAATTCCTATAAAATAAACCAAGTTGTTTGCGGGGATGAATGGTGATTCTCATCCCCATGAATGAACATCCCCCACAAATGAAGTCATTCATAGGATGGGGTTTCCTCTTTAGGCTCTCTCAATAGAATCCCCAATACTCACTATGGATAAACAACCATGATGGTATTTAGTCCCTCCATTATTCTATAAAATACCACTAAGGGGAACCAAAAAGCACATAAGGGAGGATCGATGAGAAGGAGATGAAAAAAGAGGATCCTTAGAGATGAATTTGAAGAGATCTATTGATTCCAAGCTGGTAAACCCATCGCATAACATTAAGAAGGAAAATTCTATGTGGGCGGAACCCTACCCTACATATAAAAATGCTACATGGGAGGAACTCTTCCCCATGTAGAAACACACTACTTGGATAAAACCTAACCTTGAATAGAAACACACTACACAAGAAGAACCCATGTCCACATAGCACAACACTACACATATGGTACCCTCACCCTCATAAAAGCATTCTACATAGAGGGAGTTCTATCCCTCATAATAACCTACAATATGGAATGGGGAATCCTAGGGTGTTCTATTCTCCATTTCCCATCACTCCCTTATGTTGTATTATTAGGCCTCACTTTGGCTCCTACACAAACCATTCTAATGACATCAGGTCAAGGACTCTTCTAAAGACACCTGACATGTATAATCAGATTATTAGGCACACCAGTGTTCCCACTCAAGTATACATACCGACAATAAGTAGAGTCATGTGTGTAACCTCTTAAAAAATGGGGACTCTCTGAATGTCTTCAATTCTACATTCCCATGGTAATGAGGGTATTGACCTTAGAAGAACCCATAGCCTTGGAGGTGCTCACATGAAGCTCCCTGTTCTAGGGATTGAGGGGAACCAATGGCCCGTCCCTTCAACGAGGGACTGTACTGGTCAGTCCTCTCTTTCCCAGTAACTAGTAGGGAATCACTCTTGGAGTAAGTCCCTAGCCTTTTTTGTGGGAGGCAGTGCTCTTACACCTCTTCACCAGCCTAAGATGTAGCCATATAGGTCACCATATGTGATTGCCTATATTACTAGAATAAAAGAGAGTTTATGGGAACACTCAAATCCCTCTCCCTCTCTCTTTGGGCTCCAACATCCATCCACTAGCAAACACAAGTGGATTATGTGATCTTTAGATCTACTACTTCCTCTTATTTCTCACACCAAGCATGATTCACATGGTTTTAGAGTTTATCATCCATCATGACATATTCAGAATCCCAAAAAAATCATGGAAATCCTATGGTATATGCCCCAATAATGCTCCATCGGACTCCTATACAGTATAAGCCTCAATCATGCTCTATTGGCCTTCTATATGGTATAATCCCCAATATTTCTACATGGTACTCCTATATGGTATAATCCCCAATCATGCTCCTTGGGCCTCCTATATGATGTAAGCCCTGAAACCATGTCTTAAACTTCAAAGGTTCATATTCTCAATGAATCAGCACTAGATGGTCCTTCTATGTGGTGTATGCCCTGACCTTTATAAAACTATGTGGGATTTTATTCCCAAATAACTAGGATATGTAGATAGCCTCCCTGAGGTCCAAAACGATCACCCAAATTCACCCTAATGATCTTCAAGACACAATCCTAGTAGGGTAATATCCACCTAGGTGACCACATCTCTTTCGGGTACCTCAAGCCTCCTCGATGTAATTCCCACACCAAAATTTGACTAGGAACCTTTTGACTAGATATCCTCGCTACATGATGTTAAATGATATGGTTTAGTCCTAGTTACGTAACCTTAAAAGGGATGTGTCCTGTTAAGTGGCACCAAACTATGTGGGTTCTGATTTATCTCATGAGGATACATAGGAATCCAATCTTATGGGTTGGATCCTGATATCAAAACAACTTCTCTCCCCCTAGATTACAAAAAAATCATAATCACCTCACAAAGTGGATTAAACCATAATAATCCTATAGAATGACCAAAGAATATCTAATTTTTCCATAAAAGGGTACCATTGATGGAAAACCTAGGATATATACAAATATCCCTATCAATGGATAACCTCAGATATATACATATGATTTCATACCCATGAATGTTTATAATTGATTGTTACCTCAGGGTGATACATATTATACATACTTTTTAATGAATAAAGAAGTTGCGAATATATATTAAACCTATAAGAGAGTCCTGAAATAGGTAATAGTTTCCCCAAAGGGGTTTGATGATCTTGACTTCCCATCCTCTCAACCAATGTTCGATCTTAAGTGTCATTGTCCAAGTTCCCCAATGGATGACTACCTTTGGAAAGTAGATCCATGATTCTTCATGGATATGAAATGCATTGGGTTTTTCCATATCTATGAATAAAAACTATTGGAGGCCATTCAGATATGGTATTCCCAACATGAACTATTATACAAAACTCAATCCTCCCACAATTAATTGTCAAGCAAGAAATTTCCATTAGAAATAGGGTTTCATGTAAGTATCCAGATAATAATTTTAATGAATAAAAATACATTTCCATGTTACTTTAGGAAATGTGTTTTTTAATTTTAATTTTATTTATTAACATTTTTTAAAAAATTTATAGTTAAAGGGTAGAAATTGGAGGGAATTTCTAGGGTTCATGGGATACAGACCAGACACCAATTGTGAGAACTATTTATAAAGGTTTCCTATAAGCCTTGAGAGGTTAGTGCATGGTTTAGGAAACCATTATTCCCAATAATGAATATATATTTCAACCATCTAGTGTATTATGTATAATTAGCACACTGTTTGGGAAATTATGCATCATAACCATGTATTGTAAAAAATATGTGGTTCTCTTTCATTTTATTTTAAAATGATTTAAAAATTATGTATTTAATAATTTATGTGTTGGTTATTATTTAAATTAATGTTTTATATATGATTATAATTATGTTTTAATGTGTTTTATAGAGTTTCATTTCTTATTTGATCTCATATATAACCATTCCTCCTATAATAATTTTAGTGAACCCTCTAGAGAGAGATATGAATAATTTTCGAAAGGAAAATCCACCCATTGATCTGATTCAGATCGCTGAAGTGGAACATATGGTTTGGAATATGTATTGAGGTGATGATCACAAACCTAATCAGGATATAGAAGCAGGTATTGTACCACCCCGAGATAAATATCAATCTCAAGAGTTACTTCACCACAATACTTCATCCTTTTGAGGAATAAATGATCCTCAAGAAGCTAATGATTGGATAGAGAAAATTGAAAAGATATTTGAATTTTTAGAAATTTATAAAGTTATAAAGTTTAAGTGTGTCACATTCATGCTTGAGGGACCCGACTGTAAATTGTGGGAGTCCACTTTTCACGAAAATACTGCATGATAAACTGGCATAGAAGGAATTAAAAGTCATATTTACTCAGTAGTTTTACCCTTCTATGATTGAACTTACATATTCAAGAAAATATTTATACATTTTTTCATAAAATCAAACAATCATGGAGTTTTTTCACCAATTAACTAAGCTTGTTCACTTCTCACTAGATATAGTCTCAAATGATAAGATGAAAACTTGACAGTTTGAAATGGGCCTCCAGTCAAGCATTCGGTATTATGACTAATTATTAAATATACCCACCTATATTGAGGTGGTGGATAATGCATTGATGGTGGAGGTGGATCAATAAATTTTTTTAGATGGTTGATTCCCATATTGTTATAAGTGGAATTGAATGAGGTTTTCTTTAAAAGAAAATTAGGAGGGAAGAATCTAGATGGGGAAGTGGTAGTGACATGAGGTTTCTATATCAGTCAGTCTCATCAACAATAATATGTAGTATATATCTAGTGTTACAATAACGTGGAAAGGTTGTACATGAAAAACCCTCTTTTCATAAATCTACTAAGTCTTTTCATGCTTGAAACAAAATAACCCAACTCTAAATATTTTATAGTAAAAATATTCTTTAGATATGTGGATGAGGATCCTTAGCTCTTGAGGGATCTCAAGTGAAATATAATTCCACTAATTCCATTGGGTATTGACCTCAAGGGTATATAGGTAGAGGTGGTTCATCAAATGGGTATATCTAATTGAGTATTGAACCTCATCTCGGAATAAGTCATCATGATTAATTTGAATGAGGACACTTTCATGTTGTGGAGAAAACTCCCTCTGAATTTGAAGTGATTTTTTAATGGTACAAGGTATTTTAATTATTGTATCATCTATAGTTTGTGATTTATTTGATATATATTCCTTAAAATTATTTATATATTCTCATGTCATGAATTTATTAAATCTCACATCTAAGCCTATGCCATATTTGATGGAAATTTTTACCTCTCTTGTGAAGAAGAAAGTGTGTGCGTTTTGTTGTCCTGCATGGCCCATATATATATATATATAACATAGAGTTATATGGGGAAATACTCATTTTTGAAATGGAACTTTATGAGCTTATCCTTGGGATAGATTATATGGTCACATATAAAGATCATAATGATAGTTATCATTAGAGGGTAGCCTTTATTAATCTTGATGGGTGTTATTTATTATTTTAAGGTGAGTGGGATTGTAACTCCATCGATTTTATGTATGTGCTGATACTCTATGAATTTTTTGAGATATGGTTTGGATAGTCTTATCCTTGGAAAGTTTTTAGAATATTTTGGTGAGTTTTGGAATGATATTTAAAGGCACATGGTTGGTTCACAGTAAGGGGAAACCATTCGAATTCCCTATGTAACCATGTCACGAGCTTAGGGAGTCTATGAAGAGGTACATGGTTGGTTCATGATTGAAAGATTCCCTAGGTAATCTTGTGACATGGTACTAAGGCATTTATCTAAGTTGGTGAATGACTTGGTAAACCGTGAAGCCAAATCATGTGAGTTGAGAGTTTTGAGACAGTGGTGCCTACATAGTTGATGAAAAATTTAGTAAACCACATGGCCTAACTATGTGATGTAATAAATTAAATCCAAAAATTGGAGATTTAACTTGAAAAATCACCTAAAACCTTCATTATTTCTCAATGTTAATAGTATTTTGACTAATATGACTTCTCTAGGTGTTAAGATTATCTTTGATCCAAAGCTGATTTCAATGGATCTTGATGTGTTAGATCTAGATAATCAGGACATGTTATACATTTCTCCTTCATCTTATCGATCCATTCATTTTCTCTTGGGAAGAACCCTAGATCATAACTTTTATACATGTATTTTTGGATTATGACATGTTTTTAGGTGGGTTTTTTGGTAATTATTAAAGGGAATGGAGGTGAAAGACTAGATCTACCATGTTTGTTGTGTTTTATTTGGTGATGGTTTCTATCGTGAGGTATGTAACTTATCCCTCTTTCCACTTATTCTATAAATATATGGATTTTATTTCTAAAACTCGTGCTTATGTTTTTATTGGAAAAACCCCTTTATAAAATATTTTTGGAAATATATCTTATTTTATGGCTTTAAAATCATGGTTTTGAAAGATACACACAATGTTGTTTAGTAAATGTTTACAAGATTTTTTAAAGAAAGTATATTTTGGGGAGGCCCTCGAATACATGGGTTGGTGTGTGTTTATGATTTAAATTATAAGGAACCTTTTTGGATTTAGACTTAGCTATTTTTGCTAATTTGGTCACGTGGGTGCATGACCAAGTGATGACTTGGTATGAAAGATGAGTTACCACCCATGAGTATTGGGACTATCATCTTGGATAAATTCATGTGTGTGTGAGTATGTGTAATGGGTTTTCCAAAAGGAAATAATAAATATGATACTTATAAAAATGATTATTTTATAAACTCATTTTCTAGTGAAATTATTAATAAATTATTCTTTTGATATACACTATTTTGATATGCCACTTTCCTTCTTTTATATGAAAAAGTATTGATAAATATTTTCATACTCCAACTTGTTTTATATAAAAAAGGTGAAATTTTTATAGTCTTAGTGGCATGTGTGGGAAGCATCTAGTGGGTTTTATACTGATTTGATATACTCACCCTCTATATATTTAACTTGGTGTGTTTATAGATGTTTTTTATCATGATATAGGTAAGGGGAAGGTTTCATATTTCTCTAGAGGATCATCATGATGTTATGGGATTGGTGATGGTGGTAGTTCATTGAGATATTCTGGTTGAATATTTAGAGTAATTCCAAATTGGTGTCATTGTGTCAATATGTATTTCTAGTTTGAGAGATATTGTACCTTTCTTTAAGATACTACTATGATTTATGTTTTTGTCTTGGTTTTTGAGTTTTCAAGTTTACTCTTAAGCATCATATAGTATAATGGTTTTATTTATATTTTTGTCTCTTATATGTTTTGTTTGTTTAAGGGAAAATCATAACCCAAAAATATTTTATTACCTTTTCATTTATTACTAGCTTTTGGTGTCTAGGGGATACCACCTAAGGACAACAACACCTCGCCTCTTCCCAAGAAAATGGGTAGGGAAGAGATGTTACACTCCAAGATTCCATGGGATCACAATTAAAGTTGATCATGACATACCATCCCTAGATGAATAGATAAAATTAGTGGGAGATTCAATTTCATGAAGATATGATATGTACACACATGCTGGATTTTGGGGGATTGTGGGATGTCTAACTACCATTGGTTAAATTTTCTTATAATAATAGCTATATGGGATCGAATTTGATGAAACTTCATTGGTGAGTGTTAGAAACAAGGGTGTTGATCTTAGAGATGTTTTATCTTTGGAAGAGTGAGAAACAAAAAATATAGTATTTGTATTCAATAATGACAATAATAAACTATTATTGATGATGGATAAAATTTTATAATTCATAAAGTTGATTATATAAACATAAATAGATATTGAAGAAGAACTGGGTAAAGGGTGGCTTCACCATGGGTGTTTTTTAGTACCATATATTCAGAAGTTGATGTAAACAATGAGCCTAAGGAATTTGTGGGAATTTTGGAAGCTATTACAGTGTGGTGTAATTTTAGTATGAAATTTCATGCTCAATACACCGTGGAAGAGATCATGTTACAAGATAGTAAATTAAGCATGGAGGGCGTTTCATCTATGGAATCCATTTTAGATGTAGATTCCATTTTGGTTATGAGGTGATCATAGATGGTATGATTGAAATAAAATATTATTATTACGTTGTGAAAGGTGTTATGAATGTCATGGTAGCTGAATATTGACCTAAAATGTGGATATTATTATATACATTCTTATAACATCCCAACATGAATCACTCTATAGTAATCAGATCTGAGCATAATTAAACCTCAGGTGTGCTTCACCATACACCAGAGGATTCCGACTAGTAGTGAGGGTATAAGAGGTGATAATGGGAAGACTATACCCTTTAAATAAAATTAATAAATACAGCATAATAATAATGAAAAAAACTATAAATTATAAGAAATAATAATATAGTACATACATATGATAAATAGATTAAAAATCTAAAATATTGTGCTAATCATAAAATAGTCAACAAATCATCCTTAAGCTTGTCACATATGTACAAGAACAAAAGTAATGAAAATAAATTGACACTTCAGAACCATAGAACCACCTAGCCTATCCAAAAAACAACAATGTTCAACCCACAAACTTACTAAATTTTCATATCTATTAGACTCTAGACACCGATCCCTTGTCCTTTTTTATTCCATGAACATAATGTTTTCATATTTTTTAAAGGCTCTATGTAGGGTGAGTATGAAATTAGAAGGCCAACACCAATGGAGTCCCTAGATAATATCCATACTTATATAAGTGTATGAAAAGTGAAATAAATGGTAATCAAAACACACTACTCAATCTAATCTACCCATGATCAACTTTCCATAAGTGAACCTTTACCCACTTCCGCAAGGGTTAAAGTGGAATGATGCATCCACATTATATCATACTGGAAGTTCCCTTATAGTATCAACCAATTTTATGTAACATTGCATCACACACTAACCCATAACAAAAATAACTATTCTGAATCAACCATAATGCCCCAAATACATGTCCAAAAACCATATCACAAACTACAAGGTCATCTAAACCCTTTTCCAATCACCAATTTAACAACCCGATGAAACTCACATGCCAATAATTTTTTAAACAACCTGAAAAAACCCATATGTAAACCATCATCTCAATATCCAAATAATTTCCATATACAGTGAGTACCCACCCCATCTAGTGATCTCAATCACCACCCATGACTTATGGCTAACCTATAGCGTATCCTATCCCATATTGAAAAATTTCATCATCATCTATCTTATGTTTCTTAACTATGAAGGATACTATCAAGAAGAAAATGATTAAAACCACCTTATAGGACTTGTACTATGTTCATATAACCCAACAACCTCATACCCCATGGTGAGTTATGTCACCAACATGATACTACCCTAACTTTGTGAATCTCTATCACCACCCGTGATAATAATCAACATCGTCTGCATCATAATGAAAAAACTCTATCACAAACAATGATAATGATAAACATCATCCATATCATACTGAAAAATAATGTCACCCCATTCATGGTTATCAACATCACCCATATTCACATGGGTTACACCCATCATGTTCCAAAGAAACTACATCAGCCATCATATCCCATGGAACATCATTAACAACTCTTGACATATCACCCATCAAGACTTAAAAACAAATAACTAAGAAATCCATGGCATAATTAAGAAAAAAATTATTTACCATACGAGACTACCCCTAATCACCCCTCATAAACAAAAAAAATTGCAATTGATTATGTTTATAGCCACACACATCACCTAACCCATGCTCGATTATCACATGACACATAAACACATATATAACATAGGAAGTATGTAGGAACCACCTTCCTAGAGTTAGTATAACTCTAGTCACTGAGAAACTCAGGCCAATCTATCACTAATAAAAAATCATATAATTTGAAAAAAATATCTGATTTAGGGAACAAATGATAGTAAATAAAGAAACAATGAGAGAAACCAAAAAATAAGTATTCAAGGATAGCTAAACTTACCTGAAACTACTCCCTTACATATGACCCTTACATATTTTAGCTACCCTTACATATGAACCCTAACGTTTCAACCCTCATGTATCACATGGTAACCCATCAACGATTACATATCAACCCTTATGCATTATAGGGTAACCAATCAACCCTTAGATATCAAACATTATAGATCACAAGGTAACCCATAAAAACTTACATATCGACCAAAGATAACCCTTACACATCACCAATATTTTCTATAATGTTTGGATCCCTTATATATCACCCATACAACCCTTATGTATTATCCCCTACGTATTAAATACTTTACCATATTTCCACATCATCCCGACCAAACCATATGTATCATCCAAATACAAACCTTATGTATCATATAATTTACTATTTTGAACCTACTCTTATAGCCCTTACATATCATGGGGTTTACCCTAATGAATCTTATAATCAATTCTTACATATTATAGGGAGACACTTTCACCTTTTAAATTTCACTTCCCTTAGAGAATCCATATGTATCCAAGGTACCCTTATGTATGAAATCTACATATAGAGTACTCTTACATATCATGGTAGCTTCCAAAAAATTTCCATTTATTCCAAATGAGATTAATATCCTTAAAAATTAGGACATTAACCTTACATAAGAGTACCACCTCACGTAAGAGTACTCTTACACATGAGGAGTTAGCTAATTTTTTATATCCAATACACACAACACGAAAACATCTCAAAATTCCTTCCGCATATATCCATATTTATAACAAAATTATATTATTCATTAAAACACTACATATAGTATAAATTCAGCCTCAAACCTAGGATAAGTCCTGATACTCAATTATCAGACTACACTGACTATCATGAACCAACCCAGGATTCCATCCAACCCGACACCCAAACTGGTCTATGGTAAGGCTTGAAGGGTGTTCTCATTCCTCTTGGGTTGGAAAATAGTGTCGGGCATAAAAAAAATACATGGGGAATGATTTCATCCCAAAAAACTAGGATCAAATAAGCCAAATTGAAAAAACTGAAGGACTAACAATAACTGAATCTCAAATAAATATAATAAACTGATTTAGTTACAAGATACAACTGAATGAAAAAAATTGAAATAGAGAACATAATTAAAGATAAACCATGCTACCATGATCTCCATATGAGCTCTTGGTCACCTCCCACCACAAAACCAAACTTCTACTCAAGAAGTTGAACCAAGAAATTGATCCTCCAAAACAGATCGGGTATACCGACATCGAGTGGTACAAGTAGGGTGTGAGTCTAACAGCTCAGTAGGTAATCACCACAAAATATATGCATTTCCTTTCCTGAACATTTATAAAAATAGGGGTTTCACACTTTTATAAATAATCACATTTCTTTCCCTTTTTCATAACTATGCACTCCATGTTTCCATTTTCAAAAAATAGATTTTCCATTTTAAACTAAAATCCAAATCAAATAATAATAGGGACGTGATGAAAATAAATAAATAGTATAAAAAAACCAAGTTTAGTAAAATACAATAAGAAAATATAGAAAATAACCATGGGAATTCCTAAACATCCCTACAGAAATCCCTAGGAGTACTCGGTTCGAAACCACCTTTCGACGTATAGTGAAGCTTCCTAGTATATATCCAAATGGCCTCCCTCAACTGACCAATCCTGTGGCACATCCCACATAGCCTCTCAGCAAATATAGGGGGTACCAACATGTCTAATCAGGGCTAGAAAGCAACCATCACTTGATCCTCTAAAATATTCTCATGAACCCATGTTAATAATATACTGTGTAAGTAAGAGGTCCTCACATTCATGACTCACCTTACCTTCTATCACCGCACTTACATACCCCAAACATGGATACCACCTATACAATAAACCATAAAGGGGGAATACCTCCTATAAAGGTTCCATATATATATATATATTACATAATCAAAGGTGGAAATTGGGCCATCACATTATATGAACGTTCAACCCTTTCACTAAAAACCACTAGTTTTCCAAACATGCCATTAACTCTACAAACCCAAATACATTTATCCAAACCTTACAAAAACCATTTCCAAAACAATACAAAATGCCAATTTCACATGAACTTTCCAAATTGGTCTTTACATCCTCAAAATAAATTCCAATTTCATGATATTTCAAAAAACCATGATAAAAGATCAAAATACAATCGATGATGCCAAATGTGCCCTTACTTTCCAAATACAATTTCACCCCCAACACCATTTCAAATCCAAGGTTGAAAAAATACATAGAATAATCAAGGATTTCCAAACGGGCTTTCAAACTATTTAGAAACCAACACTCTTTTATAAAACACCAAATGGGACATAACTTCCAATAAAATTTTGAAACCAATTTATCTCATTTGGAAACCATTAAACCATTTTACAAGAAAAAAAGGAAGAGGAGAATATAAAGAACCTTTTTAAGAAACCAAAGTTCAAGAAAATAATTATTTCTAATGCCATCATCATTTGGAATCCCATCCATGTGTGCACTCCATGTACCCATGGATGTTCCAACATCCAATGGAACAGTCCATGTGTCCATGAAACCCTTTAGAAATAATTTTAAAAAATACAAATTTCCCTTTAACCAAACCCAAGAATTTCATATAATTGAAAGAGTGTTAATAACCCCTTTCAAAACATTCCACCACAACCATCAAGCCATATAAATTACTGCTTCAAACACACAAATACAAATCCAAAATCCATCCAACTTAATAAAGTATTTATAAGGGAAAACATCATCCAAATCACCTAATTTTTCTAACAAAACTAAATTGGTATTTTATCAAACACATTTGATATATATACATAGTCATAATTTACGATTCACTTATAAAGCTTTTTTTAACAAATCCTATCACTATGAAAACAACACAATAAGTTAAACAAGTGGGTTATAAAGGTGTAAATCATGTATAAAAATTAATTGAAAACACCCAATCATCGTATGAATTGAATCAAAAAGTAAAGTAATGGAGACACCTACCTCAATGGTGTGCAGATGTGATAAAACCTTTGGAGAAGAGAGATCTAAGCCCGATAGACCATTCAAACACCCTAAATCCGAATAAAAACAACCCAACACACAAACCCAATCCATTAGGGTTTTGTTAAATGAGAACCCACAAAAGGGAAACCATGAAAACAAGGAATAGGGGGATAAAGAGTAGAAAAAGGGGCCGAAACACTAAGAAACTCGCCGTAGATTGAAGATGAAGCACCCGTGGATGAGGAGGAACCAAGGATAGGATCCTAGGGGGATCCCTTCACGCACCAAAAATGACCCAATGGATAGGGGTATTATTTAGGGGTAAAAAGGGGGGAGAGAGGAAAAATGATTTGAATATTTAAAATTTCTAGGCCGATCGCACGGTTTGGCCACACAGTTTACCAAACCACATTCCAACCATGCAGAAGATACTACCCAAGAAGAGGGCGATTTCACGACCAGGTCACATGATTTGTACTACCATTCACAAACCATATAGTAGATTCTATCCACTTCCAATACTTTCCACATGAGTACCTAGGCCAATCTGCATGATTTCCACTAATTGTGCGGTGCCCGTACATAGGCCAAAAACCACCCAATCTTCCAAAATTTTAAAAATTTCAATCAGGTCTCCACCCAAACCTCAAACAAAGAGATCCAAAACCAATAAAAGGATAAAATAAAAGAGTATCCAAGGTTATGGTGTAATTAATCTCCCCACCATAGACACTTTCTACCTCTAGAAAGACACTTAGACAAAAGGTCATAAAAACTCGAGTCTATGCCCAATCAAAAAAGAGAGAAAACATAAAACTCAAGGTGAGTATTCAATACACAAGTCACACCTGACCAATCAAGAAGAAACCGAAACATAAGAATGAGGGGAGAACATGAGGGGGTTCTCCCCACCATAAGAACTCAACTAGCTTAGAAACATCAAAACCTAAACAACACCACCAATACTTAAATGAAAACCTACTATGGAGTAACCAGATGAACCAAGACCCCGATAACCAACTAGAAATTTACAAATTAACCAAAAAACACCTAAACCACAACCAAGAAATTGGAAAATCTCAACCCTAACTGAACCAACTTCCTTAACATAAGTGATACTACACCACCACTAGAACTGGAAACTTTCTCCACACCAGTTGAACTCCCAAAAACTAAGGGAAACCCCTGAAAAGAACTCCAACCAAAAGAAAAAAAAGAACTAGAAACACCATCCACCCATCTCAAAAAAACCAAACATCTCCAAATGAGCACAAATGAAACCGAAACCAAAAGAAACCCATATTGGGACATACAAACTTAAAAAAATAGTTCAAAAAGCCATATTCAAATGGACACAACTTCTTGGATTACAATAGAACAAGTACATCATAACTTTAAAATGAAATGATTAACTTACAATAGTAGGATAATAATAATAAGGAAACTTTAAATGAATCCATACCAAAATGAAAAACTAGAACCAGGATAAGGTTCTACACACCCCCCAAAACTCATGACTGTGCGTGAGCTTCACTCCGAGACCTATGTCTGGAGATCTGATGGTTGAAGCATCTCCTACCTCACAGTTAGGTACAAGAATCATCTGATCAAAGAACTTTATTCAGGTGACGATTCCTACAAAACTTCTCCAGATGACCCAAATAGCCACAATGATGGCACATCTTTGGAGGGATTCAACAAGATTAATTTTAATGAACAAAATAATCACACTAGTGAAAAAAAAGAGAAAGGTATGAAGAACTGGAAGCCAGAACCATTGGAGGAGACTCTTTAGATACTGGTTCCTTTGGCATGAACTCCTTTACATATGGGGAACCTTTATGAGATCCAACCACCACTAACTAAACCTTGAAAACTAGCTCATCCAAAAATGCCTCATCCACCGACTTCTCAAAACTGGTTTTACTGGATGAGAGCACATTTTCTACAATCTCATGATGAAGACAAAAAAATAGATTTTTCATCTGATCTTCTAACACTGCCTCCAAAGAAAAGGGTCCTAGCTCTTTAAAGTGGTTAATATAAGCCTTCACTGTCCATTTTCCTTGCTAGATGTTTATGACCTCTTCCCTCTTCTTCATCTTCACCTCATCAGGTATAAACCATTGGAAAAAGAAAAAATTAAACAATTCCCACTTTATCCCAACTTACATAAATAGTGGGGAAAACAAATCCCATTAATCATAAGATGGACCCTCGAACAAACCCATAATGACATGAAATCTAATATCTTTGGGAGTTCCCAACGATCTGAAGACATTCTCAAATTCATCAAGCCACTCCACTACTTCTAATGAACCTTGATTACTACAATAAAAAGGAAAAACCCAAGAAGAACTAAAAACTGGGCATGACTCATTAGAAACTTTGGGTTCATTTCTAAATGACATATTCTGATCAATACAAGAAATAAAAAACAAAAATCAATATAAACCTGAAACACAATTGAGAATAATGTCTCAAGTAAAAACAAAAGGCTCATAAACAAAAAATATACAAAAAAAACCAAAAATTCACTTTTCAAAAATCACCTTTTCATTTAAATTTCAAAACCAACTTCTTCCAAGGTGACTTTACAAAAAACAAAATTAACTTTTTAAACCAAATTCAATTCACAAAGTCATTTTCTCATTCAAATCCACTTTATAAAAAAACATGTCAACCTTTAATTTAAATTAACCACCCGTGGAATCCTATGAACCATCACATATGTGTCTATACACTTCTACTTAAATCATCCACACACAATTTACAACATGCACATTCCATACAGATCCTCACATGTGTGAATTTTCATAAGGAGTACCAAGGGTACCAAATTTATTTTCCTCATCAAAATGCAAGAATTTACCTAATCCTAAATCCGAAACACCTTCTTTTAAAACTCATTATTTCCAATTTCAAAACCACCTAAATAAAATCATTTCCATTTTAAATTTTTTTTTCATTTTAAAAGACTACTCATACAAACTAGAACCAAAACAAAACAAAACTTACACCAAATTACCAGAATGAGGGACTAGTGGCCATGCCTAACCCGGTGACATGATAGTGGGCCATACCCTAAGTAATAAATAACAACTAAGAGGACCTCAAACCATGCACTTAGACTCCACATGGGTCACTACTCCATTTGAGGTCACAACATGTCACCATCTAACATCCATTTTTATCCCTCAATCCAAAACATGATAGAACAAGGCAATGACTTAATTTATGGACTACCCCTAGCGACTCAAGTCTCATCATGAGTGGTGGTGATCAGGAACCAACCCATTAACTACCTCATGAGCCCTGAAAATCCTAGTATCTATTCTACCTGATACCCCAAATAACAAATGTCCTACTCTGATACAATTTTGTCACAAACTAGCCTGGGATTCCACCAGACTCGACACCCGACCCAGTCCGTGGCATGGCCTGAAGGGTGTTCCCAATCCCCACAGGCTGGCAATGAGTGTCGAGCATCAAAAAAATACAAGGGTAATGATTTCATCCCAACAAACTAGGATAAAAAAATCCAAACTGAACAAAATTAAGGACTAAAAATAACTGAATCTAAAATAAATATAATAAACTAATTACATTAGAAGATACAACTGAACAAAAAGAAAACTAAAATGTAGAGTAGAATTAAAGCTAAACCATGATACCATGATCTCCATGGGACCTCTTAGTCACCTTCAACCACAAAACCAAACCACTACTCAAGAATCTTAACCAAGAACCTGAACCCGCAAAACGATCAGGTCTACCGACACTGAGTGGTACAAGTAGGGTGTGATCCTAACAAATTTGTAGGTAATCACCACATAATTCATGCGTTTCCTTTAAAAAAACCCATTAACACTAGTTTAAAATATATGTATAATAAATAGAGTTTTCACATTTTTATAAATAAACAAAAATTTTACCTTTTTCATAACTATGCACACTATGTTTCCATTTTCAAAAATAAGAATTTGCATTTTAAACTAAAATCTAAATCAACCAATACTAGGGATGTGTTGAAAATAAATAAATAGTATAAATAGAAAACTGAGTGCAGTAAAATACAACAAGAAGATTTAGAAAATAACCATGGGAATTCCTAAACATCCCTAGAGAGATCCCTAGACGTACTCAGTTTAGAACCACCTGTTGGCATATAGTGAATCTCCCTAGTCTATAACCAACTCACCGCCCTCAACTAACCAATCTAGTGGAACATCCCATTTGGCCTCTCAATAATTCCAAGGGGTACCAACCCGTCTAATTAGGGATGAAAAGAAACTTTCACTCGATCCTCTAAAATATACCTAGGAACTCATCATAATAATATAATATGTGTGTAGGAGTCCCTCACATGTGTGACTCACCTTACCCGCCATCACCAAAATTTCATACCCCAAACATGAACGCCGCCTATACAATAACCCATAAAAGGGAAATACATCCTATAAAGGTGCCATATATATATATATATATATCACATCATTGAAGGTTCCAACTAGTCCATCACATCATATGAACATTCAACCCTTTCACTTAAAACATAATAGTTTGAAAAATAGGACTTTAAATCTACACACCCAAATACATTTATCCAAACCTTCTAAAAACCATTTCCAAAACAATTCGAAATTCCACTTTCACAAGAACTTTCCAAATAGGCATTTACATCCACAAAATCAATTACACTTTCATGATATTTCCAAAAACCATGACAAAAGATCACAAGATAATTGAAGATTCCAAATGTGCCCTAACTTTCCAAATACAATTTCACCCCAAACACTATTTCAAATTCAAGGTTGAAAACATATATATAATAAACAAGGATTTCCAAATGAGCTTTCAAACTATTTAGAAACTAAAAATCTTTTATAAAACACCAAAATGGTCCATAAATTTCAATACAATATTGAAACCACTTTATCTCATTTGTAAACCATGAAACAATTTTACAAGAAAAAAAGAATAATAGAAGATGAAGAACCTTTTTAGGAAACCAAATTTCAAGAAAATAATTACTTCTAATATCATCATCATTTGGAATCCCATCCATGTTTACACTCCGTGCACCCATGGATGTGCTAACATCCAGTGGCACACTCCAAGTGTCCATGAAACCCTTTAGAAATCATTTTAAAAAACACCACTTACCCTTTAGCCAAACCCAATAATTTTACATAATTGAAAGTGTGTGAGTAACCCCTTTAAAAACATTCCACCACAACCATAAAGCCATATAAATTACCTGTTCACACACACAAATATAACTCTACAATCCATCCAACTTAATAAATTATTCATAATAGAAAATATCATCCAAATAACCCAATTGTTCTATAAAAATGAAATTGGCATTTTATAAAACACATTATATATATAAATAGGCATAATTGAAGATTCAATTTGAAATATATTTTTAATAAATTATACCACCATGAAAGCATCACAATAAGTTAACCAATTGGGTTATGAAGGTAAAAATCATGCATAAAAATTAATTGAAAACACCCAAGTATCATATGGATTGAATCAGAAAGGAAAGGCATAGAGACACCTACCTCAATGGCATGTGGATGTGAAGAAACCTTTGGGGAAGAGAGATCTAAGCCCCACAGACCATTCACACACACTATATTCAAAGAAAAACAACCCAACACACAAAACCCAACCATTAGGGTTTAAAAAAACGAGACCCCACCAAAGGGAAACCAATAAAACAAGGAAGAGGGGGAGAAAGAGGAGAAAAGGGGGACAAAACCCTATGAAAATCACCTTAGATTGAAGAGGAAGCACCCATGGAGGAGGCAGAACCAAGGATAGGAGCTTAGGGGGATCCCTTCATAAGCTAAAAAAACCCAAGGGAGAGGGGGTCCAATTTAGGGATAAAAATGAGAGACATAGGAAAAAGGATTTTAAGATTAAAAATTTCTAGGCCGATCGCATAGTTTGTCCACATTATTTACCAAATAATGAACCAACTGTATAGAAGCTACTTCCCAAGAAGAGAGTGACTGCATGACCAAGACACACAGTTTATGCTCCTGTACGCATACCATGTTGTAGCTTCTATCCACATCCTAGACTTTCCTCATGGGTACCTGGTCCGATCTGTATGATTTCCACTAACCGTGTATTGCCCGTTTATAGGCTAAAAACTACCCAAAATTCCAAAATTTAAAAAATTTCAACCGAGTCTCAACCCGAACCTCTATCAAAGAGATAAAAAATCAAGAAAAGGATAAAATAAAAGATAATACAAGGTTAGGGTGTGAAAATAAAATCCATGATACATTGACAAGGTCTAGATATATATGAACAATTTGAGATCTAACCCAAATTATATATCCCAAATACCCAACCCATTAAAATCTCCCCACTGTACTATAGATCATAATAAAACTATATTAGGATATACACAATGAATAGAAATTACCAAAACCCAAGCATCTCAATCACTACATTCTTAAAACACTAATATGACACTAAACACATCTGTATCTTTATTGGTCACTCTAGAAACCCAACTCAAATAGCCTGATTCTTTCTGTGGGAACTCCTCAATATAGGAGTTACCTACCATCCAAATGACCATGAAATTACTTAATATGATGATGATTTTATACTAGAACATCATCATGAATCCTATATATATTTTCTATACAAACGTAACTATCATTCATTAATCATCATCATCCCATGTCATTCCAATTCCCACTTTTTTCTTGTATCATACCTAATGACCACATTATAACTAATTACATTAAATCCCACATTTATCACACATCATATCTAATTTTTCATATTATATATCATTCCAATACATCCCATAAATATCATGAATCATATATGATTCCCTTATCTTAATCATAATCTAGTTAGCCTATTTATTACACAAATAAATAATGCATCTATATCTATCATGAAAAAAACCAACAAACTAAATAAAAACCTATAATGTTCAACGACTACCTAGACTACTCTGAATATGTTATCTTAATCACATGAAACTAACCTAAATATTGACTACCCAATACCTTTCATTCCTGTAGAGTTTGTCTCACTATCAGCCACTGACCCCACTTTTGGGTATCCCATATACTACCACGACCAACATGGGAGACAAGTCTCAACCACCAGATCCTGGTACAAATCCCGGTCCTACCTTAAATACTTGAGTTTTACCAATACATAAACCTTAATTAGATGAAAGGTCTTAATACATTACCCCTATTGATTTCCCATGTGGTAAAATTCTTTGAACTCCTTTATTGATGGATCAAACTGGACATTAACATGACCTATCTACCAATATTAGAAATACCTCACCAACATCCCACTCTAGGAAATATTATCAAACCTTTCTCTAAATATCATGATGGGTCTCCTCATGTCCCCACTTTTGTCTACTGAGAGATCTACTACCTATCTCACCTAACATATTACTTCCACTGTGTCATTTTTAGGTATTTTACCATTTATTTTTTTTGTTTCTTCATTTCCATTTTTTTGGGATTTTTATTTTTGAGTTTTAATAAAAATGAGGAAATATTTTTTATGGGCAAAAAAAATCCTTCCCTAAGACATATCTCTTAGTCACTAGTTGTTTCTACCCACCATGAATGGATATAAAATATGGAGTTAGCCATTTCTTATCTGGTTATACTTGTATGAAACTTCTAGGCTTTAATAATTCATGGTGAAACCTTGGTCCATTTTGTGGTAGCTCATATGAATATGGCACCACATCATGAACCATTAAGGAAACGACATGGTGTAACCCATTTTTTTAAAAAAAACATGGCTTTTCATTTTTTCCTCTATTAATTTCAACCCTTTTATCTATTATTTATTCCCCATCATAATTATTCGACCATCATGACAAATCCTCTTCCTCTTCCTCTAATTGGGTGGATTTCAATTAGTTTAATCTCAAATTTCTTTAGGATTTATTCAAATAAGCCTTTATTCTCCATTATTTAAGCTCTCTCTTTCTTTTTGTAATGGTTTTTCTTCTTCCCCATGTCCATAAAGACATAGGGTTTTGAAGTGACTTTGGGTTGATGATTATTTTTATTTTTACATATTATTGATTTCATTTTAAATTTCATTATGAAAAGGTGATTAAATGGGTAATGGATTGAATTATTTACCTAATAAATGAATAAGATTTTATTCCTAAACACTATGGGTATTGACGTATAAAGAGTAGGCTACCCTTGAATACCCAGATGGATAGATTCAAGTGTTTATCACATTAAATCATATTATTTAAAGAGAAAAACTCCATGTAAGAACATTACATGTGCTAAATGAGGAGTTCCCATACTTTTTATACTAGTTTTGAATAGATAGAATTATGGCTATAGTGAATAGTTGTAAGAGCTGTTATAATTTGTGGTAAAATGGATGGATAATTGGATATTGAACACCCATGAGTTCGTAAAAGGTCATCCTTGTGTACTTTTGTATATGAATATATAATACCATGATGCAACAAATAAATGAAGGTTGAAGTGAAGAACATGATATCGAAGAATTCAAAGAGGTTAGTTTTCATATGCTTCAAAATCCTTGGGATTTTTTTAAAGTACCAAGTATGGTATACATATTCCCAAATGTATTTTTATGATTTTATGAATTAATAATAATATTTATAGTTAAATTAGATTATTCCAAGTTCTAATTTTAAAGAAATATAAAAATGGCTAATTCAATATTTTATGTATGTGAATTCCAGTGGTAGAGAATTCCTACATTGGTGAAATTATAGCATAGGTGACTCCACATTACTTAATATATCACATATGAAAATATAAGTATCCAAATTTAAAAACCACATACATGATTAAATATCCAAATATCTTAATCCAATTATGTCGATAAATTCCTCCCATATGGCGTTTCTATGGAGTAACTGGAATTTATGTAGCCAAATCTTACTGCATATCCCCAAGCACGATTCATGTACCTGAATTTTATTTCACACAACCTAATGATGAATAACCGATCCCATGTACGAAAATTTAGAAAATATAATGGAATTAGATCAAACATATGTATATCCCAACATTCTCAATTTTCACATACATGAATTCCACATTAGGATTCCCATAATGGAATTTTTTATACATACTAGATGATTTTTTATAGATTTTTAGAATTAATATTCTAAAGAAGAAAATAAATTCTATCAATGTTAATGTTATTATTAATAGATTTTTAAATAAAAATGATTTTAATGGTAAGTAGTTCAAGATTTGAAAATAAATAGAAACTGATATTTATCTATTTAAAGGAATGATTAAAGAGAAATGAAAAATAGAGTTTCTAGAATTCTATAATTCTTATAAAATTATTTCAGATGATTCTTGTGATATGTATTTGAGTTCAGAATATCATGATAATTTTTTAATCCATGATCAAATAATATTTTGATTAATAATAAATTATATGAACCATTTTATATATTCTTTTATGTTGAAAATAAGTTTCATAGGATTTCAAGAATAAAATAGATATAGAATCATAAGATCTCGAACTGCTTCTTAGTTGCACTTACATGATCTTGATTTGAGGCTATTAGAGTGTTTGAAATGAATTTAGAAGGAAGTATAAAAAAACACCAATCATAAAATGAGTTATATTTCAAAAAATATATTTATTTTTATATGATTATATAATTTTGAAAAATTTTAGTAGAGATATATTGAAAAAATGAGAGTGCTGAGCCTACTGTGGATCAATCACAATACATGTTTGATTGTTCTATTACATCCTGATAAAGATGAAGAAGTTTTTTTTTTCTGTTAATGTAATTTAAAGTTAATTTTGTTCATATGAGATAAAATATCATTTAAATCAATTTTATAAGGGTTAATTTATTCTTCCATGTATGGAAAATCATGGAAATCCATAAATGAGAATATGATAATTATGCTTTCTGTAGGCAACCAAATGGTATTCTTGAGTTTTCAATTAAGATAAATGATTACAATGAAATAAATTTAATTATATTAAATTAATCTACCCGTACATCTTATAATTCATGAATCTATATGTAAAAAAATATAAAATTAAGAAGCAGGCGCTACTGCTAGTGAGTGTTCTAAGATTGAAATTCTGAGAGCTGTGTAGCTGTGAAATCATAATTCCTCTAAAAGAAGAATAATAATAATAATCCAATGTGTGATATAGTGAATAGGAATAATAAGAGGATCCAATCATAAATCTAAAATGAGTTTTAATGATCTATACATTTTGAGTAATGATCATAGATATAGCCAATTGAGCAAGTTGTAAAGATCTATAAGGCTGAGCTGAGATTAGGAACCGAGTTACATGCATATGAATTGAATATTTTCAAGAATTTGAAGATCCTGTTTTGAGAATAAGGGGATTCATTTATTGGATGTAGATAAATCCTTGTTCTGATCATAGATCTATATCCAATAATAACTTCAAAGTAATCTCTTGCATATATATGGTGGGAATCTATAGAAACTTTACAACTTAGGGTATGCAAGAAGACCATCGTATAAGTCAGTGAATATAGTGTGAAGCTATTGGAGGAATCAATATGTGAAATGATAATTTTTAAGTCCACTAAGTCTCTGTAATTGTGGGTGTGGGAAGCACCAAACCACTATAATAACAGATTGATCAATATAGAAGATAATCCATGATTAGGGGAAAATAACCATTCATGGATGGAGTAGGTCTTACCAAACCTTGTAAAAATACTATGTTTTTATTTATTACTTTACTTGAATGCATACAATCAATAGGTTTCTAGGTTTAACATTAATAGATCCAATTTCACTAACTGAAAATATATGTTTAATTTGAAAGGGGGAAAATAATCAAATAAGAATGTGAAATTGTTAAACACTTATCAACACCTAATCCACCCCTCTCAGTTTTCTACACTAGTACACTAGGAATATCAATTAGTATCATAAAAAGTATCCCTTTTATTAGATCTATTTTAAAGACCTTTTGAATGTCATTTGAGTTTATGAAATGTAGTTTTTAGATGGTTGAAGAACCTCAGATGGAAAGATCATAATCTACTCTGGTTATTTTAGATATGGGAGTCTTACCCAATAAAATTTAAAATAAGAGAAACAAACAGGATAATTAGATTAGGAGAACCTCAATAAATATGTAATAATCACCACTAGATGAAGGTATTCAATGTGGTGCTATCAGTTCCAGCTATAATGATATTAAATGTATTAAATCTACTACTTATCTCTACTGTGATCTTGGGGACTATATAAAGAAAGTTCCATCCAAATTCATTACTAATTTTTTGAGTTTATTTATAAGTTTTATGATGAAAAATAATATATAATAAAATATTCTACAATAATTAAAAATGAATTGGATGATAAGTTTCATAAATGTTTTTCTCTCATCAAATAACTAAAAGACAAGGACCATTCCCTATATTTTTTTAGAGAAAATTATGCAATATAGGAATAAAACATGAAATATTATATTGATGATAAAGTTAATATTAGTGAATATTTTAAAAATAAAATCCATGAACAAGGAGAGTTAAATCAATATAATATTAGATTCAAGAATTATTAAGTGGTGATAAAATAAAAAAAGGGTGAATCAGATTGAATGTATTATGCAAGATAACAATGAGTTTCATGAGGATTCTGTTTAAAAGTTGAAGAGATATTTGTAAGAGAGATAAAATTTAGTTGAGGATGAAAAATATTCACTTAACAGAAATTAGTTAATGTTGGAAATCAATACTGGGAACTTGAATTCAAGCCAAACTAGAATTTCCCAAATAACTAAGAAGAGAGTTTTTGTCATTCAAGATTCAGAGAAGTATATTCCTTCAAAATTGGAATGAACCATTTTTATCTAGTAATAACTATGATGTAATAAATTATTCCACAAAAATGAAAAATCACATGCTTGAGGTTAATGAAAAACTGATTATAAGGCTTGATTAGTTGGAGGAGGCTAGGAGAATAGATAAATCTAAAAAGAATTGAACTACTCTTATTTCCGAGGTGAATAAGGACATTACATCCAAGGAGAAATTTGAAAAAGGAAAAAAACCATACTATTATAACGTAAAAAATGTTAGAAAACTAAAGGGTAAATAATCATAAAGATCTCTAAACACTTTATACTTATAAGTAGAATATTTTTCAAGTGAAAAAATTATTCTTATACCTATTACTCAAATTGTGGTACTACAAGAAGATCCAAACTCTCCCTAAATTTAGTTTAAGGGTATTAAGTGATGGATAGATATGATGATGGAGGCTAGAGAGTGACCCTTAAGGGGGAGAAATTGAATAAGTGAAGGATGCTATAGGTTTCTTAACTTTTTAAAAACACGAAATCTAGACATCCCTAATAGTGCTGAAGTGTGTGTTATAATATTGAATCTTCTTTCCTAGTTATGATATATACCTATTTTATCGATTAAGGGATATTTTTTGTCTAATAAATAGGGGATGCTATCTACTTTCACTTGAATTTTATAGTTTATTTTCTAATCAGAGTAGAGGTTCATATGCATTTTTGATAATTTAGCTTTTACAACCTTTGGGTATTGAAAATTTTTATTTGTAACTTCATTGTGAAATGTAATAGAAAAATTTGGTGTCTAGCTTTTGAACCATTATTTTCTACACCATGTTTTCTCAAGTATACTTAAAGTGATTAAATGATGGATCATTTATAAGAAGTTTGTGGTTACTACCTTCACTAATATTACTCAAAGATCATGGGGAGAAGAAGTGTAATTTCAATTGGATGAGATCAACCTTACATTAAGGGGGAGAATCTTCTCTATACTTTTCATTAATTCTCAATTTGGGGTAAAAATGAAATTGAATATTGAAAAAAATATGGAATTGAAAACAATGATAAAGGGGGACATTGAAGTGCCTTTGGGTTGATGATTTTATTTTTATCACCTATTATTGATGCCATTTTAAATGTCATTATGAAAATGAGATGAAATGGGTGATAGATTTAAGTATCCACCATATAAATGAAGAAGAGCATCTACTTATACACTATTAGTTATGGAATATGATGAGTTGGATTCCCTTGAATACCTAAATAAATATATTCAAATGGGTATCCTATTACACTAAATGATCAAAAGAGATTAGCTTTAGAGAAGAACATTACTTATACTAAAGGACAAGTTTTGGTACTATCTACACTAGTTTGGAATAGTGAGAGTGATAGCTATAATGAAAAAACTGCAAGAGTTGTTATAATTAGTGGTATAATGGATAATTGCTATATGTGACTACTGAATACCATGATGCAATAAATGAATTAAGTCTCTAGTGTAGTACATGATATTGTAAAAATCAAATAGGTGAGTTTTCATATACTATAATTTCCTTGGGGATCATTTTTAAGTGATGAGTAAAGTTTATATATCCTCAGAGATATTTTGACGAGTTTATGGATGATTGAGATTAGTTGGAATTGAACTAGAAGAGGAATGGTCTAAATTGTAAAGAAATATGAAAAAATAGATAATTCCCAATTACAAGTACATGAATTCCAATGGAAGTAAATTCCAACAAAGGGAAAATTCTAACACAACTGAATGCACGTAGTCTAATATCTTGCATACAAAAATTTTTATTGCCAAAATAATCTATTTATACAAATTCAGAAATCATATATGAAAATTAAGATCAATGTAGATGAGTCCAATGACATCTCCAAATTCCTTGAATAAGGTATTTATGCGGCATAATAAAAATTTACATATCCAAATATTATTTCATATCCAAATTCAATATCCTTGCACTCAAATGTTGTTCCACATAGTCAAATGATATATAGTTGATCCCACATATGTAAATTCATATAGCGTAATTAAATTTTAGTCAACATATATAGATTTACACATAACCAATTTTCACATAAATGAATTCCACATTGGGAATCATCTAAGAGAAATTTTCATACATACTAAGTGAATTTTTGCAGATTTCCAAAATTCATATTCTGAAGAAGAAAATAAATTTTGTCAATGCTGAAGTTGTTCTTCATAGATTCCAACACCACAAATGACTTGAATGATGATTGGTTAAAGCTTTTAGAAAAATAGAAACTGATATTCATATGTTGAAAGGGAATATCACAATGAAATGAAAAATGGATTTTCTATATTTCAATAATTCTGATAAAATTATTTTATAAGATAATCATGTTATGCATTTGTGTTCATAATATCATGATTCTTATTTAATCCATGATCTGACCATGATTTGAGGAATAAAAAATGAGAAAAAACACTGTATATATTCTTTGATGTTGATAAAAAGTTTGGTGGGTTTTTAAGAATAATGAAGTTAAAAAATCATCAAAGATTTAACTACGTTTTAGTTGTGCTTACATGATATTAATATGATGATGTTCGAGTGTTCAAAAAGAACTAAGAAATAAGGCTTAGAAACCACCCAAGATTGGAATGATTTCCATTACATAGATATATTTTTTATATTATGATTATTTAATTTGAAAAATTTCAGTGGTGATATTATGAGAGAATGAAAGAACTGATCCTACTATATATCAATTATAATATATGATTTCTTATTCTATTGTATCTTAGGAAAGATGAATAAGTTTCTACTCTAAATTTCATTATAAGGTCACTCTGGTAATCTAATTTAAAGTATCATGGAAATTAATTTCACATGGGGTACTTCATTGTTCCATGCATGGAAAATCATAGAAGTCCATAAATGGGAATTTAATAATTATTCTTTCTCATTGAAACAAAACATTATTCTTGGTTTTCCATTTGAGGTAACTAGTTATGATGAAATAAATTTAGTGATCTTAAATAAAGCCTCCACTACACATGAGAATACATGAATCTTGAGGGAGAAAAAGAGATAAAAGAGAAGAATTTTTTACAGCTAGGAAGTGTTTGAATATTTAGATTTGAAGAGTTTTTATACTATGAAATCTAAAGAAATATCAAAGAATAAGAAGAAGAATAATCTAATAAATTTTGCAGTGAATATGAATAATAAAAGGAGATGACCATCAATCTGAGAGTATTTTGATTTAGTTGAATATTTTTATTATTGAATAGAGAGACATCTAGATAAGAAAGTTGTGAAGATCTATGTGGCTGAGCTTAGATCAGGAACCATGTTTCATGAATTCATGTTAAAATTTTTCAAGCATTCAAAAATAATGTGTTGAGAAAAATTAGATCCATTATATGGATACATAAATATCCTTATGCTTAATAAAGATCTACTTCCATGAAGAACCTTAAAGGAATATCTTGCATATATATGGTGAGACTCCACATAAACTATGGGACTCAAGGTTTGTAATAAGACAACCATATGACTTAGTGAATACAGTGAAAAGATATTGGAGGAAGCCTTATATGAAATAGGAATTTATAAGTCCAATGAGACTCTGGAATTGTGGGTGTGGGAGGCACCAATCCATTGTATTCATATATTGGTCGTTACAGTGTAGAGTCTATGATAGGGATGAATAATCAATCATGAAAAGGAGTGGGTCTTAGTACCAATAATTATAAAAATATGATGTTCTTCATTGATTATTTACTTATATGTATAAAATTGATTTATTTATAGTTTAGATATTAATAGATCCAATTGTTATAATATAAAACATAGTTTTAATTCTAAAGGGGGTAAAGAATAAAATAATAATTTTGAATTACTAAAAAATTTCAACACCTGATTCACCCCACTCTTAGGTGTCTATACTGGACCACTGGACATCTCAATTGGAATAAAATAAAGTTTCCCTCTAGTTGTATCCATTTATAAGACCCATTTAATTTCATTTGAGTTAATAAAGTTTAGGTTTGATATAGTTGAAGAAACTCATATATAAATATTTGAATCTACTCCTTTAATTTTAGATGTTGGAGTCTCACCCAATAAAATATTAAATAGGAGAAATAAATAGGCTAAAAAGCTAAGAAGGACCTTAATAAAGAATGAATAATCATAATAAGTTTAAGGTAGTTAGTGTGGTGCTAGAAGTTCCATCTATAATGATATTTAATGTATTAAATCTATTGATTATTTCTACTATAAGGTTGGGTACTATATGAAGAAAGTTCCTAAAAAATTAATTACTTATATTTTTGAGTCCATTTATAATATTTATGATGAAAAATCACAGCTGATAGAATATTCTACAATAATGAAAAATGAAGTTACTGATTAAATTTATAAATTCAATTATCTCCTCAAATAACAAAAAGGAAATGAACATTACCTATAGATTTGTAGAGAAAAGTTTGTAATTCCTGAATAAGATTTTTGAAATTATTTTTTTGATGATAAAGATGAAGTTAGTGAATATAGAAAAAAAGAAAATCCATGAATAGGGAGAGTTACATCAAGCCATTATTGGTGTCAATAATACTCAGTTTAAGATAAAATAAAAAGGGTAAAATTTATTGAATTTATCTTACAATAAAAATTTAAGTTTCATGGGGATAATGTTAATAATTTGAAGAGAGATTGGGAAGTGAGACAAAATTCAGATGAGGATGAAAAATATTAACTCAATATAAAGTGTTTGATACTAGAAATCAAGATGAAGAATCTGAAGTCAAGCTAAAATAGGCCTTCCCAAATAACCATGAATAGGGTTTAAATCACTCAAGATTTAGAGAAGTATATTCCTTTAAAAGGGTAAAAAACCATTGTAATTTTATAAAAAATATGATGTAATTAAGTATTCAATACTAAAGAAAAATGTGTCATATGATCCCAATGAAATAAGAATTACAAGGCTTGATCAGTTGGAAAAGGTTAAGAAAATAGAGGAAGATGAAAATAATTGAACTGCTCTTATTTCCAAGGTGAATAAGTTTATTACAACTAAGAAGAAAGTTAAAAACGGAAATAAAATCATACTACTTGAAAGTCAAAAAAGTTTTAAAGATAAAGGGGAAACAATAATGAATAGTTATGAACACATTAAACCTATAATCAAAGGAGTTCTTAGGTTGAAAATTTACTCTCAAACCTATTGATCAAATTGAGGATCTATTGGAAGATCCAACCTCTTACCAAATTTAGTTGAAGTTATTTTAATTATGGATGGGAAAGGTGATGGAGGTTGTAAAACACCCTTTGATGGGGAGAAACTGAAGAAGTTATGGATTCCATAGGTTTCTTAAATTCTTTAAAACTAGAAATCAGGAACACCGTACCATTGATGAAGCGTGATGTATGATATTTACTCTGCTTTCATAGTCATGATATATTCTTGTTATATTTATTAAGGAATATTGTTTTTATAAAAAAGATGGGAAATTATCCTCTTTCACTTAAATAATGTACTATGTTTGTTAATATGAGTGCATGTTCATATATATTTTTTTAAATTTGATTTGTATAATCCTTGAGTATTAAAAAATATGAGTTGTCACTATGTTGATACATGTAATGGACAAATTTAGTGTATAGTTTATGAAATATTTTTTTTCTACATTTTATTTTCAAAATTATACATAGATTGATTAACTTATTGATCATTTCTACGAAGTTTGTGGTGCCAGCCTTCTCTAAGATTACACTTATGAAAATTTGTCCTTTAAAAATGCTAGTAAAAGGGATTTATCAACACTATAGAAGTGATGATAACATGAGAAATGTTAATGTGATTGATGTTAAAGGGTTGGATTTATTAGTGCTCATAAAAAGTGATGATAAAATACCCCTTTAACAATGCTAAAAAATACCTAATAAAGGGGGCCTTTATCAGTGCTTTTTTAGCACTGTTAAAGCCCCACTTTAATAGTGCTAAAAAAGCATTATTAAAGGTCCCACTGATAAAGGGGATACATTTTTTCCAAAAACCTTTTTATCAATTCTTCCCCATTTATCAGCACTCCCCATCCTTTATCAATGATCTCCTACCCTTTATCGTCACTTTAGATAATTCCACATTCCTAGGTGTTCCCCTGCCTCTAGTGAGTTTCAAACCTGAGACCTCCAGCTCATATGCTAGCGCCTTTTCCACTCACCTATATTGTTTTTTCTATTTTATGATATATCTATATATTTATATATGTTTCATTACATTTTATTATCCATATATTTATATATATGTTTATATATATATATATATTTATATTTTTTAAATACATATATAAAACATGTTTTGTGTGTGTATGTGTGTGTTTATAAATACACACACACACATATATATATTTGTTCATATATAAATATAATTATATATAAATATATTTATGTTTATTATATATTAATATTTATATACATATATTGGAATATATAGATAAATATATATCTATTTTTCAATACACAAACACATACATTTTTTATCCATATATTTATATATATGTTTATATATATATATATATATATATATTTTAAATACATATATAAAACATGTTTTGCGTATGTATGTGTGTGTTTATAAATACACACACACACATATATATATTTGTTCATATATAAATATAATTATATATAAATATATTTATGTATATTATATATTAATATTTATATACATATATTGGAATATATAGATAAATATATATCTATTTTTCAATACACAAACACAAATATATATATATATATATATATATATAAACATTATATATACATTAAATGTGTAGGTATATAAATATTTGTACATTTTAATTGGATGGGTGGACCCACACCACTAGGATAAGGCATAAACTCTTTAGTGGTTTGTACACACACATAGAATAACATTTAGTTCACAAGTTGATATGAGGACCTAGGTTTCCTGAACAACCTTAGATGATGAAGGGATTACCCATAGTTCATGTTTTATGGAATATTTTTTATATATATTTGGTTTACTTTATAAAATTGTTTAATAATTATACTTTATTTTCTTTTAATTTTTAAATTTATAAGATTGCTTTCATATGGTTTATTTCAAACTAGAATAAATGTTCTTATCTATAAAGGGTTATACATGGAACACTTGGTGGGATCCAATTAGGATAGTATTAATCAAACCCTACATACACCCAATGGGTGTATGTAGGCCTTGTTTTAATAAGTTTAGGTATAGACAAGACTTTATTTAAAATACTACAAAATAGACTTTTAACAGCACTAGAAATGACCTTTATCAGTGCTAGAAAAGTGCCGACTACATGAGTAAGGTTAAAATCCCTTATCTTTTATTAGCACTGAAAAATCGCTGATAAAGGGGTCCTTTATCAGTGCTTATAGAAGCGCTAATAAAGTATTCTTTTATCAGCACTTATAAAAGTGCTGATAAAGGACACTTTATAAGCGCTTTTAAAATCACTAATAAATGACCATACTTTAGTGTGTTATAATAGCACATTGTAGCACCACTACAATGTGCTATAACAACACATATTAGCACCAGAAACACACCAAATATCGACAAAAAAAAGTCCCAATATAGGATTTAAATGAAATGAAATTTACAAAACAAGCACAAGAAAAAACACTATATTATATAAATTTCAAATATTGGTTTATACAATTACATAAATACAAATTATTACATATATTAAAAAATATCAATGTTACTTTTGATTTTAATCCTAACCCGACTCATGCTATTTCCAAAAAAACAACCCATGATCAAGAAAAAGAATACACCTGAATAGGAAAATAATTCTTATGTTAGTTTTAATTTAAATAAATAAATTAACATAAAGTGGTAATTTTACTAAAATTGATGTCAATTTTAAATAAAAAGATGCACAAGGAGTCATACTGGTCACACCGTGCATTGGATTGAGGTGAAGATGATTCCAAAACACATCAAATTACTTGGGGATCATTTTCCTAAAGTATCAAAAAAATATGAATGTGTTTTCTTGATTTTGAGTATGTCAGTTGTCTTTTTTACTAAAATGTCATTTTAAACTAGAAACACGCACTTTTGACTCATTATAATCACATTGTGTATCATTTTTAGGTGAAACATATTTCTAAATGTCTATAATGACTTATTTTCATGAACCATACTGGGTCACCATCCGAATTGGTGCTTGACCTAGTCTGTGACATGGCCTGAAGGGCGTTCCCAATCCCCAGGGGCAGGAAAAAGTGTTTGGGTACTTGAAAAAGGGAAAGGGAATGATTTACCCAAAATGAGAGACATAAAAACAATCAACAAGATAGATAAACTGAAACTAAAAAACTATCAATAAAACATGAACTTAAACTAAAAATAAACTTAAAGGTCTATAACTCAAACCAATAACTAAAAATAAACGACAACAATAGAAACTAAAACTTTGACTCAAACCTCTTGGAAATAAGAGAGGCCACATTAACACCACCCTGCATAAGAATACCAACTTCAACCTAAACCACCATCGCTAAGCATGATGTCATAACTTGGAATACACAAGAAACAAGGTCTATATACACCCAAAGGTGTATGCAGGGTGTGAGAAAAAATCCCAGTAAGAAGTCACCCAATAAAAATATTCCATTCCACAACACCTAAGATATAATTTAACATGCTTATTTAAAACCATACTTTTAAAACGATTTTATAGAAAACATTTAAAAGATCAAAGTAAAGAGAAAAGAGCACTAGAAGAAAAACTATTTCAAAAATACTACTTTAAAATGGAATAGAAAATTAATAAAGGACATGCACATACTCAAGTGTTCCCCCATATTTTGACGGAAGGCACCACATCATGAATCGTAGAGCACTGCGGGTAAATCCCCTAAGGTTCATCTAGCTCGAGTGGGACCCTAGAACCTCGTATCTTGGTGAAACATGGCTTAGAACTCATGACACTTAGTAAACATGGCTTATAAACCATGAACCTCAATAAAAATAGCTTAGACACCACGACCCTCAGTCATTCATATGTTTAGTTAGTTTTTTAATCATCAATCCAGCTATGTGAAACAAGGACGATAATACTTAGGATCACCAATGCACTAGTTCTAGTCCGCCCACCTATATACCCAGGGCTTTTCCTTGTTCTCAATCAAGTTCTGCATTCACATAATATATCACTTTCACATGTCACAAATCAAACAATTCATTACACACAAAATCCACCACTTGCATACCCAAACACCATTTTAAAAACACACACACACCAAAACAACTTTCCAAAATTCATTTTCCGTTACTTAATCATTTCACAAATCCCCATTTGGAAACACTTAAAGAAGAAAAAAAATCAAAATTTTCACAACTTAGAAAGCATTATTAAATAACACAACAAGGTATTACACAATAAACATACCCAATTCCAAGTAGGGAAAACATTTTTAAACAACTTACTCAACAAATTATTCTTAGAACTAGTTCTACACCACTTACATAATTAAATGAACCACTTGCACCACTTATAAAACACCACCATGTGACGCAAAGAGGGTTTACATCAAAACATGTATAATTTTATATAAACACACTACTTTAAAAATAGACGCATACTCAACTCTTCCAAAAACACTACTTTCGAACCATCTAAATAAATCAATACATCCTTTAACTATTTATTAAATCATTTCAAGAAAAACCAAGAAGAATTTACACCAAAAAAACACTTTATTTTATTTAGTGATGCTACTTTAAAACCAAATACCCAAGGTAACCATATCAAAATATGTTTTCCATTGTTCAACAATTTGCAGTTCAGTTTCAAAAGTGCACAACAAGGAAAACACACCCAAAGCGACTCATTTTCCCTTTTAAAATCTCTATTTAAATTTACACACACATCAAAGGCCATGGAAACACACTTTTCACCATCCAAACAACCCTTATAACACTTTCTAAGGACATTACATCAAAAAATACATTAAAACACAACCAAATCCCTACATTAAAGTCCACTTCTAGCCTTTTAAAAACTCAAACCATTTTGAAAACATTATACGCACCACATAATTTCGGTAATAAACCATTTGAATAATTTATAAAACATCAAAAAGTGGTGCAACCAAGTTTTACATCAAACTTACCCACTTTCACATAAAAAGAATGTCAATTTAAAACTAACACCCAACATTATCACACTAAAACATGCTTCACACCTAACAACTAACGCATAAAACATATTTGTAAAACAACACACCAATTTTCATGCACAAAGCACACAAACCTTTATTTTAAATCATATTCCCAACATTTAAACATATAAAACACCTTGAAATTATTATTCACACCAAGAAAAAAAAAATGGTAGAACTCACCCATAATTTTAAACAAGCATAATAAAATTATCAAAGGGTGTTAAGGCATTGTGTAACACCCCAAGGTTTTGAAAATAAATATAGAATGTAATTTTATAATCTATCCATTAAACACAACGTTGCCTCTACTATGTTTTGAATTTTAAAAAATGGTCATCTAGAGTTGTGTTTAGTAAGTCATTTGGAGTTTGATAGAACAAACATTATTTTTTGTGAATAGTAACATACCCATATGAATAGTAATATGAATAGTAATATGACCCTTATGAGTAGTAAATAATAATATTATTTTATTTTTTTAAGGCAATAAGATAATGATATCTTAATTAGTTTTTCAATGAGAAATAAAACTAATTGCACTTTAAGATTGTTATTTTTCAAATTAACTATGACCTTATTTAAAAATTAAATTAATAATATTTAGAAATTATTTTTGAAAAATGGATTTCACTTTTGAATTATACATGTTGAAAAATGGTAGGAGTGAATATTTTGGATTTTTCTGAAATTCTTGAATTTTCGATGAATATTGAAATACGATAAAATACCATATATACAAATTATTAGTTAAATACACTATTTATGACATCACAAGTGATGAAAGGCCACTTGTTTCGAACTCACATTCACTTATTACTATTAGGGGTCACATGAAACCACACTATTGGCTGTCTTGAGGGAAATAATAAAATAATGAATTAAATATTCAAAATTTACTCATCTCCTCAACTATAAAAACCCCTCACCACTCCCTCTTCTCTTCACTTATCTAAGCCTTGAAGCTCCTCAAAGTTCTTCCCAATTACCCTTCCCTAGTCTCTCCCCACTTCCAAGAAGCTTCTCATCTTGCCAAAAGACCAAAACCCCTTCCCTTAAAGAGTTTCTCAAGGAGGTTATTTCAAGAGGTAAAACACCTTTTTTTTCATTTGGTTTCATATCAATTTATCTTCTTTTGCTATCCTCTCCTCACCTACTCTGTCCAAATGATCATGATAACTCCAGTATCATCTATATACTGAAATTATATCATGTGAGTTGAAGAACCATCATAAATATTCTTACTCCCTTCCTTTTATTTTTATAAATGAAATCAACGTCCATGAGGTTCCAATTTATAGCCTTTGTGGATGAAGGAGTTTCGTTCTTCAATTTATTCTTCATTACTGGTCATGAAACCATATTTATGGTTGAAACAGATTTTAATATATTATTTATAACATAATTAATATTCATTAACCAGAATATGTACATATAATTAAGTTATATGACAAAACTAGTTAATAATATTCCAAATACCGCCGAATAATCGAAGTGGTTGTCATTTAATGATTCATCCTCATTCCACGTAAAAAAATGATAGAAATGACCATTATAAATTATTTATATTCATTAATAATATATAATTCCAATCCTGGAGATTTATAACCATTCCACATGAACTTCATTACTTAAAAACAAGTGAACTGAATATGAAAATAAAGGAAACAAACACTCCAGAACAACAAAATTCAATACAATAACTTATCAATAAAGACATAAATAAAATAACCATAATAATGGTAAAATAAATACATTTCTAATAGGCTATTAAATAATTTATTAACAAGTATAATTTTATATTCCAGGAGCTTAAGTACAAGATCAGAACATGTTTGGAGTTAAGGTAAGGGGTTTTCCACCCGAACATCCATTTTCATTCGGGATACTTTCATTGTCTAATTACATCAATGAAATTCTTATATATTGTTATGTAATCATAATATATTCTGTTTGAGTATCATATATATGTTTAAAAACCATAACCCTTCCTTATTTTATGGATAGTTACACGTTTTAAAAGGAACTTTCAAAATTGTTTCCAAAATACAAGCCCGATTCAAGGGAATTTCTCCAATTCATATCTATTTACAAGGGCACTATATAATCTATTTTTGGAAACCATTATATTTTTAAAAATACTAATTTTATTATAAAAATAATATCTTACTTCACTTCTGGTATTATACAAATATTTTTCAAAAAAACTCTTCTTTTCAAAATAAAAGAGTATTTATCTCAAAATTGCTTAATGATTTTATAAGAGTATTTTCATTTGATTCAATGATCTTGTTGATTCCATGGTATTATTAGGTTTAATCATTTATAAAGTCATATAAAATATTTTATTTAATGGTTTATGACTAAATCTATTGTGGATGATCTATCCTAAAACTATTCACCACATTACTCGGAATGGTTAGTGTTTTATGTTTAATGATTGAGGAAAGTTAGTTACATTTCATATGATAGTTTCAATACAAATTTATATGTTGTTTATGTTGATCCCAAATCATATGAGAAATTCAGTGGACTTATTATGTGATGGGTGGGGCCCTCTATAGCCCCTCAATGCATCAGTAGGTCTTATGAGATAAACTATGGTCTTGGCACAAGGCCTTGACAAAATGATTATTTCATGGACCTTGCACAAGGCTTGGACGATATGGTTATGATGTATGGAATATGAACTTACCTCATTATGAAGATAGTAATTGAAAGTTCATGTGGTTATTTGACTAGTATAATACCCATGATTATGTTTTACTATGGCATTATTTACTCATCTCATATTCCTACCATAATGTGTTTCAAGTTTATTATTAAAGGCATGTGTTTTCAATTATTCAACTTGTCTAATGTTTATATTATCTTCTGAGGTATTGCTTACTCTTGATGAGCATTTGAGCTCACCCATTTCTTATGTTTCATTTTCTCAGGACATGAAGAAGTAATTTATGAATGACTTGCAAGAATAATCTAGGATATGTGATATTTCTTGTGGAATAAAATAGTGTTTTGTTTCCCTTTATGTTGTAATGTTAAACTTATGTATATAACTGGTTTCCAATAATACTAAACTACTCGGTCCTTCGAGATTCGTATTCCATGTTTTTATGCCAATGAAATAAAATAAGGCTCCAGCTCTGGGAAACTGGGGTCGGGCCTTTACAGTTGGTATCAGAGGAAGTTTAGTATAAAATTTGGAAACTAGATTTAGAAAACATAGATTAGGGAAGAGTCCCTAAGATAGTCTTTGAGGATAAACATACAAGAACATACTGGTATTTTAGTAAGGAATAGATTTTTTGGATCTTTCAAGCAATACATCCCTGTCTGGATACGAGCAGATAGAGGCGGCTCTGGCACAAATGTATCTAGGGGGAAAACCCGAAAACACCGCTTTGAGCTAGACTCGGACGGGAACTGGTGTATGACAATGGGCCTTGCTGCACCCTTGGTGACAACACTCCCTGGGGATAAGCTTAGGATAATTCACATTTTCTTTACAAGCCATTATGAAGGATTTTAATGTAAATATTTCTCAAAGAAACCATTTTTGTGAATATAGGATTAGCCATGCGTAGGATCTCAATTTTTCTGAGTATTTTTAAGTTAAGATTATACATTATGATTCATAACCTAATATTTTGTATGAAATTATCTAGATATGGCGCCTAGTGGATGGAATGGAAATCACATGAATGCACGTGTCCCCTGTAGGGATTTTCCTCTGATGCAAGATAATGATGTTGGCTCTGGTGCCGTGACTGGGGATGAGCAACTCATAACTATACTGGGACAACTTACCCAGGTTATGAATAATAACCTTACCCGTATGGAGCATCTGGATCCACCACGTGGAGGAGCCATGCTAGATCGCTTTATGCGACAACATCCTACATCATTCAATGGGACTACAAACCCGTTTGTAGTAGAGCAGTGTATATGTTCCCTTGAGAAGATATTTCTCGCTTTGGGATGTAATGAAAGAGAGAAGGTTGTCATGGCAGTATATCATCTATCGGGAGATACGGATCAGTGGTGGTCATTAATTCAAAAAACAAAGGAGGAGGAAGATATAAAAGAGAAGTAATAGAGGGATTTTAAGGAAATCTTCTTAGAAAAATATTTCCCTCTTGAGTAGCAAGTAGATATGGAGAGACAATTCTTGAATCTGAGGTATAAGGAAGATGAGAATGTTTCAAGGTACGAAGATAACTTCAAAAGATTAGCAAGACATGCTGTAGACTGCATACGAAATCCAAGGAGAAAAATTGATCGATTCTTTGATGGCCTAAAGCTAGTCTTCTGGTGGGAACTGGTCTCCCAAATTTTTTCATCATATGAGGATATAGTTTCATGTGCTATAAAGACAGAAAAAGAATTATCTAAATCTTATGAATTTAAGGGAAAGCAAGAAAAGAAGAGGGTTGCTGAAACCCCTGGGAAAGGAAATAAGGAAACAAGGAAGAAGGGAAGAGTTGAATTTCCACCAGGTGACAATTTTGAAAAGAAACACCCTGGTGAATGATTAAAAGGAAAAGGAGTATGCTATAAATGTGGTCAGAAAGGCCATCTTGCTGGTGATTAAAAAGGGAAGAAGGAAGCCAATGATGTTTAATGCTATAGTTTTCAGGAGATGGGAAACTATGCTAATGATTATCCAAAACATCAAGGAAATATGAAACAGAAAAGGCTGAGGGATCAGGGAAAATCTTATACAATCACAACTATAGAGGTTGAAGTTCCTAATGACATGGTGGCATGTACTTGAATTGTTTCCTCAAGTTTATCCAATGATTTATTTGATTCAGGATCATTGCATTCTTTCATATCTTCCTAGTTTGCTAAGAAAATTAGATATTTCCAATTTGATTTAACAAAGGAGTTGTCAGTCAAAAATCCTAAGGGAAGTATCATTGCTACAAATTTCTGTGAATCATTTCCCATTAGGGAATATAAATGTTCTTTATCTGCTGATCTCATCATCATACCCATGATTGAATTTGATATAATCCTCGGTATGGATTAGATTTCAGACCATGATGTAAAAATTTATTGTAAGAATAAGGAGGTTAAATTTTTTGATGATGATGATAAAGAACACCTTATCTTTAGAGAAGAATCATCACCACCTGATTCTTATCTATATCCACCCCCAGTAGCTCAACTAAGTTCAATTATTGGGGGGGGGGAAGAGAATTAAATAACTGTGGGTGAGGAAAAGAATGTTCAAATAGAGGATGTACCTATTGTGAGAGAATATGTTGATGTGTTTCCAGAAGATTTACCTGGACATCCTCGAGAATGAGAAATTGAGTTTTCCATTGATTTAATTCCTGGTTCAAGGACCATATAAAAGACCCCTTATAGAATGGCCACTGTGGAATTAGTGTAAATAAAGAAACAACTAGAGGAATTGAGTAATAAGTGATTTATTCTCCCTAGTTTTTCTCCATGGGGATCCCCTGTACTTTTTGTTAAGAAGAAAGATGGATCTATGAGGTTATGTATCGACTACAGGGAGATGAATGCTATAACAATAAAGAAAAAGTATCCCCTACCTTTCATTGATGATTTATTTGACCAACTGCATGGAGATAAATAATTTTCAAAGATTGAACTTCGATCTGGATACCATCAGTCTTGTGTGAAGAAGGAAGACATTCCGAAAACAGCATTTCGAACTAGGTACGGTCATTACGAGTTTACAGTGATGCCTTTTGGATTGACTAATACACCCTATATCTTCATGGATCTAATGAAAAAAGTTTTCAAGGAATATCTTGATGATTTTTTAGTGGTATTTATTGATGATATCTTGGTATACTCCAAAAGCTAAGAAGATCATGAAAATCACTTGCGCATTATCCTGAAGACTCTTAGAAGACATGAATTATATGGGAAGTTTAGCAAGTGTGAATTTTGGCTTCAGGAGATTTCTTTTATTATCCATATTGTCTCTAAGGATGGAATCCTAGTTGATCCTATGATGAAAAAGTCGATCCAAGATTAGCCCATGCCAACAAACATAACTAAGGTACGTAGTTTTATTGGATTAGCAGGTTATTATCGGCGTTTCGTGCAGAATTTTCCCCAACTGGATAACCCACTAACGAAGATCACACGTAAAGGAGTTAAATTTGTTTGGACAAAAGATTGTGAAGACTGTCTCAAAGAACTGAAGAGAAGATTATTCAATGCTCCTATATTGACTCTACTATTGGGGAATGACAGGTTTGTTATTTATAGTGATGCTTCAAAGAAAGGACTTGGTTGTGTCCTTATGAAAAATGATAGGGTTATTGCTTATGCATCATGATAGCTAAAAATTAATGATCAAAACTATCCTACTCATGATCTTGAGTTAGATGCTATAATCTTTGCTTTGGAGATATGAAGACATTATCTCTATGGTGAAAAATGTGAGATTTATACTGATCACAAATGTTTGAAGTATATTTTCTCATAGAAAGAACTCAACATGAGGCAAAGGAGATGGCTTTAACTACTCAAGGATTATGATTTCATGATACACTACCACCCAGGGAAGGTAAATAAGGTGGAAAATGCTTTGAGAAAAAAGGATCATGGAGTTTTGAAAAAGATGATAGTTGAAAGGGATCCTATTTTCATGGATCTAGTAAAGATAGATATGGAAATAACCATGGAAGGTGAAACATCAATGCCTTTTCAAATGGTTTTTAAACCTTATTTACTAGAAAGGATAAAAATTTCTCAGGCTGATGATGAGGAGTTTCAATAGAAGACTAAAGTTGTGAATTATGGGAGATTGAGTGACTTCGTATATAAAGATGGAATTTTGAAATTTGGGAAGAGAATTTGTGTTCCCGATATACCTGATCTAAAAATGAAATTTTTGGATGATTCTCATAGTTCTAATTTCTCTATACACCCTGGTAGCACTAAGATGTATAGATATTTGAAGGAACATTTTTGGTGGGACAACATGAAGAGAGAGATTGCTGATTTTGTGTCAAGATTTATGGTTTGTCAACAAGTGAAAGTTGGAAGGAAACAACCTGGAGGAGTATTGCAACCTCTATCCACACATAA
This sequence comes from Viscum album, assembly GCA_963277665.1. Lineage (NCBI taxonomy): Eukaryota > Viridiplantae > Streptophyta > Magnoliopsida > Santalales > Viscaceae > Viscum > Viscum album. Next base: position 252,044,791 of record OY728129.1, on the reverse strand, counting down.
GTGGAAATGGGATAATATCATGATGGACTTTGTCATGGGACTAACAAAGACTCCTAGAAGGAACGATGAAATATGGGTCATTGTTGATCGTCTTACCAAGTCAGCACATTTTATTGCTATAAGAGAAGATCTACCACTTGAACGTCTAGAAAGACTATATATTAATTAAGTTTTGAGACTTCATGGAGTACCCCTATTGATTGTTTCAGATCGTGATCCATGTTTTACATAAAGATTCTGGAAAAGTCTTCAGAAGACCCTAGATACTGATATTCGTTTAAGCACTACCTACCACCCACAAACTGATGGACAATCAGAACGGACTATTAAAACATTGGAAGACATGTTGAGGTCTTATTCACATGATTTTCAAGGAATGTGGGATCAGTATTTACCTATCGTAGAATTTTCCTACAACAATAGATTCCATTAAAGTATTCATATGGCACCTTATGAAGCATTTTATGGGAGAAGATGTCATACACCAACTTGCTGGGATAATGTTGGTGAAAGAAAGATCATGGGCCCAGAACTTGTTGAAGAAACAATGGAGAAGGTGAATATTATATAGAACCATATCAAAATAGATCAAATTAAGAAAAAGAGCTATGCTGATAACCGAAGTAAGGATTTGGAGTTTCAATAAGGTGATCACATTTTCTTAAAGGTATCTCCATGGAAGGGTATTATACGATTCAGTAAGAAGGGAAAATTAAGTCCCGGGTATATTAGACCTTTTGAAATTCTGGAACGAAATGAATCTATAGCTTACTGTTTGGAAATGACACCAAGTCTCTCCAAGGTTCACAATGTGTTCCACGTGTCAATGTTAAGAAAGTACATGCTAGGCCCAACACATGTACTAACTTATGAAGAAGTAGAACTTGAGCTTGATCTATCTTATTGTGAAGAGACTATCAAGATTCTTGATACTAGAGAACAGGTATTGAGAAATTGGACGACTTGTCTGGTAAAGGTTCTATGAAGGAACCATAAGATGGAGGAAGCAACATGGGAGCCTGAGGAGCTTATGTTAAAGACATACCCGAATATTTTTAGGTAATATTTTGTGAATTTTGAGGATTAAATTTTTGTAAGTAGGGGAGAATGTAACACCCCAAGGTTTTGAAAATAAATATAGAATGAAATTTTATAATCTATCCATTAAACACAACTTTTCCTCTTCTATGTTTTGAATTTCAAAAAATGGTCATCTAGAGTTGTGTTCAGTAAGTCATTTGGAGTTTGATAGAACAAACTTGATTTTTGGTGAATAGTAACATACCATTATGAATAGTAATATGACCCTTATGAATAGTAAATAATAATATTATTTTATTTTTTAAGGAAATAAGATAATGATATCTTAATTAGTTTTTCAATGAGAAATAAAACTAATTGCACTTTAAGATTGTTATTTTTCGAATTAACTATGACCTTATTTGAAAATTAAATTAATAATATTTAGAAAATTATTTTTGAAAAATGGATTTCAATTTTGAATTCTACACGTCTAAAAATGGTAGGGGTGAATTTTTGGGATTTTAATGAAATTCTTGAATTTTTGATGAATAGTGAAATACGATAAAATACCTTATATACAAATTATCAGGTAAATACACTATTTATGACATCATAAGTGATGCAAGGACACTTAGTTCGAACTCAAATGAACTTATTACTATTAGGGGTCACATGAAACCACAATATTGGTTGTCTTGAGGGAAATAATAAAACAATGAATTAAATATTCAAAATTTACTCATCTCTTCCACTATAAAAACCCCTCACCACTCCCTCTTCTCTTTACTTCTCTAAGCCTTGAAGCTTCTCAAAGTTCTGCCCAATTACCCTTCCCTAGTCTCTCTCCACGTCCAAGAATCTTATGGTCTTTCCAAAAGACCAAAACCCCTTCCCTTAAGGAGTTTCTCAAGGAGGTTATTCAAGAGGTAAAGCACCTTTTTTTTCAATTGGTTTCATTTAAATTTATCTTCTTTTTCTATCCTCTACTCACCTCCTCTATCCAAATGATCATGATAACTCTAGTATCATCTATATACTAGAATTATATCATGTTAAGGGAAGAACCATCATAAATATTCTTACTCCCTCCATTTTATTTTTATAAACGAAATCAACGTCCATGAGGTTCCAATTTATAGCCTTCGTGGATGACGAAGTTTCGTTCTTAAATTTCTTCTTCATTACTGGTCATGACACCATATTTATGGTTGAACCAGACTATAATATATGTTTCATAACCTAATTAATATTCAGGAACCAGAATATGTACATATAATTAAATTATATGATAAAACTAGTTAATAATATTCCAAATACCGCAGAATAATCGAAGTGGTTGTCATCTATTTATTCATCGTCATTCCATGTAACCAAATGATATAAATGACCATTATCAATTATTTATGTTCATTAATAATATATAATTCCAATCCTGGTGATTTATAACCATTACACATGAACATCATTACTTAAAACCAAGTGAACCGAATATGAAAATAAAGGAAATGAACACTCCAGAACGACGAAATTCAATACATTAACTTATCAATAAAGACATAAATGAACTAACTATAATTATGGTAAACTAAATAAATTTCTAATAGGTTCTGAAATAAGTTATTAAAAAGTATAATTTCATATTTTAGGAACTTAAGTACAAGAGCAGAACACATTTGGAGTTAAGGTAAGGGTTTTTTCACCCGAACATCCATTTTCATTCAGCATACTTTCATTGTCTAATTAACTAAATGAAATTATTATGTATTGTTATTTACTCATCATATATTCTGCTTGAGTATCATATTTATGTTTAAAAACCAGAACCCTTCCTTATTTTAGGGATAATTACATATTTTAAAAGGAACTTTCAAAATTGTTTCCAAAATACAAACCTGATTCAAGGGAATTTATCCAATTCATATCTATTTACAAGGGCAATCTATAATCTATTTTTGGAAAAAATTATATTTATAAAAATTCTCATTTTATTATGAAAATACTATCTTACTTCACTTCTGGTTTTATACAAAGATTTTCCAAAAGAACTCTTCTTTTCAAAATAAAAGAGTATTTATCTCAAAATTTCTTAATGATTTTATAAGAGTATTTTCGTTTGATTCAATGATCTTGTTGATTCCATGATATTATTGGGTTTAATCATTTATTAAGTCATAGACCATATTTTATTTATTGGTTTATGACTAACTCTATTGTGGATGATCTATCCTAAAACCATTCACCATATTACTCGGAATGGTTAGTGTTTTATGTTTAATGATTGGGTAAAGTTAGTTACATTTCATATGATAGTTTCAATATAAATGTATATGTTGTTTATGTTGATCCCCACTCATATTAGGAATATATTGGACTTATTATGTGATGGTTGGGGCCTGCTATATCCCCTCGATGTATTGGTAGGTATCATGAGACAAACTATGGTCTTGGCATGAGGCCTTGACAAAATGATTATTTTATAGTCCTAGCACAAGGCTTGGAAAATATGGTTATGATGTCCGACATATTCAATTCCCTCATTACGAAGATAGTAATTGAAAGTTCATGTGGTTATTCAACTAGTATAATGCCAATTATTATGTTTTATTATGGCATTATTTACTCAGCGCATATTCCTTCCATAATGTGTTTCAAGTTTATTATTAAAGGCATGTGTTTTCAATTATTCACCATGTCTAATGTTTATATTATCTTCCGTTGTATTGCTTACTCTTACTAAGCATTTGAGCTCAACCCTTTCTTATGTTTCATTTTCTCAGGACATAAAGAAGTAATTTATGAATGACTTGCAAACATAATCTAGGAGATGTGATGTTTCTAGTGGAACAAAATAGTGTTTTGTTTCCCTTCATGTTGTAATGTTAAACTTATGTATATAACTTGTTTCTAATAATAATAAACTACTCAGTCCTTAGGGATTCGTATTCCTTGTTTGTATGCTAATGAAATCAAATAAGGCACCAGTTCCGGGAAACTGGGGCCAGGTACTTGCACATGGAACCACCTACCTTTGAAGCCTAATTTCCCAAAAATTGGTGCGAAACTCCAATCGCACCATGAACGCACAACATAAAGAACAAATTGAACCCTAAAATTAGAATTAGAACTAAAATGAATCAAAATCAAACCCTAGAAAGGACCCAACCCTCTGAACAACCAAAACTCAAGAAGGGAAAAAAAGAGAAGAGACTCCACCAGAGGGGGTTGCGTGCATGGATGAAGGGAGAGGCTCTGATAGGGAAGCTGGAGCTGGAGAGGCTGTTGGCCTGGAGCAGGGGTGCGATGCTGGGTTTTCAAGGGAGGTTGCACAACGGTGCGATCCAACCTGGCAGGGGGTCGGGGCGACAGCATGAGCCGGCCTAGCGGGGGGGGGGGGGGGGTAGGGAGGCAGCGTGATGCCAGACATGGGGGGGGGGGGGAGAGTTGGGTAGGAGGGGGGAGAGCCGCCGAGCTGTGTAAGAGGGGGGGAGCTGTTAGGGTTTCAGGTGGGTGGGGGGATCCGACGGGAAAAGGGGGAAAACGAGGGAGAGAATGAGGGGAGGGAAAAAAAGAGAAAGAAAAAAAAGAATAAAAATAAACCTAAGAAAAACTAAAAACAACAACAATAATAATAGTATTATTATTAATAAAAATATTCTTAAACTAAAACCATAACAATAATATTATTATTATCATTAAAACACAACTTATTAAATTATTAACACATTTTTCTCATATTATTTTTATTTTTATTCTTCCACACATTTAATTTTATTTAACTATTATTAATTCATTTTATTTGGTTATTTGAACAAAATCTGGGTCACACAACATCCCTGGAGAAGCCGCATGACTTCGCAATTATGATTTACCTGTGCATCGCATGCTGACAAGCCTCAAAAAACTCATTTATCGACAAAAAGACCAAATTCAACTGGGATTCAGCCCGCACCTCAGCAGTGCATTTCAAAGTAAAATAAAATAAAATAATATAAAAAACATTAAATTATTTTAATATTAAAAATAATAATTATTATTACAATATTAATAACATCTTAATTAATCTTTATATTCTTAACACTATTAATAATAATAATATTCTCAAACAATATTATTATTTTTGTCATTAAGGAAATTTATTAAATTATTATTAAACCTTATTATTTTTATTTTTATCATCATTTTATTTCACATCATTATTCCATTATTCTTTTATGTTTTAATTTATTTTGAAATCCGAGTAGGTCACACGGTCTCAGAACCGTGCCCTACACGTGCACCCGGTGACGCCAAACCAAAAACGTGTGCTTTTATGAACCATAATCCAAAATTTTTAAACACTCGTTCACCCAAAACCCAATGAAAAAAAAAGGATAGAAAATAATAAAATAAAATAAATTGAAAAAGTCAGGGTGAGATAATTCTCTCTACCATATGTTGTACATCTCGAACCTCTCGTTGTTTGATTTTCATGATCACAATCACTTTCTTTTTTATCTAACATTGTGTTTTAAGTGTTTGTGTTGATAGGCATTTGATTGCCAAGAAGTTGACCAAGGAAGAGGCAGAAATGGACTGAAATTCAGTCCACCGGCCGACCGGTGGCTTCACCACCGGCCAGCCGGTGGCACCCAGACTCAAGGGGTAGCTACTGCCTCCCCACCGGTCGACCGGTGGCTCTGCCACCGGTCGACCTGTGGCACCCAGCACAAATAGTGAGACCTACTGTCTTTCCACCGGCCAGCCGGTGGCTCCTCACCGGTCGACCGGTGGAGCCTGGATCAAGACTCTTCTTCTCTATCAAGGCACCGGCCAGCCGGTGGAGATGTACCGGTCAGCCGGTGGCCCCTGGACAAGAATCCTATGCCTTTTTGCACACACCGGCCAGCCGGTGGGACTGTACCGGCCAGCCGGTGGACACAGTCAAACTAGCCGTTGGGCTGTTGACCATCCTGTCCACTTGACTCCCAACGGCTCCGAAGACCTCTCCAACGGCTCCGAAGCCTCCCCAAGGGTTCCTAGCCTATAAATAAAGGCTGAGGAAGCCCCGGACAATTACCGGAACACTTGTGAAGCCAACGGACATATTTTGGATCAATTGGCCAACCTCCGGCGACTTCCTTCAAAGGAACCCCAAGAGCTCCAACAACTTCCACATCCAAGGAGCTCCACTCAAGAAGCTTGGGAGAGCACGCCCATCAACTCCATCATCCATTGGCGCCCGAGTCTTCCCAATTACGGGTTTTATTGCATTTATTTATTTTGAGCTTAAAATTGGGTTTGTGCCTACAAACCCCAACCCTTTTCTCTTCCCCCCTTCTTTTGGGTTTCACACCACCACTAAGGTGTGAAGAGGTTGTCAAGCCTTACCTTGTAAAAGGCTTGAGATCGGTGAGCTAGTCTTCACCCGTAAAAAGACTAGTGGGTTATTGCTTAACCATTAAAAGCATTGGGTTCTTGCTAAACCAATAAAAGCAAGCTGTAATAGGTCCTAGTGCTACCTCAAAGCCTAGTGGGTTTCTTGCTAAAACCATTGAAAAGCAAGCGGTAGGAATCTCTCAACGGTTGAGTTGGGAGCGGAGACGTAGGCCGGGTTTTTGGCCGAACTCCGTTATCAATTTGCGTGTCTTGCCTCTTTATTTCCGCTGCACTTTACTTTGATTTTTAATTTGTTTTTAAATTTTTTAAAAGGCAATTCACCCCCCCTCTTGCCACCATTCCCGCTTTTTTCCGACCCAACAATTGGTATCAGAGGGAACTTTGAATAAATCCCTAACCCGGTTTCAAATTTAAGATCCATTTAGATGGCATCAACTTCTTTCGCCCCCGAGGGCTACTCATTGGGTCGGGCTCCATTTTTTGATGGGACCGACTATAATTATTGGAAAACCCGCATGACCACCTTTTTGAGAAGTATAGGATATCCCATTTTTAAAATAGTCATGCAAGGTTACACTCTCTCTTCCCCCGACGAATCCAAATGGACCCCCGCCGATATTAAAAATTTTGAGCTTGATGGCAAAGCCATGAATGCTCTTCATTGCGGGTTAGATAGAAATGAATTTAATCGTGTATCCACTTGCACCTCCGCACATGAAATTTGGAAGCTTTTAGAAGTGACCCATGAAGGCACGAATAAAGTCAAGGATACTAGATTAGATATGTATAGACAGGATTTTGAATCTTTTTCAATGCATCCAAATGAGTCTATTTCTGAAATGTTTACACGATTTACTGACGTGTGCAATGGGAGAAAGTCCCTTGGTGATGATGTTTCAGCTGAAACTATGGTGAAGAAGATCCTATGGATCCTACCAAGCAAATGGGCACCGAAGGTCACGGCGATTCAAGAAGCAAAAGACATCAAAAATATGCCGGTAGAGGAGCTCATCGGATCTCTCATGACGTACGAGATCACCATGAGGAGGCAAGCACAAAAGGAGGGCACCCCTATCAAAACTCCAAAGAACATTGCCCTCAAGGTACAAAAAGAAGTAAGCTCCTCCTCATCCTCATCTTCCTCATCTACTTCATCTTCAAGCGGCGATTCGGAAATGGAGAATCTCGCCCGCCAAATGCATAAATTTATGAAGAAGCACAAGAAGAAGAAGCAATCCCGCAAGCACCGAAAGCAAGAACCCACCGCAAGATCCGAGCCCAAGGTGAAATGCTACGGGTGCGGCGAAAAGGGCCATTACAAGCCCGATTGCCCACTCAACAAAAAACGGGCCACGCCAAAGGAAAAAGGAAAGAAGAAGGTCCTCAAGGCCACATGGAGTGACACCTCCTCTTCATCATCATCCTCCTCTTCCTCGAGCGACAACGGTAACAAATGCCTAATGGCATTCCATGAGGTAACATCATCCGACTCCTCCTCTTGTTCTTCAAATTCCAATTCTTTAAATCATCTATCCTATGAAGAACTCTCACATGCTAGAGACCAATTAGAAAATGGTTTTCATGAGCTTTCTTCAAAATTTGTTTCTTTGAAAAAGTCTTTCAAAAAACTCTCTTCTGAAAAAGAACAACTTCTTAAAGAGAAGGAAGAGTTGACCCTTAAAATCCAAAATTTTCCAAATGTTGATTCCATGGAATCAACCATCAATGACCTAAGGGAGACCCTAGCTAAGTTCACCCAAGGGGAACAAAATTTGAACAATATCCTAGGTTCCCAACGAATTTCTAGAACCACCCAAGGGCTAGGATATTCCAATATAGCTTCCTCCTCCCATGCACCCACTGTTTTTGTAAGGGGGAGCTCTAGTTATAAATTTTGTAATTATTGCAAGAAGCCCGGGCACCTTATTTATGAATGTAATTGTAAAAATGCCCGTTATGGCCAACCCAAGTCTTTTTACTTTTCCGATGAATTTTATAGGAGAAGACCCGCTATGAGACAAGTTTGGATTGAAAAATCCCTTCTTGCGAGTCTCTCCGGGCCAAAATTTATTTCCTTCCCCCGGTGATTTATTGTTCTTATTTAGGGGGAGTTAGGTTCTTTTAAGCCTTTTTGTGAATTAAAAAATTTCATTCAAAATTCTCATTTCAAATTTTTTATTCAAAACTTTCGATTCAATCTTTCATTTTCAACTCTTGGTTTCAATTGTTTTTTGATTCAAAACTTTCAATTCAAACTGTTATTCAAATTTTCAATTCAAATTTCAAATTTCAATTGATTTTCAAATCTCAAATCTTGTTTTTCAACGCTTTCCCTCAATCAAGTTTTATGCCCCACTCTATTTTGATAATCACAAAGGGGGAGAATTTCTTGATTGATTGGGGGAGAAACTTTTTTGATCATGCTTTGCTTTACATTTCATTTTATTTAAGCATTCCTTTCAATTCATGTTTTTACTTTAATTGTTTAAGTGATTGTGATCATCAAAATAGGGGGAGATTGTTGTACATCTCGAACCTCTCGTTGTTTGATTTTCATGATCACAATCACTTTCTTTTTTATCTAACATTGTGTTTTAAGTGTTTGTGTTGATAGGCATTTGATTGCCAAGAAGTTGACCAAGGAAGAGGCAGAAATGGACTGAAATTCAGTCCACCGGCCGACCGGTGGCTTCACCACCGGCCAGCCGGTGGCACCCAGACTCAAGGGGTAGCTACTGCCTCCCCACCGGTCGACCGGTGGCTCTGCCACCGGTCGACCTGTGGCACCCAGCACAAATAGTGAGACCTACTGTCTTTCCACCGGCCAGCCGGTGGCTCCTCACCGGTCGACCGGTGGAGCCTGGATCAAGACTCTTCTTCTCTATCAAGGCACCGGCCAGCCGGTGGAGATGTACCGGTCAGCCGGTGGCCCCTGGACAAGAATCCTATGCCTTTTTGCACACACCGGCCAGCCGGTGGGACTGTACCGGCCAGCCGGTGGACACAGTCAAACTAGCCGTTGGGCTGTTGACCATCCTGTCCACTTGACTCCCAACGGCTCCGAAGACCTCTCCAACGGCTCCGAAGCCTCCCCAAGGGTTCCTAGCCTATAAATAAAGGCTGAGGAAGCCCCGGACAATTACCGGAACACTTGTGAAGCCAACGGACATATTTTGGATCAATTGGCCAACCTCCGGCGACTTCCTTCAAAGGAACCCCAAGAGCTCCAACAACTTCCACATCCAAGGAGCTCCACTCAAGAAGCTTGGGAGAGCACGCCCATCAACTCCATCATCCATTGGCGCCCGAGTCTTCCCAATTACGGGTTTTATTGCATTTATTTATTTTGAGCTTAAAATTGGGTTTGTGCCTACAAACCCCAACCCTTTTCTCTTCCCCCCTTCTTTTGGGTTTCACACCACCACTAAGGTGTGAAGAGGTTGTCAAGCCTTACCTTGTAAAAGGCTTGAGATCGGTGAGCTAGTCTTCACCCGTAAAAAGACTAGTGGGTTATTGCTTAACCATTAAAAGCATTGGGTTCTTGCTAAACCAATAAAAGCAAGCTGTAATAGGTCCTAGTGCTACCTCAAAGCCTAGTGGGTTTCTTGCTAAAACCATTGAAAAGCAAGCGGTAGGAATCTCTCAACGGTTGAGTTGGGAGCGGAGACGTAGGCCGGGTTTTTGGCCGAACTCCGTTATCAATTTGCGTGTCTTGCCTCTTTATTTCCGCTGCACTTTACTTTGATTTTTAATTTGTTTTTAAATTTTTTAAAAGGCAATTCACCCCCCCTCTTGCCATCATTCCCGCTTTTTTCCGACCCAACACCATAAAGCTTTCCATCCCCAGAAAGCCACAACTAAGGCTAAGATCCAAAGTAGAAACGATACACCCCTTAAGATTCAAAGAGGTTCCTGATGGAAAAAAAGTGAAAGGAGGTAAAAGAATCATGCATAGAGAAAGTGAATTTAATGAAAACCTCAAGAAACCTGTAAAAAGTATTTTTGCTAAGTGTCTCCCGCCCCAAAAATCCAGGACACCTCTAGTTTATTAATCAAGGAAAGAAACTTCAATACGGGGGGGGGGGAATAGACTCCCCACCATAAGAAATTTATCAACACCCGAGACGAGACTGGAAAAACGACACTGGGAGGCCCGAACGGACTCCCCACCATAAGAATAGGGCAATATTAGCTTATTTATAGGGAGTTTTAGTGAGGCCCCCAATGGGTCTCACAATAGTTGGCACTAATAAAAACACACGGACTCAGAGGCTTCCCGGCACTGAACCCACACCCCAAAAAAGGATGGGGAGGGAGAGGCCCAACCATTTGGCATTAATACTAAAACCAAAGATAAACCAATGTCTTAACATCCCTAGATAATCACTATTCAACTTTGTGACCGATTTACCCAACAGACCCCATAAGGACATATAAAAGAAATTACATTCGGTGAGACGCCACCCTCGGGACTCGAAGGTAACAAGAATACCACACCTCGTCATATCCATGAGAAACACCACACACCCAAATAGGCCATTCGGGATGGAACCACCAGAAACAATTTAAACCACCTTCACCTTCAATACTGATGACAATATTGGACTCACCTGTTTTGATAATCCCAAATCATGTTTTGATAATTCCAAATCTTGTTGTCATTTTATGTGAGAACCATGTTTTCATTCTATGCTAATTATGTTTCATTAATATTTCCTGTTTCTATAGAGTAATATTCATATACTCTCAATATCACTGCTTAATTGGTTAAGCTTAGTATGCAAAATTTATCTAAGTACAAAGGTCACTGATACAATGTCACCGATACAAGGTCATCGTTACAAGGTCATCGTTACAAGGTCACTGCTACAAGGTCACTGTTACAAGGTCACCATTACAAGGTCACCGCTACAAGGTCACCGTTACGAGGTTACCAATGCAAAGTTACCAATACAAGACTACCGCTGAAGGTTACCGATGAAAGGTTGCAGTTGGAGGTTGCCGATGTACACCTACTGATTGAATCCAACCGATGCGAAGGCTACCGTTACCAGTCTACCATAATCTTCTACTCCATACTTTTTCAAATTCTTATGATTATTTTAACGATCATATTTTTCTAACTTTAATGCTTCTGACTTAATTAATTCTTATTGTATACATATCAGGAGACCATATCTTGACAGTATGAGGTACGATAAAGATTTCACGTGATGTACCTACTCCTATTGTCAGACCCCAAATACGACAGAAGAAGAACGAGGAAGAAATATATATATATATATAAGCACAGAGAAAAAAAAGGTGCAAGTAGCATGTCTAGAAGTTGAATGCATTACTGAAGGACAAGAAGAAGAACACTTCAGTGCATATATGGAGAACCCAAAAATCTTCATGAAGATCTCTTTGAAGAACATACTCAAGGTTGTACTGCTGTGCTTCATAAACTCCCTTGTAACAAGAAGTTGAACATCTCAGTACCTGGAAGCTAGTACCTAAAATTTGCGACACTCTGTTTCTGGAGGAAACTTGGAGAGAAGAAACAAAACCTCTATTTTCTCAACTCTAAGAAGTCCAGAGCTGATCTGAGAACACATAGAGCATTCTAAACTCCATCCTATTTTCTCTGGCCCTACTGTGTTTCTTATTTTACATTTTTGAGAAGTGTGTGTTTGTTACACATACACTGTCTCCTATGATTTAACTGGGGGATACTAAAAATCTCTACTCAAAACTATATAAACTTTTGTTTCCCATGCATAACTTTGGAAGAATCCTTGTGTGTCTTGGTTTCTTGTTTTCCCACATAGAACTATGGTAGAGGTTTTAGAACTTGGACAGTTTGTAGAAACTATTGTAAACCCCGAAACAAGTTGTGTATCAAGTTTATGTATACAAACTACTTGATGGAAGGTGATCACCAAGTGGGTAGGACTAAGTCTTGGCTTGAGACTGAACCTCTTGTTTTACTTCACTGTGCACTACATTTTGATTATACTCTGTTTTATCTCTTTCCCACGGCTTACATTAGCTAAAACATAAAACTGTTTTTCTTTCACTTTGATAGTTATTTTTGGTTAGTGTGTGTATTTGTTTGATTTAGTAAAATTGTTTCAAAAGTTGGAGAAGTGTTTCTTAATATTTCAACTGAGGACTAATCACACTTTGAGAAACCTGTTGACCAATTAGACATCTACATCTCTACTGCCTTAATTAACTGGGCCGTTTTCAAAACATGGGGGATATTTTTAATAAAGTTTTTTAACAGAAATTTTAAGTAGGAACTCAATTCACCCCCTCTTGAGTATCTACTCTGACCAACATTTGGTATGATAGGGTTTCTTTATATTCAAGCTTTCAAATTATTTTCAACTTTGATTTTAGTTGTATCTTAAAGATCTTAAAATTTTTGTCATATCTAAATTTTTCATTTCTTTAAATTCTAAGTTACTATGGAAACTAGAGTTGAGGGAGCTACTACTAACATGCCACCTTTCTTTAATGGTAATAACTATGCTCAGTGGAAGTTGAAATTGAAAATGTATCTAGAAAGCATGTGACCTGAAATCTAGGACACAATTAACGAACAACATGTATTGCCTACTACTGCTAGGGAAACATGGTCTCAATTGATAAAAGCCACATATAATAATAACTATAAAGAAATGAATGACTTATACTATTCTCTAGGTGATGAGGAATTCAATAGAATATCTTCTTGTAAAACTACATATGAAATTTGGGATACTTTAGCTGTTTCTCATGAGGGAACAACCAATGTTAAAGAAATGAGATTAAATACATACACTATTAAATATGATAATGTTATAATCAAGCCTGATGAACTTATTTTTGAAATGTATCTTAGGTTCAATGAAATAGTGAACACCATGAGTCTTCTTGGAAGACCAGTGAAAAACAAGGATCAAATCATGAGACTCCTTATATTCCTACCTAACAAAAGGATATGAACCTCTATTTCTATTCGATAATCTTATGACATAGGCAAACTTCCAGTGAAGGAACTAATTGGGAAGCTTATGATGTATGAAGACGAACTTAATGTGAATCACGAAATAGGAGAATAACCAAGGATGAAGTCAATAACATTAAAGAATTCAACCTCAAAGAGCAAATATAAAGAAAAAGTTCAAGTTCCTATAGACATTTCCACTAGTGAAGAGTCAGATTCAGACAGTGATGAGGAGATGAATCATCTTGCAAGGAGATTCAAAAAGTTATATCTAAGGAAGAAATTGTTTTGGAAGTCAAACTACAAGGGAAAGTATGATAGTAAAGGAAAATGGAAGAAAGAAAGAAAATATAATGACAACTAAAATGAAAAAATTTGATATGAGTGAAAACGAAAAGGTCATGTGAAGGAAAACTACCCCAAACTTAAATTTAAGAAGAAGTACAAAGAAAAGGGAAAAGGATATAAAAAGGCTATGAAATCCACCTAAAGTGATTCAGAAGATAGCTCCAGTGGATCTGATGCTTCTAATAGTGAACAGAACAATCATGCCAACTTATGTTTCATTATAGAAACATATAAGGTAACACTTAACTCTCCTATACATAATGCCTATTATTCTGGGAATAAGAGTGAGTCACATAATGATGAAGATATGACTAAGGATGAAATATTTCAATACTGTTAAATGCTTGAGGATACCTTTAATGAGATCAAGGACAAATATAAATCATTAAAGAGACAACATGATTTAAATGAAAATTATAAGTCTGATTTGGATATTGAAAAGGAAAAATGTGCCCAGCTGTTAAAAGAAAATACCAAACTCAAATTATCAAATGATCAATTAAAAAGGGATTTTGAAAAATTTACTGCTGGTAGAGATACCTTGACTCAGTTTATAGGACAAAATATTGCCCTAAAATATACAAATGGTCTAGGATATCAACCAGGATAGAGAAAGATTATTAAAACCAAATTTGTTCCAAAATCTGGAAAATTCACAGCTAATTCAAGTTCTGTAACATTTATTAAAAAAAAAATTCTCTAAAGGACCAAACAAAGTGTGTATGTCTCAAAATATATCTACTGATTATAGGAAATCTGTAAAGAAAATATGGGTTACTAAAGTTTTACTTGCTAACCTCTCTGGACCCAAGAAAATATGGGTACCAAAGTTTCACTGCACTTAATCTATTTTGCAAGAAAATCATCTAAGGAGTTCCTATAATACCTTGTGGTACTTAGATAGTGGATGTTCAATACATATGATAGGATATTATTCTTTCTTTAAGAGCCTAATCAAAGTTGATGGTGGACATGTAACTTTTGGTGACAATGCTAAAGGGAAGATCGTTGGTTTAGGCCAAATTGGTAACCCTAATACAATATTAATTTCCAAAGTACTTTTTATTAACGGGTTAAAATACAATCTGCTAAGTATTTACCACTTTTGTGATGATTTTTTTAATTTCAATTTTTAAAATAATGCATGTAATGTTTTTAATTCTAAAAATGATTTAATATTTTCTTCTCTCAGAAATGAGAATGTATATGATGTTTATTTAGATTCTTTAGATAAGAAAAATGTTTCTTGTTTAAATGAATTTCATAAGGAATCCTGGTTGTGGAACAGAAGACTAGGACACTTCAATGTGCACTCACTTAGGAAACTGAATATGAAAGGTTTAGTTAGAGACTTACCTAAATTGGAATTCCCTCTACACAAAGTGTGTAATCCTTGTCAAAATAGTAGACAACACAAAGTTTCTTTCAAACCAAAGAAAGAAGTTTCTACTTCTCAACCACTTGAGTTGGTTCTCATGGACTTGTTCAGACTATCAAGAGTTTCAAGTTTAAATGGGAAGCAATATGTTTATGTTCTTGTAGATGATTTTTCTAGACACACTTGGGTATACTTTTTGGATCACAAAAGTGAATCTTGTTCTTATTTTATCAAATACTCCAAGTTTGTAGAAAATATTTGTGGACTTAGAATTAAGACCTTGAGAAGTGAATCATGGCTGTGAGTTTGAAAATCAGAAGTTTTAATCTTATTGCTCACACAATGGCTATAGTCACAATTTCTATACTCCTAGAAAACCTCAACAGAATGGAGTCATGGAAAGAAGAAATAGGAATCTTCAAGAGATTTCCTGAACTATGCTTAGTGAGTATAATCTACCTATTTATTTTTGGGCTGAAGCTATAAATACAGCTTGTTATACCATTAATAGAGTCTTAATTAGACCTGTTCTTAAGAAGACCCCTTATGAACTTTGGAACAATAGGAAGCCTAAGGTTAACTACTTCAGAGTTTTTGGTTGCAAAATCTTTATCCTTAACACTAATGACAATATTGAAAAGTTTTCCTCTAAAAGTGATGAAGGAATTTTCCTAGGTTACTCAATCTCAAGTAAGGCCTATATAGTATTCAATAAGAAAACTAAATGTGTGGAAGAGTTAGTTCATGTCAAATTTGATGAGAATGATCCACATGAACCCAAAACCTCTCTTGAATATCTTGAGGAAGATATGTCAATTCTGGACCTTAATGATAATGATAGTGAACCTCCTATGAAAGTAACAAGTTCTAAGAATCCTCCAGAATCTATATCTATTGAGTCTGAAGCTATAAACAACCACGAGGAGTCTATTTCAACTCTTTCTAGAGGTATTATAACTCTCAATAATCATTTTTAGATGCTGTAATAGGTGATTTAAGTAGAGGGACAAAAACTAGAGATTCTCTGAGAAACTAGGTGGAACATCAAGATTTTCTTTCACAGCTTGAATCCAAAAATATTAATGATGCTATCAATGATGAATTTTGGGTGATGGCTATGCAAGAATAATTAAATGAATTTGAAAGAAACAAATTCTGGGAACTAGTTGAAAGACCTAAGGAAACTTTGACAATAGGCACTAAATGGGTTTTTAGGAACAAAGTTGATGAGTATGGAAATATAGTTAGAAACAAATCTAGGTTAGTTATACAAGGATACAGTCAAGAGGAAGGAATAAACTATGAGGAGAACTTTTTACCTGTATCAAGGTTAGAGGCCATTAGGATACTACTTGCTTATACAGCTCATCTGAATTTTAAACTTTATCAAATGGATATTAAAAGTGATTTTCTAAATGGGTACATAGTTGAGGATGTGTTTGTTGAACAACCCCTTGGTTTTACAAATCCCCATTTTCCAAATCATGTTTTTAAACTTTCAAAAGATTTATACGGTTTAAAGCAAGATCCAAGAGCTTAGAATGCTAGGATCAGCTATTTTCTTATTTCAAAAAGTTTTACTAAGGAATTTCTGATCTTACTCTCTTCATTAAAAGAATTTCCAAAATGTTTTGATAGTACAAATTTATGTAGATGATATAATTTTTGGATCTTCTAAAAATTCTTTATGTACTGATTTTTCAAAAATAATGCAGAATGAATTTGAAATGAGTTTAATGGGAGAACTTAAATATTTTCCTTGGATTTCAAAATTTTCAAACTAAATATGGTATTGTTTTGAATCAAAGTAAATATAATAAAGATCTTTTAAAATGTTTTGGTTTGGATGGTAGTAAAGGTAGTGATACACCTATGAGTACCACTTGTAAGTTGGATGCTAATGAAACTGGTGAACCAGTGTATCAAACCAACTACAGAGGTATGATAGAGAGTCTTCTCTACCTTATATCTAGTAGAGCTAACATTATGTTCAGTGTATGTATGTTTGATTGTTTTCAAGAAACTCTCAAAGAATCTCATTTAACTGCTGTTAAAAGGATTTTTAAATATCTCAAGTTTACTATAAATCTAGGACTATTTTATCCAATAGGAAAAACATTTGATTTAATAAGTTATTGAGATGCTGACTTTACTGGTTGTAAGTTAGATAGAAAAAGAACCTCTAAAACTTGTCACATGTTAGACAAGTCACTAGTATCATGGTGTAGTAAGAAACAGAATTCTGTTGCATTATCTACTGCCGAAGCTGAATATATACCTATTGGTAGTTGTTGTGCTCCAATTCTGTGGATGAAACACACTTTACTAGACTATGGATATCATTTCAAACATATCTCTATAAACTGTGACAACACAAGTGCTATCAACATCTCTAAAAATACAGTATCTCATGCCAGGACAAAGCATATCAATGTAAGACATCATTTCTTAAGATATCATTATCAAAGAAGTGCTATCACTCTTGAATTCATTGGCACTGAACACTAATTGGCAGATATATTTACAAATATTTTGAATTCTGAGAGGTTAAATTACATCAAACACGAGTTAGGTATGATAAACTGATAAGAACTCACTATTAGACCTTACCGATAGAACCTCACCGTTAGACCTTACCGATATGACCTCACTGTTAGACCTTACCGATAGGACCTCACTATTAGACCTTACCGATAGGACCTCACCGTTAGACCTTACCAATAGGACCTCACCGTTAGACCTTACTGATAGGACATCACAGTTAGACCTTACCAATAGGACCTCACCGTTAGACCTTACCGATAGGACCTTACCGTTAGACCTTACCGATAAGACCTCACAGTTAGACCTTACCGATAGGACCTCACCGTTAGACCTTACCGATAGGACCTCATCATTAGACCTTACCGATAGGACCTCACAGTTAGTCCTTACCGATAGGACCTTACCATTAGACCTTACTAATACCTCCTTACTGATAGACGACTTAAATCTGGGACTTTACGTTTTTGTGCTCTCATCCGGAATCTGAAATATTTTCTGCATATTACTTATTCATTTTATCTATTTTATTTTTCCAATCCCTAAATGATAAAATTAAAACATGGATCACTTCTCAATCCACATCAAATCCTCTCCCAAAACTTTTTCTCCCCAATCTCAGAACCTAAACCTCTACTGAAACCTTGAATTAATTCTCTAAACTCATAAAAAAAAGTCTAGGTAGGAGTGAAACATGGTATTTAACACTTTTCCAGTTAAAACTTCTTTAATTACAAAGGAATAATGATTTTTAGGTTTAAAGCATGATTATCATTTTGAAAAATCTCTCCTAGAAAAGTGAGAAAAATAAAAAATTCAAGTTGATCACAAGTGAAATTGTGAGAAACCCCCCACACTTAAAATGAGATAGTTTCCCTACTATCAATGAAATATAGGTGGGAGTGGTGTGGCTGTGATTTTTATAGATTTTGAAATGGCATATTGGATAAAATGAAAATAAGAGGGAATCAAGAGCTCACTAGGAAAAGTGGTATGACATGGGGGTGTTTGTACTATCATAACATGAATATCCAGTGTACCTAAAAAAGTGTTAGATAAGGAAATACATCACTAGATAACAAATATTAGTCCACAGGTATAAACACCTGGAATAGTAGATAAAAGGAAGGCACACAGAGTGAGAAACCAAGAGAGTCATTTTATTTAAATGTTGATAAGTTTACAATGTAGCTTCATGAAATAAAAAAATGAAAAATTAAAAGGGAATGAACTAGACACAACAAATAAGACACGAGAAAATAGAGATGAACTATGGGTTGCCTACTATAATGTTCTAAATAAACATCATCAGTTAGATAGGTGGATGAATATTGTTGTCAGATTGTCCACCAGCTCAATTGATTATTTTCCTCTTACATCTGCTAGAGGATATGTCCTAAAACTCACATGGTCTCTTATGAGGGTTGATTACTTCGGGATCAACCATGTGAGTATGGATGAGGCATGGAAAAAATGGAATCATTGGTCACAAAGGCTTCTGCTGTTGGTGAATGTCAAAAGATTGCTCATGAAGTTGTTGGGAAACATCTATGATTTGCTCTCATACCCTTTGTTTTAAGACTGATGGAGGGACTAGACCACTGTGTATAGAAGATGATTCTGAAGATCTTGACATACTAAAGAAAAGAAATGTAAATCAAAACATAACAGAACATAAAAATTAAATCCCAAGTATATATAGATATCGAAAAGTCCATACAAGGTTGGGAAATAAAATGATGAAAATAAAACCACCCCAAGTACATGGAATGGTCCCAAAAATACCAAAAGATAGATCAAAGATAGATCATAGAGCTATTCCAAAAATCTCCTTGAGAGTTATCCCACTGCCCGATGTCTTGGTCAACTGGTCAGGCATATATGCTTCAGCAGTAGCAGTAGTAGAGGATAGATGGGTGGTGGTGATGGGCATCTTGGATGGGGTGGGTAGTAGTGAGGTACCGATCCATATGGGATCCTTGTATATGGAAACTAGATCAATGAATGGTACCTCAAGAAGGATATCAAGGGAAATTCCCTTTCCCTACTGATCTTGATCTGCTAGAAACACCTACTGGTCAACATGGTCGGTGAGATTGGGGGGAAGGTCTAGCTATCTAGAAGGGGTGGTGGAATAGTGTAAGATGATGGGTCATATGGGATGGGTGAGAGTGATGGTGTAAATTTAAGAGTATTGATGAATGAGATATAGATATAGGTAATGATCTAGATAAGATTCTATAGGATGAACTACTAGAGACTCCACAAATCTGCAGGGGTAGGATGGGTGGTAGCTATGATGAAAGATGGTCTGGGTGGAGGTGGTGTTGTGGTTTAAGTTGGGGGATGGGCTGGTGGGTCTGCTACTGCTCCAGTATGCTACACCTAAGGTGCAGGCTCCTGGATACCTAGTGCCCAAAAATATAAGTCACCCTCCTTGACCAACATCTTCATCTTGTGAAGGAGTACAAGATCGATCATCTCTAGTTTTCCAATGGAGGTGTGGGGTTGATAAGCATAAAAAAATACCAGTTACCTAGCCAGGTGGGTGATGAAAGATACACCCATGAGTGTGCCTCATGTCTTCTATGCCAGGTTCCTATAATACTGAGAAAACTGGGTGGCCATGTTGACGACTGGGCTACCCATGGCTACTTCATGAATAATAACATCCACCTGGATGAAACTGCCATGACCCTCTGCCCGGGAAAACCAACCATGTGCCATGGATCTAGGTAATATGTGGAAAGATGGACCTCACAACTGAGTGGATTTGGTGATGCATGGGTCATGATGTGACTGAGGGTCATGGTCTATCATATGAAAAAACTACATAGATATTTCATGAGGTGGTTATAGATGAAGTGTTAGATAAATGTATAAAATGAAAAACTCCTTGGTATAGATTCCAAGCCCAACCCCAAACTCAGCAAAAGACAACTCATGTGGGAGGCCACCTAGGTGGAAACAAAGACTGTCGTTGCCCATCTCAAAGGTGAAAAAAACTCAATAAATAACTCCCTATATGTCTCTTTAAAGACCTCAACAATGGTGCCAATGTAAAGATCCTCTAGGAGGTCAGAGATAGCATCTGCAATATTCAGCTGGGAGAGGATCATCATGTCTAGGGTCTTATTTGTTTGCATGGGATTTGCTTGTAATCTGAGAAGATTAACCCGGTGAATTGGGTTGGAGAAACATAATATGGGGTGTAGGTGTAGGTCCTCATCACTAGAATTTGTGGTGGTGTTAGACCACACCAGAGGGATTAGTGCCGTGTAGGTGGTTGCTGGTGCAGAAGGTTTGTCTGCGGTGGTCCACAGATGCTTGGATGTGGGCTGTTCCTTAGACAGTGAGGATGAGGAGAAGGAATATATAGTGGAGTAGAGTTATGACTGTTTGGTGAATTCCATCGATATAGGAGGGTTTGGGGAATGTGATGGTGAGGGAGAGGGAGGGGTGTTAGGCTGGTGAGGGAGGGGAGAGGGTTGGGGTTCCACAAGATGAGGGAGAGAAGTGGGGAGACAAGGCATCAGGGGAAGAAGGTATGAGTCATGACGTTGCGGGTCGCGACCTACAATTTTTTAAAAACTGAACTGAAAGTGTTCATGAAATGTAATACTTGGTCACATCATGAATTGGAGTACTGTTTAATTTTTTATCGACCAAATAGATACATGTTGTGAACATGAGGTACATAATGTGTACTTAGCTATGATTTTCCCAATTTTCTTATTTATTTCTCACTTCATCTTCCTTCAAACTGCATATTTGTTGTCAACAATCCTAATCTAACATACCTAAAGAGTTCCCAAACTGGATTTCATCCTGGTCAGTTCTTCCTTTAAATTCAGTATCTTGACTCTTTTTATGTTTAGTGTAACTTGAGGTTGAGTACACAATCTTCAAGGAATGGTTCCTGAATGATATTCAACCTTTGACCATTTACTTTGAATAGTGGTTCTCCATCTCATTGAATTTCAATTTTTCCATAAGAAAAAATGTGGATATCCTCAAAAGGACCAAAACATCAGGACTTAACTTCCCTAGGAATAATTTTAATCTTAAATTAAATAGAAAAACCTTGTTCCCTGGAATAAAGGTATGTCTTGTAATTCATTGGTCATGCCACTTTTTTATTTTTCCTTGTAAATCCTGGTGTTTTCAAACATATATTTCCTTATTTCTTCAAAAAAAATTAATTTCAATAACCCTTCCTCTATAGACTTTCCTAAATATAGATTCATCTTTTAAATTTTCTAGAATGAACAATGTTACAATTCCACTGGAAGATGACATGGTTTACCGTAAACCAGTCTAAATGGGGTGGTTCCTATGAGTGTTTTCTACGCAGTTTGGTATACCCATACTATATTGTCCAATTTCAGGCTCCAATCACTTATACTGGTGTTGAAGTCTTTTCAAATATTGGTTTCACCTCCCTATTTGACAATTCAACTTGCTCGCTTGTTTGTGGGTGATAGGGGGTTCCAGTGCTGTAGCGAATGCCATATTTTTGAAGCATTTTTCATACTGGCTGATTTGGGAAATGTGTTCCGTGATTACTAATGAGTATTTGTGGAAATAAAAAATGTGTAAACACATTATATTGAATAAATTTCATGACTACCTTTTTTGTTTCATGTGCTATGGGTTTAGGTTCAACCCACTTGGAAACATACTCTACTGCAACTAGAATGTAATTCTTACCATGTGACAAGGGTAATGGTCCCATAAAGTCAATACCCTAGATGTCAAAAACTTAAACTTCTAGAATAGGGTTTTGTGGAATCTAATTTATTTTACTAATGTTCCCCATTATTTGAAATCTATCACATTTATGACAAAATCCCATAGCATCATGATGCAATGATGGAAAAAAATATGATTTGTAGGATATTTTCCACTTTGCGCTATGGTCCATGACGGACACCATTTGGTGATATATGGAACATTTCGATCACATTTTGTATCTCTTCCTCTAGGATGCAGAGTCATAAAAGGCCATTGACACAACACTTGAATAGAAAGGGTTCATCCCAAAAGTGGTGTTTGGCATCAGATAGAAACTTCTTATGTTGCTGGTATGAGAGGTCATGATGGAGATATCATGTGGCAAGATAGTAGGCCATGTAAGAGAACCAAGGATGGGTTTTGAAACTAAATAATGTCTCATCTAGAAAATATACTTCAATATCGGTCTTTTTCTTCTTCTTTAATGATGGTTAGGGGTAATTGTGAGAGGGGTTCAGTAATGACATTTTCCGTCCCTTTGGTGTCCTTGATTACGACATCAAATTCTTACATCAAAAGAATCCAGAGTATCAATCTTGGATTTCCATCTTTCTTATTCATTAGGTATCAAAGGTCTGCATGGTCTGTATGGAAAATTACATTTGCTAGAATGAGGTATGAACAAAAATTTTCAAAGGCATATATGATGGTTGGGAGTTCCTTCTCTATAGATGTATAATTTATCCGGGATTCATATAATGTGTGGCTGGCATAATAAATTTGGAAGAAGATGTTTTCAATATGTTGTCCGAGCATAGCTCCTATATCAAGGTCATTGTCATTACACATAATCTCAAACTCTTTTTCCTAGTTTGGTGTAATGATAATCAGAGATACAATGAGATTATTTTTTAGTGTTTCAAAAGCTTCTCAATATTTCTTATTGAATTCAAAATGAATTTCCTTTGACAAAAAGTGTGTCAATGGTTGTACAACTTTATCGAAATATTTTACAAATCATATGTAGAATCTAGCATTCTCAAGGAAACTTCTGAAACCTTTTACAATTGATGGTTTCGGAAGATCCTTGATGACCTTGATATTTACAGGAACAACCTCAATGACTTCTTTAGATATTTTTTTCCCATCACAATTCCTCCCTACACAATTAAGTGAAATTTTTCTCAATTAATCACAAATAATTTCTCCTCACAGCATTGGAGAACCAGTTCTAGATTTCTTAGGAAGATATTAAATGATATTCCATATATGGAGAAATCATCCATGAATGTTTTGGGAAATTCTTTAGCCATATCATGAAAGATGCGTTTCATGCATCTTTGGAATTTCACTGGTGCATTTCACATAACGAATGACATGCATCTATACACAAAAGTACCGAAGGGGAAGGTGAAGGTAGTTTTGGGCCAATCAGCAGTGTCTACTGTAATTTGATTGTATCATGAATAAACATCTAGGAAATAGTAAAAATCATGTCCTACTAGAATCTTAAGAATTTGATCTATAAAAGTAAAGGAAAAATGATCTTTCATTATTACTGCATTCAAACATCTGTAGTCCATGAAGACTCTCTATCCAGTGATGGTTCATGTTGAATTGAGTTCATTATCAGCTATCTTTTCTATAGTTAGTCCTCCCTTTCTGGGAACGATTTAGAGGGGACTTTCCCATTAACTATCTGAGATAGGAAATATTATTCCAGCATCCATAAGCTTTATCACTTCCTTCTTTATAACCTCCTTCATTGGTGGCATGATCCACCTTTGAGGTTGTCTTTTTGGTTTTGCATCTTCTTTGAGTAAAATCTAGTGGTTCCACTCTGAAGGATTGATTCCCTCAATATCCACCACCCCAAGAAATTGATTTCTTGCATCTTTTTAATACATCAACCAGTTTTTATTCCTGAGCCTGAGATAGTTCAACATGGATAATGATGAGTAAAGAGAATTAATCTCCTAACTATGAGTAATTCAATTTATTGGGTAAAGGTTTCAATTCAAACATGGTTGTTTGAATGATGGATGGGATAAATGGTGGTACGATATCTCTGGTAAGTGGTTCAATAAATCTGACTTTCTCAAAGTCATAGTCTTCCTCCTTTTCTGAACCTGAATCATTAGACTCTTCCTCAATAACCATGTACTCCCCTCCTTGATGAGTGAGAGAGATGGAATGAAAATCAACCAAATCATCTGAATGTTGTTCAACCTTTATCATATTAAACACTACTTGTTCTTATCTAACTCTAAAGATGATTTTTCCTTGATTAACATCAATCAAGGCCTTCCCTGTTTCTAGGAAGGGTCTTCTGAGAATGATCAGGATATCTCCTTCCTCTTCCATGTCTAAAACTAAAAAGTATGCTAGAAAAATGAATTTTACAACTTTAACCAGAACATCTTCAGGAATACCATATGATTACTTAACTGAATGATAGTCTAACTACAATTCCACTCTTGTAGCCTTGAGATCTTGGAGTCTGAGTTCATGAAAAAACTCATCGATATTAGGTTAATGCTAGCTCCAAGATCAGAGAGCGCTCTTCTAAATTTGCAGTCTCCTATTGCACATAGAATTAAAAAGATTCCAGGATCTCTCATATTTGGTGTGATTTTATATTTTACATAAAAATATCATTCTTCATTTAAGGATATGACTCCTATATCTTCTATCTTTGTCTTTTTTGAAAACAAGTCTTTGAGAAATTTTGCATAAACAGGCATTTGAGCGATTACCTTAGAAAAAGAAATGTTGATATGAAAATTTTTAAACATTTCAAGGAACTTTTCAAATTGAGCCTTCTTCCTACCTTTCCTCACTTTTTTAGGAATGGAAAGAGGTGGCTTATATAGAAGTGGGGCTACATAAATGGGTTCATTCTATTTTTCTAGGTCTTTCCCTTTCTCAGATGGTATTTCTTCTATGTTTTCTAGTTGTTTTTTGGGATCTTCATGTGGCCTTATTTCCTTTGATTTTTATAAATCTAATAATTTTCTACTCCTCATCACTATATCCTTAGCTTCCTCTTGTGGGTATTTCTTAGTGTTATCTGGTAGAGTACCCAATAATCTTTTAGATAAGGTTTTGGAGATCTTCCCCATTTACATCTACAAGTTTATTAAATCTTCTCATTGATTTTTCATTTCTATCTCCTTTGTGGTCATCCTTTGATCTGAATTTTGAACTAAGGATGTCAGGAGGTTCTCTAAGTTACTTTGCAGTGGTGGAGGTGGCTGTTGTGTTCTTTGATGGGTGGGTGGAAATTATTGTTGTTGGGGTCTCATAAAGGGTTTTTGTGGATATGTAAGCTACAATGGTCTCAGAATGGCATTCATTGGTGGATGCCTAGGTGGTACATGGTAGCATAAATGAGCTTGACCACTATGCTGCTGAAAATATCCTTGATTTTTTTGAGGCTATTGCTGAGTAGGCCTCTGCTGAAAAAATGGGTTTTTTGTTGCTGCAGAAATGGTTGACTTTGTTGATTGTAATTAATGTACTTAAAATCCTATGGTTTCTCATATCCTACTTTTTAGTCTTGATACTAGTGAGGTCCACCACACATCTTGCATGACTGGATATCCGTGACTAGGGTAGGAGGGGTTTGTGTGGTTTGTATTTGAAATGAAACAATATTCTGGGTGTGGCCATAAAAACTTGGTTCATTCCACATTGTGGTGGTATATAGTCACCTTTTCATAGACTTGTATTGTGGGATACTTCATCCAAAATAAATATTCCTATGTTAGATTTTTTGAACATTATACCTCCATCAGCGATAGCATCAACAACTATTCGTGGTGCTGGTTAGAGTCCTTGATAAAAGGTTTTCATTTGAATCCAAGTGTCAAGTCCATGATTTGGAAATATCCTCATGAGTTCTTTGAATCTATCCCATGCTTCCCATGAGGATTATCCATCTTCTTGTGAAAAGATCTGAATTTCATTCTAAAGTTTCCAGGTTCGGATCAGTGGAAGGTATTTATCGAGAAACGTTTTTGTGAGCTCATCCTAAGTCGTGATTGACTCGGGATCTTGGATTTTTGATCCAATATTTAGCTCTATATATTAATGAAAAAGGAAAGAAATGAAGTCTTATCATGTTATAAGAAACTCCCTAGTTGCGAAAGGTATCGATGACCACCAGTAAATTGGAAATATGTTTTTGTGGGTATTCGCTCTAAAGACCACTAAATTGTCCCACGTTCTAGATCATATGGATGAGTCCAGAATTGATTTTAAAGGTATGGGCTTTAATTGGAGGGTGAACGATGCTTGGCATTCCACCAGGGATTGATGGAAAGCCATAGTTCATGATGGTATTCCTAGGGTGCATCAGGTGTTCTCATGGTACGATTTGATGATTTGGTGGGTTGGGTCCTGCATTATAATGTTGCTCAGCCATTGTTGACTGGTGAAGTGAAAGCATATTCATTTTGATCTTGGGATCAAAGGCCAATGGTTCTTGTGATTCAAGGTTCCTTGATTGGGTCAATGGACCTTGGTACATACAATGAAGATGAAGGTGAAGATTCAAGGGCGTCTAAAAATGAAAGAAAGAAAAAAGGGTGAGAGAAAGGAAATCCTAAGTCTTATAAAAACAAGATTTCTTCTATGAAAGGGTGTTGTCTCTCCAGCAATAGTGCCAAAAATTTGATGGCCTCTGAGTGGCAGTGTCGTTACTTCCTCCTGTATGAATCAAATTTGAATTTATAATTTATCCCAAAATTTCACCAACTACTAAGACGTAGTGTAGTGGGAGTACGAGGTTGAATCCACAAGGAGAAAACTATTAAATTTTTAGAGGATCTTGTTTCTAAACCCATAAGGAAGTATTTTATAGAGGTCTCTTGTTTGGTAGTTTGGTCTATGTTCTATTTTGGGATTACTTTAAATGATAAATGAGGGGTCAGGATCAAGTTGAGTATCTGGGTGAAGGATGTATTTTAATTATAACATTGGAAAGATCCTATGTCTTAGTTTTAAAAGGAAACATGGGTCACTAGTTGACTTTGGTCTTAGCCTCGTAGTCCTACCTAGTAAGTAGCTATTCTGTAGTTGGGAGATAGTGATAGGCTAAGTGCATTAATTTTGGATTCTTTAGGGCAAAAAGCTTCATAATCTAGTGGTTGTAGCTCAGTCTACTCCAATTAGGATAGGGTCATTTGTTTGTTTGTACCATGGTTAGGTACATTTACACAAATGGGGTAGACCTTGAATTAATATCCTAGTTACTACTTAAATTAAAATTTCCAAGTTTAGACTTAAAGGTGTATTTAATTATGCAGATACATTGAGCTCGATCCCAACCCCTAAGAAATTTACCTACTCATTAGGGATAGTGGAACAATTAAATAAACTAGATAAAGCATGCCAACAGAATTATAAAAAAAAGTTATTATAGGATGATAAAGAGAAAACATGCATAATATAATTATGAATTAAAATATTTTACTTACATGAGAAAAAAATCAGAATTGAATTTTAAGCACAGAACAGGGAAAAGAAGGTGTTGAAGAAAGTAAGCTCTATGGCTCTTGAATAGAAAAAAATGTGAAAAATATGAAGAAATTGGGTTTTAAAAGGGAAAATAGTAATAATGAATCACAAGGGATCCATAGGGGAGAAGAAAGAGATCTTTTAGTTGTTTTAAAATGATCTGCTGCTCCACTACTTATATAGGCGTTTTTGGGAATGGCGTGTACCTATGGTAAACGTTGTGTACCCTCGATCTGCATCATTTTCCTTTGGATCTCCAACATTGCAAGAAGTTCTTGCAGATAACGATGTTTGACTAGGTACACGATGTGTAAAAGTGGTTCATGATATGTACTCTTCGTCTGGATAGATTTTTTGTGGAATCCTCACAACTTTCTCGCTAGCCGATTTGACTGGTGTCATGATGTGGCCAGTATGGAAATGATGTATAGAAGATTTTTTTCCTTCTTTCTTAGTGTCATGGTCACGACATGGATTCAAAACTTAGGTTAGGCTATGATCCTTAGGTACACGATGTGAACTTCATCATCACAACATATACTTGGTTGATTTTTCACTTTTACTAAATTTTCATTCTTAAAAACCTATGAAGCTTTTATTCATGCAAAATTAGACACATACCAGATGAATTATAAAATAATTAAATAAAAAATTATGAATAAATGAAAACAAAGTATATATAAAATTAGGCTTATCAATTGTCTTTTCTTTGATCGCATGATCAAAGAAAGATCATGTGATGGTTTTGAACGATAGAGGGGTATTTTTCAGAAGGCCATATGATTTTTTGATTGGAGTCTCACGATGGATTGTGTCACCTATCTCAAACTCAATTAAGATATCAACAAAGGACTGAGAATAGTGGTGATGTCGAGCGGGTGTCTTTCTATGTCAAACTAGTGATGCAAAAGAGTGGAGGATGGGTGAGAGGTTAAAGATGAAGTACCACGTAGGATTGGATGATTTCAAAAACACGTAGTGTGTGATTTACTTTAGTTTGATTCACGGTGCACAATATTTAGATGGATGGTTGAGATCATTATATTAAATGTTCGGATAGTATATATGTGAAGCGTCCCATCCCACATTGAAATCCCACACAGCATTCACTCTGGTATATAACCCAAGGAACAACTACTACTTCATAGATCTGGTAATAGGATCTGCACCTGTACTACATAGATCACCTCCACCCAGGCTTTGGCCCATCGAGCTTGTGGCTTGGGTTATAAACACCTGTGAACTCGTGAACTAAGGGCCCTATACATGGGATTTCCCACTTGATATGGGAACTATGCTCCTTTCATCGTCTTCTAGATGGAATAGGCCGAATCCCACTAGGAATGGTCGAATATTGTCGCACATGGTCCTGTGGCTGAATTGGACCGACTGGTTGGTAGAGACATTAATTTTTGGTTAAGGGAGTACTCACCACTAAGAATAAAATTCTAGTATTAGTTTCCCAAACTATATATCCTTTATATCCACAATCCCAAGATCATTCTTTAGTGGTTCCATGTAAGTTACATTTTTATTTTCACATAGTTCTTCAAACATCTGAACTATTCAATGGAATAGTGTAAGATTCACAATTATGGGTGCTAAAAAAATTCCCCCTTTAGAATGATATTTTTTTGAATGAAAAGAATCTTATTCTAAGGTAAAAGTAGATAATTTTTCCTCATATTTGAATATATTAAAATCTATTATACTGATCTTCCTGATAGGATCTATCCATAGAATGTCACTGAATAACTTGAGGCACTATCCATGGAAGACTTCTAATCATGAGTGCTTTCCTAAATCCAAGATAGGAGGTGGATTTGGTTTGGGGATTGGATACCCTTAAATTATAATGTGTATGAATTCCAAAATAGAATTGGGATTACATGGAATGGAACTTGTGATTGGATCCAAATTAAGGTACTTAGATTTCACTACATATCCCATGAGGATGAGAATCAAGCATTATATAATTGTAGTAGGGGAAATATCACTATTTTTGTGATGAAATCCTGGGTAAAGATCCATGTTTTTGTGGATACATTTCTCAGATCATCCATGATGACCATCCTTTTTGTGTAATACCAAATAGATCCAATCAACTGTATTTGAGTGAATGACATTCAACAGCTTACTCTTTGAGAAATGATCATGAATGTCCACTGACATGAAATTATTCATTAATGAACCTGCTCCAGTACTCTTGAGATCATCTGATTTACAAAGAAAAATTTGAACATGGTATCCTTATGGAATTATCTAACTTCTGCCTAAGTCAAGAGACATAACGAGCATGGATTGATTTTTTGTAGGACCATATAGTGGGACCTACAATCTTTATATATTTTTATTTGTTTTGTCTTAACTTTTTCCTAAGCTTCACATGGATGAAGACTTATCCGAAATGTAATTTTATTTTTCTCATGTCTCCTTATTATATTTTTTTTACCATAAAAGTTTCTATGCATCTTATATTTTATAAATTCTCAATATCTCCTAAATCACACAAAGTGAATGTCCAGTGAGTAGAGACTCAAATTTTACCCAGGATTCCATTATTGGTCTTTCATCTTGGTGAGTATTATATATCTTACTATTTTAAGGTTCTATAAGCTAGACCATCATTGTGCTATAGTTTAGGGTCTTTGAGATTAGACCTTCGGTGTGCTATAATTTAGGGTCTTTGATATTTTACCTTTTTTGTGATGTAAGTTAGGGTCTTTGAGCTTGGACCTTTGGTGTGTATGTCATGTGGAAGACATTTCGGAAATGTACCATGACAGTTTTAGATATTAGGTTCCATCTTGGTGTCGCCATGGGTTCACAAGGATTAAAAATCCCTTTATATTAGGCCAGGATGTCACTAGTTGGTGGGTCTTAAGCCCTTCAACATCAATAGAATGGATGAACCGAGAGATCCCTTCTCTTTTTCAAAGTCAATGGAAGATTTATAGAAGGAAATATGGTTGAGGTATAAATAATAGGGTTTCTAGGTGTTCTTGGATATTCGGAATGTGGGTGATATAAATCATAACCCAAAATCTTGAGTCTATGAATATGGTATGTGGAAGACATGCTGGGTATGTCCCATAACACACTTAGATGTTCGGTTCTGCATTTGTGTATCTGGGGCTCACAAGGATTATAAGACACTTTCTTTAAAGGAGGATATTTCTTTAATTAGTGAGTTTAGTCCCTTATGTTTCGATAGCATGAATAAGAAAATATGATCTTCACTTCTTTCCAAGGGTCATAAATGATTTGTTAAGACTCAAACATCTAGATGATGAGGTTGGGTATGGAAAGAAGGATATTCATGAAGGGTTCTAGAACCCTAGGGAAATATAACTATTATGTTGTGAAGCTCAAACCCTACACCCTATGGTTTCGAATCATGATATGTGGGCCATCAAAGGTTCAAGAATGAAGTGTTTCATTCCAGTCTTGAGAAAGGGTACTAAACAAAGTGATGCAATGTAGAGGATATCAGATACACTTGAATAGTCCAGTATAGGGATTGTAAATCATAGTCCAAAGTGATCTAGTCATTAGGAAGGTATGGGAAAGTCGCACTGAGGATATCTTAAAACACTATCAGGTGATAAGTTCTTCCGTGACAATGTTAGGATCATAAGAATCGGAAATCCCTTAATATCGGACCCAGATGTCTCTAGTTGGTGGGTTTAAGACCTTATGCATTGATATCATGGTCAAGAAAAGACATCTCTTTTATTTTTCAAGGGATATGAAAGGTTTTTGATGACCTAATATGCTTTAAATCATGAAGTTTTATTTAGGAAAAATGTAATATCCAAAAAGGGTTAAAGAACCCTAAAATTTGCACCACCACCTAGAGGAAACATTCTCACAGTGTTGAAATGTGAAAAATAATTTCTCTAAATTTTTCCTATACTAGGGGGTCCAGTGAGCATAGATTGGATTTTATTAGGGCCACAATGTGGGCCCTATGAGATTTATACCTTATATGTTTATGCCATAATTTTTTCTTAAACTCTAGAGATGAGGAGTTTAGAGAGTGAAGAATTGACTTTTTCTCAGGTCTCCCTTTATAGGTTTTCAAACTAACATGTTTTACATATATTTTGATAGAAGTTTAAGGTATTTAGATTTGGAATATTATTGGCTAGAGTTAATGTTTGTAAAACTTTGACCAAATAATAGGTAGTTTAAGGTCATGAATCACATGGAACTAATATGGGAAATGTTACACAAGAGCCTAATTAGGATACCTAAGGTCAAGATCACTCCAACATCCTTCTGAAAGGGATATAGAAATGTTATAAATCATGGATCAAGTTTCTCATATCATAAGTAAAGATATGGGATCTTCATGTATAGTATGTCTTGTAACATACTGATATGTTAGGTTCCACCTTGGTGTAATGTTGTGATCATAGGGATTAAAAATTCCTACTTACAGAGACAATATGTTACCAGTTGGTGGGTCTTAATCTCTTTTGCATCAATAGCATGGCCGAACCGAGATATCTATTTTATTTTCCTAGGGAAATGAAATATTAGTAGTAACTTAATGTGCTCAAGTCATGAAGTGTGGTATATGGATTGAGGTTCTTTAAAAGATGGAATTAATTCAATATACACTAGTTAACCTGGGTAAGGCTCTTTTGGTCCCGTGACAGGGAAGGAAAAATAGATGATGGTATTCATAGTTTATCATCATGTAGTGGGGACATCTTCCTTGGAGTTTAAGGTCACGCGATAAGGAAATTTTCTATGTAGTTTATTGTCATGAGCTAAGGATGTATTTTTTTGGCAGTTTTAATATCATGTGACCATGAAGTTTTCCTTGTAGTTTAACATCATGCATTATGGATGTACTTTCGGGTAGTTTATCTTCATGCAGTGAGGATGCATGAACTGATGTGAACTGATGGACATGTTACGGTTGGGCCCAAGGGTGGAAGCTCGAGCATCACAACATATCTCATGAAAATGAGAATCAAAACACATATAGTTCTAAAGAGCCGTGTAGTTTAATTTCATGCGTTGAGGACATGGATCCACCAATTTGAAATTATAGTATTACGGATTGGCCCATGGATGGAATTATTGGTGTCACTACATATTCCATGGTGATACGAGTCGAGCCACTCAAAGTTCTTAATGAAGTTTCCTATGTAAGTCTGACCCATACATGAAGAGGGAGGGGGGTTATTTATATTTGATTTGTTGTGACTGGGCCCAAATTTTTGAATTCAGATGTCACTACGTATTCTGTGAGGGCAGGAATCAAGTCACACATAGTTCTTTAATGTGAAATACTCTATGAAGGTCTGACCCACATGTAAAGGTAAACATTATTTCTGCTAATTTTTGTAGTTGGTCCCAAGATTGAAGACCCAAGCATCACTATTTATCCTATAATGATATAAATCCAGCTATACATAGTTATTTATGGAACCATGCAGTTTAAAATCATGTGGCATGGATGAAGATGGACCGACATGAAAAAGTGGTGATGTTGTAGCTGGTCTAAATGATGAAAGTTTGGGCATTTCTACATACCTCATGAAAATGAGAATAAATCCACACACAGTTCTTGAAGAATTGTGAAGTTTAAAATCATATGACAAAGACATGGGATCCCTAACATGAATAGGGATAGAGTGGATAGAGGTGTGTTAGAGACCAACACCAACTATAGTGGTCCTCTCAGGTGAGGTTTACAGGAGTGTGCAGTTTCATGTCGTGCAGGGGATATTAACAATGCAGTTTAATGTCATGCAATGAGGAATCATGGTATGGATTTTATTATAGCAATATGATCCAAAATCCTAGAGCCAGTGTATACTATCAATTACAATGGTATGATTATAAGGAATCATGCCATGAAAGACTGATCAGTTTAGTAGTCTCAGTAAGCCAGATACATAAATGAGAAAAGAATACACTAATTATAACATTTTTTTATTTCTAAATAAATAACTTTGATGGTAACTTTATTCCATGTAGAAAATCCTTTCATATATTTCATAATATGTTTCTTAGATTCCTAGGGAAAGAAACATAATAAGGGTGAACTCAAATGCTCAGAAAGGTAAAAGTATATTAGAATAAATAAATAATAAATTAGAATAGGAAATATAAAAATGTAAATAACTGAACACACCAACCACATAATCAAAAAATTGAATGGAAGTTCATATATAATATGAAAAGGTAATAATTGGAAACACATGCTATCCAAATAACTATATAAGGAAAAATAAATATATAAAGGTAGGAAATTGAAATACATGCTATATAAATAACTGAAAATTAAATGTATTCATAGAATTTTCAATGAAAAATATCATGGATGAATAATAACTGAAACTAATATGAGGTAAATGCTTGATTTTTAGATTCCATGTTTCCTAGGTACATGGTACCTTTACTGTCAAGAAATTTCAAAAGATAGTTTACAAAATTCTAGGTAAAACCCATATAAGGTGGCTAGGAAAATGAATCATCTCATTAGACTATTGATGCATCAATGAGATATCTATTTCGGTCCACACCCATGTCGTACCAGTCCAAAAAATTCCTTATATATCGAATAATTAATTTAACAATGTTCCTTATCAAATATCTGTATGGAGTAAGAGATATGGATTTATCAATATTTTCCCAAATAATAAAATAATTGTCAAAGTATAAACCATATGTAAAATGGTATATGTTTAGGCAATAGTAATATCCATGATAAATGAAATGAATAATTAGCGGGAAATTCAATGTTTACTGATCATAAGAGATTGAATATTTAAAGGGGAAAAAGAAATCAAGGAAGTGAATGCGAAAACTATACTTAGAAAAATAAGACATAAACCATCCTTATGATGATTAATGATAATATAAAGAAAACATACCTAAGTAGAGTAAAATAAAGGGTTTTAGTAATTGATTAATAGAAATATGATAAAAATATATTTTAAAATCATTTTTGAGGAGAGTATCCTTTTATTTTGAAAAAAAATTTCTTTAAAAATAAATATTTCAAAAATTAAAAGGAAGCTTTGAAGGAATGACTATGGGAAAATCCATACATGTTGTACAAGGTAAAAGTAACATTCCTTTTTCATGGTAAAAAGGTAAGAAAAATTCCTTGTTAGGATATTTATAAGAAGATTCATTTGAAAAAATTGGTAAAAGAAAAAATAGGTAAAAATTTATTTACCAAATTATTTAATTTTTTTTGAATTTTTTTAATAAAATATAGTTTTTAGAAGAAAACAGGTTGTCTGACTAAAATAGAAATGAAGTTGTGATTTCATAAAAACATTTTTAAAACACTTTGAGTACGAAAGAGTGAAAAAATGGTACTAATACTTGAAAATGGTCATGAATAACCATAGGAGATAAAATTAATGTTTTATTGAAAAATTTTCTTAAAATTTTCTCAAATAGAAATACTATTGAAAGATCATTAAAGTTGTTGAGGAAAATAATATTTAAACATTACAAATTGTTCCATACCACTTTGAAACATTTTAACCCATAAAACTCATAAAGGAATAATATTAAATGAAATTTTAAGATACCATGAATATAAGGGAATTCATGATATAATATAAAAAATGGAAAGTATATACACCACAAAAAATATGTAAGTGGTGAACATGACATTTATCTCACGGATGTAAAAAGTGAGATGAGAATCCCTTGCCTTTTGTTTCCTTTTGGGTGAACATCCTTTAACTTTCTATATAAAAAACTTATGTTAATTTTATACTTTATTGATAACCTTTTCATGTTTATCATTTATTTTATATCACTTATTACAATGTTCTATACAACTACTTAAACAATTATTTTTACATCGGGTGTTTTGACTAAATTCGGTTTATGTGTCAAAAACAACTTTGGTAGGTAAACTATGGCCCAAGGGGTCAATATATAACATATAAAGAATAATAATAATGAAATTATTATCATATTTATAAATAAATTATACCTTTAAAATCAATAATTAAATATGGTTATGAAAAATGAACCAATGTTACAATCATAGAGACGGCATGCCATACATATGCATGAGTAAAGTTCCCATTTTTCAATGACCGTTATGAAAAAAAGGTAAGTAAAATTATATATTTATATAATGATAATAATATCATTAACAACATATTATTTAGTCATATATACTTATATATAAAATTCTCATGATGTTAAAGGAATCACATCGTGTCGAGGAGGCGGTGGTCCATACGTCCACGACCGACATTATAACTTTTTAGTGTGTGAACGAATAATGAATAAAATGATATATATATATATATATATATTTAAATAAAGTTAATTAGGTCAATAATATCATATAGATGTTGTTTATGTATCATATTTTCAATAATAATCAACCTTTATACATTCCATGGATCGTGTGAAAGAATCACATCGCTTTGATGGGGCGGTAGTCCACACTTCCTCAAACGATGTTATTGTATTAACACAAAATAGAAAGTATAAAGGTATTTGTTATAAAATAATTAAATAATATTAAATAAATAATAAATGTATTATATATTATATATAAATAGTTTTTAAATCATAATTTCCAACCATGAAATTTGGAAATGAAAAAATGAACAAGCATTGTTTCATGAGGCATTATTTGGTCGTACCCAGAAATAGTATGTTCGTTACCCATTAGATGGAGGGGTGTGTAAGTTTAGGTATAAATATTAACATAAAAAAATCCTAGTATATATATATTTCTGTTTTTGATATGTAAAAATAAAATTGTAAGAGTATAGGGGTTGAAAAATGGAAATGAAACTAAAAATCTTGAGAGAAGTTGTTACCTCTCAATCAGGTAACTTCTTTTGGTCTGAACCAAAATATTCCATGGATTGATTTCTTCCTAATAGGAGGCTTATAGTAATAGGTAATGGATGTTGGAATAATACCTTGGAAGAGTTTGGATGATCTAATTTGGCTTTACAGGTGTGATGAAGGGGGAGAGGTGGTGGCCTTTCATAGAGAATAAAAAGGACTCACATGGAATTTTTGGAAACAAGTTAGATGTAAACATGTTCATACCTAAAAAAAGTATTAAAAAAATATCAATAATATAAGGTTTATGGAATAATTATTGATATAATATGGGTTTCTGATAAGTTTCTAGGTTATTTGGTCCCTTAAATATAAGGTTTAGTCTATTTTAAGGCTAATTACACCTTAATCACTGTAATTAATTTTAACCACTTTCACTAATAATTTGGGTCAAAAATTAATTTTATATTATTAGACTCAAAATACCATCCAGATTACAATGTTTCATGTCCATTTTTTTAAATTCAAATCATAGAAGTGGCAAAATTAAGATTAATGCTAATCTTGCAGACAGATAGTTTAACTAGTTTTAGTAGAAAAATGTTTAAAAGATTATTGAGTTTTTTTATATTAAATTTCAATGTGAAATTGATTCTAGTATACTAAATTGTATTAAAAAATTTATTATTTATCTAATGCGACTTTATAAAAAAATTAAAATATAATTTAACATTAATAATTATTTAAAATAAAAAAAGTTTTTAACTAAAATGCTGTATTTTCATTATTCATCAAAAAATGAAGTTTTTTAAAAAAAATACCAAAATTTCACCCAAGGATAATTTTAAATTATTAATTCAATAATTAAGTTTATTTTATTAAATTTAATTAATAATATTTTCAAAATTAAGATTTAAAATATGTTCTCCCTTAAAAAAGTTATAAAATTGCCTTTATAAAAATATAGGTTTTTATGTGTGAAATAGTTCTTATGTTATGAATATAAAACCTAATGGATAAATATAAAAAATATTTTATATATAACCTATATATTTCATTAAAATAATTCACTAATTGTAATTAGTTATTTTTATTAAGGTAAAAATCCATTAGAATCATACAAATAAAAATATTTCTTTTCATATCGAATTGGTTCTTATTTTTGATTCTCCTTAATTGTTAACCAATGAATTCATTTTATACTGGTTTAAACCATAATTTTTATAAGTTAGTTATTTCTATTCATAAAAACTAATTGAATATCTATTTTATATCATATTATATTAAACAATAATATTTTAATAATATATTGTTATTTGGTGAAACTCGGTCTTGCGTGTAACAGAAGCTATCAAGAAAGGTCATTGTTTCAACTCGAAGTGTCGCATGTACATGTTTGGAAAAAATAAAAAATGGTATGATAGGTGAAAAGAATTTGTCTGTCATTATATAGAATTTCACGTCGCCATCTTTGTTTCTGCCCAATCCGTGTCGTTATCCTTTAGGGGGAATCGGATTGACCTCGTAGGGACTGGGCAATTTGTCCCTTCCTCCTTACGAAGGAGATGCCACATCCAAATTGTCCCAACATGCGATTTCATAGTATTAAGTACTTGTGTAATAGGTCATTTTAGGATATTATTTCCTCAAATGGTCTCTAATGGGTTTATTTATGGAGTCAGAAACACCCAACGACCTTGGTATCCATGATTCATGGACCTACATTCCAAAGGCAGGCCCTCTTTGGATAATTATTTAGCCAAAGACACTTAAGGAATCCATTGGTTGAGAGGATGGGAGGTTAGTCTTATCACACAATTTTTTGGGGGAATTATTTTCTATTCCGATACTCACTTATAGATTTAATTCATGTTCATATGTTCATGAATCCTTGGTTCATTCCTGAAGAGTGTATCCACGGGCCACCCTTGGGTTTCAGGATCATCATGGATACACATAGATTTAATGATACAGAGGAAATGATGACTTAATCCATATAATAAGGTGCTCTGAAGTTTATCATCATCCATGAGACACAAAAGGTGGTTTGATGTTGGGGTTGGACCCATAATATGGGATTCCTACGTATCCTTGTGAGAGGAATCAGAGCCCACATAGTTTGGTTAGATAGGGTCTTAGACCATGGAGGCTACCCGTTTGGGGGGACATGATTGGGTGAACCCTTTTGGAAGGGCACCCCTTTGAGATTGGACCTTTAAGAAGACATCCTATTTATCCTAGTTTGAACAGGAATTAGAGTTCATGTAGTTCATTTTTGGTGGTTTCTGTGGACATTGTAATCATCAGAAATCTATAAACCCACCTGAGTCATAATCAGTGTGAGAAACAAGAGGATGTGGTAGATTCAACAAACCACATCCCTTCTCTCCCAATGATGGAAGAGGTCGTGCCTATGGAAAAAGAAGCCTAGGTGATGGTGAGTGAGGACATGGAGCAATGAACCCTTCAATGTGGGATAACATTGTAGGTCATGTGGCTCGGCTCTAGGATGGTTAGAGACTTACCTCAGTGGGAGTGACATAGAATGTGTTCTGAGAAAGGGTAGAAGTGTCACTTATCATTGAAAGAAAAAGCCAACATGGTTCCTTTGACTGATCACCATTCCTCATTGAATGGAAAATCTAGTGATCACCCTTAATCCCAAGAATTGGGAGGTTCACGTCAGTATCCCAAGGTTGAACTTCGAGTTACCATGGGAATGTAGAGTCATGGACATTTCAGGGGTCCAGAACATTGTGGGGATAGCGTTCATTACTCTGTATACCTTGGGTATGTAGACTCAAAGGGGCACGCTGATGTGCCCGATGATATGATTATACTGGTCTGGGGGCTTTGGAGGAGGCTTTGGCCTGATTCCAGTGGACTAGTTCATGGAGGATCTATGGAGGATTAGATGGTAATGGAGGGGTACGATTGGAGTCAAAGATAAGGACACCCGAAGATGCCCCATTCTACGTACTGATTTCTCATGCAGGATGGGGGAGCCCTGCATACCATAGTGCTATGCGGGTAGAAGGGTCTTCTGTGTACTGAATAAGTACGCAGACTTAGGTGTGGACCACCACATACCGAAGTGGTATGTGGTCCTAAACATGGTTTTACATTCCACTTCAGGTTCCACTCGTGTACTGATGCAGTACGCGGTACAGGGTTCAATCTGCATAGCAATACACTATAAGAAGCACCGTATTAAAGAAGGGTTCTAGATCTTGTGGTTCATGGGAAGTTCATCAGTGATGAATTTATGGTTCGTGATGGCACCAATTAGGTTCATGGTTCACTAATTATTATTAAGTTCATTCTCTTTAGTATTCGAAACTGGTTATACCTGCGGAAACATGGTTCACAGTTTGCACTTTGTTGATGATTCAAAACCGAAGTCAGAATCCCCTGTGAACTGTTTCTTCCAACCTGTAGGATCTCCTCCATGATTTCTTCATCCGTTCTCATTTATTCCACTTCCTCCTATGATCCTTTTAAAGAGTATTGGGGAAATCATATCTATGGTCATGTATCACCATTTGTGGGTGCCCATGAAGATACATCTCAACCCGTGGAAGAATCAGTCAACTAGGGTTTGTGGAGGTTGTAGTTCATGGTTTGTGGTTAACAGAACCCTACCATATTTCTTCATTCACGAACTTCTGAGTTCGTGGGACGTTATATTGATGTCAATCCCATGCTTAATTTCACTAATGACATGGTTCGCGACATCCGGGGTTGGCTAGCCATCACCACATGGGCTGGCACCCCACGAGTCCTTCCACATGCCGATGGTTCGTGCTTCATGCACCTTGAGAACCTTTCCAGGTGATGGTAAATGGTTCAGTTAGATGGAACCCCACGAGTCCTTCCACATGCCTATGGTTCGTACTTCATGAACCTTGAGAACCTTTCCAAGTGATGGTATACAGTTCAGTTAAAACTCTTGAAAAAAATGATTTCTTCAAGTCACTTCTCAAAATTTCTATCCAATTTGTGTCCATTAACCTTATTGAACCTAAGGGGATGTTAAATACCTTCTTCAAAGTGCTTGTGGGAGTATTTAATTCCCTTTGTGAAGTTTCAGGACCCTACATGTAACACCCCAATATTTCATAGTAAGTTATTTTCTTTAATTCAATATCTTGCGCTACATGCAACACCGAGTTTGAGTTCACCACGACTTACAAAACTAGCCGTTCAAAAGCAGTTATGAATAGTATTAACTGAATTTTGAATTTTAAATACTCCATATAATTTTAGAATCTACATTATGTGTTTCTTAGACATAATATAAGAACAAATTCATTTTTTTTTTCAGATAAAAGAAGTATTTTTCAAAAAATGAAATTTTATAACCTTTTAATGGAAAAAACATTTTAAAACCAATATTTGACACTTTTATATATTCAATTTAATGAAATTAAATTATTTTTTAGAATATTGACATAAAAATTTATTTTGGATAAATTTTTGGTATTTTCTAATAACTTATATTTTGATGAATACTGAAAAATACTAAATTGTAATTGAAAACAACTTTTTTAATCAAAATAATTTATAGTGTTAAATTATGTATTTGAATGGTTTGGAATTAT
Source organism: Viscum album (assembly GCA_963277665.1). NCBI lineage: Eukaryota > Viridiplantae > Streptophyta > Magnoliopsida > Santalales > Viscaceae > Viscum > Viscum album. The sequence goes on along the minus strand of OY728129.1, from coordinate 252,003,498 downwards.
AATTAGATTATATTTTTATCATTTAATACAATGTAGGTGATCATAAGTAATTCCACATTTAAATATTACATAAAGACATGTCAATCTTTTGATAGTTTTTACTTTTAAAAAAAACCTGCTTTTCGGTTTTAACAATGGGAATTAATTTTAAATTAATTAATCAAACTTCTATGTTTTAAATTTAGTAAAATAGAATTAATTTTTTAATTCTGAATATCAAAATTATCTTAGGGTAAATTTTTGGTATTTTTCTGAAAACATTCAATTTTTGATGAATAGTGAAAAACACAACATTATAGTTTAAAACTGACTTTTTATTTAAAAAATTATTTATTTTATTTAAATTTATTTTAATTAAAAATATATTTATAATACCTATATAATTTCAATTTAATTCATTGGAGTCATTTTATTATAAATGTATATGTATAAAATTTTATTGAACTTTTTACCGTCTTTTACCCACCCTCTATGAGTATTTGAAAATTTACATAAAACTTAATTTTACTGCTTCTATGAGTTGAATTTAAAAAATATGTGAGAAAAATTTGATATAATTAAGTAAAATTTGGTTCAATAAGATGAAAATAATTTTTGGTGAATAATAATTTTTTTACTTTTATTTACCACGATTAAAAGTAAATATGGTAATTAAGAGTAAAAATGATATTATTATTACCCTAACACATGTCCTAATTCTATTGGATAAGTTTAATTTGACCAAAAAAAACCTTATGAATAAAATATGATCCTTTAGGTCCACTTGGATTAGATTAGGACATTTATTATTATTTAATTCAAAGAAGAGTTAGAAGTGTTAAATTCAAAGTTTAATAACTAAACTATTTTTAATATAGGGTTACACATAAGATAAAATCTACTATAAATATTAATTATAAATATAAAAATATTTCCTACATAATGGTATTTTATTTTTAATTTTTAGACATTAAATAATTAAATTTATTTATGACACAATGACGATGTAGTAATTAGCTAATTAATGAAATATTAAAATGATTGATATTATAAATATCCAAATAAATTTAATTTGAGACTTTTTATGAATTGAACTAATTTTATAGGTTAATATGACATTTTATGGTTGTTGAGATTATTTTTTTTTCGAAGTAATAATGCTGTTATGAATTTAGCAAAAACAAAATACCAAATAGTGTCAAAATTGACATAAAAGAGTTTTTAAAACAAATTTTATATTATTAATTGATATTATATTCCTAAAAATCTAAGTTTCTAGGAAAAGACTTATATAATTATAGTTGTATAATTAATGAACCACTTTATGTTCTCTTCGAAGTTTATAGTAAGTTTATTGACCATATAATATAAAAATACAAATGGACATGGTAAATGTCAAACCATTTAACCAAGAGTTAAATCTAAAAGATAAAGTTAATATAGTGACCCAAACATATCTAAAACCTACTGGTTGAGTGGTTTTAGACCCATACCAACCTTATCCTTTAAAGAATTCATTTTTTAACCATTATAAACCGAAAATGATTTTATTATAAAATAATATTTCTATCTTTTCCTAAGGTGCCCCTCACCCCTCTTATAAAAGGACACCCACCCTTCTCTATAATTCACACCTTAAAAGCCATTAGGCTCGGCAAAACCCTGCCCAAATATCCTAAAAACTCTCCTTCCTTCATCATAATGTCCTTATTTTAGTCATAAATCCAACCTAAGGATCCCTTTTGATCAAATCAAAAGGGAGAACCCGAAGAAGAGGTAAATATTTCATCACCACTTTCAAGTTCCTTTCTTCTTCCACTTCCTCTTTCTTTTTTGTTTCCATTATAAAATAACAAATCTAGTATCTTCTATATACTATGATGTTATTATAAATATGGTACAACCATATTCATTATTCTATCCATCCTTTGAATGACATGTCACCATAAGTGCGTACGTATGGCTTACCGTCTCCACGTCGTGGTGTAGTTGTTATTCAATACATTATTATTTGGATGGGTATAATAAGGATGTATAATTGGTGTAAATAATAAATATAAAAAAATAATTATTCTTTATATAGGATATACCATCCAATTATACATGATTTTAATATCAAAATAATGATATTGTCACTCGTGGGTACGTACGGATTACCGTCTCCACGAACACGATGAGATTCATTCCCCATCATAACCATTCAAGAATAATTTTCATTTGATGATTAAAAATAATGTTTAAATACTTAATATAATACTTAATATTAATAATATACATCCCATCCATAAACAATATGGCTTACGTAACCAAGCATATAAAGGAGAATGAATTAGTTAACACCCGAAACGATGATAATACTAAAATATCAATATTATAAGATCTTATATGATATCATATTAATATATATGGTTATTTTATAATTTAATAACAATTATTTCACCATTATATATGTGATTAACGTTCCCTTGACCAAGGAAAAGTACAAGGTAAGGGGTTTATTATCTCACATTTAATTTAGTGAGATTTCCATTGCTCACCACTTATTTATTGCATGTGGTGCACTGTGTACTGCCATTTGATATATATTATCATGATTCTTTTTATATTAATGGTATTATATGATTCACTTGGTGGTTATTTACTTTTTTTTTCATATGACTTGATTGATTACAATGAAGTAAGGGTTTTTCATCTCACTTTTTATTCCCGTGAGATTCATTCTATATTGGCCACTAATTCCTTCTGTGTGGCGTATGTACTGTCCATGATTGTATTCTTGGTGTAATATAATTTAATTTATGAGTATTTACATCTTAATTTTATGATCCTTCTTTCATGGGTTGTATGTTTCATAAGTTACCAAATCAGTAAGGGAATTTCAAATTTCAATTTCCACTCAGTAGGATTTATGCATACTTCATTGATTATTTTACACCAAGATTATGTGTGGAATCACCATTTATTATTTATGTAGTAATTTCCACTCCATTTTGCATGAATATACTTTTTATATATATAATAACTCAATTTATAAATTCTCAAGTCATCGATATAAACTTGATAAGAGTAATTTTAACTCAATTTCTATTCATCGATTTAAACATCCAAGTCATTGGTGTTGTTTTTACATGAATATGTGTGAATTTAATCTGATTGATTTACACTTAATATCCAATCATATTGAGTGTATTTATATTTTTCACACATAATTATTTAATTGAATTATCCTTAACCTAAGGATACAGTCTTTATAAAGGAATTTACCCCATCTTACATTCCATTGAGACTTTTTTGTTGTTATGCACCAATCCACTTTATTTGGTGTATATACTATACTTTGACATAGTATATCATGAACCCATTTATTCTCATGATATTATAATGTTTTGATTACCTCAAGTATTTTTATTCAAGCATATCTCAATTGGTTATGAACTCTAACTAAAATATCATTTTATGTTTTTTAAAAATTTATTATTCTAAATCATTCTCATTAATGTCCATGTCTTAAAAATGGTTTTAAGATTTTATTTATATGGACATTAATGTTTTAAAATTAAATTTCCTTTTAAAAGTTTCAAAGTGTTATGGGACACTTTGATTCAAAATTCTATTTTAAACAGGTTGTTGATAAATAGTGAGACATATAATTGTTTTAAGGAAAAAGGGTGATATTTCTCTCAAATAGTTTTGATGATTAACTTTATCTATGTCAATATCCTTCATTATTATTAATTGAGGTTGATTTATTATAATAAAATATTCCATATTGTATTGAATGCGTTATGTTTGACTGTGGATGTGTTATTTTTATACCATTCATGGTTTATGGATAAAGTATTGACATTTCGTATGATAGTTTTAATATTAATGTTTACTTTATGTTTAAAACTTTTCATATGAGGAATTCATTGGACTTAATAAGTGATGGGTGGAGCCCTCTATAGCTCCTAGATGCATCAATAGGTCTCATGAGGCAAACTAGTGTCTTGGCACAAGGACTTGAAAAAATATTATTTGTAGTATTGGCACAAGACCTTGACTATGTGGTTATGAAGTATGGCATTATGAATTCCATAATTATGAAAGTGGCTATTGATATTTCATGTGATTATTTGACTAGTAGAATATCCATGTCAATAAGTAAATGGAATTATTTGATTTGAAATTTTCCATACTATGCTGAAGTTCAAGTTTAAAAGTCTTTTGTTTTAGTCTGATACATTTCCTTAAATGTTTATGCTTATTTATGAAAGTTTCTGCTATATTGTTATCCTTACTGAGCATCTGAGCTCACCCATTTGTATGTTTTATTTTTCCCTGGATGTGAAGAAGTATTTTATGAATGACCTGTAGGGATAGTCTGAGAGAATATGATTCTGGTCTATGGAAACAATTTTGTTGTAGCTTTTCATTTAATAATGTAATGTAAAACTTTTGAATGTATCTAGTACTTCCAAGGCTACTAAACTGATCGGTCTTTTGAGACATGATTCCTTGTATCATGCCAATGTCATGTAATAAGGCACTGACTCTGGGTAATTGGGGTCGGGGCGTTACAGTTGGTATAAGAGGAAGTTTTTCACAAACCTTGGAAACTAGATTTAGATAAACTCGTATTAGACCACATAGCCATAAGATAGAATTTGAGTATTAGTTTAGAAGAACATCCTAGAATTTTGGTATTGTAGAGATTTTTTGAGTTTTCTAAGCAATACTTCCCTATCTGGATACGAGCAGGTAGAGGCGGCTCTGGCACAGATGTACCTAGGGGTAAAACCTGAAAAAACCGCTTTGAGCTAGACTCGAACGGGAACTGGTGCACGACAATGGGCCTTGCTGCACTCTTGGTTATGACACTACCGGGGGATATTCTTAGGATAATTCACATTTTCTTTACAAAATGATTTGAAGGATTTTAATATAAGATGAGAATTAATAACTATCATTAATGATAAGGTGTTTTAGATTGAAAATAAGGTGTTATGATATTCTCTAAATGATTAAATGACTCACACTATTCTCTCTTGTGTTAGTCAATGGTTGGATTACAAGGAAGTCATAGTAACATTGAACATGATGTACAAGGTGGGAACAAAAGAGGAAATGAGCAAAAAAATGTAATGTTGATAGCTGTAAAAGATATCATGTTTATTCTAAATCAGTTTTCCAAAAATATGATCAACAACATATATATTAACCAACTCCCGAACTCAACAAATAAGAGAAAGGTAGTGAATGATAAGAGCTCCAGTAATGGATACCATGGAGAAAAGAAAGCTCAATTTCCATCATACAGGAAATGTGGATGGAGACACCTAGGGAAGTGTATCAATGGAACAAATAAATGCTTTATGTGTTGGAAAGAAAGACATAAAGTAAATAATTTCTGTGGAAAAATGAAGAGTACTATGGAAGAAAATAAAAATTATCCCAAGAATCCATTTACAGTCATTTGCCGTAAATGTAGGGGACCTGGGCATTACCTGAGAAAATGCCCTATTCTATAGGATAATCCCTTGGTCATGGAAGAACATATGTGGAAATAAATGGATAGTGAAATGTTTAAAAGTATTAGTGATCTTTGTTGATGGGATTACGTTGGAAAACTTTTGTCTTATGTGTAACCCTGCAGTTTATTATGGGAAAATGCTATTTTAGGAATAATTATGTTTTATATTGTTGAAATAGTTTTAAATAACCTATTAGGTTTATATTATCCTTGAATTTGATGGAATTACATTTTATTAAATTTTGGGATGAAAATTCAAGGTATGAGATAACATTTGTGGTGAAATTATGTTATAGTTATTCTGAAGAATTTATCTCATTTTGGGAACATTATAAAATATAGCTTTTTTAAAAGAGGACAACACACAGACCATGTGACAACCCATCATGTCAGGAAAAGATGTAGGAATCAAACCCACAACCATAGTGCGATTGGGATTTATCACCTACCACGGGACTACATGAAGTCCTTGGTTACTGTGACTAATTATTTTTAGTTAAATGATTTTATTGATCAATAATAAGTTGATTTGGGATATTATGTCTTATCAGATGGATATCCTTAGTATAGGAAAATTATTTGGTGATTAAGTGATAAATGTTATTTTGGAAGGCATTCGCTCTGTTGGGAATACTATATGCCTATGGAAAATAGAATACTATGGGATTTCATTTGAGGAGTAATGATGGATTTTTATCTATGTTTTTTATTGTGGATTTATATTGATTTGGGTTATTTATGGAAATGATTAACCTATCATAGAGTATATGTGATTAGGTTAATTACTTTTATGTATGTGAATTTAAGAGTAGTCGATGTTATTTGGAAATAAAATTTAACGTTGAAGACTACGTAATAAAATTCTTCTATGTTTTGGGTTTCAATATTAGTTTGGATTATATTGATGGATTTTAAGGAAAATTGTTTATTGAATGGTATTTATTGAAATTTGTGTATTATTGGTTTTATTTTAGAAATTAAGATAAGTATTTATTTCCCTAAAGGATTATCCTTTTTGGGATCATTGGATCTTGTACTAACCATTTTTGTTTTGGTTAATCTCTAAAGACAAGGTAAATATATATAGTTTATCCTTTGTGAATTATGTGATTCTATAGAAGTTGATTCTAGTGCTTCAGGTGTGACCAAGTCATCTTGAATACTCATCATTTGAAAAAAAGACGATTTAGTCGTAGAAATTTATTAAAGGATGAAACTCTACTTAAAAAGTAAGTATATCTCTTTATATTCTTATTCAATCTCATAAATAAATTCTTCGACTTTATGAAATGGAAGTTAAAACAAAATACATTATCTGTTTACTTTTGCTACTAGGAAACTAATGAACGTTTATATAATCACAAGTTTGTGGTTTTCTTATTGTTAACTTTCTCTTAATCATGTTTTTTTTATCACTCTCCACTAGAACTTGATACTTATTTTATCTTCCATATCCACGTTTTCTTACATGGAATCCTAGTGGGGGTTATCTTGGGCGATCTTTGTACTTATCTTTCTTTCTTTTAAAGAGATAGTTATATTGAATCTTTTTCCAATGTGGGACTTTAAATAAGGTTCCCAATCCCAATTTTAAAATTGCGAGGACACAATTTCCAAAATGGGGGAAGAATTTAACACCCCAATATTTCATAGTAAGTTATTTTCATTAATTCAATAGTTTGCGCTACACGCAACACCGAGTTCGAGCGCACCACAACTTACCAAAATAGTCGTTCAAAAGCATTTATGAATAATATTAACTGAATTTTGAATTTTATATACTCCATATAATTTTAGAATCCACATTATGTGATTCTTAGACATAATATAAGAACAAATTCATTTTTTTCAGATAAAAGAATTATTTTTCAAAAAATGCAATTTTACCACCTTTTAATGGAAACCCCCTTTTAAAACCAATATTTGAAACTATTATTAATTACATTTAATGAAATTAAATTCTTTTTTATAACCGGGACATAAAAATTTATTTTGGATAAATTTTTGGTACTTTTCTAATAACTTTTATATTTGGATGAATACTGAAAAATACTAAATTGAAATTGAAAACATATTTTTAAATAGAAATAATTTATAGTGTTAAATTATGTATTTGAATGGTTTGGAAGTATAATTAGATTATATTTTTATCATTTAATACAATTTAGGTGATTAAAAGTAATTCCACATTTAAATTTGACATAAAGACATGTCAATCTTTTGATAGTTTTTACTTTTTTAAAAAATCCGCTTTTCGGTTTTGACAACGGGAATTAATTTTCAATTAATTAATGAAACTTATATTTTTTTAATATGTTAAAATAGAATTAATTTTTGAATTTTTAATATCAAAATTATCTTAGGCTAAATTTTTGGTATTTTTCTGTAAACATTCAATTTTTGATGAATAGTGAAAAACACAGCGTTATAGTTTAAAACCGAATTTTTATTTAAATAATTATTTATTTTATTTCAAATTATTTTAAGTCAAAATATATTTATAATACTTATATAAGTCAAATTTAATTCATTGGAGTCATTTTATAATAAAATTAGATGTATAAAATGTTATTGAACTTTTTACCGTCTTTTACCCACCTCTTAGGAGCATTTGCAAATTTACATAAAACTTAATTTTACCACTTTTGTGAGTTGAATTTCAAAAATATGAGAGACACGGTTGATATCAGTAAGTAAAATGTGGTTCAATAAGATGAAAATAATTTTTAGTGAATAGTAACTTTTTTACTTTTATTTACCACGGTTAAAAGTAAATAGGGTAATTAAGGGTAAAAATGATATTATTATTACCCTAACACATGTCATTATTATATTGGATAAGTGTAATTAGACCAAAAAAAACCTTAGGAATAAAATATGATCCTTTAGGTCCACTTGTATTAGATTAGGACATTTATTATTATTTAATTCAAAGAAGAGTTAGAAGTGTTAAATTCAAAGTCTAATAACTAAAACATTTTTAATATAGGGTTAAACATAAGATAAATTCTACTATAAATATTAATTAGAAATATAAAAATATTTCCTACATAATGGTACTTTATTTATAATTTTTAGACATTAAATAATTAAATTTATTTATTACACAATGATGATGCAGTAATTACCTAATTAATGAAATATTAAAATAATTGATATTATAAATATCCAAATAAATGCAATCTGATACTTTTTATGAATTGAACTAATTTTATAGGTTAATATGACATGTTAGGGTTGGTTAGATGAATTCATTTTCAAGTAATAATGCTGTTATAAATTTAGCAAAAACAAAATACCAAATAGTGTCAAAATTGACATAAAGGAGTTTTTAAAACAAATATTATATTATTAAATGATATTATATTCCTAAAAATATAAGGTTCTACCAAAATACTTATATAATGATATGTGTATCATCAATGAACCACTTCAGGTTTTCTTAGAATTTTATAGTATGTTTATTAACTATATAATATAAAAATATAAAGGGACATGGTAAATGTCAAACTATTTAACCAAGAGTTAAATATAAAAGATAAAGTTAATATAGTGACCCAAACTTGTCTAAAACCTACTGGTTTAGTGGTTTCGACCCATACCCACATTATCTTTTAAATAATTCATTTTAGAGTCATTAGAAACCGAAAATTATTTTATTATAAAATAATATTTCTATCTTTTCCTAAGGTGCCCCTCACCCCTTTTATAAAAGGACACCCCCTTCTCTACAGTTTACACCTTAAAAGTCATTAGACTTGGCCGAACCCTACCCAAATATCTTAAAAAAACTATTTCCTTCATCCTAGTGGCCTTACTTTAGTTAGAAATCCAACCTAATGATCCCTCTTGATCAAATCAAAAGGAAGAACCTGAAGAAGAGGTAAATATTTCATCACCACTTTCAAGTTCCTTTCTTCTAACACTTCCTCTTTCTTGGTTGTTTACATTATAAAATAATAACTCTAGTATCTTCTATATACTGTGATGTTATTATAAATAAGTTACAACCATATTCATTATTCTATCTATCCTTTGAATGACATGTCACCATACGTGCGTACGTATGGCTTACCGTCTCCACGTCGTGGTGTAGTTGTTATTCAATACATTATTATTTAGATGGGTATAATAATTATTTATAATTGGTGTAAATAATAAATATAACATGATAATGATTCTGTATATATGATATGCCATCCAATTATATATTATTTTAATATCAAAAGAATGATATTTTCACTCGCACTTATGTACGGATTGCCGTCTCCACGAACGTGATGAGATTCATTCCCCATCATATCCATTCAAGAATAATTTTCATTTCATGATTAAAAATAATTTTTAAATACTTAATATAATTATGAATATTAATAAGATACATCCCATCCATAACAAATATGGCTTACGTAACCAAGCATATAAAGGAGACCGAATCATGGGGTGCTTTTTTGGAGGCTGCGGTACTGCAACCTCTCTGGAAGCGGAGATGCTAAGTGTTATTCATACCACTGCTTTTGCTCTTCAACATGGGTGGAACAACTTATGGATTGAAAGTGATTCTACTACGGTTGTTCAAGCCATTTGGAATGGAGATATTCATCTTGCTTGGCCGATTACTACGCGCTGGATGAATTGTCTTCAATCTCTCCATGACGTCAGTTTCATTGCAACACATACTTACCGCGAAGCTAATATGGTTGCGGATGCTCTCGCTAATAAAGGCATTGATCAGACTTTAACATGGCTGGAGGAGCTCCCAGATAATCTGATGCCTTTGCAACTTAAAGATTGTAATTTGATCCCATCTTTTAGACTCTTTTAATCCTTGTTTTCTTTTTGCTAATAAATTTTCTTTGGTCCTTTGACCAAAAAAAAATGTGCCCTTGACCAAGGAAAATTATAAGGTAAGGGGTTTCTTATCTCACATTTAATTCAGTGAGATTTCTATTGCTCACCGCTTATTTATTGCATGTGGTGTATTGTGTACTGCCATTTGATATATATTATCATGATTCTATTTATATTCATTGTATTATATGATTCGTTTGGTGGTTATTAACTTTTTTTCATATGACTCGATTGATTACAACGAAGTAAGGGTTTTTCATCTCACTTTTTATTCCCCTGAGATTCTTTCTATATTGGACACTAATTCCTTTTGTGTGGCATATGTACTATACATGATTGTATTCTTGGTGTAATATAATTTAATTTATGAGTATTTATATCTTCATTGTATGATCCTTATTTCATGGGTTGTATGTTTCATAAGCTTCCAAATCGGTAATGGAATTTCAAATTTCAATTCCCACTTAGTGGGATTTATGCATACTTCATTGATTATTTTACTCCAAGATTATGTGTGGAATCACTATTTATTATTTATGTAGTAATTTCCACTCAACCATTCTTGGATATAATTTTGATACACATAATCACTCCATTTATAAATTCTCAAGTCATCGATATAAACTTGAAAAGAGTAATTTTAACTTAATTTCTATTCATTGAGTTAAACATCCCAGTCATTGGTGTTGTTTTTAAAAGAATATGTGTGAATGTCCTCTGATCAATTTACACGGAATATAAAATCATATTGAGTGTATTTATATTTTTCACACATAATTATTTCATTGATTTATCCTTAACCTAAGGATACAATCTTTATAAAGTAATTCATCCCATCTTACATTCCATTGTGACTTTTTTGTTGTTATGCACCAATCCACTTTTATTTGGTGTATATACTGTAATTTTACATAGTATATCATGAATCCATTTATTCTCATGATATTATAAAGTTTTTATTACCTAAATTATTTTTATTCAAGCATCACTCATTTGGATAGGAACTCTAACTAAAATATCATTTTAAATGTTTTAAAAATTTATTCTTCTAAATAATTCCCATTAATGTCTATGTTTTAAAAATGGTTTTAAGGTTTTATTTATTTGGACATTAATGTTTTAAAATTAAAATTCCTTTTAAAATTTTCAAAGTGGTATGGGACACTTTGATTCAAAAATCTATTTAAAAAAACTTTTTGATAAATACTGATACTTTTAAATGTTTTAAAGAAAAAGGGGGATATTTATCTCAAATAGTTTTGATGATTAACTCCATCTATGTCAATATCATTATTATTCTTGATTGAGGTTGATTTATTATAATAGAATCTTCCATATTGTATTTAATGAGTTATGTTTGACTATGGATGTATTATTTTTATACCATTCATGGTTTATGGATAAAGTATTGAAATTTCATATGCCAGTTTTAATACGAATGTTTATGTTATGTTTAAAACTTTTCATATGAGGAATGCATTGGACTTAATATGTAACATGTGGAGCCCGTTATAGCTCCTCGATGCATCAGTAGGTCTCATGAGACAAACTAGTGCCTTGGCACAAGGCCTTGACAAAATCTTATTTGTAGTCTTGGCATAGGGCCTTGACTATGTGGTTATAAAGTCTGGCATTATGCATTCCATCATTATGAAAGTGGCTATTGATATTTCATGTGATTATTAGACTAGTATAATATCCATGTGAATAAATAAATGGACTTATTTGATTTTATATTTGTCATACTATAATGAAGTTCAAGTTTAAAAGGATTTTGTTTTAGTCTTATACATTGCCTTAAATGTTTATGCTTATTTATAAAAGTTTCTACTATATTTTTATCCTTACTGAGCATCTGAGCTCACCCATTTCTATGTTTTATTTTTCCCAGGATGTGAAGAAGTATTTTATGACTGACCTGTAGGGATAGTCTAAGGGGATATGAGTGTGGTCTATGGAAACAATGTTGTTGTAGCCTTTCATTTTATAATGTAATGTAAAACTTATGAATGTATCTAGTACTTTCATGGCTACTAAAATGATCAGTCTTTTGGGACATGATTCCCTGTATCATGCCAATGTTATGTAAAAAGGCATTGAATCTAGGTAACTGGGGTCGGGGCGTTACACTACAATTTCCCCTAGCAGAATGGGGTCCGTTCATAAACAAGAGGAGGCTATTCTAATATACAAGTGGTCCTGAACTGAAGTGGTTTTTTGTAGAGCAGATAGGACCAGTAGAAGGGGACCAAACCTTTTTATAGGGGCCCATGCTAGTTTTATTTACTATTTATGATGGAGAAAAGTGCTCTTGACCTCCCCTCATCTTCCTCTACAATCGTGTAATAACTATTTTGTGAAATCCATATTCATGAACCACTTTGTACATTCCGTGAACCGAACTCTTCCCAATTTCTTCTACCCCCAAACCACGTTTTTTGGTTTCAAAAACTACACTGTGGAACTTAAAACATAAGTATGGACTTCCAAATAGGATAAATCTATGAGATTTACATGTTCTTCACACCAAACTTATACCGGAGAACTAAAAATTAAAAATTATTAATCCGAACTTAAAATAAAACTAAATCAATGAAATTTGAATATCAACATGGAAAGGCCTCGCTTCATGGTTTCCTCTTTCCATAAACCCTTTAGTGTGATGGCCAACGCTCTGTGGGCCAGTTCCTGGCATGCATTCCATATGCTGAAGCCGTACGCTGGATATAACTTCCGTGTACTGATGTAGTATGCGGGAAATATCTCCCACATACCATCAATACATGGAAAATGGATTCTACGTACTGTCTTCGGGAGCAGTACGTGGAGTCCCATACAGATCCTCTTTAATTCCCTTAGCCCTTTTTTTGGACCTTATCCAACAACATCCTCATTAGACTGACTTTTTGTGGCCTTTTGGTTTTTTTCTATGTAGACTATAATGGCTCTTCCACTAACCTTTGCTAATGCCATTGTTCCTATTATGGCTAATGTCACTGCCCATCTTTTTTTCACTGATGGAAGATTGAAAAACCTGGTGGACTCAGTTGATGAAAAAATTATAGTCATTCCATTACATCAATCACTGACCCATCTACTTACGGTTAGTTAATGGGAGTACCCGAATTTAGACGAGCCTCCAACTTATGGGTTTGGCCTGCTGTATAATAAATAAATTCTAGCACTGAATTATGATGATCAGCCTATTTCCTAGATAACTAACACCTCCATCGTGAAGGAATTTATTTCTTTTAGGGGACGATACCTCCAAATAGATATCATTGTTGGGTCCCTACTGAGCTACATACCTATAACTTTAGGGAAAGCGCAATGGAATCTAGACAAGATATCCCATTGCAATCAAAGCATCGTGTGGAAGGCCATAACAAATTAATAACATGGATGGTCATCCAGGTGACTATTTGATCTAGAGGCTCGTTTGGTTTAGATTGGGGATGGCCTTTTTTGGTTCTCTAATGTTGAAAATAATTTTGGGCTGAGCAGTAGGTCGTGTGACTATACAAGGATGCCTGGGTATCTCATAAATACACTCACCAACCAAACACCCTTATTTCACATCTCCTGAGTTGATAGATCCCAGACACCAATACCTCATTTAACCCACCAGGAAGTCAAAAGTAGTCTTTGGGACATCCAACTAATTTTTGGAGTCCCTATTATCGAGGATATGTATGATAATTTTTTCCTCCTTCCTCTGATTGGGAAGATGAGAAGAGTACCCCTTCTTTGTCTAAGAAACTCATTATTCAAGAAAATGATCTTTTAAAGGAAGTCAATGATATTCCAAAGTAGGACATTCCTTTTGTTGAGTGGTTTGGTGCTTTTGTTAAGAAAATTGGTCTAGAGCCCCATCCACATAGACCCAGGAATCTCCCTAGAAAAAAACCTAGAGACAAGAAGGTACCTCATGAATGGGGAGGGGGGATCATCCCTGATGTTGACTGATTACCTTGACTGGAGGCCTTCTTTGCCATGTTTTTTAGTAGATGGAACTTACCAGTATAGGAATATGGTGGTGTGAGAGCCTCAACTTTCATCACGGCTACTCAGCTGGACACTAGTAGATGGTTCAATCTAGCTATTCTAGTGTTGGTAATGATTTATCACTTGTTGGTCCGGATCAGCAAAAGGGGTACATGTTATCGAATGATTAGGCCCTTCCAAATCCTTTGGGTATGTATAATATCTCACCTAAAAGGATATACCTTTATCAATTACTTGCTGATTCCATATTCCATCCTCTGACCGTATCATCAAAGTACCTATGGGATAATTCCAATGACTTGGGCCTCACAGGATAAACAAGAGGAAGAGACTGGAAAGAATGAGCACAATTTAATAGCTCCTCTCAATGTCCATGAACATTTTTATTATCATACTTATGATTACACTACCAGTACTATTGTGAATAATGCAACAAAATACTTTTTCAACTGAGGAAACCTTTTCTTTTTGAGAGAAGGTGTCCTAGTTTCTCGCATTAGAGGGGAGCTTATCTGCGTGGGGCATGCCCCTTGCAGATTCAGTTGTCAATTTAATTGTGTCCAAACACTCTCAAAAGTTCCCATTAAGAGAAAAATTTAATGATAGAACATCAATTGTGGATGATGTTTACCTAGGAGGACACCCAGTTCCCGGTCAGACTTCCAGATTCTGGGAATTCCATCCCCTGCCTTACCAGAAGCTATGCTGAGGCATGGGTTAAATCATATTCAGATGGAAAATTATGTGATATGTTTCCTATTTTAACAACTTCCAAGGGATATATGGATGAGGGGAAGGAAAGGAAAAAGAAAATTTTGGGAACTCTCAAGTAGGAAATGTCCTTTGAAAGCCTCTCGGTTCTCCCCCAAGGAAGGTTGTGAAAGATAGGGTTGTGCCTTCGCATGTGACCAAACGAGCTACCAAAGCTGCTACTGGGAGCCCACCATCCATCCCTCCTGAGGATGATTTTTCTATGGCCTAAAGGCAATATGACCTTTTGAAAGGAAACCATTTCACTCGCGACTGGTCCCATTGTGCTTTATGGCATCTCATATGGACTAGGGAATTTTCTCTTACTGACATTGGTTATGTGTCAACAACCGCTAACATCTCTTTTGATAAGGATCCTGAGAAGGTGTCTCATTATCTTGAAGATATTGAGACACTAATCCATTCCCAAAATAGTCTCCAAAAATACTTACATCAGGTACTTGCCATGCTATGACTAGAAACTAATGATGAAAATGACGATGTCACTGACTCGCCTATTATGGCTACAGTAGGAGAACCTTCTTAACTAATCCCAAAGTCCCGTAAGTATTCATTTCTTGGGGGTACTGAGACTATAGAAACACCCTGGAAGAATTTGTGTCTAATGAGATCCTCTCTGATCAGTATTCCAATCTTATAACACTAGCCATCCTAGTCATAATTTCATTTCTAGATGCTTGGAGGGTCTAGGATGAACTGAGGGAAAATTCTTATAATGAGAAAATTTGTAGGCTACTTCAAAAAGGATACTTTGACCTTTAGATTTTGGAGGATCCATTTTCCCCACTTTTATTTCTGCTAAAGAAGAGCCTGATGAGGTGGCCACTCATTTGAATGAAATGTACAAGTGCCTTTATACCTCCAAATATAGGCCTTACTAGTCTAACTGAGTAGCATTTATAGTACTACTCCCACGATTGATATCCATCGAGGGAGAGGTTGTTCAATTAACAAACCCCAGCTTTAACTTCCTTTGCTGTGGAGACACTAATCCCCCACTTTTTTCACTTTACAGGAATCTATAGGTTCTTGGGAAATAGTTCATTGCCCAGTTTATTCCCCTGAGGGAACCATAGCTAGGGAGTGTATCCTTTCAATTATAGGGGGTGCTGAAAAGGACCCCTTGGAGCCCAAGAGCATATGGAATCAATAATTGAAGACCCTTATAAAGAATTTATACCTTCTTATACCATGGGTTATCATATTTAAGAACCATATTTGTGATAAAAGAAGAAACAAAAGCAGGAAACCCAACTATCAAGATGAATTAGGAGGAGAGTCATAAGTAATTATCTGTTCACCTGGTGGTCAAATCGAGTACCCTTATATTTTTGAATCACTGTTTCATGTGTATTTTGATGTAGGACCTATCGGAAACCATATGGTGGTTTCTCAGACATCTATGGATCTCGTTCCCTTTATGGAAGAGGAAGGATCACCAAAAATTGTGACTAACCAAAGCATAGGAACAAGGATAACCAAAGAGGTCAGGGGTATTTTTGATGCTTTAGGCATGCCTGTTCCTACTCAAACAATCTCCTCCACAATAGTAGAATAATATATAGAAGTTGAGGCCTCTATTGAACATGTTGAGTCTATTCCCATGGAGATAGATAGGTAAACCTTTACAGTAAAGTATGAATCTAGTGACGAGCCCCAAGCCCCATAGGATCTTGGAAGAACCTTAAATCATTAGTATCCAATCATTCCTAAACAAATGGTCTTTACCCATATGAAAAAAGTTCCTTAAGAGGTTGATAATTCACTTTCACACGTTGAATCCACCTTGGTAGAAGTCAAAACTATCAGGGAGAATATTGTCCTAGACCATGAAAATTTAGAGCTGTCTATTGTGACTTTTTCTCCAATTCTGAGAGAAGTTATGTTTTCAGACCCTAGAATCTAAAATCCAATACCCTTTTCCGGACTGACTATCCCAACAGGCATGATATCAGTAAGAAACCTTATGAGGGATGCCCTAGGGATTGCTATTCTAGTTGGGCATGTTTGTAGGCCATCAACACCTCCCAGTGACCATAGGGAACAACTGGTGATTGAAGATGTGGTGCCACCTTTTTTGGGTAGAAATATTTCTAGGGATGTGGGAGGTATTGAAGTTGTCTCTATGCTATTTTCATAATTGTAACCACAAGAATTAGAAATTGTGGAAGAATCTCCCACTCTATCTGCCATTTCCATTATTAGAGGTGAGGCTGCTGAGGGGTCAAGTCATGTTGTAGCTACTAAATCGAGTCCCTCTCTTATGATGTTCATCCCAAGATATTTTCATCATCAAGGAGTGACTTCTAGAATGACTGAGAATGCCATTCAACCTTCTTACCATCCACCAAAAGGTATGGAGGAATGTTTATAGATTAATCTCTCAAACTCCATTGGATGAGATATCAGAAAAGTTTTCAAAACTAAACCACCATTTTGTAGTCCTGGGATTTAGTGGATTTTACTATAATGAAATCTATGACATATTAAGACAAGTGGTTGATACTCAGGAAGAAATTTCCGCACTTGAATCTCAACTTTTTTCTACAGATCTGATGGATCATCTTACTGCTGTAAGGAAAATCCTCATTAATGAGGCTGCCAATCAAGATGGAACTATTGCAAGGCTACAACATTAGCTCACAAACCAAGAGTATTTAGTGGAACAACTTGACTAGGAAGTGTAGTAGCAGATCCAGAAGATGGAATGACTTAAGCTAGAGTGGGCTCATGCTGTGGTCACTGTTGAGGAGGGGCGATGGCAGATGGAAGAAGAAGATAAAACTAGTCTCAAAGCTACGAGGGACATGGAAGAAATGCGGCCAGGCACAGAGGCTAAGACTACAAACTTTTCAAAACTTTTTTAGGCCATCAATAAGTCACATCAATTATTGATTCAACATTGTGATTCTTCTGAACATATCTTATAATCATCATGTCCCACTCGCAAGGATAGGCTCTGGACCGTGGATGTTTCTCCATTGTTTTTAAAACATAATGGAACTAATTAACCAACCAATGATTCTTATTTTACTTTTCTTTTAATGCCAATTAATCACAATCAATCATTTAAAAATAATTTTAATCAGGTATTAATTTTAAATTGTGATTCGAAACAGGTAAACTAAAATCTCTGAATCAAGCACTAATTTTTTCCTAATCCATGAGACTCAACGAGTGTAGTTCGACTCTTGCTGGGGTCATATGGAAGAACTCACTAAATTTTGTGCCTTTTTCATTATTACCCTAATTTTTCCCAATCCTATTTGATACAAGATTAACAGGTACAACTTGACTTTTTTTTAGACAGCCCTTTGTAGGTTTTCAACCTAACAAGATTTTTTTCTCTAATGAGTATTTGATATATCAACTATTTTTCCTAAACCATACATAGTATAGGTTCAACAAGCTGGTACATGACTTTTATCCATGAGTTCCCTTTACAGGTTTTCACTCTAGCAAGTATTGCATCTTTTTTTGATTTTTTATAGTATTTCCAATCAGACTTATTACTGACGTTTTAGTTCGAATAGATTTGACCAAACTTGATGGGCTAGGGGACCCAATTTGAGATTCATCAGCCGTAAATGTCATAATAACTCTAAGACATAAATGAGGGATTTTTCTTGACCATGACTTTACGAGTTTTATATGTAGATGGTTCTTGGGATCCATTTTAGGTGTATGAAGGTAGTAGAGGACTCTATTGAGGACAAACTTCCCTTTGATTAATGACTGTTTTGTAGGTGACATGTGCAGAGCCGCCGGGGCATGATGTGCATAGTAAAAAAAAGTGTCTACAGGACACTGACCATCCATTTTCTATGTCCTAGGATATTTATAACTCTTTGTATTTGTTTTGAGGTTGGGGACCATAGTGGGTAGCCTATCAGTCACCTATTATGATAGATCATTTATCTCTAACCAAGGAAGATTAAATGATTCATTAGTTCAATTAGAAATGTTTTTCATCTTTAGGAATTTGGAAAGGGAAAGATATGTAATTCATAATCTAGGAGGTTTCTAAATTCAGGGAGTGATATAAGACATAAATGTCATGAGGGTGTACAGAAACTGTAAAGGACTCTCTTAGGGATGTATTTTCCTTTGATTGACAATCGTTTTTTAGGTGACATATGTAGATCCATAGAGGCATGATTTTCATAGTCAAAAGAAGGTTTCTATAGGACACTATCCTTCTATCTCCGATGGCCGTGAATGTTTATGTAGATTGGGACCTTTCTAGACACGACGCATGTCTTATGAAAGGGGGTGTTCCTAAATGTGAAAGGGGGAATTTCTTTGGATGAACATTACTAGGAAAATTGGTAATGGGTGGGAGAATTTTTTTGTTTTTTTGTTTTTTTCATATGAAAATAAACATTGTGCATAGGGATGGGGAATCTTTGTTTTATAGAATCCTCAAGAGACAATAAAGGTAAATCAGGCCAAAATGTTCATGATATATCCAGGACTTGTGTAAGAAGGAGAATTAAACCATGACTTTGAGTGTTCTTGAATCAGGAGGGATGTCATGGGGCTTGGAAACCATCAGACATACCGAGGTAGAAGAGAAATCTCCTGGGGATGAATTTTCCTTTGATTGATGACTGTTTTACAAGAAACATATGTAGAACCCCCAGGGCATGATGTACATAGTCAAACAAAGGTTTCTGTAGGACACTTTCCTTCCATCTCCGTTGGCCATGGAGGGTTATGGGGATCCAAGATTACTCAAGGCACAAATTTTGATGTGTGAAAAGAGTATATTTGGATATATTATAATTGTATGGGCTATAATTCACCCATGGGATCAAGTAATCCCTCTACATAGATCTCACTCATAGATAGGGTAAGGAAACTATCCCATCTTTGTACTACACTGCAGTTTAACATTGTATGGCCAGGACCTAGGGTTTCTTATGGGTAAGGGAGCCATAACACGCCTTTTAGGGTCATAATACTAGAACCAAACTCCTAGACTGATTTTTCATGAAGTCATTGTGGATCTCCTACTAAGGTCCTTAAGATCACGTGAGCTATGCTCAGTGTGCGAATCAAGGGATTTTGAGGATTACAGGTCACCACTTAAGAATAGCATAATTAATGGTAGGGATTATTTTATGCTTAGACCAATGATATACAGTTTAACATCATGAATCAAGGATTAAATTCCATATAATTTATCCTCATGTGGGGTGGTCATAGGGTAATCATGAAATGAAATATGGGAGATACAATTACCCTTAAGTATCCCTATAGACAGGAATTGTCTGATTATTTTCTACTTTGATTCAATTTGTGCATAGAAAAGGGAACATTTCAATGCTTTCTGTGGATGAGTCTGAATCATAGGATTCGATTCTACCCACATTTATCATGGGGGAGACTGAGTTACATAAGATTCATGATGAAAATTCATCGAAAAGGTCTATCCCATGCGCAAGAAGGTCGTATAACCAGGACATTTTTGGCCATGTAGTTCAACGTCATGTGGTATGGACATCGAAAACAAAATTTACCATCATGTTGTGGAGACAACTTGTCACATAGGCTATAAATAGCTTGGAGTTGATCATGGTTGGGATATTCTAGAATTCCTTATACGTGAGTGATGATAGAAGGTGTAAACCATAGTCTTGGGGGGGGGGGTCTTGTATCAGGGAGAATGACATGGGGCTTGAAATCCATTAGGCATAAAAAAATATGAAAGGACTCTCTTGGGGATTAATTTTCCTTTGATCGACATCCATTTTGTAGGAAACATATGCAGATCCACCAAGGCATGATGTGTATAGTCAAACAAAGGTGTGCACAAGACATTGGCCTTCTATCTTTGATGGCCTTACAAGATTGTGGAGTTCCAAGATTTCCTAGATTATGGGGTTTGACATATGGAAAATATGCGTCTGAGAATGTAATAAATATCCAAACCATGATTATCCATGAACCAATGAAGCTTCCACATAGGTTTAACTCATATGTTGGGGGAATAATGGTATTTTGAATCTTTTTGGGTGTTGGAATTCATACTTAAAATTTCCATCATCGCTTTGAATTCATCATGAAAAAAATTGGGGGCATGTTCGTTCTCTCATAATAGCAAAAATTGAGCCGCACATGACTCTTGAGGAACCTTGAAGTTTAATGTCATGCAGGTTTGGACCTTTCTTGGGTTCCTACGTGCAAGTATGACCTATACACAGAGGAAGGGGCATTGTTTTTTTTGAGTAGCTGGAATGGGATAGAGGATCCAAGAATAACTATATATCCTACAAGGGAAGGAATAAAGACATATGTAGTTCTACATGTTTTCTATAGAGGTTTTTCCCACATGTATGGAAATGAGAGGGAATTTTCCTTTAATTGGTGGATGGTCCTGGATATCAAATCCATGCATCACTACATATCCTTTAAGGGAAAGAATCAAGCCATACGTAGTTCAAAATGTTCCTTGTACCAATCTGACTCAGGCATAGGAGTAGGGTCATTTTGGTTTCATGTGATGGCTAGGCCAAGATCGAGGGTTGAGGCATTTCTACATAGCCTTATAGGGTAATAATCAAGCCATACATAGTTCTATGGAAACCGTGTAGTTTAACATCTTTCGGTTATGAAAATATTGAACCTATAGTTTATTTCTGTGCGATTTGGACGATTTATGCTATGCAGTTTAACATCTTGCAGCTAGGACGCGTGTTGTCATTATTATGTGATGTATTTATATAGAAACCTTGCATTAGTGGGATCCGTCCATTCATTGATATTAAGAAATATATTCCATTGTATTAGAACTTTTGTATGACATTTGGTCCCTCCCATTTTTGATTAAGATTTGGGGTTTTCTTCCCAAGTATCATTGAGGTTATGAGGACCAACACTGTCTCCCTTTCATGAAAATACTGAAGGACAAACTTTTTCTTGAAGGCTCATGTGATCCAATTTTGGTAGATTTCAAAATGGTGCAATGTGTGAAACCTTTTCTCATCCAGTCTCTCCAACTCATCAAACTATTTCTAGGATTTCTCATCCACATATAGTTGATCACAAATGGAAACACAGAGTGATGGCACTTGAAATTTTATGGGAAGAACCGTCTTTGTCCCATATACTAATGAGTATGGGGTTACTCGAGTGGCAGTGCAAGTTGTGGTTTGGTAAGCCCATAAATCATGAAGAAGCTTGTCTACCCATGATTTCTTATCCTTGTGTACCATATTTTTTATTATATTGGATAGAGTCTTATTGAAAGCCTCTATATATTTGTTGGATACTTCATGGTAGTTGGAAGAACAATTGGCTTTGATTTTATACTCATGATATAACTTGTCCAACTCAGTAGAGTAGATGTTGGTGCCATTTTCGATCAGTATTGCATTAGGAAAACCAAATATTGAAATGATGTTGGCTTTCACAAAGCTAAAAATTCTTTTTTTCCTGACCTCTTTGAGGGGAATGGATTTAATATATTTGTAGAAAAATTCAGTTTCTATGAGAATGAAATTGATTTTTCTGGCTGTGGTAGGAGGATATGGTCCCACAACATCCATACCCCATATGGAAAATGTCCAAGAGTACTTAGTTGTGTGAAGTAGTTCTAGGGTTTGGTGAATTAAATTAGTATGAACTTGGAAAGAATGAAAATTCTTGGTGAATGTGGTGCAATCCTATATCATAGTGGTCCAATAGTATCCATGCCTTTGAATTTTATGGGATATCTTGGAAACTGATTGGTGTGCTCCACAAGCTCCGACATGCACTTCTTTATTGACGACAATAGTCTCTTATCCATCGATGCACCTAATAAGGACTCTGTTAAGGCCTCATTTGTAGAGTACTTTTCCTTGGTTTGTGCCATTGTACAGAAAAAAATTGACTGCCCGCCTTCAGATTTTTTCTCTTCCAATCCTATCTGGTGGTAGTTCCCCCCTCCATAGTTATTTTTAAATCGGATTTATCCAGCTGGTGGTGTTACCATAAGGATCAAAAATGGGGACAATATCATTAATTTCCTCCGTATTGGTCTAAATGAACGACAAGACCATCCAACGATAGTCAATGATGATGACTGTTTCGTCTCGGTCTGGATTTTCTAGGGTTGTGGCCAAATTTTTCAATCCATAGGATTGATCATTTTTTGATGAGGGGACATAATTCAATGATGGTTTTGATGGTAATTCTTCCATCAACTCTCAGACATGGTTCATCAAAGGTTCCAATACTTCTTTCTTAATGGAATAGTTTCTATTAACCTTCTTGATGACCATATCTGAATCAGCTTTTATCTTTAAGAATTTGGATCATGCATGAATCACCAACTCTAGGCAACAATGAGGTCCTGGTATTCCACTTCATTATTTGTGAACCCCTCTAAAAGAAAGGAGTAAGAAAAGATGACCTTTTTTGGGGATATTATTATTACACCCAACCCTACTTTGTTGAGATTGGGATCCTCCATCCATTTTCTTATCAGGCTTCTTGAGGCACCATCGAAGTACATTTCCCATTCCTAGGGACCTTCTTGGGTGGAGAAAACCTCTTCATCAGGAATTTTAGTATTCAATGGGGTTGTTTCTTTTGAGGGGTGCTCCTCTAGGAAGTCTGCTAATTCCTGACCTTTGATAGATTTCTAGGGCACGTATCATATGTTAAACTATTGTAGTATGAATTCCCACTATGATAGGTACCCCGTTAGTATAGGACGACTAAGGATAAACTTGAGCAGGTTGTATTGAGAGACTATATTGACCTCGTGGTGTTGCAAGTAATGCCTAAATGTTTGAATCATAAAGATTAGGTCTAGGAATTTATTTTTGGTTCTTGAATATTGAGTATTGGCATCAATCATTGTTCGAATTAGGTAATAGATATTTTTCTTACTGATGACATAATTCTTCTATGTGAAGAAGGTGCCTAATGACAGTTCCAAGTACAAGATGAGTAGTTTTCCCTCAACTGGTGGCATTAGCACTGGTGGTCTTTGGATATATCTTTTGATATTGTCAAATGATTCTAGACAATCACTATCCCACTCATGTGTGACCCCTTTCTTCATCAACTTGGTGAAAGGAAAACACTTACCTACAAGGTTGGATCTAAAGTGTAGAATGTATGGAAGGTACCCCTAAAGACCCCTTAACTTAGTGAGGTTGTGAGGTGTAGACATAAAAAGGATATATTTTTTATTTTTAGAGTCTAATTTGATGCCATGATGGTGTACTAAGAAGATGATTAATTTTCTAGAGGTGACACCAAAAGCACACTTTAGGGGATTCATCTTTAGACTATACTATTATAGTTTATTGAAGAATGTTTCAAGATCTGTCAGGTGGTTTGAGTGCTATCATAATTTAACCACCAAGTCATTGACATAGAAATCGAATAATTTTCCCAAGAAGGGATTGAAAATGTGATGCATGGTGTGCTGGTATGTAGCACCGAAATTTTTCCGGCCAAATGACATCACCTTATAGAAGAATACTCCCTGGGGGACCTGAAAGAAGTTGATTCTTCATCTCCTAGGGTCATTAGGATTTTTTTTGTATCTAGAATAATCATCCATGAAACAGAGGGCCTCATATGAAGTGATCACATCAATCAACAATTCTGTGATCGGGATTGGGAAATCATCTTTTGGGCAGTGCCGATTGAGGTCCCTGAAGTTAGTGCATACTCTAATCTTTATGTTCTTCTTTATGACATGGACTATGTTTTCCAGCTAGATCAGATATTGTAATTCTTGAATGAAGTTATATTTGATCAATTTTTAAACTTAAGCCTCTATTTTGGTGGCATGTGTCGAGTGGGTCCTTCTAGAAGCCTCCTTATAGCCACAATGGTCTTCCGACAGACCCAGGTGATGAGTGGCGACTTCGGGATCGAGGCTTGGTATTTCTATGTAGTTTCAGGCAAAAACTTATCAATTATTATATATAAAGGAGGTATATTATTCTTAATCCTCAAAGGGTATAGACACACGAATCAGAGTGGTCCGTGGGTATTCTTTGGTGCCCAGGTTTATCTACCTAAGTTCATCGATTGTAGTGGAGACACCTTCGTTGAATGTCGGAGGGGCATCTTTGAGGTATTATTATTATTATTATTATTATTATTATTATTATTATTATTATTATTCACCATCTTCATCATCTTATTCCCCTTCTGATGGAGAGAGTATTCTCGAAATGGACTCTCTAGTGTTAGGTGGGGGATCACAACTCTGATATAGGGAGACTGAAATAGATCATTTTTCCCCGGCTGACTATGGGGAGTTCTCTAAAGAGGATAGAATTTCCTTGCTTTCATTTAGTGGTAGGAAAACATCTTATACCTTACTGATTATGGTGGGAATTTTTGGGGGTCCTGAGGATGGTCTAGGATCATCTTTATTTGGGACTTCCTCATCATCATAGGGGCCACCACACTTTTTAGTGTCTTTGGACTTGGAGGCCATAACCAAAATCACAAAGACAACTAAGTCTCTATATAAGATTGAAATTGTGCACTCAACCTGGTTGATGGGTAGTACTTACTCTTCCCCAAGCTATTTTAGAGGATCAACATGAGCCATTTCTACTCCATTTGTGGTGGTGACCCAATCAGCATCGTCGGTTAAGGAATACTTCTCTTTAAGTTCATAGAACCCTATATCGATGTAATGCAATTCACAAGATTCAAATGGGGATTTATCAGCATGAAATGTCTCATTTTTTCCATTAGCGCAATATTTGACACACTGATGGTTTTATGAGAGAATCACAACGTGATGATGTAGCTAGGGCCTTCCCAACAGGACGTTGAAGTCCATACTTTTCCACACTACTAGAAACTCAGAATTAGAAATGAGGTCACAAAGATAAGTTTTAAGCTTGATTCATCCCAATGGATTTTTCTCACTTTTGTCATATCCCAACAATGTTGTGGTGCTGGGTGTCAAACTATCCTCATCATAGCCTAACCGATGAAGTGTTCACAGTGGGAGGAGGTTGAATCTAGAGCCATTGTTGATGAAAATTCTCAGAACATCAATGTCGTTTATCTTTCCAAACACATATGAGGGTTTGATGTCTCCCTACATGATGGCTTCTTCATCCTGATCCGTGAAGGAGATGAAAACATGTCATTCTTTGGGATTGGTATCTTTTTTATATACTTCGGTAGTTTTTACTTCAACCTCAAATTCATAGGGACTTAGTAAGGATTAGATGAGTGCCTCCCTAAGGTCTTCTGATAGACTCAAGGAATCCATGATTGATAGATTTACTAGTACCAAGGCTATCTATTTCATAATATCATATTTTTTCTCTAAAGGTCAATGTTTCCTGACTTTGGGATTCTATTTCATGGTCTCTTTTGGGGCATAATCTTTGGACGTAGATGGTCCATCTTATGTGACAGGGGATGATGGTGCTGTTGTGCTTTCTGAGTTTGGCTGAACTAGATTTCCTACACGCCATGGGCGATTAGACATCTTCTCTTCCTCCAAAGGGCACCCCAAGATTATTGGGCTTGGATTTCTTTCGGTAGGGGTAGAGGAATATTATGGTTCCCGTTGTGTCTGCCAAAGGGTCATTCCATGAGTTTACTCATTGTTAATGGTTTGAGTTAAGGTGTGGCTAGAGATCTGAATCGTTCAACAATCATGCCTTCTTGGAAACCCTCAGCCTCTAAGGCCTCTTCATCTGGCTCTCTAGTTGAATGTAGGGAATTCAGGTTCATCGCCATAGTCTCTATCAGATAAGGGGTCCATTAAGTGAATGAAATTAATGGAGCTGAATATTAGTTCTTGATTCGACAATTATTCGATCTGACTATCTTATTATGATGGTTCCATTTTTTGGGGAAGTTCCTGTAGTTACATTTGGTGGGGCGGTACCCGTTGTTCCATTTGGAGGGGTGGTTCCCATGTTTTCTTAATTTTTTGCATGAAGTCCGAAAGTTTCAAGAATGTTTTTTGGATTTGGTGCAGGCTCATCTTCTTTCTCCTAACTTCTTCCTTTTCAGCCCTTGAAGGATTGTGGAGATGAGGATGATGGTTTTATTGAATTTGGAGCTATTGGGCCATGGTTGGTTTCTTCAACTGCACCTGGAGGATTCCATGAGCTCGGTTGACTATTTTCTGAGTCATCCAACTATCAAAATTTTTCTCCTTTTTGCCGATGATTTTTTTTCATTCTTCTTCCTATATTGGGTATAAGGTGGAGACATAAGTCACTTATGGTGGTGGTGGAACTAAATTGACTTTTATATAATCCATCATCTTTTGTAGGAGAACTTTGAAGATGAAGAACTCCTAGATAGTGTGCTCCAGTATTTGGTGATAGGGACAATAATTTGGATGGTCATTGAGACCCAATTCATTGGATCACTTTGGTTCTAGTAGCTAGAGAAAGTTGTAATTCATGGAAGCTACAAAGTATCCACAGACTTGATCATCTCAGAATGAGTATATCTTATTTATTTATTTCTTGAACTAATTTATTTTCTCACCCCTTCACTCATCTTATCAAGGTGGGCATGGTTGTTGGCATCTAGGGGGTCCTACATGGTTTAGTGGAGGCCTAACAACTGGAGCTACTGCTGGGGTTAGCTTAAGTGTGATATAAGCTGCTTAAGATTTTACTTTTCTATTTCTTGGGGATGAGGGGGACACCTAGGACTTGAGATTAGTCCACTGAAAGGAGTCTTCTATCCTTTGAGAAATGATAGAGAAATCTTATAACCCACTTATGTACTTCACCGGGATGAGAGGTGTCTGCAATTCATCATGGAGATTATCAATTCACATAGTGAGCATTTCATCCTAGGGGAGTGCAAAGTTTAGGGAGTAAGTCAGACCTTTATATCTGGAAATGAAGTCCAAAACTCTTTCATTCTCTCACTGCTTGCAGTTCATGAGATCACTGATATTTGTCTTAGGTAATGTCGAACTGGACTAGTAGAGAAACTATTTCCAGAGGTCCTCCCAGCTTATTATTGAGTTACCTGGGAAGCTAGTATACACAATAAAGCTAAACCCTATAGAATTTTTATGAAGCACCTGAGTTTTAATACTTATTGATGCTCCAGGGAGCCCATCATGGGGTCACTGTAAGACGCATAGTGCATTAGGTGATGTTCCGGGTCTTCCACACCATTGAACACTAGAAATACAAGGTTACCAATGTTTGACAGTGGCAGAACATTTCTCACCCAATCGAGGTAAGGTTTCCATTCTGGTTGTATTAGAGCTTACCACCCTTCCATGGATTATAGTCAAGTTGTTAGTTGATCAACATTATTCAAGAACCCTTGATGCATATCCTATCGGATTTGTGCTTGGGAGGGTGCAGTAGGGGGAAAAGATGGAGGTTCGAACACTGCTAGAATTTGGGGTGGATACCCAACCAGGGGTATCCTTTATGGGTTCTCCTGAATATACAATGGCTGCCTTCCCACTGGATAGAATTTTTGATATCCTTCTAGGGCCAGATTGAATTTGGTTGATGGTCCCGATACTGGATTGGATAGGCATCTGAGCTTAGAGTCATTTATCCAGATGAGTGCATATGGTAGGGAAACCTCTTATGGGAACACCTGTTGATGTTCCACTTGAGGAACACATCTGGAAAGATATCTCCCTTGATGAAACTCAACATTGATTCACCTAAGATCTTTCATTTCTTCCTCCTGCTTGGCGAATAATTCATTGAGCATGACTGAAGAATTCTCTATGGGAGGAGGAGGTGGGTGATAAATGACCGAGGATTTTTTCTTCTCCTTGTTGGGGATTCCCAAGGGAGGTATTACTGGATTTGCTGAGGGTGTACCCAAATTTTGGGTAACTCTCTGGTTCCAGGTATGCAAACCATTAGGCTCAGTGTGGGATACCTCCGAGAGGGAACCACCTTCTCTTGTATCCTATCTATTTGAATCATTTCCTATGAGATCCATGGGAATGACGTTTACCATGTTCACTGATGCATATCATATTGGAGGCAGTGTACCTAGCGCTGAAAGGTAAAAGATCTTTTTTCATCCTTTTTTGGACTTTCTCCTTCTAATCTGTGGTATCCTTTGTATTTCTTAGCAAAGATTAACTTGAAGGGAACCCTAATATGACCTCACAATATGCCTTCATCTCAAAGGGTATGAAGCATGAGATGAGGTTGAATGAGTGACCTCTTTACTCATTTTTCTTCCCAGAAGAAAGAATATAGACATCCTTTGTATAGGAATTTGAGGTAAAAATTCCCCCAGTCTTATGGGATGCAATTTCTCCCATTCTTCCGTTGATGAAATATGGCCTGGATTTCTTGGTCTTATGAGGGAATTTTGAGTTAAAAATTCCAACATCCCTACTGGATAGTGCTGTTCCCATATTTTGGCAGTAGCTGCCACTATTGCCACCTTCTTGATTTCACACACTTCTACGCAGGTGTGAGCCAGGTATGACATTGGATTTTCACAGGATTTATTTACTTTCAAAGACATGAGCACTACTTTTTGTTTGGATTCCCTAAGGTGGGAAGCATGATGGATGTTCTCATTTTCATGGATCAGGAGCTTCTCAATGTCTTGATCTCGTCGGGCCTGACGCTTTTGAGACTTACTCAAGGCCGGTTCTTGTTGAGATTTCCACCTTTCTTGAGATGGGATTTCATTTGATTTCTACCTTTGGTTAATAAAATTGAAATATGTCATTTTTAATGAGGTCTGCTAGATGGTACATGGGGTGAAGTATAGAGATCCATGTTCTCCCCATCCCTATATATAAACTCCAGATGGGGCATTACCGAGGAGGCAGAAAAACTTGTGAAGCATGTGGAGGTAGGTCTGTTCAAAGTTTTTATTTCACCTTTCTTATTATATCCACTGTGCAGACATGAGGGATTCCAAATCAATTAGATGGGAAATATATTATAATATATTGACATGGTCGATATACCCTTCATAGGGAAATAAATTTTTTTTATCTAGTGAATATTCGTAAAAATATTGAGGCTAATGATATGCATGAATTCCTTATAAAAATCTATTGTTATGTTGATGTGAAAAGTGGTTGTTGGTCAATACATCACTGGTATATTATCCTCAACTAGTTTTCTTCTCATGAGCAACATATCTTATTATTATTATTATGGGGAATCCTCTACTTTATATGCCCAGCTTGAATTCTTCTTAATTATTTTGTTCCAAGAAATAGGGCTGGTAAGAGACTCATTGATATGTGAATGGAACAAGGGTGGCTTAGAAGATAAGCATGGCCCTAGACCATTCTATGGCTGAGAAAGGATAACACTTGTCATATAAAGAGTGTTTGAAATGTCTGACTCCATAATTCCAAGTGCCTTATCATAGGAGGGATTTCTCACATTTTTTCTGGAAAGGGTAGGACCTTCTTTCCAACATGAATTTTGATTATAGGGAGGGCCTTCACAATTGGTGATACAATGGAGAGGGATACCATGGTAACTTGATGCCCGACCATGGAAAATGTACCTATGGTGTATACCATGGGGAAGACCTTCAGGGTGAGTTGTATTGAAGGGAGGACCGTCTTGATTCTTGATGTCACTAATGGGAGGACCTTCTCATTGACTTCTATGATGGCGAGGACTAATATCACATCCTGATATCTGGATATAGGAAGAATTTATAAAGTGTACATCCTGGGGAGGGCCTTTAGAATGTATTTCAATGAGGGGAAGACCTTCTCATTGCTTGATGTTGCTATGGGGAGGGCCTTCACAGAAAATACCATTGTGGGGAGGGCCTTCACAATGGATTCCATCATAGAGAGGAATACCATTATAAATTTACATATAACTAAAAGAAGAAGAATAACTACAGAGTATACCATGAGGAGGACCATCAGGGCAGAAGACAGCCAAGGGGGGACCCTCTTATTCTATGATCTTCTGGCCAAGGGGAGGGCTGCCCTGAGACACATCAGAATATAGGATCTCATGATCAATCATTCCTGGCCCATGGAGTAAGCCCTTGTGGGTGCTCTAGGGAGGACCTTCATAGATACTGGTAGAAATATTGTGGGGAGGGCCTTTGCAACTATTACTTCCACTTTCATAATTTTGTAATGGACTGGCATGATCTTGGGTGTCTATTGATATATGCTCGAGGGAATCAATAAATCCAGCTTCCAACAGAGCCGGATCATGTATATTCTATTAATTTTTTAGTTTCCTTTGGTGCATTTTATTTTTGGGTGATTTCTTACAGGTAACTGGGGATGTCTATTATTGGTAATGACTTTCATACATGGGTCCCTATTTTTTTGGTTCCTTTGATGCCATCTGGATACGATGATGGATATATTGAGTTCTGATAGGGATATATGCCTACCCTAGAGTGACCACCACATTGGATAGGCATCCCCTAGTTGGAACAAGTATTTTTTTCCCAATCTGGTTGTCTGTGTATTGCCGGATATTTTCATCAACACTCCTGGACTAGATCAGGGATACATAACTACTCCATAGCGACTAACCCACTTTATAGGTAAGTCATTCCATTCAAGGAAACCGGCTTTTGGGCCTAGTTCCCCACCTTTGTAGTTGATTCAATGATATCTTGACATGTCTGAAGAATATGGTCTAGAATTAACATTTGATCTTCCATCATTACGAGGATGTGAAGAGATGCATCTTTGGATAGAATGGGTATGAAGGCCCATTCTAATGTCAGA
Source organism: Viscum album (assembly GCA_963277665.1). Classification (NCBI taxonomy): domain Eukaryota; kingdom Viridiplantae; phylum Streptophyta; class Magnoliopsida; order Santalales; family Viscaceae; genus Viscum; species Viscum album. The sequence continues at coordinate 251,971,696 of OY728129.1, read as the reverse complement.
GTAGGAGTTTAGGCCCAATATATTCCTCTATATGATACAAGTAGATACTAGACGTTCTCCTATTCTTGGATAGAGGAACGAGTCTACCGCTTGTTGTCTTCTCTGGTTTCCACCATATTTGACTGGAGAACATCATATTTATGAGTGGGAATTTTCATTTGCTCTCTTACCGTTGTATTTGTCTCATGGGATTGATATGAATCCACATGAATTTGACTCTACTCATATTTATTTGACTCCCTATTTGTATGGAGAGCTTGATATGCATTAAAAGGTATTTGAACCAACCTTTATCTGGTTTCCATCCTATTTAGGTGACAAGCGTATTGTGTGTCAAAAAATATTTGCATCTTCCAGTAGTTTTCCACTCTGTCTGCATGGAGAGACCATCATGTACTAGTAGGGATGTGCACATGATCATATTATGCCACCCTATTTATGTGGTGGTCTTGGGAGGAGGTGGAAGAGTTGTATGTCTTCTTGTTGAATATCACTAAATTTTTATGGTAAGTTCCTTCTCAGGAATCAAGGTGACTTCTTATTCCTGATTGTATGTTTTCTACCCTCGGTGGTTGGCCTAAGGGGCCCATGTCTTTTGGACTTCAACAAGTGCCCTCAGCATAAAATCATATTCAGGGTGAGGATACTTGGTCGCCCGGTGTTGGAGGTGATGCTCTCTGGTAGGGGTTTGTGAGTAGGACCCCTATGTAGTTGAGGTGATGTCATCAACATCGACTTCATCTACCTCCCTGAGATAAGGGAGGTACTTATTATCATGGTCCTAGGATAGTCTCCTGAAATGGTTCGCGATGACCACCAGGGCCACCTTGTATTGGGGTGCTGGTTATGGATGGGGAGGTGACTGATGATCTTTTGCTGATTGGAGGGATCGTCTTGCGGCCTCCACTATGGGGAGAGTACCATTTTGGTGGTACCCTCTAATCAATGTGTTGGATACCCAGCATTGAAGATGCTGGGTTGGTGAGGGGGGTCCTTTTATTTATTGGGGCCCTGACAACCTATGGGATCACTAAGGTGCGAGTCTGCATTGGTTGTCGAGATTCCGTTTGGATTGAAGGTTTCTCTGTGAAAACATACAATACATGTATATGACATATAAAACCAACAAAACCCCATAAAAGTATCATCTCCTAATCGTATTCATATTTGAAGATTCATCTTAGACCCCTTCCTTTTTTTTGTGTGGAGAAGGGGCTTTAGTGGGGTAAAACCACCACCTTGGTTGGGGATTCACATCGGGTTCACCCTTTTTGTTTTGACCCAAAGTGACATGTGTATGCATTTGTGGAAAATGAAAAATGGTTCGATGGGTGACAAGAATTTGTACATCATTATAGATACTTTCACATTTCCATATTTGTTTCATCCCGACCCGCATCGTTATCCTTTAGGGGGAATTGGATTGACCCCACAGGGACTGATCAATTTGTCCCTTCCACATTACAAAGGAGATACCATATCCAAATGGTTTTAGCGAGCAATTTTACAGGATTAAGCATTTGTGAAATCGATCCTCTTAGGATATGATTTCCTCAGATGATGTCCAATTAGTTTATTCTTGGAGCCAAAAACACCCAATAACCATGGTATCCATGATTTATGGAGATTCTTTCCAAAGGTAGGTGCTTGTTGGATGATGATTTTCCCAAAAAAACTTAACGAATCCATTGGTTGAGAGGATGGGAGGTCAGGCTCATCACACCCTTTTTAGTGGGAATTATTTCATATTTTGGGACTCTCTTATAGATTTAAGTCATGTTCATATGTTCGTTAATTCTTGGTACATTACCAAAGAGTGTATCCATGGGCTATTCCTGGGTTGCAGGATCATCATGGATATATATAGATTTTATTCTATAGAGGAAATTATGAATTAAGCCATAAAATAAGTCTCTCTGGAGTTTATTATCATTTGGGAGAGACAGAAGGTAGTTTTATGTTGGGTTTAGACCCATAAGATGTGATTATTATGTATCCTTGTGAGAGGAATCAAAACCCACATAGTTCGGTTATCTTGGGGCTTGGACCATGGAGGCTGCCCGTTTGGGGGGACATGATTGGGTGGAACCTTTTAGAAGGGAACCCCTTTGAGCTCATGCCTTAAAGAAGGTGTCCTATATATCCTAGTTTGAATAGGAATCGGAATTCACATAGTTCATTTTGGGTGGTTTGTGTGGATTTTGTAATCAACAAAAATCTCAGAGACCAAGTGATTCATACTTGGTGTGAGAAACAAGAGGATGTGAGAGATTAAACAAACCACACACCTTCTCTCCCACTGATGGAAGAGGTCGCTCCTAGGATGGAAAAAGACGAGGCAATAATGGGTGAGGGGATGGAATGATGAACCCTTCAACGTGGGATGACATTGGAGGTCGTGAAGCTCATATCTCAGATGGTTAAGGAATTACCTCAGTGGGAGTGCACTAGAATGTGTTCTAGGAAAGGGGATGAATTTTTCTTCTCATAGAAAGGTAAAGTGAGAATGATTCCTTTGACTAATCACCATTCCTCATTGAATGGAAAAGACAATGATCAACCTTAATCCCTAAAACGGGGAGGATCATGTCAGTATCCAAAGGTTGTACTTTGGGTTACCATGGGATTGTAGATGCATGGACATTCCAGGGGTCTGAAATGTTGTGGGGATATCCTTCGTTACTCCTCTTACCTTGGGTATGTAGACTCAACGGGGTGTACTGATGAACCCGGTGATCTGATCATATGGGTTCAGTGGCTTTGTAGGAGGCTTTGGCCTGATGCCGGTGGACTGGTTCATGGAGGAGCTATGATGGAATAGACGATAATGGAGGGGTGATATTGGAGCTGGAGGGAAGGACACCCAAAGACACCCCATTCTACGTACTTTTTTCTAATGCGGGATGGGGGATCCCCACATACCATAGTACCATGCGGGTAGAGGGGTCATCCACGTACTAAATTAGTATGTGGAAATAGGTGTGGAACACTATGTACCAAAGTGGTACGTGGTCCTGGATGCGGTTTTCCATACTGTTTTGTGTTCCACCTGCATGATGATGCGGTATGTAGCACATGGTTCAATCCACATAGCGATGCACCATGAGAAACACTATATTGAAAAAGGGTTCTGGAACCAGTGGTTCGCAAGAAGTTCATTAGTGAGGAATTTATGGTTTGTGATGGATCTAATTATGATTTTGATTCACCAATTATTATTAAGTTCCTTCTTTTTATATTTCATGACTGGTTATACCCACGAAAATGCGATTCACGATTTTCACTTCATCGATGATTCAAAATCGATGTCTGAATCCCCTCCGAACTCATTCTTCCAACCTCTAGGATATCCTCCATGCTTTATTCATATATTCTACTTTATTCCACTTCCTCCTGTTCTCCTTTTATAGGGAAATGGGGAAATTATATCTGTGGGCATGCAACACCATTTGTGGGAGCCCACGAAGATACATCTCAACCTGAGGAAGACACAATCAACCAGGGTTTAAAGAGGTTGTGGTTTGTGGTTTGAGGTTTGTAGAACCCTACCAGCTTGCTTCGTTCAAGAACTGCTGAGTTTGTAGGACAGTATGTGGATAAAAATACCACACTTGTTTTTGTTGATGACATGGTTTGAGGCATCCTGGGTTGGCTGCCCATCACCCCACAGGCTGGCACCTCACGAGGCCTTCTGCATACCGATGGTTAGTGGTTCATGCACCCTACAAACCTTTCTTGGTGATGGTACACAGTTCAATTAAAGTTCTTGAAAAAATTATTTCTTCAAGTCTCCTAAAAATTTCAATCCAATTTGCATCTATTTTTCTTGCTGGACCTATGGGAATGTTTACTACCTTCTGCGAAGTGCTTCTGGGAGTATTTACTTCCTTTTATGAATTTTTCAGGATACTACAGTCACTCTTGTGTGTAACAAAAGCAATCAAGGAAGGTCACTCTTGCATATAACACAAGCTATCAAAGAAGACCTCTCTTGCATGTAACACAAGATAACTCAATGTTGCGTACATTAAAAGAAATATCATGTGTTGAATTTATTTAAAATAGTAAATATATAATAGAGTCTTGAGATATTATATTCCCTTATGAATTTTTATGTTGCATGTTATAAAAACTATTGAATACAAATTTTTAATTTAGAATTTTAGGGTGTTACATTCTCCCCACTTAATTAAATTGCATCCTCACAATTTACATATGATCATGGTGATAGATTGTTTGATACTTCTTATGTTTGAAATCCCACATCGTGATAAGGGTTTATACAAAATCCTCTAGAAAAGAGAGAACTTGAAGTACAAGGATCTCATGGACTACCATGTATCTAGGTTTCTATGTATGAGATAATTAGTGGCTAGTAGAGTCACCAATTTAGTGAAAAAATGTAAATATTTGCAGGGATTGAATGAGTTCATCAATAAAAAACAAGTGAATTATTGATAGAAATTTGAGGGCCTCAAAACCATACATCTGAAATGATTTTAGAGACCATCAGTTCAATAAAAATTAATATATTAGGAAAACATTTAATTTATAATTCATTTTCCTATTGTTGTAAAATTCTATTACTAACCTTGAATATAAGGAAATATCTATACCAGATTGGTTTTAATTTTATATGAACAATGATAACTTTGGGTTGTTCTTCAATCAAATTCTATCTCATTCCTATAATCTTAGAAATTAATTACCAATAATGAATTTTTTATGCCTGAAGCACTAAAATAAACTTTTAAAGGATCTTAAGGCCTATAAAAGAGTGAAAAGTCAAACTATTTGTCTTTAAATATCATCCAAAACTAATATGTTTAATAGATTAATCTATAATCCTAAAAATTGATACTAATGGTTCATCAATAACATTTATTCGTCAAATTATTTGACTAAAAACAATGAAAAATTAACCAGGACATTGTATAGGTTAGTGGTTGGCATGAAACCCTTATCGTCCTTCGATCAAGAGTTCAAGAACTGTGACCTTAGCAGATTTGATTGGTTGTCACCTGGTAAACATGTTTTCCTTTTCAAAAACCTAATTAATACAATTTAAAAAATAAATATGATATACATCCTTGAAATCTAATCATTAAATATAATATTAACTATGATTTTAAATTAATCATTAATATATAAGTACTTCATCCACTTATTTTCACATAAATAATTCAGTGGTCTATATTTTATCCTCTATATGTGGGAATTGAATTGGGTAATTTATAGGTTCCCCACATTTATGACAATAAAATATAAAGGATTTCATAGGATGAGATTCATTTCCTTCTATTGTACTCTTCATTTTTCTTTAGAAATTCTTTACTTTATGTCCTTATTTCCCACATATAAAGCTTTTCCTTATTCTATTAAGACAATTTTTTGGGTTCCTGCTTCCATACTCCTCACATTTCTTAAATTAACCCTTCTTTTCTTTATGGTCTCTGCTGATCGAGCTCTTAGAAACCTCTATTCTTATCTTCTTTAGTGTGTTCAAGAGTTATTAAAGTTATATATTGTTAATCATATTTTGGTAAAAATGGTATGGAATAAACATGATATACTTCACTCATGTAAAACATCATTTGGTTTCTCATTTTCCCAACATTTTCCTTCATGTTATATGTTAATTTTAATCCTTTAGGTTCCATCTATTGACTAAAACTAGAAAGAATAGTGTGAGCAACAATAGTTATAGTGAGAAAAGCATATGGTTATGTATAAGATATCTAAATCATGACATCTTATTTTTAAATCTAAAAAAACTTAGGTTTAACCTAGAATATTCATTTTCATTATCTAATAAAATTCTTCATAATGGTTTGTAATGAAAAAGGGGATTATCCTAAGTAAATCCCCTAGGAGTGTCAAACTAGGTGTACAATAAGGCCCATTGTCATGTAATAGGTTACCCTATATCAGGACTGAAACACCTTGTCAAAGTTGTTACTCTTAGGTATATCTATTCCAGAACCACTTCCACTTGTAGTATCTAGAAATGGATGTATTTATAGGAAGATCCACATAATTTATACTTTACTAAAAAAATATGATGTGCTTTTATACATATCCTAAAATTCTACTTTAAGGTTATTTTCTCTAACCTAATTTTTCCTAAATCTAGTTCCCAAGGTTGTTACTAAACTTCCTTTGATACTGATTGTAGCAACCCGACCTAGAAGCCCAAAGTCAGTGTCTGCTATCAATTACATTAGAATGATTACAAGGAATCATGCCCTGACAGACTGATCAATTTAGTAGTCTTGGTAAAACAAATACATAAATGAGAAAATGATACACTAATGAAAACATTTTCATTATTTTTAAATAAATAACTTTGAGGGAAAGTTTATTCCATCTAGTGAATCACTACATAATTTTCATAGTAATCTTATTAGATTCTTGGGTAAAGAAACATAATAAGGGCGATCTCAAATGCTTAGTAAGTTTAAAATATAGAGTAAGCAATAAATAATCAATTAGAATAGGAAATATATAAATTTAATAATTGAAAAAACTAGCCATTTAATCAATAAACTGAATGGATGTGCATAAATAATATGGTAAGTTAATAATTGGAAACCCATGGCATCTAAATAACTAGATAATGGGAAACAATATAGAAAGGTAGGAAACTGAAACACATGACATCAAAATAACTGAAAATGAAATGTATCCATAGATATGTTGATGTAAAACCTCATGGATTAATAATAACTAAAACTAATATATGGGAAATTCTTGATTATTGGACACCATGTTTCCTAGGTACATGGTACCTTTACCCTTAAGACCATTCACAAGACAGTTTACAAAATACTGGGAAAAAACCCATATAAAGTAGCTAGACAAATGAATCATCCCATGATACTAACAATGCATCAAGGGGATATCTATAACTAGGCCCCACCTATTTTGTACCAGTCCAAAACATTACTCATATATCGAATAATCGATTTAACAATGTGCATTATCAAATATCCATATGGAGTAAGAGATAAACATTCATAAATGTTTACCCAAATAATAAAATAATTTTCAAAGTATATGGTATATGTAAAATGGTACATGGTTTAGGAAATATAAATATCCATGATAAATGAATTGGATAATTAGGGGGAATTCAATGTTCAATGATCATAGGAGATTTAATATTTAAATGGGGAAAAGAAATCAAGGAAGTGAATGTGAATACTATACTTGTCCAAATTAGTCATAAAACATCCTTAGGACGATTAAGGATGGTATCAATACAATGTATCCCAAGTGGAGTAAAATAAAGGGTTTTTTTTCATTAATGAATGAAAATATTATATAAATATATTTTAAAAAAATTCTGGAGGAAAATATTCTTTTTTTTTAAAACACTATTGAAAAACTTTTCTTTAAAAATAAAATTTTAAAGAATTTTCCTTAAAAATTAACCTTTAAAAAATTCAAAGGAAGCTTCTCAAGAATGATGGTTGGTAAATCCGTACATACCATACAAGGTAAAAAGAAAATTCATTTTTCATAGTAAAAAGGTAAAAAATGGATTGTTCAGAAAGTGAAAAGAAGAATCCTTTAAAATAATTGGAAAAATAAAAAAAGGGTTAAAAATTTATCTACTAAATCATTTTAAAACATTTTTGGAAAATTTTTATTAAAAAATGGTTTTTAGAAAAAAATAGGTTCTCCGACTAAAGATAGAAATAAAGTAGGGTTTTCCTAAAAACATTTATAAAACATATTGAGTACCAAAGAGTAGATAAATGGTACTAATAATTGAAAATGTTCATGAATAAACAGAATAGAGAAAATGAATGGTTTTATTGAAAAATGGTTATAAAATTTCTTCAAATGGAAATTCCATTGAAAGATAATTAATGTTTTTGTTGAGGAAAATAATCTTTAAACATTTCAAAGTGTCCCATACCACTTTAAAACATTTTAAATCATAAACCTCATGAAGGATTAATTTTAAATTAAATTTTAAGATTCAATTAAGATAAGGGAATTCATGATATATTATATAATAATGGGTAGTAGATACACCACAAAAAATATTTAAGTGGTGAACATGACATTTATCTCACAAATGTAAAAGGTGAGATGAGAATCCATTACCTTGTGTTTTCTTTTGGGTGATCATCCTTTAAATTCATGTATAATATACTTATTTTAAGTTTATACTTTATTGATAACATTTTTTATTTTTATCAATACTTTTAATTAACTTATTACTATGTTGTATACAACTACTTAAACAATTATGTTTACATTGGGTGTTTTGACCAACTTAGGTTTATGTGTCAAAAACAACTTTGGTAGGTCAAATATGGTCAAAGGGGTAAATATATAAAATATAAATACTAATAATAATAGTTACATAATCATCATATTTATACATCAATTATACTTTTAAATCCAATCATTACATATAGTTATGAAAAATGAATCAATGTTACAATCATGGAGACGGTAGGTCGTACGTACGCATGAGTAACATTCTCATTTTTCAATGATCACTATAGAAATAAGTAAGTAAAGTAATATATTTATATAATTATAATAATACCATTAATAACATATTATTTAGTTATATATACTTATATATAAAATTCTCATTATGTACACGGAATCACATCGTATCGAGAAGGTGATTGTCCACACATCCACGCTAGATTTTATCACTTTTTAGTTTGTGGAAGGATATTAAAGAAAATGATATATATATAAAGGTAATTATGTAATTAATATAATATATATGTTTTTTATATCTCATGTGTTAAATTATAATCATCCTTTATACATTCCATGGATCATGTGAACGAATCACATCGCTTTGAGGGGTTGGTAGTCCACACTTCCTCAAGTGATGTTATCATACTAACACAAAATGGAAAGTAAAAGGGTATGTTTTTTAAAATAATTGAATAAGATTAAAGACATAATAAATATCAAATATAATATATATAAACATTATTTCCATCATAATGTCCAACCATGAATGTTAGAAATGAAAAAATGAACAATAATCATTTCGTGAGGCAGTAGGTCATCATACACAGAAGCATTATGTTTGTTACCAATTATATGAAGGTGTGTGTAAGTGTAGGTATAAATATTAACATAAAAAATAATAGTATATTGATAATACTGGTTTTTATGTAATCATAAAATAATAATAGTACAGGGGTTGAAGAATGGAAATGAAACTAAAAATATTGAGAGAAGATGTCACCTCTTAATCGGGTAACTTCTTTTTTTTTGAACCAAAAGATTCCTTTGATTGATTCATAACCAAGAGTAGGATTCTAGGATTAGGTGAGGGATGTTTTAAGACTACCTAATAAGAGGTTGGATGATACAATGTATCTTGATAGGTGTGAGGAAGGGGGAGTGGTGGTGGCCATTATAGGGAAGAAAAGGGACTTGGAATTTTTAGAAACATGTTAGGTGTACACATGTTATTACATAAAAAAATTCATAAAAACAAAAAAAACTCAATAATGTAATTTTATGAACGAATTAGGGACACAAAAAGGGTTTTTTTCATGTTTCTAGGTCATTTGTGCCCCTAAATATAAAGTTTAGTCAATTTTTAAGCCTAATTATACCTTAATCATTGTAATCAATTTTAATCAATTTCACTAATCATTTTGGTCAAAAATTAAGTTTATCTTGTTAAGTAAAAATATCATCTTTATTATAGTGGTTTATGTCCATTTTTTTAAATTAAAATCTCAAAAGAGTCAAAATTAAGATTAATACTAATTTTGTAGGCAGATGGTTTAACTAGTTTTAGTAGAAAAACGTTCAAAAGATTATTGAGTTTTTATATTCAATTTAAATGTAAAATTGATTCTATTAAACTAAATTGTATTAATATATATGTATTATTGAACTAATTTTACTTTATAAAAAAATTAAAATATAATTTAACATTGATAATTATTTAAATGAAAAAGAAATTTTGTAACTAAAATGTAGTATTATTCACTGTTGATCAAAAAATAAAGTTTCTTAGACAAATAAAAAAAATTCTCCCTAGTATAATTTTGACATTATGAATTCAATAATGAAGTTTATTTTTTCAAATTAATTTTATAATATTTCAAAAATTAAGATTTAAAATAGGTTCACCATTAAAAGGAAAAAAAATTGCCTTTATAAAAATATAGTTTTCTATATGTAAAATAGGGTTTGTTATTATCTTATGTATGTCAAAACTAATGGATAAATATGAAAAATATTTGATATATAACATATATGTTCCATTAATATCATTCATTAATTTTAATTAGTTATTTTTATTAAGGTAAAACTCATTTGGAAGCCCAAAAAAATAATATTTCCTTTTTATATCTAATTGGTTATTATTTTCATTTATCATTAATTGTCAACCAATGAATTAATTTTAAATTGGTGTAAACCATAATTTCTATAAGTTAGTTATTACTATTCATAATAAATAATTTAATGGCTAGTTTATGTCATATTATATTAAACAATAATCTTTTAATAATACACTATTATTTGGTGAAACGTGGTCTTTCGTGTAACACAAGATATCGAGGAAGGTCACTCTTAATTGTAATAAAATCCATCAAGGAATGTCACTCTTTCATGTAACAAAAACTATTGAGTAAGGTATCTCTTACATGTAATGAAAGCTAACTTGGTTTTGTATTCATTATAAGAAATATCCTCTGTTGAATTTATTTAAAATAGTAAATATATAGTAGATTCTGGGGATATTATATTCACTTATGCATTTGGTGTTGTATGTCATACATGCTATTGAATTAAAAGATGTAATTTATAATTTTAGGGTGTTACATTCATGATCTTGCATTCAAGATCGAGATGGGCCTATCAAAAGCTGTTATGCCTTGTTTGTGTGGGGAATCCCTTACTGAGACTCCTAAGCGCACATGAGCTATAATTGGTGTGGAAAAAACAAGGGTTCCAATAACCATGTAGAGGAATTTAAGAGAAGTACAATGGGTATTTTTTATCATGTGGTGGCTGGATCAAGATATAGGATTGAGGTGTCCCTATGCATCTCATTGGAAATGATAATCAAGAAATATGTAGTTTTAGGAAAACTATGAAGTTTAATGTCATGTGGTAAGGATGTGGGTGAATCAAAATGAATTAAGATGGATATAATGGATTTTTGTAGTCTTACATCATGTGGTAAGGATACAGATCACCCAATGTGAAGGGAAAGGGATGTTTTGGATCCACACAGTTTTACGTCATGCAGTAAGGACATTTTCCTTCCAGTTTAATGTCATGCAGTAAAGAAATTGGATTACCCCACATGAAAGGGAAGTAATCCTATGGATGGGACCAATAATAGAAGTTTAGGTATCACTAAAAATCCTATGATAGAAGGAATCAATACATATGCAGTTCTTAGGGAACCGTGTAGTTTTTCATCATGCATCTAGGATAGACTCCTTATAGTTTATCATCATGTGGTCAAGATAAATTTGTATAGTTTAACATAATTTACTCATGATGAATGATAAGGCTTACTCTGACGTGGATTTCAATTTGATGAAATCTATGAATACTATTTCTTGATAAATCTCACATTGGTGGGTGGTGTGACCTGCTCTCCATCCATGGTGGATAATGATTAGGATATATTATGATAAAACATATGTATTACATAATGACCTTCCCACTTGGGTTCCAATTACAGAGGATTCTTTCCCAATATCATTGGGGTTCTCAGAGCCAACACCAGTTCTACTTAGCATAATGAATGAAGGAAAAACTTTTTATTAATGGACCATGTGATCTGATTCTGATGGACCTCCAAGTTGTGCAATGTGTGAAATATTTTATAATATATCCATTCCAATTCTTCTAGCCACTTTTTCAAATTTTCATCCTCTGAGAGATATAATCAAATGTCTATTCATAGTGAAGGAAGATTTACCTCTATGGGTAACACTACCTCAGTCATGTACACCAACAAGTATGGAATTGGTTATGTGGTAGTACACCTAGTGGTCCGATAGGCCTATAATGTTTGTTGGAGTTTTTTGGACAATAATTCTTATCCTTGTTCACCATATTATAGATTATAATCAATATATTCTTATTTAAAGTCTCTATCTATCCATTTTCTATTGTATTATAGTGAGATGAGTGATTGGACCAAATATTTTACTCATGGTACAATCTTTTCAATTCTTTATAATAGAATTTGGTTCCATTGTTCATTAATATTTTTTGAGGGACCCCAAACTTGGTGATGATATGAGACTTAACAAAGTTGATTATATTCTTCATCTCAACTTATTTTAGGGGTATTACCTCATAATATTTGGAAAAGAAGTCTGTAGAAATAAGGATGTACTTGAACTTCTTAGTTGTGGCTAGGGGATATTTCCCCACAATATTCATTCCCCAAACTATAAATGACTAGAAAATTTTAGCTATATGTAGAAATTATAAGGGATGATGGATGAATTTTTCATGAATATGACACACATGAAATTTCTTGGTGAATTCCACAAAATCACTTGTAATGGTTTTCCAGTAATATCCCAACCTTCTAATTTGGTAGGAGAGCCAAGTTCCAGATTTATAGGCACCATAGGAGCGTATATGAAATTACTTGATAAAAAAAATCTCCCCTTCTTCTTTGCATCTAAGTAGGATTCCATCAAAGGAACATTTTTAAAGGACTTCTGTTCATTTGGACAATCCTTCAGAGTGATGTTTGCTGCCCGACGCTAAATCTATTCCCTTATAGAATGATATATTGGGAGAATCCCATTTTAAAGATAGTCAATTATGGGACCCATCCACCCAGGCATGGTCATTGGATCATCACTCTCTGAGGAGATACTAACCTAATTGATTCTTCCATATCACATATGATGATTGATGAGACTATTCTTCAATTTGTGATATGGTAGATTTCTTCCTCCTGATCAGGGTCATCCATGACTGTGGCTACATTTTCTAGTGCATCAGCGTGAACATTATGTGATCAGGGAACATGATGAAATGTGGGATCAATAGGTAATTCTGCCATCAATCCCATGAAATACCCAATGAGGATGTTTATTTATTTATCTTTTATTTAATATTCTTTATTTATATAATTTATCACTAATTCTGAGTCCACTTTGATATTCAGTTAGGCTATGTGGTGCTATAGGGTTTGTTCCAACCAAGTGATGAGGTCTTGATATTCAACCTCATTATTTTTCTATCCTTCCAATAGTGATAATGAGTAGGAAAAAATTTATTTGTTTTGATAGACAAATAAAATACCTAGAAAAAACCTATTGAGCTTTGGGTTTTCCATCCTTATGCTGAAGGAGATCTAGGAGGCACCATCAAAGTACATATTCAGTGTCTGGGGAGTGGCATGGGCATAAAAGACCACATTATCTGGAATCATGGTGTCCTCTGATATATTTTCCAAGAAAATATGTGTCGTGATGAAATTATCTAGGGATTTACATTTCACTAACTTCTATGATATAAAATGAATTTCATATTTATACAGAATGACCGCCCACCAAGCCAAGTGTCCAGTCAACATAGGACAATGAATGATGTACTTGAAAATATCAATATGAGAGACCAAGTGGACTTTGTGGTGATTTAAGTAATTCCTCATATTTTTTACCTCAAAGAAGAGTGCAAGGGATTTCTTATCGACATCATAATATCTAGTCTCAGTACTTATCATCGTCTTAATGAGGTATTAGTGACTATTCTCACTTCTCGTATCATTTTTCTCTATAATGAGGGTACCCAATGAACATTCCATAAAGGACACATACAAGATGAGTGTCCTCCCTTCCACTGGAAGAATCAAAACTTATGGGTGCCACAATTACATCTTGAGACTTTTTTAGGTTCTTTGACAATCATCATCCCATTGATATTTGATTTCTTATTCATTAGCATGGTGAAGGGGAGATCTTTTCTGACTAGTTTTTCTATGAATCCCCAAATGTAGGCGAGGTTCTCTTGGAGTCCCATCGATTTTTTAAGATTTCTAGGGGATGAAATTGATAAAATAGAACTAGTATTATCTAAATAAACCTCAATTATATTGTGGCATACCACAAATCCAAGAAACATTCATGATGTTACCTCAAAAGCACATTTTAGTGGATTCATCTTTAAACTATGTTGTTGTAGCTGGAAGAAGATTGTACAGTGATTTGTGAAGTGATCACATCACTATCAGGATTTAACAACTAGGTCATCAACATAACAGTCATTTATCCTTCGTAGGAATGGATTAAAGATATAATGCATGGAGATGTAAAATTTTATACGAATGTTATTTAATCCAAAGGGAATGACTTGATATAATAATATCCCTTGAGGTGCTCTAAAGGTAGTGGATTATTCATATTAGGGGATATATTGATCTAATTATACCCCGAGTACCTGCCCATGAAGTAAAGGGCCTGGAATCCTATAATTTCATTGATCAAGAGTTATATGAATGGAGATGGGAAATAATCTTTTGGGAAATTACAATTAAGGTATTTGAATTCAATACATACCCTAATCCACTTGTCCTTTTTCTTGATGGGGATGATGTTGGAAATCCATCTTTAGTATTTCACTTCTCATAAAAAGTTGGATTCTATAAACTTGTCAAATTTTACCTCTACATTGGTATCATGATAGGGTTGTATCCTCCTGGATGCCTATTTGAAGCCTCAATGCTCATCAGGATGTCTGATATGGTACATAACCACATCTAGACTCAGTTTGAGCATTTCTGTATAGTTCCAAGTGAACTAATATTTGGATCTTCTTTAGAAATTCAATGTACCTCTCTTGATCAGTAAGGGAATGGTGACACTAATCATGTAGGTTTAGGGTCTTCTTTAATTCTTAGATTTATCTTCTTGATCTCATCTATGGTGGTGGAAACACCTTCCATGAATAATGGAGGGTCATTTCTAGGATAATCCTCATTCTCTTACACTTCTGAGTCCATAGATACATTTTTATGTGAAGATTTAAATATGGGGTCTTATCCATCACCATTAGGGTGAGGGAAGATATTAGAAGAGACATAATCATCCCTTACTATCCAATTTATTGTAGAGAGATACCAGAATTGATCATACTTTACACTTTCACTGAGGATAAGAGGGGCTCAGACCTATGGGACTAAACATGTTACCTTGACTAGATTTATGGGACACACATAGTCGCTATTGATCATACTCTAGGGATTCACATGGGGGGTTCCCAAGCCATTGGGAGGTGAAACCTATATATCATCATCCCTACCAGTTTCTTTCCTCTCTTATTTTAGAAATCTTCTTCAGCATATGTAGCTCTATAAGACTCAAAAGGGTAGATTTCTCTATATAGTATACTGACCTTTCCATCTGATGCTAATGATATCTCCCAGAGATTGAGATTCCACACAGTTTACCATCCTGTGACTGAGACGTATTTCGTGTAGTTTTTTGTCATGCAGTAGGTACATGAATATAGGTGGTTGGACCAGGATATAGAATCCAGAAATCCCTACATATATCATTAGAATAAGAATAAATATGTACATAGTTCTGTAATGTAGGTGTAGTAGGAGACCAATACCAGTAACGATGTCCCTCTTAGGAGAGGTCTATAGGAACGTACAGTTTTATGTCATGTAAGGGACATCAATTATGTAGTTCAATATCTTGCGGTGAGGAATAATGGTATGGACTTTATCACCTTGCATTTAGGACCATAATTTACTTATCACAAGATTACATTCCTTGTTTTGTGTGGGGAAACCCTTACTGAAATTTCTAAGCTCATGTGAGCTATGCTCAGTGTGAGAAATAAACAATACTAAAGGGTTATTTTCACTACATAGTGGAAATAAATATTAGTATAGGAGTATTTTTCATAGTGTGGTGGATAGACCAAGATAAATGATTGAGGTATCCCTACATATCACATTGAAAATAATCATAAAAACATATATTGTTCTAAGAAAACCCATATAGTTTAATGTCAATGGGAATGGACATGAGCCATATAGGTTAACATCTTGCAGTAAGGATGTATTCCATGAAATTTTAACATCATGCAGTAAGGATGAGATCTATTCAATTTTACATCCTGTAGTGAGTTGAATGGCTATAAAATTTAATGTCTTGCAGTAAGTAAATAAACTATGTTGTTTAATTTCTTGTGGTAATTATGTGATCCATGTAGTTTAATGTCTTGTGGTATGGATGTGATCTATGTAGTTTAATGTCTTGAAGTAATGATGATGGTGAATAACCTATCAGGAAAATGGATATTTTTAAGGGGATTTAACAACTGTTATGTATATTCCATGAGTTTTGGGATCTTTCAACTATATAAAGGCTAAAATACATGTTCTTCCAATATATCCTTGAAGATAAGGCATTTTTCTATGATGTTCCCAAGACATCAATGGTGGGGGAAATAGTCATAATAGTCTATCAACCCTGCCTCATTTAGATTTCTCATCACTAGGAGCTTTATCAATCCTTTTTCCATAGCATAATAAAAATATCTAGAGACATGATTTTTTTGGAAAGAATAGGATTTTCTCAATCTCATATTGAAAGCTAATCACTTATCCTTGGAGGGTATGTGGCTCATGCTCTACTGCACGAATTTTGCATCATGTTTATAGTGATCGGATTACTAGAGTAGGGATTTAGGTGTCGGTGGTTCCAATATTCCCTTTTGCATCTGCATTTGAAGCTAATCTTTAATGGTAATAAAACCTTATATCATGTTCTCGAGATGTTTATGGTAGGGGAAATGATTTTCAAGGCATACCATCCTTGCCTCACTCAACTTTATCATTATCGGGAACTCTATCAAACTATTCTCCATGGAATAGTTGAAGTACCGTGGAACATGTTTATCTTGGAAGGAATATACTTTTCTCTACCTGCATTCAAGAGATGGGATATCAGGTTTCTTCTCCCAATGTTATTTGTACCACCATTGGTGTGGGTGCATGGATTAATTTGGGGTCTAGGGTACAAAGCCCCGGTCTTTATTGTTATAGGGGTAGGTGTTGAAGCATTGGGGGTCTTGGGTGATGCATATGCTTCCCATTGATTAAAAGATCCAGAAACTCATGGAGGTTTTTTGGTAATAGATGATCGTAGATGGTTTCCAAAATATCCCTGATGAGGAGGTGGAAAATATAGAAATTACCCCATCCCTGTAAGATGGGGAGTGTTGGAAATATTTTTGGATTTATCCTAAAAAGGAGATGAAAAATATGAAAATTCCCTCAACCTTGTGGGTTGGGGAACTTTGGTAAAAGAAGGTCTTTCATAGGACGACATGGGTACATCATCCTGAGGTCAAGATCTTAGGAGTATTACTAGAATTATCTCATGAAGATACCTATTATATTATTGGAGTTGAGATATTTTTTCTTATGTAGAAAATTACTTCTCATCCTTAAGGTGATGGTTGGAAAGATACATGAAAATACCCCCTCCTCTTTTGGTGACAGGGTGAGTGGATGATGATGGGAGTTCTAAACTGGACCCTAGAGACTGCATACAATACCTCCAATTTTTATATTATCTATTATTATTACCCTATTAAATAAAAAAATGGTTTATAACACATTACATAGATTCAGGGTGGATACCGCTGAGCCTTTTAGCTCTTGTGTGTAATAACTGGGTCCTGGAGATGGCACAACCACCCCGCCTTAACATGGTCATCAGGTCCTGGCCTGCCAGGCACCACCAGTTTCCCCACAGACACGTGGTCCCAACCCTAGGGTCCACCCACATGCCTGAACAGGTCATCTGACTAATGACAGTCCCCACAAGTCAACACATGTACTCTCCAGTGTGCTTTTTCCTCACTCACACACACTGGAAAACTTCCCAGAAGGTCACTGCTGAGCCTATTATTACCCTATTAAATAAAAAACGGTCTATAACACATTACATAGATTAATGGTGGATACCGTTGAGCCTTTCAGATCTTGCGTGTAACAATTTGGTCCTAGAGATGACACAACCACCCCGCCTTAACATGGTCATCGGGTCCTGGCCCGCCAGGCACCACCAGTTGCCGCACAGACACGTGGTCCCCACCCTAGGGTCTACCCACATGCCCGAATAGGTAATCTAAATAATGATAGTCCCCACAAGCTAACACATGTACTTTAATTGTGCTTTGTCCTCACTCACACACACCTTGGAAAACATCCCAGAAGGCCACCCTGCTTGACCACTACTCCAGGCCAAGCATGCTTAACTGTGGAGTTCTAATCAGGAAGGCTCCTGAAAAGAAAGGTCCACCTTGTTGACATGAGTCATATCATTTAGTAATTTAACCCTTTATCATTTGGGGTATTATAATCACCCCCCTTTAGAGCACAACGTCCTCACTGTGGGACCTACATCTCAACCCAGGTAGTGCACCACACTTAAGGCTGTGTGCCACCTCTGATACAAGATGTAACAACTGGGTCCCGGAGATGGCACAACCACCCCACCTTAACATGGTCATCGGGTCCCGTCCCGCCACGCACCGCCAGTTGCCCCGCAGACATGTGGTCTCCACCGTAGGGTCCACCCATGTTCCTGAACGGGTCATCTGACTAATGAACGTTCCCATAAGCCAACACATGTCATTTCCAGTGTGATTTGTCCTCACTGACACACACCCTGAGAAACTTCCTAGAATGTCACCCATCCTAATCACTACTCCAGGCCAAGCATGCTTAACTGTGGAGTTCTAATCAGGTATTCTCTCGAAAAGAAAGGTGCACCTTGTTGACATGAGTCATATCATTTAGTCATTTAACCTTTTATCATTAGGGGTATTACATTGCATCAATTGTAGAAGGTAGGCTAAAATGATGTGAATCAGATTACTATAGGTGGGTATGATTGTACCCTTCAGAAGCATGGTCATCTGGATCGGATGAGGAGTCTTTAGATATTAATGATATCGTATTGATTGAGGCACAAGAAGGCTAGTGTTCTTCCTCAATGATGTATCTCATTTGACAAGTTAGTGCCTGATGTACAATTTGACGGTTTGGTGCCCATGATACTATTTGGGGGGTTGATGCCCATGGTACTATTTGGGGGGGGGGTCGAAGCCCATTATACCATTTTAGGGGTCAGTTCCGATGATAAAGATGATCCCAGGGTAAAATATGGTAAACATTCCCCCATTCCTACCGGCTGGGGTGTTCCTTAGGATTCCATAGTCACCAAGGATAGATGTGATGAAGTTAGGGTCTTCTAGCTAGCGATGATCTGGGATTGATTTTGGTCCACTGTTAGGATACACTGGTAGACCTCAGATAGATTGGTGGTAGCAAGGTATAATCCTTCCTTGAATATGCACTGTTTGGATACCCCTGGTAGGCTACCCTATTGTATTCCCTAACATGGATAGTTGGTGTAGGAACAACTTCATCTGCAGGTCCTTGTGAAATCATGGTTATATATCAGCGATGATGATTAGAATAGATGAGATACCTCCTTGTAAGCCCCTAGGTTATTGATTTGTCATATTGACTATCCCCATCCACCTCCCCGACGTAGGGATGGTGTGAATTTTTACATTCTAGCGATAAGATCCCAAAGTGGTTGAATGTGTTGACTAGGGACACTTCCTTTCGTGCAGCCTATCATATGAAAGACATTAGGGGGAACTCATCCTCTGATGGATTTCATGAGATGATTGTAGATTTGTGATGTATATCTTGATGTGGTATTTCTATCCCAATAAATTCACCAACTGATATTGGAAGTGGTATGTTGGTGACAATATACATTGAGGCCTTATAGACAAAGTAGCTTGTCTAGTGATCTCAGAATCTATTGGCACATTTTATGACATTATTTAGATTGAAAGGAATCTTGAGAAGTCCTAAGGAAGAAAAAAATACACCTTATCAGTGTAGCACCATATATATAATTGTACATGTTTTATCAATAACTATCATAGTTAAAGGATAAACAGGAAATCCCTTCTTTGTATACAAGGTTCTATGTGGTTAAAAGAAACATATCAGGTTAATCATTTTGTTATGAAATGAGCACAATGTAAACTAGAATTATGGGCACTAGGCAATCTATCATTTTTTTACCTGTGAAAGGGATGACATAGTTAAAGTAATTCACATCTGGTTCACCATTTTGTTTCATCAGGATTTGGATTTGGATGGGATTTCACCTGATGAATTTGATTTCAGGGGGTTTAAGACCTAGATCAATCACTCGCATTAGGTTTTCCATTTTTTTAGTCTTCCCTAGAAACTCCCAATGGTTCCCCATTTATAAATATGAACATACATACTTTTTAAAGGCCATAGGTCATCTAGGTTTTTAGGCCCAACGACTATTGGGTACTCGCATTGGTTGAGAGGATGGAAGGTCGAGCTCATCACAACCTTTTGTGGTGAATTGTTTCATACTCTAGGAATATCTCATAGATTTATGATATGTTCATGAAATTTTTCCAAGACCTTGATACATGACTAGTTACTCCTATTTCAATGACTTGATTATGAACATGCATTGATTAGAAAAATTGTGTGCATATCACATGTTATCTATCTCTCTTTTATTTATTTATGATGCTTTGGGTTATGGACATGTTTGAGAAATCTAGAGTTTATTATCATCCAGAGCGGAGGTTGGTGTCTTGAATATGGGATTGAACCTCTATTAATCATCCTACATATCTTGTAAAGACAATATTCAAAACCCACATAGTTCTTATGACATAGTTTAAGGTCGTGTGACTGGACCAATCCATGTATTTTTACATCATGTGGTAAAGATGTGAATATCAGGCCCAAAACTCGATGAGGAGTACTACATATCCTATTTAAAATAAGAATAATAGTCTATGTGGTTCTTGGAATAGTTTTCTATGTCATTATAGATACTAAAATAGAGGCCCTAAGTGGGACTTATGCATACGAGACTGCCCTGTATTACTTATTCAGGAATGTGGCCCTTTTAGTAGGGATAAGATGTAATCATAAAGACATCCTACTGATGGTACCACATTTGGAGGAATCTCAACATGATTTTGATATAATCACTGCTTGTCTATATAAACACATGACCCAATATTGATGTGAGAAACAACAGGTATTGGTAGATTGTGCACATTAAATTAGAATATATCTATACGAAGATTACATATTAAAGTTTCCCTTTGAGGGGTATGATTTCCCATCTCATGGAGGATATGTTATGGATCTTGGGCCATAGTAATTCATCATATTTATCCTATTTTATAATAGGAATCAAATTCATCATAGTTGTGTTCATCCCAAACTTACTAATGGGGTTGAGGTACTTGAGGGCATGATCAAGGCTTATACTTAGAATAATGCATGTGTATGACCCAACTTCTCATATGATGATAGATGAGAGATATTATCAGAGCTATGGGAGGATTTAGTCCCCTTAGTTAGGAATAATTGGGATAAGAAGGGACTTACACCAAAGTGGATGCCCAATGGAGCTCGGGCTTTAGGAAGGCATTCTACGTATCCTAATTATAACAGGAATCAATGTTCTCGAAGTTCATTTACACCTTAACCCATAGATAGGCTAAGGTGGACAATCACACTTAGATATATTATTATTATCCTTGAGGTTTTTGGAATGATAGGGACTTATACCAGGATGGATTCCCTTTAGTCAAGACTTACACACTAAGGCTTCCCTTATGATTGAGGATTACACACTGAAACTAACCTATCATTGGGGACATATTGTGTCAGTATTCAGGGATTAACAAATGGGGATTCTCATTAATATACTCATTCTTTATCCTATAATGGATTAAAGAGAGGTGGTGACCATAAAAGGTCTATTCGAGATCATGAAATTGATGGGGTCACATGAGTACATGAAACTAGCTCATCAAGGATACTTACCTTAAAAAAGGGTTATACAAATAAAGGTTTGTATTTGGGGTCCACATGGTGTGAGTCCAAATGGGTTTATTGGATGAAGTCAACATGCCATAATGGATTTTCCTAGTATGTCTTGAATTATTGTTGAACATGTCTCGATTGTTTGCTTGATATGTTTGAGCAGTAATCTGACAAGGAATACAAATCCAAGGGTGTATGAATTATTAATTGATGTATCTTGAATGTCTCTACATAATCAAAGTGGGCATGTATGGGGTCCTGTACATGATAAAAGAAAACATGATTATACTTCATCATATGATCAATATTACTTGTCTTTGAACCATCACATGACAATGTTGACATGTAAATGGGAAATTGAATGATCATTCCAATATGTTAATGATGTCTCATGAGGTCATCCTTTCTTGTCCAAAGATTTTATTGTGATCATGTAGACATGTCATGTGACTATCACCTGATTAAATTGTCTTGACTTCAGACTGTCACATGACAATGCCACCATGTCAATGGAAAATTGTATGATCATCCTAACATGTCAAGGAATCCTTCACATGATCAAAATGCATTATACATTACATTTTCACATAAACAAGGTGAAAAAATCCACGGTTCTTCACATGATTAATATGACTTGTCCTTATCTTGTCGCGTGACAACGCAGACATGTCAATGGATTTTCATGAAATCAATTTTTATTGTCTTAAGACTATCACCTGATAATGGTGACATGTCAACCATCTATCATGAGATCAAACTGAATTCTTAAAATCATGTCTTGTGAACCACATGGTTCGTACAAGTTCATCCAAGAAAATTTAAAGATCAATAGAGAATCTTGTGATCACAAGTCCTTAAAATTTTCACTTAGCTGGGTCTCATGGATGTGTTCAGAGTCTTTGCACCAACCCAAGTGTTTATGTGTATGTCCAAAGGGACTCGACATTAAGTTAACATGGGAATTGATTTTCTAGGCATAGGGATTCACATACAAGGGTTCACTTCAAATCGCACCTCCTAGGGTCTTCCATGATGGTTCCAAAAGAAGTTCTACAACTCGCATGATCTCAAATAAGTCCCATGATGGATTACTCCAACATGTGTAGGTCTATTTGTTGATTCCACATGAATGGGGGAGGGTGAACCTTTCATGAAGTGGGTGAATGAATTATGGGTCACATGTCCTCCTTGCATGAAGGAGGTGTTCACAAATACATGAAAAGAAGCATTACTAGATCAAAGGAACTACTTCTAAACTCAGCATGTCATGGAATTATTTTCACAAACTTCACTTATACACCACATGATAGTGATTGCATGATCTCTTAGAGATTACGAAGGGGATTCTGTGGATATACACTGAAAAATTCCCACCAGTTCCATGTGGACAATGAATTTTGATTGAGGACTATCGAACCTCCTTCAGGCATGGGTTTCACATCCTTGAAACTTCCTTCACATGATCAGGGACTTATGAGGCATAGTGTGTTAAAACCACTGCTTCCAAGGTGACACTCGAGCATCGCGAGACTGAGGGTTCATGACTTCACTGTTATCCTATCCATCTATTCAAATATACGGACACTAGTATGGATGTCCTATGTATCCGGTGAAGGGTATTCATTATCACATCGCCTAGGGTTCTATCCTTGTTTGATCACATGATCCTAGGAATGTATTGCAAGGGATCTTATGAATAGGTGTAGGGGGTTCTTGGATGAGTGGAGACTCTATTATATAGTGATAATAAATGGTATTATTTCTCCATGGAATCACGTGATATTAAGATGATCACATGATGAATTATTATAGTGAAATTCTCAGGATGGGTTCTCATAATGAGGACCCCCTAATAAACTAGAGAAGATATCGAAGGAGGTGGATGGCCCCTATTTTTCTCTTCTACTCTCCTTATTTTCCACAGTCCCATTTGTCTCTTTACGTGCCATTTTCTTGATGGGAGTGGGGTTTTTATAGGTGAGATAAACTCAAATCTGATTCCTCTTTTCATTGAGAGGATGCTGCATGCACAACTTGAGGAGGTAAGGATTTCATCACATGATTATTTCATCTGATTATGTGATTCCTCTATTTCTTTCTATGGTTAGATGTGGTCTAAAAAATATGAATTAATTTGTACAGAAAACCATTGAGGAGGAGGAATGGTTCATGGTCGTAAACTGCTCACGACAACACTATCAATTATCTTCGATTTGGTTGACTGATAAAAGGATGATCATGCGATGGTTTTGAGCGCTGGTGGGGGTTTCATGGAAGGCCATTAGAGTTATTGATTAGAGTCTTGTGATGGATTATTTCTTCTATCTCGGACTCATTCAGATATTGGTGAATAACCTCAGATGGTTGAGATGTGTAGTGGGTGTCTTTCCCTATCCAAACAGTAGTGCATAAGAGTGGAAGATGAGAGAGAGGTTAAAGATGAGGCTCCATGCGAGATCAGATGATTTCAAAAAAATACAGCATGGGATTACCTTCATTCAGATTCATGGTTCACATGATTCAGTTGGAAGGATGGGATCAACAGATTAAACAATCAGTCAGTCGATATGTGACGCACCCCATCCCACATCAAAATCCCGCATTACCATCCCTTTGGTATATAACCCAAGGCATGAAGATTGCTTCATTGAGCTAGAAATAGGGTCTGCACCCATACCACAAGCATCATATCTAGCATCCCAAGATTTTTCTTCACTAATTCCTTTTAAGATATGTTTTTATTATCACATAGTTTTAAAAAAATATGAAATATTCCATAGAAACGTATAAGATTCATAATTATGGGTGTTAAAAATCGCATCTCAAGTCTTTGAATTTTCAGTAGTTGAAGTTTGAACCCATCACATGGGCTTGTGGTTGAGTTGGACTGGCTGGATGGTGGATGTCTTAGTTTTTTGTTAATGAATTACTAACCTCTAAGAATAAAATTCTAAATTTGAGTTTTCCAAAGTGTATCTCCTTTATATCCACTATCCGAAGATCATTCTCCACTGACTCCTTATAAGATACATTTTTATTATCACATAGTTCCTAAAAAATATGAAATATTCAATATAAAAGTAAAATATGTATAATTATGTGTGTTAAAAATCACATCTAATGTCTATGAATCTTCTCTAGTTTAAGTTTGTAGGAATGTTCTTCCTATAAATCTTATTATTATCATTTTGGTTGAACTTTATCTTATCTTAGGAATGTATTGGATTTCTCTATATAAATACAACATCCATTATCAATTAATGGAAGTCACATTTGATATTCCAAACCAACCTATGATATTATATTAGTTTGAATATAAATATGAAAGTTTTATGGAGATAACATCCATTTTATGAGTCCTGATTCCAATTCAAAAGTTGTGTTTATCTCAGATGTTTTAGGAGGAACTCAACATTGATGATATGATTATTGGGTGGGAGTTTGTTTATGTATTACTTGAAGAGTTTCCTAGTATTCCAATGAAACATGAAGTTTAGTTCTTAATATAACTCATACCCAGTGCCAAAACTATTTTGAAGACTCACTATAGAATGACCCATATCTAGTTACAAGAATTGAAGAAGCAAATCTAGGAGAAACTTAAAAAAAGGGTTTATTAGGCTAAGTGTGTAACATTGGGATGCATCTATTCTATTTGTTAAGAGAAAAGATGGATTAATATGTCTCTACATTGATTATATGGAGCTAAATAAAATCATGATCATGAACAAGTATCCACTTCTCATATTAATGACTTGTTTGATCAACTATGAAAATCTCAATGCTTTTCCAAGATTGACCTTTGTTATGGATATCATTAATTGGGGGTCAAGAAGGATGATATACCCAAGTCATCATTCTATACAATGTATGTACACTATGAGTGTATAGTGATTCTATTTGAGCTTACTAATTTCCCCACTATCTTAATGGATTTAATGAGTAGATACTTTAGATATTAGCTTGATCAATTCTTGTTAGTCTTTATAGACAATATTGTTATCTAGTTGAAGATCTTGGAAGAGTATTAATATCACTTGAGGATTGTACTGAATACCTTAAGGAAAGAAAAACTGTAATTTTTTTACAAAGTGTGAATTTTAACTACAAAAGGTTGAATTTTGGATCATATATTCTCAAGCGAGGGTATATCAGTGGATCCATCATAGATGTAGCCTATTGAACGTTGGGATAGATGAACCATTATGACTTATATTCATATTTTTCTTGGTTTGATAGGATATTATTAATAGTCTATAGAGGATTTTCCACTTATATTTAATCCACTAACCAGTTTAACTTGAAAGGGATCCAAGTTCTTATAGAAAAATGAATGTGAGGAAAATTTCAAGAAAATAAAGAGAATATTAGCCAAATCACCTATGTTTACACTACCCAATAGTAGAGAAGGGTTTATAACTTATAGAGATGCATCCAAGAAGGGATTGTGATGCATTATCATGCAGAATGACATGGTTATAGATTATACCTCATTGAAATTAAAGGTTAATGATCAAAATTACCCAACTCATGATTTTGAGTTAACTTTTGTAAATTTTTCATTAAATATAAAGATGAATTTTCTTTTTAGAGAAAATCATGATATATATACCAATCATCAAATTTTAATATATATATATTCACACAAAAAGAGTTGAAAATTTTCTATTGAAGGTTGTTTGAGTTGATTAAATATTATGATTTCTCAATAAATAACCACCCTAAGAAACTAAACAAGGTGGTTTATTATTTGAGTCAAAAGGATCATGACAACTTAAAAATGATGAGGATAAAAAAATATCCAATATTTCTAGATTTTTAAAGGATGGATCTTGACATCCTAAAGGAAAGGGTGAAATATTACCTTTATCAAATAATTTTTTAACCATTAATTCATGTGAGGATAATAGAAGTTAAAAAGGATCATTTGGAGATATAAAAGAAGGAGATAAATTTTATTGAGTTCAACCTTGATTGTGTTGGAATGATAAGGTTTAATAATCATGTATGTGTTCTGTCCAAACCAGATTTGAAGGCGCGATTAGAAGAGGCTCATAGTTATTCATCCTGTATTCATCCTAGAAGTTCAAAGATGTATAGATATTTGAAAGATTATTTATGGTGGTATGGAATGAAGATAGATATAATAGAGTTTGTATCTCAATATTTGTTATGTTAGTAAGTTATGTCTGATAGACAAAATTCCAAGGGGTTGTTACAACCATTACACATGCCAAAATGAAAATGGGGAAACATCACCATGGATTTTATTTTCAGACCCTCCGAATCATCTAAAGGGAACAATGATATATGGGTTGTAGTTGATCTCTTTAAAAATTCATCACACATCATCACTATTAGAGAGGATTTATCTCTAGATAATATTTCAATAATTTAAATTAAATAAGTTGTACGGTTTGATAGAGTACCATATTATACTATATCTGATCAGGATTTGAGGTTTACCTCGATGTTATATATAATTATTCAATATGATTTGGATATGAAGTTATGTTTCAAAACAAATTATCATCCTAAAATATATGTCTAGTCTGAGAAAACAATTGAAAACATATAGGATATACTGTGATCTTTTTCTATCGATTTAAAAGGTGTTTGGGATCAACACCTTCCTCTAGTTGAGTTTTCTCACAACAATAACTTTCACACAATAATTCTGATGTCTCTTTTTTAACCCCTATATAGAAAGAAGTGTATAAATACAATGTATTGTGATGAAGTTGGAGAAATAAATATACTGGGACTTGATCTAGATAAATAAATTATAGATAAGGTTAGAGCTATTTAGCAACACATAAGGGCATCACAAATCCTGCAAAATAGTTACATTGAAAATAAAAAGCATGATCCATAATTTAAAGTTAGTGAAAAGGAGTTTCTAAGAATATATTGATGGAATAAGGTAATTAGATTTTGAAATAATGGAGAACTAATCCCAAGTTATATCAGTCCCTTTGAATTTCTTGATCATTTTGGGACTGTAGATTTTCGCTTGGTGCTTCTACCAAATCTATCTTAGGTTCAAAATTTTCTCCATTGAGGTAGTGAATATTTGATCCATAACATATTCTAAAATCATAGGTTGTATAACTGAAGCAATATATTTATTATGAGTAATAAATAATGGGTATTATATATTATAAAGAAAAATTTCTATAAAACATGACTACTCACCTGGTCAAAGTTTTGTGAAAAAACCACCATCTTGGGGAAGCTACGTGGGAAGAATAAGATGTAATGGGGCAGACACATCCTCAGTTTGTTTTACCAAAGTGACATAATTTATAGGGAAAAAATCATTTTAAAGGGGGTAGAATGTAACACCTTGATATTTTATAAATTTTTTTCGAGTAAATTTAATTCATTTGATAGCTTTCATTGCACGCAACACCATGTTTTAACGAACCATGATATAATATTAATATTATATTTTAAACATGACTATTATAACCTAGATATTAAACTTGGTATTATGAATAGGAATAAATATATTTTAAATATTAATTATAATGTTTTTATATAAATAAAACTTATTAAAAAAAGTATTATTTTTTTAGTAAAGTCTTTATATGTTTCAAAAATACAATTTTCTCAAAAAAATGTTTTGATTGCATTTTGTGAACAAAAAATAAAATCATTTTTACACTTATATAAAAGGAATTAGAAATAATGAACTTAATTTTTGAAACCTATATGTGAAAATTATCTTTGAGTGAATTTTTGATAATTTTCTGAAAATATTATTTTTTTAAGGAATAATAAAAAATAACTAATTTGATAAAAAATTGTCTTTTCATTTAAATAATTTATAAGGTAAATATTATTTTAATAAATTTATAAAAGTTAAATTAGTTAAATTATATATTTATTAATCAAATATATTTCATTAGAATCAATTTCATATTGAAATTTGATATTAAAACATTCTATAGCTATGGAAATGTTCTTTTTGGAAAACCATTTTTTCATATCATCAGTGTATTTATTTTTAAATTAATTATTTCCAATTTTATTAATGAACTTTATAAAAAATTATTCTATATATTTAAATAAAATAATTAATATTATATAATAAGTTCAACTTAATTTTTGGGTAGAATTAATATTAAAAATAGTAAAAAATTTATTACTGCGGTTAATGTTAAAACACGTTTAATGAGGGGTTAACCTAAACAATAAGGGATAAAATGACCTATAAAATTTTTTAACACCAAATTAATATATATTTTGTAACATTATCTAAATAATTTTCCATTTTGGAGCCCTATGGCATGTTTAAGGTGTGGGTACGCCTTTTTCTTTTCAAATATTCCAAGTATGTCCTCTCCCCTACTTATAAAAGGCCACTGGCTCTCCTCTCCTATTCACACATATAAAAACTATTGGTTAGTAAAATACCTAAGAAAATAATTTACTAAAATAACTCCTCAAATCCCAAATTCCTTTTTTATTATTAATCCAACCTAGGATGACTTTTTGTGTAAACCTAAAGAGGTTATCCAAAGAAGTGGTATCATTTAAAACTGAGTGTTTCAATATTATTTATTCTTCCACCCCATTAGAATAATATTCAATTATTATTATATTAAAAAATTTATCCACCATATGTTAATATATTTTTATGTTAATGTAATAACCTATATTCACATCCTCTTACATGAAATGGAAAATGAACCTGTTGATTGTGTGTATGATAAACTACCGCCACACGAACTGATGTAATTTATTTTTCATCACCACCTATTACAACAGGATATAATGATAGATTTAACATATATATATATATATATGATACTTATGAAATAATTATACTTTTTAAATTATAATATCATATATATACCTTCTTACTTTCCATTTTGAGGGAATATGATAACATCGCTCGTGTGTACGACAGATTATCGCCTCGTGAAGCGATGCGATTCATTTTCACTTATGTTTTAAATAGAAGGTATTGAGGATAAATATAATGAATATATGTGATAGATATTAAATATTAATTATAAATTAGAGGTTAATTATTATTTACCTTTTCCTCATTTCATCTGTCGATAACATGGAAATAATGTCCATGAGTACGTACGACCAACCGTCACCATGAATAGTGTAATTCATTTTTTATATCTATACTATAATGGAAGAATTTACTTATTTATATAATTAATATATATGATATTAATATCACTATTAAAATTATAGATATTATAGAACCATAATAAAAGTACATGGACCAAAACTACCAAACCAAAAGATACATAAAAAAACGAAGCAATTGTCACCCGAAACAGTGATTTTAATAAATAATTGTTAATGAGAAAGTGATAATAGGTTATAATTAAATAATATATGGTATTATATATATGATAATATTTCTATAATATAATTATAATAAATATATATTTTTTATATAGGAGGTTCTAATGCATACGAAGGAATTTAAGACTTGAGGAAGGGATTTCTAATCTCTATTTTATTTTTGGGATAAATATGCCTCATTCACCACCCATTTATTTTATGTGGTTTATATGATACCCATTTGAAATATTATATAATCAATATACTTAATTTAATTATATTTAAATTTAAATTTTATGTTATCCTTTAATGGGGTTTACGTTTCAAAAGATTACCAAAGCAGTTAGGGATTTTTGTCTCACTTTTATTTCTATTGGACACATGCCTTATACACCAATTGTTTCTTTTGTGTGTTTTATATAAAAACTATGAATGTATTTTATGATCAATATCATTATAATTAAGGGTTATACATATGAATATAAATTTCTTTATTTCATGGGGATTACAATTCAAAAGATACCAAAGTAGTAATGTTTTTTATTACAATCTCATTGCTTATTGGGATTATTTATGATTAAAATTCCAATGATGTGATTTTATGATCCAAATCTCAAGTAACTCATAAATATTATTTGTCATGAACCAGTCCAGGCCGAACCTGAACCGGTCACCTGGGTCGCTCTGTGAAAAGTCCCAAGAGGCATTCCCGACCCTCTTGGGATGGAGACAAGAGCCGAGGGAATATGTTAGAGTAAAAAGGGAATGATTTTCCCAAATATAAACAATAAGGAAAATAGTGTAAATAATGGAAATCCCAATACACATTTATATAAAATTGAACTAAACATTATTCATACAAGAAACTGAAAGTACAACTAAAAAATAAAACCAATCGACCAAACCTGATGACCAAACTAACACCATGTGACCCCACTGGTCACTCTCTAACATAAAGAATACTCATCACCCAAAGTGACTGAACTCAAGCTAAAACCTACACAAGGGCTAAAAAAATAAGGAAAACTATAAGAGTGAGTATTAAAACTCAGTAGGTTAGCTCGATATTCTATTCCCAATGCATATCCTTTAAAATAAAGAAAAATAAATTTCATGTTTGAGATAAAATATATAAAAAAAATGTTTTCCAAATGAGGTTCCATGCTATAATAATTATCAGACAAAAAATTTCATGTTTTATAAACAAGAATGATAGTAATTTTTTTTCAAGAGGTACAACTTCAAAATGAAAATTGTTTTCATGTGGGATTAATTAAAGAATGTAATATTTTAAATAAAACAAACAAGATGCTTAATTTACTAAATAAGCACATCGTATTCCATTGGTGATAATAAAATATCCAATGAGAATAAGTCACAGGAACACCCCTAGGCACTAGTTTATTGTGGGCCCCATGTACCTCGTATCTCAGTGTAAAAGTAACCATAAAAAATATCAATTCTCGTGAACATGAGACAATAGTAGGATAATAATCTATAACCTAGTGGTACCAAATAACATCATAATCATAGTTTAGTTAGTGTTGTCATCATAAAACATGCTAAGTAAAATAGGGATAAAACCCCTATGGATAAAAAGCATACTAATACATGTTTGCCCACCTAGATTCCTGGGTTTTCCTTTTTTGTTCTAAAAAAAGTTAAAAATCTATAAAAAAACCATTTTATCATGAATATTTCATTTAAAAATCATACTCACATCAAACAACCCACACACATGTCTCACATTTCTTTCACGGATCAATAAACAACCTAAATTTTCATAAAATGATTTCAAGAAGTATAACGAGGACTTGCACATAAAATCCATTCAAAAATGATATTTTATGGACAAATACCCATCAAAACCATATAAACATATATTTTGAATCCCTGAAACCATTTAATTAATCAATTTCATGGACCATAAAATGGCCCCAAAAGATAGAACATGAAATACACATAGAACCCATTTTTACAAGAAAAATGCCAAACGAGCCTTTAAGACTTTCTCAAAACTAACATTTGAAAAAGGTAAAAATTTAAATTTTATTAAGGAGATGTATAAAAACCATTTATAGAAGCAAACAAATTTCATAAATCCATGAAAAAACTCAGGTTTCATATTCAAAACACAACCATTTTCACAAGGATGTGAAACATGCCATTTTATGGTAACTCAGACCAAAATATGTTGTAAACCAAAACCCATATATTTGTAAAAACAAATAACTAATGGATATCCTTATAAAGACACAAAATTAAAATTTTTCATTCTTCCAATTCATTTATAAATCCAAACAAATAATTTTTAAATCACACATAACACATAAAAGTTAACTGAGTAATTTACCAGACACATGACATGCAATTTTAAACAAAACATTTTATTTTAAGCACTTGACAAGGAATGAAACAACAATTTAATGACATAATTTTATTCAAGATACTAAAAAATGTTCAAAATACCATCAAACAGGATCAAAACCTCACAAAATAGTTGCGAATGATAACAAAACATTTAAGAAAACACTTGTTGTGAACTTTTATAACGAAGCAACTCCATTTTAGAAAAGAACGCATAAATAATCTTTTTTCACACAAAATAAAACAAAAAATTGTTGTAAATAAATAAAAATAATGTATAAAAGGGGATAAAAACATGAAAAAGAAAAAACTTAAATAATAAAGGTAAGTGCTTGGGAGAACCTACCTAGAAAACTATGTAGAATGGAAAAGCACAACCGAAATCCCCCACCGTGGGTTAATAAACTCTAAACCTATGAATATCAGACCTAAAAAAACATAAAAACTATCAAAAATCATTCCAAAATAGAACCCTATGCCGTTCATAATCCTGGTAGAAGAAAGAACCATGAAATAATTGAAGGACGAGGAAGAGGGAGGAGAATGGAGAAGGAATCTCACCTTAAAAACTAGAGAACTATTCATCTTCCCTTATATCCACAAACTTATATGATAGGGAATAAATTATAAATTCTTCTATAGCCTCCAATGGTCTGAAAAAACTAGGGAAAGAGGATTTTTGGGGAAAGTAGTATGAATTGAGTGATTTATGAATGAGACAAATCACCTTTGGAAAATCTAAAATATTTGAGGAAGATTGAGAAGTTTTGCACTAATCCGTGTCTAAGACAAGCTAGAAAGAGGGAAAATGGAACCTGGGGATATGCCTAGGGTTTTTGGGATCTATTGGGAAGTTTAATCACAAAAAATTATCAAAAAATTAATAAGATTTAAAATAAACAAATTATTTCATTAAACTGGAAATGGGCCAACGGGCATGCTCTATACCTGAATAAATAACCTAAATTAACCATGCTTGTGAATTAATAAGGGGTAAAAAGGATATGGTGGTTTTAATATGTGAAGGGAGTACAAGTGGGAAGTGTCTTGGGTGAAAAATGTTGAAAAAAGGAGTTATAAAATAAACAAAATTTGTTTTTAAATCTGGAAATGGGCTCACAGTTTTTCCCAAATCATGAAGTTACAACCCTTTCTCCAAAAACTCCAAAACAATAAATGGGGAAAAAAATTAGGATGATTAAATATATATGTAACTTTAAAACTCAACATTTATATCACAAAAAACCCAAGAAAAGTATTGGTACTACCAACGAACCAGATCAAAACAAAGACATGGAAAACCTGGTGTGACAATTCTCCCCACCAAAAAGGATTTCCGCCCCGAAAAAGACACAAAACATTCCAGTTGATTGATCAAAAACTAAGGATTCCTTATTAATATGTTCTATCCCATTAATCTAATGTCACATCATCCACCATTAATATAACTTAAGTCTCTTACCTCAAATAAAACACAAACTACTAACCACTTACTGAGAATCGATTGAAAGATCAAGCCACCACCTCCACACAAAGACAAGAAACAAATTGTTGGGCCTTCTCCCAATGAACCCAACGATCACCCAAACCAAATTCCACTCAGAATATCCAACATGGGGGGGGGGGAATGGGATCCCCACCATTAAATCAAAACTACCATATGAAAAATTCTTAAAGGAAAGATCTTCGAGACCCGTAGGGGGTCTCCCCACCATTAGAGACTAACTAGAAATGAACAAACAAGAATTAAACATGACTAAAATAGGGACTCACCTATCCATACCCACAAAAAAATATACCAAAAAAATCCTACCAAACCCTGTTAATAGGAACACAATATGGACATTTAAACCCCCCACTCCCGAATGGAGTGGACAAGAACTGGGCCAAAAATTTCAGCATGGATCTAGACCCCCACCACTCGGGTATGGGAGGGAAGGGGACCCAATCATTAATACCATGATACAACAAAATAAAAAAAAGAAGTACCCAACACTCTCCACCTAAAAATAAGTAAAACCAAGACTGCACTAGGTTTACACAGGTGGTCCGCACAGTGACATTGATCAGAAACCCACATCCATGAAGGCGTAACCATAAACACTATGTGAGGGGTAAGTCCACCATACAAGTTGTGAAAAGAGGGAAATTCACTATGATGAGGAACCATAATAGATACATAGAATCTACCTTACCACAATGGTGGAGGTAGGATCCTAGTCGAGCTCCTCAGACCTATGGATATTTCTTGACTGCATAAAAAGCTTCAGTTTGAGGCCTATGGATGGATCCCTAATGCTTGAAGCATCTGCTGCACCGCATTTAGGTGATAAGGATAACAAAACCCCACAAAACTCACTTTCTCAACAAAAAAACTTCATCTAAATAGAAAACGATAGATACATAGCACCATTCTCTCTCACTCTGAACAAGGAGCAGAATAGAAAAGGAATATGGCGACACATATCAACATCACCAAAAATAACTACTATGTCCAAAATAATTACCATGATAGGAAACCACTTTAAATTAAGCCCAAATATATATATATTCCATCAAACGAGTTAAGGAATCATTGGAAAATGTGTATTTAATTTTTGAAACAAATCCTTAGGCTGATCAACATGAAGTCTTTCCAAGGGAGAACCATATATAGCCCCATCACAACATCAAACATATCCTTAGAAACCCACTGAAAATTTCTCCAAAACCGAGCCACCAACAATATACCATCTTAGGAAACACCAAGATTATCACTTACAGATCATGAGGAAGCATACCAAACAAACCACACTTCTAAAAATGAAAAATAAACCCACATAAACATTGGTTTACCAAAAACAAAATTTTTTTTTAGCTTAAAACACATTTGAAAAACTAACCAACATGGAGGATTTTTGAATTCACCAATGGTGTTTCATCAATTCTCACTCATATGCATATTTTCATGCCACCCTGAGCACAAAAAACCCATTCCATATTGGCCATTCATCCATATATCCATAAAACCATATATGTGAGAACCATTGAAAATACCAAAGACTAATATAAAACAATCATCACTCCAAAAAATAATCATGTACCTTCTAAAGGAACATTAATGACCAAATTAAAAACCATTTTTAGATTTCACAAAACAAACCACAATTCATCAAGAACCATTTGATTAAAAACCCAATAAATTTCATTTAATAGAACTTACAAAAAAACCATTTTATTTTAAATATCCCCTTTCCATTCTCAAAAATTCAGCAAGGTCTCTTTTCATAATCTGATAACCACATAGACTAAAACCCCTTTCCAGAAAAACACCAGTCACTCAAAACCAAATTTCCAAAACCAATTCATCATATTCAAACACTTTTCAATAGATAAAAACACCCCATTTAAAACAAATTTCAGAATCACTTTAAAATAATCCAATATTTCCAAACATTTCATTTCAAGAAACCATAAGTTTATATTTAGGAAATTCCATCCCATTAAATCATTTCCTCTTTATCCGAAATATATTTTTCACAAAACCCCACATTCCAGAACATTTCTCATATTAAATTTTGAAAACCCATTTTCCATTTTTCAACAATCAACCATTCCTTTAAAACCCATTTTTACAATTCTCACAAAAGTATTTTCAAAAAAAAAATATGATTTTAAGAAAAGTCCAAGAGACCCAAAAAATGGAACTAGTGTCGGTGGGTGACTAGATCATATGGTTGTCGGCCATATGTCAAACACAAAACCAACACGAAGAGCCTTATTAGGACCATGATCTGGCTCCCCCTGGCTTTCCAGGACCTACGAGATCATGGAGACCATTATCCCAACTCCCCTTGTCCTATCCCAACACCAAACAATCAATAAGAACCAAAGATACTAATAAATCTGGTATTCCCATGGACACCCGAGAGTCGGAATGAGCAAGAGTTCATGATGCTCTTACAGAACCTACCCTCAAGTCCAAAAAATACTACCCTATCTACCTTGAAATCTCCAAATAATAAAGGGTGCTTTAAAAGAAATATCCACTAGTATCCAAACTCCTTTGATACCATTTTGTCACAAACTAGTCCGAGTCAACCCTGAACCAGTCACCTGGGCCGCTCCGAGATAAGTCCCGAGAGGCATTCTCGATCCTCCTAGGATAGAGAAATGCATCGAGGGAATAATTTACGGTGACAAGGTAATGATTTCATCCAAATATAAACAATGAGAAAAATAACATAAATAATTGATAGCCCAATAAACATTTATATAAAATTAAACTGAAAATTATTCATACAGGTAACCAAAAGTACAACTAAAAAATACAACCAACTGACCACACCTGATGTACAAAATACCACCATGTGACCCCACAGTTCAGTCTCTAACAAAATAAATAATCATCACCCAAATTGACCGAACTCAAGTTGAAACCTACATCAGGTCTAAAAATAGAAGGAAAACTATAGGCATGAGTATTAAAACTCAGTAGGTTAGCCCAATATTCTATTCCCAATGAACATACTTTAAAATAAAAGAAAAATCAATTTAAAGTTTGAGATAAAATATTTAAAAATATTTTTTCCAAATGAGGTTCCAGGCTATAATAATTATCAGACAAAAACTTTCATGTTATATAAACAAGAATGCTAATAACAATTTTTCAAGAGGTGCAATTTCAAAATGAAAATAGTTTTCAAGTGGGCTACTTTAAATAATGTAAACTTTTAAATAAATCACAAAATCTACTGAATTTACCAACTAAAAACACTATATACTGATGGTGAGTACAAAATATCCAATGAGCACAAGTAAAGGGAACACCCCCATACACTATTTCATTATGGGCCCCAAGTACCTCGTATCTCGGTGTTAAAATAACCATAAAAAATATCCATTTTCATAAACACGAGCTAATAGTAGGAGAATAATACATAACCCAGTGGTCCCAAAAATCATCATCATCATAGTTTAGTTATTTTTTTCATCATCAAACTTGCTACGTGAAACAGGGACAAAACCCCTTCAGATCACTTGCATATTATTACATGTCCTCCCACCTAGATACCCGAGTTTTCCCTTTTTGTGCTCAAACAGGTTCCAAATATATAAAATACCATTTTCTTATGAATATTACATTTACAAATCATAAAAACATCAAACAACCCCCACACATGTCTCACATTTCTTTTACGGATCAATAAACAACCTAAATTTTCATAAAACAATTTCAAGAAGTATAACGAGGCATTGCACATAAAATCCATTCAAAAATTCTATTTTATGGAAAACAACCCATCAATACCATATCAAACCAGATTTGGAATCCCCAAAAACATTTAATAAATCAATTTCATGGACCATAAAATGGAACTAAAAGATATAACATGAAATACACATGGAAACTATTTTTATAAGAAAAATTCCAAAAATGCCTTTAAGACTTTCTGAAAACTAACATTTGATAAAGGTAAGAATTTTAATTTTATTAAATAGGTGTATAAAAACCATTTAAATCATAAAATTAATTTCATAAATCCCTTAAAACACTCAGGTTACCTATTCAAAACAGAACCATTTTCCTAAGGATGTGAAACTGGCCATTTTCTGGAAACTCAGGCCAAAACATGTTGTAAACCAAAACCCATTTATTTTTAAAACTAGATACACTTTGGAAAGCCATAGAAAGACCCTAAAATACCATTTTTAATTCTTCCAATGAATTTATAAATCCAAGAAAATAACTTTTAAATCACACTTAACACACAAAATCTAACCAGGAAATTTACCAAACACTTGACATGCAATTTAAAAAAATAATTTATTTTAAGAACTTGAAAATGAATAAAGCACCAATTTTATGCCATAATTTTATTCAGTCTACTGAAAAATGTTCAAAATAACATAAAATAGGTTCTAAACCTCACAAAAGAGGTGCGAAAGATAACAAAACATTTAAGAAAACACTCGGTGTGCACTTTTATGACAAAACAACTCCATTTAACACAGAACAAGGCATAAATAACCATTTTTCACACCAAATAAAACATAAAAATGTTTTAAAGAAATAATAATCATGTATAAAAGGTTATAAAATCATGAAAAATAGGAAACTTAAATAATAAAGGAATGTTCTTTGGAGAACCTACCTAAAAACTTGGCGGAATAGAAATGCACAACCGAAATCATACACCACTGGTTTATAAAACCTAAACCTATGAAGATCAAAACTAATAAAACATAATTACCATAAAACATCATTCCAAAAAATATTCCCAGGTATTTAATAACCAGGGGAGAATAAATAACCATGAAATAATGGAAGGAGGAGAAAGAGGAAGGAGAAATGAGAAGGAATCTGACCTTGGAAACTAGAGAAATATTCTTCTTCCCTTACACACACACACATAGAGGAGAGGTAATGGATTGAAACTTCTTGTATATTCTCATAAGGTTTGTAGGAACCATTTTAAGAATATTTTTGGGAAAAATACTATAAATTAAATTATTTATTAATGATACAAATTACATTTGGAAAATCTGGATGATTTGCGAAATATTGATACATTTTCCCCTAATATAAGATTAGGATGAGATCCGAAGAGGGAAAATGGAACATGGGGGGTGATACTAGGATCCTTAGTCTCAAGTTGGAGGTTTAATCACTGAAAATTATTAAAAAATTTAAAAATATATATAAGAAACAAATTATATTTTTAAAATTGTAAATGAGCCAACGGGCTAGCCCAATACCTGAATAATTAACCAAAATTCACCATTCTTATGAATTGCTAAGGGTTAAAAAGGGATATGGTGGTTTTAATATATAAATTTATGCCACATGGGATGTTTAATTTCTAAAAAATGTTTAAAAACAATGAAGTTATAAAAGAAAAAAAATGTTTTTTTAAATCTGGAAATGGGCCCACAATTTGGCCCAAATCATGTAGTAACCACCCTTTCTACAAAAACTTCCAAAAAAGAAATGGGGAAATGAAATTAGGATGATTATATATATATATGTAAATTTAAAAATCAACATTAATCTCACACAAAACCCAATAAAAGTATTGTTATTTCCAAAGAACCAGATAAAAATAAATATATGAAAAACCGGGTGTGAGATTATTATACTCTTGTTATTTATTAAAATTACATATATTCTATTAAATTTCATATATTTATGTAATAATTATTCTAAAATAATGTTTTTAAAGTAAAAACCAAAATTATTTCACTCTCAAAAAACATTTTTCTTCTATGTCCATATTTTATAAAAAATAATTTAAAGAATATTTTTACTATTCTAAAATGATTATTTAATAAAACTTTTACCCATGTTTTAATTTTATACAAATATGTTTAAAATAAATATTCAATTAAAATTATAAACAAGGTTATTTTTAAATTTTACTAAAAATGTGAATGAAATCTTCATTTTAATGTGTATGAAATGATTTTTTTCTAAATTCATAACCACTCAGTTATTTGAAGATTCATTTATAAATTTTTAATGTTATTTTAAAAGAAAATGTTTTCCTTGATATTTCTAAATTTTTTGTATTTTAAATAAGATATTTAAAATTAAAATGATATATTCTTAAGAAATGTTTATTGCTATTTTATGGAATTTATATTCATCAATTAAAATAACCATTGATTTTAGTTATGTTTTATTAGGTATATGATCTAATGGTATCATCTTTATTATTTCATTGGATGGTTTATTTTTATTAATTTAATGAAAATATATTTATTAAACCCATTATTTTTCCATGGTTTATGATACTATGAATTTATATAATATTTACGAAAACCATTTATTTTTATTAGGTTATGATAGGATGAAATGTTTAAGAAACCAATTTTTTTAATTAGCTATGATTTGATGAATATTTTAAGATCTTTTGGTGACTAAGAATAATATTAAATCCATCAAAGATGGAAGAGGTCTTGCTTCCCCTACTCAGCTCTTATATGTTGATAAAATCATTCTTTTTATTCAATGGGATAAAATAATCATAAAGAACTTAAAGAATGTTCTCCTACACACTATGAAAAAGTATTAGGAAAAAAATCAGTTAGAAAAAATATTTTATTTACATTGGTAAAAGAATAACAACATCTAGGAGGGTGAACATCATCACTGAGCTAGTGAGTATAGAAAAAAATTTCCCCTTCATTTAACTTGGAATAAATATGTTATGGGTAAAACCTTGTGTTGGTCATTTATCTTATATTGTGAGAAAAATTAGAAAAAATATTTCATCATGGAAAGGAAAAATGTTATCGATGGTAGGTCATATTAGTATTGTAAAATCTATCATTGTTTCAAAATTAATTTAATATTTTATGATTTAAAAATATCCTTATTCCCTAATTAAAATCATTATCACCTCTATTAAAAAATTATTTAGAGTGGAAGTATTCTCTAAAGAATAATTACCACTATCTGATGGAAAATGTTTTTTCAATAAATTGATTATGGAGGGATAGGAATTAAGAACCTCACCAAATTCAATCATTCTTTATCAGATAGTTTTATTCGGATAATTATCAATGTAAAATATGAAGGTCTTTTATTTACAAGATCATGATTTATTGGAAAACTCAATGCTGGAAATATCAACTATGTGGAATCTTCCACTTGTCCTACCTGTAAGAAATCTTTAACCACTATTGTGATTGAATCACATTATCTTGTCAACACTAATTCCTCTCTTAAAATTTTGATGTATAATTGTACTGGTATCCATCTCCTTATCAACTTTTCGCCCCATGAAATTGATTTGGGAATCAACACCTCAATTAAAGAGAAACTGGAGATACCTCTTAACACCATCCTGATGAAATAAAAAAAATTGTATTAAATAATAATTTTATTAGTGGAGAATACATTATTATATGGGATAATTCTATCAATGGAAATATATCCTAAAAATATTTCTATCGAAGTGACAATCTGGAACACATCAAAATTTGGGAAAAAATATCAACAAACCTAGGATTCTCCCATTTTGTTTTAATCTTGCATGGAGAGTGTTTCATTAAAAATTTCCCCTGATGATTTCCTTCAGAATATTGGAAATAATATTTGTTCAAAGCGTGTTCTATTACACCATCATCGATATGACATATATCATCTATTTCTAAGATTTGTAAATGGCTATTCCATATACTCTATAGCGAATGATCTTTTTTAGGTTTTCTTTCCTCAATGTACTCTTATTTGTAATCGTTTGGTGGCCTGTTTACAAATTTAGATCTCACAGTAACTAAGAAATCTGCTAAAGGTATCTTGTATGGAAATTATTACTATCATATAGAGTATACATAATAAATTTATACATAAAGGAATTCAATTTTTCCTCCAAACATCTCTCTCGCGTATAGTTACTGCTGAAAAAGGGGAAAACTCCAATCAATATAGTTTCTATGAAAACTCCTTACATGATTTTATTATTCTCAAATGTTTTGTTATAATATGTAATTATATACATTCCCATGGTACCTTGTAAGTATAACGGCTTATCCTTTTCTTGGCTGGATAAAATGCAACATGGATGGTTCTTCAAGAGGTAATCCAGGTCCTACTAGGTATAGTGCTATCTTCAGAGAACACTCATGAAATGTAAGGGACATGTATATAAACCTTTTTGTATCACTTTATCTTCAGATTATGAATTTATTAGGATCATAAATGCAGTCGAGGCAGTGAAAAAACAACGATGGTCCAATCTTTGGCTGGAATTTGACATGACCACTATAATGCAGGTAATCATAGATGGAATAATTGATTTTTTCTGGAAACTCACTACCTGGTGGATGAGTTTCTTGTAATCTATATTGTCCATGAATTACGTCATTATTCATGAATTTCATGAAAAAAATTTGTGACTGATGGACTGGAAAACAAAGGGGAGGTAACCAATGGGATGACTTGGAAAAATGATGTTCTTGATGACATTATTTATTTTTCGTATAATGATTATTGTAAAAAGACACACTTCAGACTCCTATAATTATTGTTTATTTCAATATATGTGACTTTTCCATTCATTCAAGTACTCATTTTACAAAATTTTTTTTATTCAATATGTTAAATTCATATGGTGTTTAATTGAGGTTCTGAATACACTATGTAGATGACCCTCTTGTCCCCATTCTAAGTTGCATTAGATTGTTACACCTAAAATCCAATGTTAGAATATAAAAACATGACAAGGTACCCATATATAAATAAGTAAAATATTGAAATCAAAATAACCACATATGAATATACACTGTGTAATATAATCTCTTTATCTCAATATCTCTATTCAAATATATTGCATATTGGTGTCATCAACCTATGTACCTGTTGTCTATTTTTTTGAAAATATGGAAAATAACTTGATGATATAACACCATGGATATGTAATTGGTTAGAAAATTATATTCCCATAAAAATTTGGAGATATAAACTTCTATTAAATAATATAATGTACAAATCCTTTCTCAAATTATTTATTCATAAAATATCAGTCATGATGAACCCAATATACCCAACTTCACCCTGAACATATAAAATCATAGTTTATAGAAATACATCAAAGTAAACAAATAATAATATATATTAATAATAATATTAATGTCTAAATACCATTACACACATCGCTTGGAAGGAATATTAAATAACACATATAAATTAGGATTTCCTACTGAAAGGTAAAGTTCATATAAACTCTTTACTTGTGAATAATAATGATGAAATTCAAGAGAATAAGTCTCACTATATTATGACCCCTACCTCTAATAACCATTAACATCTATTTATGTTCATATAATATCATATTACAATTGATCAGGTATTTAGGAATACTTCCATAACACTTCATGGTTCTCATCATAGAATGAAATTTCTATAACCTTTCAGTGTGACATGTACTCCAAGGAAATTATCATATTCATTGTTATATAGATGAATAGTCAATAAGCGATAATATATTAATTAATATTCAACACCATGAATATTTCAATAACCTAATTTTTATGTTAGTTGGTTCTAGGGTACAGTTTCCAACATTTTTTTTATTGAGAGGACTATATATATTTTATAATTGTATTAGTTCAATCAAAACATCTTTTTACCTAAAATTATGTGGTGTTATCCTTATAATTGGTGATAATTTTTATATTTTTACTAATTATTGATTCATGTGAATTTAATTAATACTCTATGTAGTTTTTTATTTTCATCATTGGTGAGGAAAATTTTTGAGTTACTTAGACTCAAATGAGGGTATATATTCATTATAATCGATGCTAATATGGTTGTTTTATGTGTTTTTTTATTTCATTATATGAATGTGATTTATTTTAATACTACTTTATGCATTATAACCATCATATATTAGTTATTTTCATGATATAATTTTTTATGAGATAATTATTACACGTT
Source organism: Viscum album (assembly GCA_963277665.1). Lineage (NCBI taxonomy): Eukaryota > Viridiplantae > Streptophyta > Magnoliopsida > Santalales > Viscaceae > Viscum > Viscum album. Next base: position 251,927,660 of record OY728129.1, on the reverse strand, counting down.
TTCAGGAGGTTTTGTTTCTTTTATATATTGTTTTTATTCAGTAGGTAATTGAAATTGGTTCCTTGAAGAACTTAATAACATAATCTCAATGAGACACTCATTCATATTGTGGTAAGGTATAGTTTATAATTTATTTTAGAATTATGTATAATTATAAGTATTATTTGATGAATCATTAATAAAATATTCATTCGGGAGACTGTGTATCACTTTGATACACACTAAAGGAATATTCAACCCATATTATGAATAATACTACTTATTATCACACCACTATTTGTTTATATTGTTAATACCAATTTTCAAAAATCAACTAGTAGGTGTGGGGTCATCATGAGTGTTAGGATTATGAATTTAGTTTTCAAGTTAGATATATATGAAATTAAATTTTATGAAAGTAAAAATTAAATTGCATATTATATGTTTTTATGCAATGAAAATGTTTAGCATGAAAATATTTTACATTTTTTTAAATGTATTATTATGGGAAGTTTTATTTTTTTTAAGAAATTTCCTTTAATTTTGTCCGATACTTGATAGGGTTCGTCTCTTTCAGTTTTCTCACTTGAGATTTATTTAATGATCTCTAATATGAGTCATTGATAACTTACTATCCTTCAGTTCTAGTTTGTTGTATTTTGACCCATCAATAAATGATATCCTTGGTATCTCCAACAATGGGTTAGGGGATAACAACTACTGTTGAGGAATCTATATAAATTAATGAGATTCATTATATATGATGATAAAATTTCCCCTATTAAACATGAAAACCCATACATAATGTGATAAATAAAATAATAATCAATAATGAAATTTAAATCATGAAAATATATCAAACATACCAATAATACTATACATTCTAACATAACCAATACAAACACACAAATATAAACAATACATATTGAATTAATATAATGAAATATAAAAATGAAAAGCAAAAAACCAATTTGGTGACCATTGTAATGACTTCAAACCATTACATACCATGTCTCAAAGTCCATCATTGAACGTTTTAGAACATATAACAACTATACCTACTGATCTATATGAAAATAAGAGTTAAAACATTAAAATGTTATTGAAAGGATGAGTAATAATACTCAATATGGTTATCCCATCTAGTGATCTAACTCCCACAAACAATTATTGTCTACACATAATATCAATATATAAAGGGTGACCAAACTAAACACCTCAAAAAAATATCATCTATGTTCCCTAGTACAATAGCATCACTAATACACTGGTTAACTACCACAATCTCAATAATAATGCATTAATATCCGTGATTCGGTTCATATCAAGGAATACCATAACTCACCATAATTATCCTCTCCAAATAACACTGTATTTATATAAACATATAACTCAAACCTCATAATATTAAAATAATAAGGAACACTATGAAATATAAACTCTCAACCCATAACTAAATTAATCCATTGAATATTTATATAGGGTTAATTGTTTTAACTCTTTCTCCACTTAGAGATACACTAAATTATAACCTCCTCTATGGATATTAGATCTTAACTTCTCAACTTGGAAATGGTAATCGCATAGTGTAACATGTCTATACTAGTCTTACTCGGAAACAATGAAAAAAATTTATCACCATAATACATATTAAGAATAATATACAATAATAATATCAAATCATAAATTTTTATATAAATCCCAATTTAAATGAATTAGGTGAGATATACCATTTTTTACGCAACATTAGTATCTATATGAATAGTATGAATAAAATTGAAATGTGTTAGTGATAAATGAAGAATTATTCATTTCATAATCACAAACCTCAATCCAAGTGCTGTAAGATATAAAGAGTTTAAAATCTTGAGTGAATCATCATCTATATTAAGCATGATATAGTGATAACGAGAAGATATACTCAAGTGTATCGTCAACTATCTATAAACTAGGGATATGCATGATAATGATAATAAATACACATATATTTCATTACCATTAAAATTAAACCCCACTAAATTACATTACACACAAAAATAAAATCATTTATATAAAACCCAGAAATTTTAAAAATGAAAATTATGTTCAATAGCATATACTACACGCAACACTAAGCTTAAAAGAACAATGATTTTTTAAATATGACTATTATAAAATAGCTATAAAATTGGTAGCTTTGAAAATGATTAAATTATTTAGGAATTATATATAAATTTACCACTCAATATAAATGTGTTGATAAATTCTTGTAAAAAAAGAAGTCAATTTTTAATTGAAATTTTATTCTTCAAGAAAATACGTTTAAAAAAAATGTTTTTTATTACTTTTTGTGAGAAAATATAATAATTATTTCTATAAATTTTAGAAAATTAATTTAATAAAATGAACATAATTTTTTAAATAATAATATTAAAACTAAATTATGGTGAAATTTTCTTATTTTATTGAAGGGATTTATTTTTTAGTGAATATTGAAAATTACCAACTTTTAAAATACATTCATTTATTTTCCTTAAATAAATTAATTTAAAAGTAACATTATATTTTGGATTTGGTATTAAAGTGAAATATGAAACATTTTATTTAGAATAATATACTTAATTTTATTTTAATCATTAATTTTTATGACTCTAGTATAAGTTTATTTTTGGTTTTAAAAACACAGTTTTCTAAAAAATGTTTCTAAGTGCATAAAATTTATCAATTTTAATTATTTAAAATAACTAAAAGTAAGGAAATATTTAATTGAAATTTATAGATTATATATATTTTTATTAATTAAAATTAATATAATGATTATTTCTATTCATTATGTTAATATAATATTATTTATTTCTTAAAAAATGCATATTATTGAAAAATTAATTCTCATCACATTTTACAGGATAATTTTAAATTAATTATACTAATTATGTGAATTTAATTTGATAAAATGGATTAAATATTTTTAATCATAATAATTAATATTAGTTATTAATATAAACATTATTTTTAATCATAAGGAATTGTAAAAATAGAAAACATTAATTTCTATGGTTAAGGTCAAAACTAGTTTACTGAGGGATAATCAATAAATATAATAGTTAAAATGATTATTTTTTTTGAAAACCCATTTTTTGGTTATATTTAGATATTATCCTTATCACCATATAATATGTGCAATTTTGGATCACTTTTTAAAAGAAAGTGACTAGCCATGTAATGACCTGTAAATTTCAAGGGATTTTTTTTTCTTAATTTTATTTGGAGTTCTATGAGTATGTAGTTTTTGACGGCAACTAATTCCGAGGCCTGGTGTGCCCTGAATAATTTTCCAAATTTTAGCTCGGGTACGTTCAGTGAACGAACGAGCGAGTTTTTCTAACTTTTGATCCGCTGATTGGAATTGAAATCCGAGGGCACCGATGAAACCGCAATGTCAGTAATTGCTTAGGAACACCTTTCCCAAAGGTGTGTTTGCTCGGGAGGAATTGTTAAAAAAATGTGAAGGATAAAAATATAGTTTCTTTATAATTATATTTTTATTATACCTCTAGTGGTTTAAGTTTTAAGGGAAAGGAAGTTGTGAGGAAGTTGGGGTGGGGCCCACACGAGCCCCCACCTCCTTCAATTTCCCTAACACCCCATTAAACCCCCCTCTAGCAATTAATTTTCTAACTCATCCACTCTTCCACATTAATCCATGCCAATTAAAAGCCTAATTAATTTAACAACACAAGTTAATTAATTTGGTGAATTCATTTAGAATTTTAAAAATGTTGGCTTGTGTGAATAAAATAATACAAAGTCTTATTTTATTTTTGGTTGATTAATTGTGTGAAATATGGGGAGAGAATAACCAAAGTATCGAAGAACATCTTCTTCCTCGTAGAAGAACGTGAAGAACATCGACACACCTTTTGATCTTCTTTCCTTGTCAAAGAAAGGGGGACGCTGCATCCTTTATCAGGCGTGCACTGATGACGTATATGGAGCCTCGTTCCGTGACACCATCTTTCACGATGCAATTTTCCCGCGACGATCATCGTTTGAAAACTCCTCGAGGAAGGGGTTTGATTTAATGTTTGTGATTTTTTTTGAATCTATCGTTAAACCTTTAGCCGCTTGTTATCGATTTAATGGGAGGGGGCCGGACCGCACGAACATGACCGACCCTCCTCCCCCTTTTGGTTGTACTCATTGTGGCTCGAACGAAGGTGGCGTAGTGCCGATGCACCTTGCGGGAACAAAAAGAGCTGCAGAGGTGGTGCGCGGCGCCGACATGCCACGCCGATCGAAGAAGGGCCACGACCTAAGGCCGCGGCGGTCACCAGCAGGGGGCGGTCGGACTCCCCGGTCGCTGAAGCATCAAGAGCTGTGGCCCTTTGGCCGTGGCGGAAAACCTGGAGGCGGTCGGATAAACCGGCCACCAGCGCTTTGTAAGGGAGGGACCGCGGGGTCCCGCGGTGGCAGTCACCAGCAAGTGGCGGCCAGGCATGGCCGACCGCTGGAGCTCCAGGAGGCGGGACCCCTCACGGGTAACACGGTGGTTCAAAAGGCCAGAAAAATGACCGGCCATTTTCCGAGCAAACCGGGGGGCGTAACTCCCAAGTTCAATTAGGTCGGACCCCACTCGGTTCACCGTTCCGCAAAAAGGGGCGGTGCTTCCCCCTTGCGCTTGCTCGGCCGCATGTCAAGCCGGACCCCCGCGCCGGGCCGGACCCCCGTACCGGGCGGGGCCGCGCCTGCTGGGCCTGGCCATGCCATCTGGGCCGGGCCATGCCGTAATGGGATGGACCCAGACTAGGGTCGGGTCGACCCGGTTCGGGCCAACCCCGGGGGTTTTGGGCTGGGTCGGTCCGAGCCCAAACCCCCTAAAAACGGACAGATTTGTTCAAACGTCCGTAACATGGGCTACAGACCTCCGATCAACGCATTTTTAGTTACGATGCGATCCTGAGATCAGGACGGTCGTCTCAGTATATTACACTCAAGGTTTATGAGAACTTTGGGTACAACCGGATTGGTTCGAACCCGGAACCAACTGGGCCTTCAGAGCGGGAATGCTTATAACTTGAGCTCCGAACGTCTGAATGACGTGCCGTCGACTTTGTTGGATTCCTCTTACTGAGATGTTTCTTTTGGCTTACTCTGATCAAGGTTTGGATACAGTTGGAGTATAGTCGGGTTGGTTATGTCTTAAAAACCAACCGGGCCCCTAGGATGAAGAAACCATTAACTCTCAGACCGGGTGTTCTATTGACGCACCATCTGTCGTGTTGAGTTCCTATTGGAGAGAAAAAACTTTGGGATACATCAGCTCCGGACTTCGTGTCAGTTGATGTATCGACCACCCTTGGTTCGTGGAGCGGACCCTCCCGGAACGAGCATGCTGTGTGCGGGAACCCTCGAGTTGGCTGCGACTGCGACGACGAAGACGACTGTACTGGGATCCTTTGTGGGTTCGATGAGTAAGACTACTAGACTAGGATCCTCTGTGGGTTCGACGAGGATGACTACCACACTGGGATCCTCTGTGGGTTCTAAGAGGATGACTACCAGACTAGGATCCTCCGTGGGTTCGATGAGGATGACTATTGTACTGGGATCCTCCGTGGGTTCGTCTACCATGCTGGGATCCTCTGTGGGTTCGAAGACGATGACTACTATACTTGGATCCTCCAGGGGTTCAGCAGCAACGACTACTAAACTTGGATCCTACGTGGGTTCGGTAGAGGAGATGATTCAGAGGCTACATCTAATAATCTCCACCCCTCTTCGTGAGTAGTATACCTGTGTGAGCTGAGTCTTGACTTTCAATCATTATCTTCATTGTGATTGACTTGATATCCTGTGTGGATTGGATTATACTTTCCTGTGTGTATTGGGTCATACTTTCCTGTGTGGATTAAGTTTTACATTCTTGAGTGGACTGGATTGTACTAGATCTCATGAGTTGGAGATGAACTGGATTTGATGACTTAGGTATATGTATGGGCATATACCTAAGTAGTGTTGGATGATACTTCGTGATTGTATATTTTCTTTGTGGTTTATCCTTTATGGATTCAGGAGACCTTCGGGGGTCTCGGGGTCCCTACTAAGTATCGTATACTCACCCCTGCGTGGGATTTGCCCGCACTACATTGTGTTGGTTGTAGATGATAGACATCACTGATTGTGGTTGAGGCTTGTAGAGCTGGACGGTACTCGGAGGAGGATCTCATGACGAGTCGGTGCCTGGAGGTGAATATCACGTCGAGTCGGTGCCCATAGGTGGATTTCACGACGAGCCGGTACCCGGAGGAGATGGATGGATGTGGAGTGCTGAGGAGGAGATCTGTACCTACCCTTCAGGTAGGAAGACTGAGGACGATCCAGGAGAAGCTTGTCACCTTTTAGCTGTTGTCCTTGAGTTGTACTTTACTTTCAGTTGTACTACATCTTTAGTTGGGTTTGTATTCTGGCCCATTTACTTTTTAGAACTTACTTCTGTTTTCAGTTTACTCAGTGTTTACTTCAGTTTGTGTACTATGTGGTGTTTGTTTTCTTTTATAAAGACAATGCCTTCCCTTTTTATTGGGATTTACGCCTTTGGTGCTAGTCACCAGCCCCTGGCCTTTGGAAGGCGGGCTTGGGGTAGTCACGACACGGGCCCTGAGGACGGGTCATGACAAATTGGTATCAGAGGAGTTCGGTCCTATCGCATAACTCAAGACTCTAATCTTTCTCCTATGTGAAGAAATAATGTTAAGGGTATTGAGTGTGGTTATCAGTCCAGGGCGTCTAGTGTTTCTGTGGCGGCCGACGTATCCATACACCAAGACCCTGCCTACTGATTTCCGACTTAGTGCACGAAATCATAGATTGCATGTGTGATTCAAAAGTTTTCTTTGTGATTACTTTGCGTCAGCTCACCAGGTATATTGTTTTGACCGTGGTGCACCTGTTTCTTTTTAGGATGGCCCCACGACAGCAGCCAGCTAGGGTTCTGAGCTTTGTGCGAGATGACATCCCACCGAGCAACGAGGCCTCGGTGCAGGGCCCTATTACAGTGGAGGCATCGGCGGTACCTCTACCCACCGAGCCACCAATGAAACCAACCCCATCTGCTGAGAGTGAATGTCGACTTAGTGCACTGCATGAGTTTTAGCATCAGAGACCACCCAGGTTCTGTGGAGATATGGACCCTCAGGCAGCTGAGGATTGGCAGGAGGCTGTAGTTCAAGTTTTTAGGTTAGTGGGGACACTATCTGACCTCATGGTGATCCTTGCAGCGAGTCTCCTGCACGCAGCAGCAGGCACATGGTGGAGCCTGATGCTCCAGGTGCACGATGAGGCATCACTTCTTTGTACGGACTTTGAGAGCCTCTTCCACTAGGAGTTCGTCCCAGCCACCCTCTGTGAGGTGCGCGTTCAGGACTTACTATACCTACGGCATGGAAACATGACAGTGGACCAGTACTCAGCGAGGTTTACTGATCTCTCACGCTACACCACAGATATGGTACGAGACCTATTCTTCAGGGACCAGACCTTCGAGCAGGGACCGAGGCATGAGATCAGGGCTTCTATGATCTCCCTCAACATTCCAACATAGGAAGGGGTGTTGGAGAGATCCCTTATAGTGGAGATTTTTCTCGCCGAGCAGTCACCAGCGGCAGGACCCTCCGCAGGATGACCCGTATCAGAGTCTTCTATAGCTGGCAGTAGATAGATGATGCAATGGTCCAAGTGGGCTAGACCATCAGATGAGAAATCTCAGGATGCAGATTCGGTTGTACGGGGAACATGAAGGAGAGCCAGCCACACGAGGAGCAAGAAGTGCTATGCATGCGGCGGGCAGGGTCACATGGCTCGAGACTGCCCGACTCATCCTGCAGATGCACAGCAGGCAGTAGAGGGACCTTCCAGGCATAGGTTCGACCATGGCGGTCCATAGGGAGTAAGCGGATGAGGCAGAGGAGCTGGATGAGTAGCGGGTGGTGGGCGACACTTTGAGGACCTACCACCACCACCACCAGGAAAACCACCCCGACCGCAGGGAATGGGTGGACATGGGAGAGCTCAGCTTCAGGCAGCTGAGGCTTATGATCATGGAGCTCTGGGAGTTGATGGACAAGAGTGGGACTAGATCCAGTCATGGAGACTTTTGTTCATGTTGCTTCTGGCCTTGTTGATGTTGTGTTTGTAGATGTTTTGTGTCTTTGTACCTTGAGCTGCAGTAATAAAAGACACTTGTTCTTGTGACGTTTTCTTCCCTGTCCTTTTTATGTAGTTGATACTAAGAGGTTCTAGTTTAAAACTGTTGACTTGACCCTCACTTTCAAGAGTCCTACTGGAGGAGACCTATTGACCACACACTGCTGCCGACAGTGTGACTCGACCCTTGGAGGCGAGAGTAACGGTTGGATCTCTTGGTAGTAGCGTCGAGGCCTTAAGACGTCATCCATGGCATGGATTAGTATCATTCATGTCAGGATTGACTGTATTAGGCAAAGAATGTGGTTTATCCAGGGGATGAGACCAGATTTCTCTTATCAGCAAAGAAGAAATATTTGCAGCCCTTGTAGGACCAGTGAAGGTTCAGGTTATCCAGGAGCAGATGAGGATAGTTCAGTCCCGAAAAAAGTCTTATGCCGACAAGAGGCGGAGACCACTAGAGTTCGAGGATGGTGACCACGTTTTCTTATAGGTCTCTCCTCGATGTGGATTATGGAGATTTGGCCAAGGCGGAAAGTTATCTCCGTGCTTCATCAGACCCTTCTAGGTCCTCAATAGGGTAGGTGAGGTGGTTTACCGCTTGACCCATCCACCTCAGTTGCACTAGGTGTATGACGAATTCCACGTATCTCAGCTGAGGAGATATGTGCATGACCCGACGCATATCATCGAACATGGGGAACTGAACATTGACAATGGGGTGACTTTTGCAGAGGTCCCGGTGGATATCGAGGATCGACAAGAGCAGGTCCTATGTGGACAGTCGATTCCTCTAATGTGCATTAGGTGGCAGCACGGGAACCTACAGCAGAGAACTTAGGAGCGGGAGGCTCAGATGTGTGCTCATCACCCTCATTTGTTTCCCTAGTTTGAGATGTATCTTTACGGGGATGTAAATCTCTGAGGTGAGAGTAATTTAAAGACCCGTAAATTTAAAGGGATTTTTTTTTGTTAATTTTTTTGGAATTCTACGAGTACGCAGTTTCTGATGTCGCATGATTCTGAGGCCCGGTGTACCCATAATAATTTTCCGAAGTTTAGCTCGGGTACGTTCAGTGAACGAATGATCGGGTTTTTCTAATTTGTGATCCGGTGCTTGGAATTGAAATCCGAGGGCACCGATGAAATCACAGTGACGGTAATTTCTTAGGAACACCATTCCCGAAGGTGCGTTTTCTCTGGAGGAATGGTTAAAAAAATGCGAAGAATAAAAATATAGTTGCTTTATAATTATATTTTTATTATACCGGTAGTGGTTTAAGTGTTAAGGGAACAGAAGTTGTGAGGATGTTGGTGTGGGGCCCACACGAGCCCCCACCTCCTTCAATTTCCCTAACACCCCATTAAACCCCCCTCTAGCAATTAATTTTGTAACTCATCCACTATTCCACATTAATGCACGCCAATTAAACGCCTAATTAATTTGACAACACAAGTTAACTAATTTGGTGAATTCATTTAGAATTTTAAAAATGTTGGCATGTGTGAATAAAATAAAACAAATTCTTATATTATTTTTGGTAGATTCATTGTGTGAAATCTGGGGAGAGAATATCCAAAGTCTCGAAGAACATCTTCTTCCTCATAGAAGAACACAAAGAACACCGACACGCCTTTCGATCTTCTTTCCATGTCAAAGAAAGGGGGACGCTGCATCCTTCATCAGGTGTGCACCGACGACATATACAGAGCCTCGTTCCGTGACGCCGTCTTCCACGATGCCATTTTCCCGCGACGATCATCGTTTGACAACTCCTCGAGGTAGGGGTTTGATTTAATGTTCGTGAATATTTCTTTTGGCATCCATCATTAAACGTTTAGCCTCTTGTTATCGATTTAACGGGAGGGGGCCGGACCGCACGAACATGGTCGACCCTCCTCCCCCTTTTTGTTGTACTCGTTGTGGCTCGAACGAAGGTGGCACGTTGATGATGCACCACACGAGAATGAAAAAAGCTACGAAGGTGGTGTGTGGCGCCGACGCACCGCGCCGGTCGAAGAAGGGCCACGATATAAGGTCGCGGCGGTCACCAGCAGGGGGAGACCGGACTCCCTTGAGGCCGGTGCATCAAGAGCCGCGACCCTTTGGCTGCGGCGGAAAACCTGGAGGCGGCCAGATAAACTGGCCGCCGACGGTTCAGAAGGGCTGGACTGCGGGGTCTCGCGGCGGCGGTCACCAGCAGGCGGCGGCTGGGCACGGCTGGCCGCCAGAGCTCTAGGATGCGGGACCCCCCACGGGTCCCGCTGCGGTTCACAAGGCCGACCAAATGGCTAGATGTTTTCCGAGCAAACCGAGGGGTGTAATCCCCGGGTTCAATTAGGGAGGACCCCACTGGGTCCACCGTTCCGCAAAAAGGGGGCGGTGCTTCCCTCTTGCGCCCGCTCGGCCGCGTGCCGAGCCGCGATCACCTGCGCCGGGCCGGGCTGGGCCGCGCCAGCTGGGCCAGGCAGCGCCAGCCGGGCCGGGCCACCCCCTAACGGGCTGGACCTGGACCCGGGTCGGGTCAACCCGGTTCGGGCCGACCTAGGGGGTTTTGGGCCGGGTCGGTCTAGGCCCAAACCCCCCTAAAAATGGATAGATTTGTTCAAATGTCCGTAACTTGGGATACAGACCTCCGATCGATGCATCGTCAGTTGAGATGCGATCCTTGGATCAAGATGATCGTTTCAGTATATTACACTCAAGGTTTTGGAGAACTTTTTGTATGTCTGGATTGGTTCGAACATGAAACCAATCGGGCCTTTGGAGCGGAAACACTTATAACTTGAGCTCCGGACGTCCGAATGACGTTCCGTTGACTTTGTTGGATCCTCTTACTGAGACGGTTCTTTTGGCTTACTACGATCGAGGTTTGGATGTAGTTGGTGTATATCCAAGTTGGTTATGACTTAAAAACCAACTAGGCCCTTGGGATGAAAAAGCCAATAACTCTCAGACCGTGCGTCTGATTGATGCGTCGTCTGTCGCATTGAGTTCCTATTGGCGAGAAGGAACTTTGGGATACATCAACTCCAGAATTTGTGTGAGTTGATGTATCTAACCCCCTTGGCTCATGGAATGGACCCTCTCGGAACGAGCGTGCTGTGTGAGGGAACCCTAGAGCTGGCTGTGACTGCGATGACGATGACAACTGTACTGGGATCCTCTGTGGGTTCGACGAGGACGAATATCAGACTGGGATCCTCCATGTTTATGATGAGGATGACTACTGCACTGTGATCCCTTGTGGGTTCGACGAAGACGACTAATGGACTGGGATCCTCCATGGGTTTGGCGAGGACGACTATTGTACTGGGATCCTCCGTGGGTTCGACTACCATGTTGGGATCCTCCATGGGTTCGACGACGATGACTACTATACTTGGATCCTCCGTGGGTTCGGCATCGATGACTACTAAACTTGGATCCTACATGGGTTCGACAGAGGAGATGATTCATAGGCTACATCTAATCATCTCCACCCCTCTTCATGAGTAGTATACCTGTGTGACCTGAGTCTTTAATTTCAATCATTATCTTCATTGTGATTGACTTGATATCCTATGTGTATTGGATTATGCTTTCCTGTGTGGATTAAGTTTTACTTTCCTGAGTGGACTAGATTGTACTAGAGCTCGTGAGTTGGAGCAGAACTGGATTTGATGACTTAGGTATATGTATGGGAATATACCTAAGTAGTGTTGGATGATACTTCATGATTGTATCTTTTCTTTGTGGTTTATCCTTTGTGGATTCAGGGAGACCTTCAGGGGTCTCAGGGTCCCTACTGAGTATCGTATATTCACCCCTGCACGGGCTTCGCCTGCACTATGTTGTGTTGGTTGCAGACAACAGACATCACTGATCGTGGTTGAGGCTTGTAGATCTGGATGATACCCGGAGGAGGATATCACGACGAGTCGGTGCCCGGAGGTGGATATCACATCGAGTCGGTGCCCAGAGGTGGATTTCACGATGAGTCGGTACCCGGAGGAGACAGACAGACGTGGAGTGCTGAGGAGGAGATCTGTACCTACCCTTTAGGTAGGAAGCCGAAGGACAATACAGGAGTGGCTTATCACCTTTCAGTTGTTGTCCTTGAGTTGTACTTTACTTTCTGTTGTACTACATATTTAGTTGGGTTTGTATTCTGGACCATTTACTTTTCATCACTTACTTCTGTTTTCAGTTTACTTAGTGTTTACTTCAGTTTGTGTACTCTGTGGTGTTTGTTTTCTTTTATAAAGGCAATTCCTTCCCTTTTTATTGGGATTTACGCCTTGGGTGTTACTCGATGACCCCTGGAATATAAAAGGCGGGCTTGGGGTAGTCACAGCACGGGCCCCGAGGACAGGTCGTGACAAGCCATTATTTTAAAAATTTGAAAAATTACAAGTGTGATACTCCCTTTACTTATAAAAGGACACCCCATAAACTATTTTATTTATACTTAAAAATAATTTTGGTTTGGTGAATATTTGAAAAAATTCCTTTCTTAATTCACTAAAAATTTCATAAAATCCAATTTTATTAGAAAACCCTCTAAATAAGGCTTTGGTGTAAACCTAAAGAGGTTGTTCAAAGAAGAGACATCATTCTTAACCAAGAGTTTGTTTTATTTATTATTATAACCTTTTAAAATATTTTAAAAATTTATGATATAATAACATAAATATATATAATATAATTTTATGTTATAATTTTAATGGAATAACCCACATCCATCTCCCCTTAAATCAAATGGGAAATAAAATAATCATTCGTGTGTACAATAGACTACCTACTCATGAACCGATGTAATTTGTTTTCAATCATCCCCTCTCATGGATGTATATGATGATAGATTTAATGTATAAATATATCCGGCGCTCTCAATCACGACCGTCCGTGATTTTTAATGTCACCCTATGTCTGAGCCGTCCAATCATCTCCTCTGTAATCCTGGTCATTCCTCTTTTTTTTTTCGGTTTATCTTCTTCCCCGCGTCCCGCATTTCCTTCTTCCTCACGCACGCCGAACCAGTAGGTTGGGCCCCTGTTTTTCTTCATCTAGGCCGGCGAGTGGACCTAGCCTTTTTCTTTTCTTTCAATAACTCAGCACCGACCCCTTTAATGCTCATCCTCGGTTTCCCACTCCACATCTCCACAAAGGTTACTCCATTTTTTTAAAACCTCGGTTTGCACCGAGGAGAGGAATCTTGCTTCGGGTTCCTTGGATCTCTGACCACCGGTCCGGCCTCGCCTGCTTCATCTTCTCCTCCGCTCCGAACAAGTAAGGGAAATCTGTTGTTGTTCTGCTCTTCTCCAATTCGACGCACCCATTTTATTTATGGCCTACGTATGTATATGTTTATATAAATACATATATATATTAATGGCCATAAAGAACTTCATTGTACCTGTTTTCAATATTCATGTTTTGTGAGTCGAACGAAGGTAAGGGTTTCTATCTTGTTTGATTTCAATTTTGGTGAACCTACACGTTTATATACACATTACGCATATATGTATATATACCCATATATATATATATAAGGTCATAGGAGCTGTTTTACCACTGTCTTTCCCTTCCTACGTGGAGAATCGAACAGGACCAAATGGAAGCTCTTGGGTCTCGGTTTAACACACTTATATACCCTTGTTTTATATGTATATATGTATATACATATAGATATATGTATATATATAAAGCAATACATGTGGGCATTTACCTTCTTTTATATATGTAAATGACCCTTGTTTTATTTTTCCCTTTGGAAAATAAATATTTTGGGTAATTTATGAACATGTAAAATCATGCAAGTGTATGGAATATATTGATATATATGTACATGTGATTATATAGATGTATATGTACATCAATGTGCATAAGGGATGAACTTGATTCTTTTGTTTTGTAATTTATCAAAATATAACAAGTGTATATATATGTATTCATATATATGTACTCATATTTATGGATCGACCATGTTGTATGCAAGAATGATTTTATGCCAATAAGGGTTTTATGAAAATTATGTTCACATTTTTTTTATGTAAAAGAACTCCATTAGGTTTTACCAAACATTAATTTTGTTTAATTTATACCATGAGAAATATTATTGTGTATGGTTTAATTTGGTAAACCCATGAACATGTGTATACGCACTTAAATTTATATGTATATAGGTATATATAACCTTGTATCAATATGTTGTCTTCAAATACAAGTTCTTCTTATGATGTTTTCAAACTCTCCAAAGGAAAGGTCATTTTATTTAAAGTGAAAATGAGTTTTTACACAACTATGTATATGTTCATGCAGTTTTCATACATGATTTCCCAAGATGGAACTAATTACACACTTTATATCCCTAACTGTATAAATATATTTATATTCACACAGTTTTAAAAAAACATCCACAATACCCATTTATCAGCATGTGTATTAGATATGAACGGCCTGTTTTTAACTTGGTATTATGATGCTTTGGAATGCTAAAGTGTTCATTTCCTTAAAACCCATGTTTTCAATTGTTAAGTGAATTTCTTATGTGTACGGATTTTTTAGCACGTACATCAGAGTTTTATTAATGATTGAACTATCTTCAAGTTATGAATATGTATGTAAAAAAGGGGATTTAATTAATAATGTATGTATGAAAACCTATGAAAGAAAGACCATGTCAAGATATGTGAGGGATGTTTGGACTCTAGTGTTTACTAATGGGTGGGCCTGGAATTATATAGTGCTCTAATGCATTGGGTAAAGTAAGAGTCTCATGAGACGTTATGTGTGACGATCTTGGCGGTTAGCCTTGGCTTGTGCTTTTATGTGCGACGGTCTTGGCAGTTACCTTTGTCTTGTGATTTTATGTGCGACGGTCTTGTCGGTTAGCCTTGGCTTGTGATTTTATGTGCGATGGTCTTGGAAGTTGGCCTTGGCTTGTGCTACTATGGGAAACGAGATTGGCGGTGTGCCTTGACCCGTACTATGTTATGTTCTAATATCATGACACAAGGTCTTGACAAAAGCCCTACATTTTACATATCCTCATCATGTGATGATAAATGGTCAACTAGGGGTTAGTCCAACTAACAAGACATCCCCTAGTTGAAAATTGCCTTGACTATGAGAATGAAATTATGAGATAAGAATTGAAATTCATGGGGAAAGTTGTTATAAGACCTTTATGTGCCCATGAATCATGTTATAAATATTTTCCCTGCTTACTCACAGATTTTTGGAACTAAAGTAATATTGGTTGTAAATTATGCATCTTTTACTCTTCATGTGTTTGTGCTCTCGGATTATGTTTACTTTAATGTTTATTGAAAGTTCTTAATCCTTTTCTGTGTAAGTGGTTTTAAAAAAAATGTAATATTTACATGTTCTAAGAAAAGATAATGCCTTGTTTTGTTTTAGTGAAGTGTTATATTCAAAATGACTGCTTTGAGAAATAGTTTTCTTAAAATGTTTTTAAAACCCCTTACTGGGAATATTTTCTCACACTACATTTTTGTTTTAAATTTTTCAGGCATGGTTTGTACTAATGAAGTTTATCAAAAGCAGCTGGTTTCCCAGAACCCTGAGCCTCATGATCTTCTGTAGTAATGGGACATGATATATTATTTGTAAAATGTTGTAATGAAATGTTAGTATATCATGTCTCATAAGGCACCAGGGGATTAGGGTCTCTACAGTTGGTATCAGAGGATGGGTTCAGAAAACTCTGGAAAACCAGGTAGTATGAATATATAGCTATGTTTGACTAAGTAAAAATGTTATAACTTTCAGATGGCTGATGAAAATGTACCTACCCATCTACTGTCACTTCCCACAGAGGCTCTAGAGAACATTGTATCTCTTGCTAGCCGTGAGCACTTTCTTAATTACGCCTAAATTCACACAACATGTAAGCACCTGTATGATGTTTCAAATTCACCTAGGGTGATTAGATGACACCAGGGGTTGGGAATGGATTATCTCCTAATGATGAAAACCCAATTCCCCTCTTATGCACGTCATGGAAAGTATCATAAGGGACTCTTTCGAGTGTTCACGACCGGCGAAGAATTTGGATCGATGCTTTATAAACCCTTTCAAGAAGCTGCTGCTGCCGGAGACCTCCAAGCAGCTTACCTGTGCCAAATTTTGCACTACGGCTTCTGGGGCCAGTTAATGGACTTTGGGGTGTTGGAAGACGAGTCCACCCGATTGTCTCTTAGGAAAGAGGTGTATAATGATGTTTCCCAACTCCATACCCCTCATGATAAACTCAGGAGACGTTATAGATGTTCCCATGAGTTTGACCCCGTCTGTTTAGCTTGTGTGTGGTTTGAAGAGTTAGGGATTGTTTTCTCTCTTTGTGGTGTTCGTTTAGTAAACTCAGGATTTGTTATGTAAACATTTGCTTAAATGAAAGTTTCATGTTCTCTTTCCTGCCTCTACCTTATCAGTGTTGTTATGTGTTTCTTTTCATATGTTTTTTTAGATGGCTAGTCAAACAAACATCTCATCACTACCCAATGAGTTAGTAGAGGTTATTATGATCAAGACATGCATGGTGGATTATCCATCTTTTTTCCACCTGCGAGGGTCTTTCCAATATCTGCTCGATTTAGCGAACAGTTCTGAGATTCTTCGTTCGTGGAAGGAGGATGATCGTGTTTTTCATCTCATCGCCACTTGTCAACTTCCTTACTATAGGCGAAGGGGAAGATAATTTGAGGGTATCTTTCAGTGTTTTACTCTAGAGCAAAACTTCTCTTCTAGAGTGTGCTTCCTCGTAGCTACCCAGGATGGCCAGCTTAGTGCTGCCAATATGTTCCAAGTCTTAAATTTCAGTCTCCTGAATCACATCATTCCCCTCGATTACCTCGAGAGTGATGTATCCTGGAGAGTTATCAGGGAATTTATCGACTCGGATGTTTCTATGATTTTCACCACACGAGCCTCCCTTTGGAAGCCTCTGTGCAGTATGCACGAGCAGGAGTTCAAGACATACTGCTCCAAGTGCATCTGAGCTAGGGAAACAGAGGAACTATGTGCCAACTTTGGTATTCCATTAACCGAGCCAGATCCCCTGTTTCGGTAATGTTGTACGTCTGGGGTTCCTATTTTTATTTTTATGAATATAATTACGAGGACACAATTATTTGAAGGGGAAATAATGCAACACCCCGTCTCATTACAAGACTTATAAATGAAAATTATATGTTTAGTTCCATTAAAGCCTTCTTTAAATAAAACTAGTACTCACCCGTGCAATAATACGTCTTTTTCGATTAATGGTTGTTATTTTAATAAGAATTAATATTTATAATTGTTGAGAAGAAACAATAATGTTGACTAAAAAGTGAAGGGCTTCATTAATGGGTTTACTTTTAAAAAGAATTTGTATTTATAAAAGTTGAGAAGAAACAAAAATATTGACTTAAGAGTGAAAGTAAAATCCAACATAAGACATTGATTGTAAAAATAAATCTGACAACTGTGAAAATGACTGAAATAAATATTGTAAGATGAGAAAACCTACATAACATAAACTAATAAAAATCAATCCAGCAAAATAAAAATAATCAAAAATGAGAAGAATGAAAACATGGATTTCCCAGCCAGCATTTTGAAGAGCATTTCATCTGTTGAGGTGTTGTCATCCTGTTTGGAAAACATGGATTAGCTCCAAAGCATGATTTGAAGATAGCCACCTGAAAATGGAAATAAAATTATGAAATGTATTAAAATTTTTAATACCAATAATGATGTGAGTGGGTTACTCATGATGGAATAAAATGGAGTTAAGACTAAAGATAATGAAAATAGAAGATGCTGGAATGGGGGAGGCAAAGTTCAGAAGGTGTGAAATTTAAAAATATGTTGGAATAAATTGAACTAAAAAATTACTACTTACTATAAATATGATAACCTCTCATAGCCCTGCCCCTCCCCTCCCCCTCTACCCAGCTCCCCCTCCCCCTGCCCAGCCCCCTACCCCTGCCCAGCTCCCCCCCTCCCCCTGCCCAGCTCCATCCCTCCCCCTTGCCCCTTCCCAGCCCCTCCCCCTGCCCACCCCCACTAAAACGCACCCTTAGAAAAGCAGTGGAAAGCTGTTTAAATTAAAAAAACGAACCACATGAAGAGATATCCAAATCAGTTACAATGAATTATTAGGATGGTTATTGATGAATCTTTAAACAGTTAATAAAGATTCAAGAGAAGGAGTAAATATTTTGTATACCTCAATAATCAGCCAGGGCCAAAACTGAGAAGCACCTCCACAACCGAGCTGCCAACCCAGGCCGAACAGAAAGATATGTTATAAAGTCAAGATAGTGGTGGGTAATATTTAAATAGAAAGAGAAACTTCTAAGAAATCATAATAAAAGTAGGAAACATATATGACTAAATGAAAAGGAATAAAATAACCCCCCTCCCATTCCCCCCTCCCCTCTTCCCTACCCCCTCCCCCTGCCCAGCCCCCCT
Source organism: Viscum album (assembly GCA_963277665.1). Taxonomy (NCBI): domain Eukaryota; kingdom Viridiplantae; phylum Streptophyta; class Magnoliopsida; order Santalales; family Viscaceae; genus Viscum; species Viscum album. Next base: position 251,909,035 of record OY728129.1, on the reverse strand, counting down.
TCCCATGCCCAGCCCCCTCTCCGTCCCCCTGCCCAGCCCCCTCCCCCTACCCAGCTCCCTCCCTCCCCTTGCCCCTGCCGAGCCCCCCTCCCCCTGCCCAGCTCCCCCCTCTCCCTGCCTCTGTCCAGCTACACCCCCACCCCCTTCCCAGCTCCCCCTCCCCTGGCCTTGCCAAGCTCGCCCCCTCCCTATGCCCAGCTCCCCCACCTCCCTCAGCCCCTACCCAGCTCCCCCCTCCCCTACCCCTACCCACCCTCCCTCTGCCCAGCTCCCCCCCTCCCCTCCCCATGCCCCTACCGAGATCCCCCCTCCCCCTCCCCATGCCCCTACCCAGCTCCCCCCCTCCCCTGCCCATTCCCCCCTCCCCCAACCCCTGCCCAGCTCCCCCCCTCCACCTGCCCAGCTCCCCCCCTCCACCTGCCCAGCTCCCCCCCTCCCCCAGCCCCTGCCCAGCCCCCCTCCCCCACCCCCACCAGACCCCTCCCCCACCAGCCCCCTGCCCAGCCCCGCCCCCTGCCCACCCCCACTTCAGCATTGCACATTGAGAGAACCATACTTCTCATGGAATGAGTAACGACTATCTAAAATAGATTCATGAAATGGGAATATCCCTCCTAGGTGAAAATAAGTCAAGAATAATACTAAAATTGACTACATTAATATACACTTTAAATAGATAACTCATTATGGTCTAAAAAAATTAGTCACATGCAACTACATGAACATCTTTATGTCACCGTACAAAAAATCAATTAATATTTCACTTCCATTAAATCAATTCCCATTCATTACATACAAAAAATAGTAATGATGGTATGAAAGGAGAAGTATTTTCCAAACCTGTTTACAGACCAGATTATACAAAAAATGAGTGTAATGTAATGTATACATTTGTATACAGTAGTGTAATGTATACAATACCATATACTGTTGATGTGTATGGAACATTCTATATTTATAACATTTTTATATAGTAGTGTATTATAGATTTAAACATTTTATGACATCAAACAATGTGTATGCATTTTTAAAAAATGTGAAATACTGAAGTGTACATATAGAGAAGTGTAATATCACCACTTTTTCTATCAAATGTTTTTGTTTCGTTCTACATAAAAGTCTGCATTTTCCTTGGAAGCAACATCCTTGTTGATTTTTATCTAACCGAGATAGAATGGTTGCAAAGAATAAAATATGAAGCCATTATAATTCATGAACTAACCTTGAATACCCGATCTGTCTTAACCAGTGAGATCCTAGATAGAGTTCCCAAGCAAGTTGCTCTTAAAAAATGTACCCAAATAGAGAGCAACAAAAACGTTATTCATGGAACCTGATGATTGGAGTCAACCAAAAGACATTAGAGAAGATTGTATTTACGGTACATATTATGCTGATATTTACCTACCTAGAAGCAATAATGTATGTACCTTCCTGAGATCTCATAGGAATGACTATTCAAGGATCATTCCGAATCTTCACCTTTGGACGCACCAGAAGTCACATGACCTGAAATATCAACTAGAGCAAGAATGTATATACCTTGTTGAGATCTCTTAAGAATGACTACTCAAGGATCATTCTGAATCTTCACCTTTGGCCGCACTAGAAGTCACATGACTTGTAATATCAACTCGAGTGGTAATATTTAAACAGAAAGAGAAACTTCTAAGAAATAATAATAACTGTAGGAAACATATATGACTAAATGAAAAGTAATAAAATATAACCCGTCCTCTTCCGCCTCCCATTTTCCCAACCCCCTCCCCCTGCCCAGCCCCCCTTCCCATGCCCAACCCCCTCCCCGTCCCCCTGCCCAGCCCCCTCCCCCTCCCCCTGCCCAGGCCCCTCCCCCCCTGCCCAGCCCCCCTCTCCCTGCCCAGCCCCCTCCCCCTCCCCCTGCCCAGCCCCCCTCTCCCTGCCCAGCTCCCCCCTCCCCCTGCCTTTGTCCAGCTACCCCCCTCCCCCTGCCCAGCTCCCCCTCCCCCTGGCCCTGTCAAGCTTGCCCCTCCCTCTGCCCAGCTCCCCCCCTCCCCCAGCCCCTGCTCAGCTCCCCCCCTCCCCCTGCCCAGCTCCCCCCCTCCCACAGCCCTAGCCTAGGTCCCCCCACCCCTAGCCCCTGCCCAGCTCCCCCCCTCCACCTACCCAACCCCCCTCCCCCACCCCCACCAAACCCCTCCCCCACCAGACCCCTGCCCAGCCCCACCCCCTTCCCACCCCCACTTTAGTATTGCATATTGGGAGAACCATCCTTCTCATGGAATGAGTAAAAACTATCTAAAATAGATTAATGAATTGGGAATATCCCTCCTAGGTGAAAATAAGTCAAGAATAGTACTGAAATTGACTACATTAATATACACTTTAAATAGATAACTCGTTATGATCTAAAACAATTAGTCACCTGCAACTACATGAACATCTTTATGTCACCGTACAACAAATGAATTAATGTGTCACCGCCATTAAATAAATTCCCATTAATTACATGCAAAAAATAGTAATTATGGAATGAAAGGAGAAGTATTTTCCAAACCTTTTTATAGACTGGATTATACAAAAAAGGAGTGTAATGTAATGTATGCATTTGTATACAGTAGTGTAATGTATACAATACCGTATACTGTTGAAGTGTATGGAACATTCTATATTTATAACATTTATATACTGTAGTGTATTGTAGATTTAAACATTTTATGACACCAAAAAATGTGCATGTATTTTTAAACAATGTGCAATACTGAAGTGTACATATACAAAAGTGTAATCTCGCCACTTTATCTATCAAATGTTTTTGTTTCGTTCTACATAAAAGTCTTCATTTTCCTTGGAAGCAACATCCTTGTTGATTTTGATCTAACCTAGATCGGGAGGTTGCAAAGAATAAAAGATGAAGCCATTATAATTCATGAACTAACCTTGAATATCTGATCGGTCTTAACCAGTGAGATCTTAGATGGAGTTCCCAAGCAAGTCGGTCTTCAAAATGTACCCACATAGAGAGCAGAAAAAACGTTATTCATGGAACCTGATGATTAGAGTCAACCAAAAGACATTAGAGAAGATTTTATTTAAGGTACATATTATGCTGATATTTACCTACCTAGAAGAAAGAACGTATATACCTTCCTGAGATCTCGTAGGAATGACTATTCATGGATCATTCCAAATCTTCACCTTTGGCCGCACCATAAGTCACATGACCTGAAATATCAACTGTAGAAAGAACGTATATACCTTTTTGAGATCTCATAGGAATGACTACTCAAGGATCATTCCAAATCTTTACCTTTGGCTGAACCAGAAGTCACATGACCTGTAATATCAACTGGAGTGGTAATATTTAAACTGAAAGAGAAACTTCTAAGAAATAATAATAACAGTAGGAAACATATACGACTAAATGAAATGGAATAAAATATAACCCCTCCCCTTCCCCCTCCCCTATGCCCAACCCCCCTCTCCCTGCCCAGCCCCCCTTCCCATGCCCAGCCCCCTCCCCGTCCCCCTGCCCAGCCCCCTCCCCCTCCCCAGCTCCCTCCCTCCCTTTGCCCCTGCCCAGCCCCCTCCCCCTGCCTCTATCCAGCTACCCCCTCCACCTGCCCAGCTCCCCCCTCCCCCTGGCCCTGCCAAGCTCTCCCCCTCCCTCTGCCCAGCTCCCCGAGCCCCTGCTCAGCTCCCCCCCTCCCCCATCCCCTGCCCAGCTCCCCCCCCTCCCCCAGCCCATCTCCCCCCTCCTGCAGCCCCTGCCCAGCTCCCCCCTCCACCTGCCTAGCTCCCCCCTCCCCCTGCCCCTACCCAGGACCCCTCCCCCACCCCCACTAGACCCCTCCCCCACCAGCCCCCTGCCCAGCCCCCACCCCCTGCACACCCCCACTTCAGTACTGCACATTGGGAGAACCATCCTTCTCATGGAATGAGTAACAACTATCTAAAATCGATTCATGAATTGGGAATATCCCTCCTAGGTGAAAATAAGTCAAGAATAATACTGAAATTGACTACATTAATATACACTTTAAATAGATAACTCGTTATGCTCTAAAAAAATTAGTCACCTTCAACTACATGAACATCTTTTTGTCACTGTTCAACAAATGAATTAACGTGTCACTGCCATTAAATCAATTTCCATTCATTACATACAAAAAATAGTAATTATGGTATAAAAGGAGAAGTATTTTCCAAACCTGTTTATAGACCAGATTATACAAAAAAAGGTGTGTAATGTAATGTATGCATTTGTATACTGTAGTGTAATGTATACAATACCGTATACTGTTGAAGTATATTGAACATTCTATATTTATAACATTTGTATACAATAGTGTATTGTAGATTTAAACATTTTATGACACCAAACAATGTGCATGTATTTTTAAACAATGTGCAATACTGAAGTGTACATATACATAACTGTAATCTTGCCACTTTATCTATCAAATGTTTTTGTTTCATTCTACATAAAAGACTGCATTTTACTTGGAAGCAATATCCTTATTGATTTTGATCTAACCTAGATAGGGAGGTTGAAAAGAATAAAATATGAAGCCATTATAATTCATGAACCTAACCTTGAATACCTGATCGGTCTTAACCAGTGAGATCCTAGATAGAGTCCCCAAGCAAGTCGGTCTTCGAAATGTACCCACATAGAGAGCAACAAAAATGTTATTCATGGAACCTGGTGATTGGAGTCAACCAAATGTCATTAGAGAAGATTGTATTTAAGGTACATATTATGCTGATATTTACCTACCTAGAAGCAAGAACATATGTACCTTCCTGAGATCTCGTAGGAATGACTACTCAAGGATTATTATGAATCATCACCTTTGGCCGCACCAGAAGTCACATGACCTGAAATATCAACTGGAGGGGATGAAATTCCCATCATCATATCCTCACCCAATCATTAATGGGATGCAGAAGGTCCCATGAATTTATGTCACCCTCAAGCTCATCCATGAATTTTGTTCCATTATTGTGGGGATCGTTGAAGGAAACCATTGAATATCCCATCATGGTGAGACATATCCCATCTGTAATAAGACATTTCCACACCATTTTAGTGGTGGTGAGCTACTCATGAAGTCTATAGGTATCCTTGGGATTATGTAAGATGGAATTATTATGGAACAAATGATTATATATTATTATATGAAATAGTCAAATATTAAATGTTTCTTACCATTTTATTTGTTTATGTTCACTCACATGAATATCCCTTTGATAAAACTCAAACTCACCCCATTTAGATGTTTGATCATCATAATTCATAATCAAAGGATTTAGGTTTTCGAATATGGAATTAATCTCCTACCTGATGTGTGAATAGGAGATGTAGGAAGTGAGCAGAGAGGATATTATCACATACCTAAAATTAATCACAGTAGAAGTTTGTTATTTTCAAACATAACATGAAAAATCAGAAAACTAAATTTAAACCTGAAGTAATATGTGAAATGATATGAGAAATTCAAAATCATGAGTTAGGTTTGGGAATAGGTAATTAATCCCATACATGAACAACGAAGTTGATGTGGGAGGGAATAGGAGATGCAACGCTTAGTCGGACAAAGAAAGCTAAGAAGAAATAATCACAAACCTAAACTTCCTCATAATCGTGTACCAACATCATCAAGATTGAAACTTAACCAAGAAAAAGCATATTCTTCAATGAGAAACCACCTCCTAAAATTAATTGAATCAATAGAGAGCAAACCATACAAAGAGAAAAACAAATATAAGTTTACATGAGATAAAAAACATGTTTATGTGCATTCACATGAATATCCATTTAGACCACTCAAACTCCTCCCATTCATATGTTTGATTATCATAATGAAACGAAACTATTGTAATGTTTTATGAGAAATACATGAAAAGAGTCTTCAATTATACATACAATATGTGTAGAAAAAAATTTAAAAAATGACATTGGTAATAGAACTGATATTTTTAACTATTGCATCAACATTATAATCATAAGGAGAAACTCAATTTTCTGCATCAAAATCTTTAACTCCTAAGTATTCAACCCAAATTTTTATATAATTATATGGAGCAATGATATCAAAATGTAGAAACATCTTGGAATACCACCTAATAGGGTTCAGAAAAATAATATAAAACACCCAAAATATCAAACAAATGATTATATTTTATTGTTTGAAATGGTCAAATATTAAATGTTGCGTACCATTTTATTTGTTTTTTGCAGTCACATGAATATCCCTTTGAGGATACTCAAACTCATCCCATTTAGATGTTCATTTATCATAATATAGATGAAATGGATTTAGGTTTTGGAATAGGTAATTAATCTCATACCTGATGTGTGAATAAGAGATATAGGAAGCATGCTGAGAAGATATGATCACAAACCTAAAATTAAGCATAGTAGAAGTTTGTTATTTTCAAACATAACATGAAAAATCAGAAAACTAAATTTGAACCCAAAGTAATATGTGAAATGATATGAGAAATGAAAAATCATGAGTTAGGTTTTGGAATAGGTAATTAATCCCATACGTGAACTACAAAGATGATACCAGAGAGAATAGGAGATGCAACGCATAATCAAAGTAAGCGAGCTGAGAATAAATAATCACAAAAATGAACTGAAAAGATATCAGATAGAATAAGGGTTACAATCCATAGTCGGAGGAAGTGAGCAGATAATAAGTGATGGCATACCTAATGTTCAAAGTAGATGCGGAATGAAAGAGGGGTTGCGATGAATGGAGAAAGCCACACATATCTATTTATGACTAATAAGGAAACAATTACAAATAAAGAAAAAGTCAAAACCCTAAAAAGAAAAAAAGAAAAAATAGTGTTAAAATAATGTTAAGTTTTTTATGTTGATCAACAAAAGACAAAACTCTAACCATCCTTCATCCTTTATGCTCAGAATGCATGTGTATATAATGGGAAAACCTGAAAATATGAATATTGATTCATGAATTCTTTATACGGACCACATTTAAAATTATTAAATTCACTAAGATAACATGACACGTGTTAATTTATGATGCCTTCCCCATGAGCGTTGTGTTTTCATAGATGAAACACTTATGGGAACACTACAGAAACATGAGAAACCACAATATGCTATGTTGGTTGTGAGCTGAAGGCCTATTTGTGTAAACAGATAATGCCTGCATAAAAGATGAAATCCACACAGAATATGCATAAAGATAATTTCCTAATTCAAACTGAAAAAATGATAAAATTCAACAATAATGTGATGGTATTTGAAATGGGTGAAGTTATTATGTGCTGAGCCGATCGTGTATGGTTGTAGCAGTAAAAAATTCAACTGGGATTGATGCACTGGCGTAGAATACCTGAGTAATTTCACAGAGCGTATTCAAATAAGTATACAAAAACCGGAAGAAGATTGAAATCCACTTAAATCTGTGGTCGCTGTTATAGAATCGGAGGAGGCAGAGGATCCAGACGCTGAGCAGATGGAGGAGGAGGCAGAGAAGCCGGAGGCACTGAGGGTTGTTGCAAAGGAAGAGGGGGCAGACGACAAAGGTGCGAAACCTAGGTTTAGAGTAAGGAACTGCGAGCCGTGGTAAAGGGAGGAGAAGACATGTTCGAAGATGAAGAAAAAAATGGAGGTGAGGGGAGGAAATGATTTCCAGTGGTAAATCTGGAATGGACGAATCACGGTTGGAGAGGAGAATCTATAACGGGAGGAGATGTCGACTGCCGGAGACGGGGAGCAGGCAGAGAAGAAGATGAGGATTGAGGAGTGCGAAGCATCGGTAGCCAAAGGGAGGTGACAGGGTGACTGGGTTCTGAAGGAAGTACCGGAGAACTATGATCGGGGAATCCGGAGAGTCAGAGAACTGGAACCTAAATGGAAGAAATGAAATGTCGAGGGAAGGAAGCATGCAGGAAGCTGGGTGGTGGAGGAAATTTTCGCGGAGAGGCCTATTTGAGAGACGTGGAAGGCTGTGGAGGTTACACGTCAGCTTGGAGGAAGCCAAGTTTAGTATAGATAATAGATGTAAAAGGTAAAACATGTAACTCTTTTATTTAGTTAATTAAGAACATGACACTGAAGAGTCTTACAACATCTGAGTTACAAGAAAAATCTCACTAACCATAAATGCCAAACAAAAACCCTAGAACGATCACCGGTAGACTACTCAAGATAAAAACAAGCCCGAATTCATAGTGTGGATCACTAGGATCCATCATAAGCATTAGGATGGCCAATGCCACAATGGCCGTGCTGAGTACCAGTGCAATGTAGAGAGCCATCCTTAGCTGACAAAATGACTTCAAGATATGAATACCAAGACTTCATATTTATAAAGGTTCCACATAGCAGTTGCTTTTTCTTTACCGTTGTTGTCTTTTCAAGATGACCATTGGATTTTAATCCGAAGGCCTTAGAGGTCTTACTAAATACAGTCATAATAATTAAGACTCTTTTCTTTTAAATAATTATTAATGAATCTATTTGATTTATGGTCTAAGTTCTAATGAAACAACATAAATATATATATACACATTTTTTTGTTATATATATATTTTCATGTTAGCATAATTATATTAAGTTACCATACTTTATAAAATTATGTTTTTCTTCAACGTAAAATGAAAATTTATTATTTTGAAATTTTGGGTTAAATAATCAATTTGTTTTAATAACATATAGATATTAACATGTAAATTTAAATTTATATAAGTAATAATAAATAAAGGATAAGTGACATTAAATTATATGGTTTGATAAATTAAATAAATAAAGGAAAATGATAATTTAGTTTATGTTTTTGGTAGGGGTTAATAGTTTAGCATCTAGGTATATTAATGACCTTTGACTTAAAGATAATAATACTAGTTTAATAATAATGTTATATTAATAATAATGATTTTTTAATAAGTTTGATAAAGGAATAAAATAAAGATGAATATATATATATATATATATATATATTATGTTAAAACGTTAAAAATGAAGCCAGTTTTATTTTAAAACACCGCAGTAATCCGGAGCCGTCTGATCCGGTGCTCTCAATCACAACCGTCCGTGATTTTTAATGTCACCTTGCATCTGAGTCGTCAGATCATCTCCGCTGTAATCCTGGCCATTCCTCTTTTTTTTCGATTTCTCTTCTTCCCCGCGTCCTGCATCTCCTTCTTCCTTGCGCGCGCCGAACCAGTAGGTTGGCCCCCTGTTTATCTTCATCTAGGCCGGCGAGTGGACCCAGCCTTGCTCCCTTCTTTCAAAAAGTCGGCACCACCCCCTTTAATGCTCAGCATCGGTTGCGCACTCCATGTATCCACAAGGGTTTCTCTATTTTTTTTAAATCCTCGGTTTGCACCGAGGAGAAGAAGCTTGCTTCGGGTTCCTTGGATCTCCGACCACCGATCCGGCCTCACCTGCTTCATCTTCTCCTCCGCTCCGAACAAGTAAGGGAAATCCGTTGTTATTATGCTCTTCTCCATTTCGATGCACCCATTTTATTTACGGTCTACATATGTATATTTTTATAAAAATACATATATATATGCATGGCTGTAAAGAACTTCATTGTACCTGTTTTCACTCTTCCTATTTTGTGAGTCGAATGAAGGTAAGGGTTCCTGTCTTGTTTGATTTCAGTTTTGGTGAACCTACATGTTTATATACACATTACGTATATATGTATATATACCCATATATATATAAGGTCATAAGAGCTGTTTTACCCCTGTCTTTCTATTCCTACGTGGAGAATCGAATAGGAGCAAATGGAAGCTCTTGGGTCTCAGTTTCACACACTTATATACCCTTGCTTTATATTTATATATGTATATACATATACATATATGTATATATATATATAAGGAAATACATGCAGGTATTTACCTTCTTTTATATATGTAAATGACCCTTGTTTTATTTTTCCCTTTGGAAAATGAAGATTTCAGGTAATTTATGAACATGTAAAATCATGCAAGTGTATTGAGCATATTGATATATATGTACATGTGATTATATAGATGTATATATACATCAATGTGCATAAGGTATGAACTTTATTCTTTTGTTTTGAAATTTATCACAATATAACATGATGATTAAAATTTTATTTACCGAAAAAGATTATTATTATTTCAAGAAAAGTACTAAAACTATTTATATACATATTTATATGATGAAGTTTAAGGATTAGTTTGATATCAAAATAATTCCTTCGAAATTTCCATTTACCACCAATCTTGATAAATCATGATTTTTTTGTGAATATGGGTAGTGTGAATTCATTAACCGTTTACAAGTGTATATATATGTATTCATATATATGTACTAATATTTATGGATCGACCATGTTGTATGAAAGAATGATTTTATGCCAATAAGGGTTTTATGAAAATTATGTTAACATTTTTTATATAAAAGAACTCCATTCGGTTTTACCAAAAATTAATTTTGTTTAATGTATAACATGAGAAATATTATTGTGTATGGTTTAATTTGGTAAACCCATGCACATGTGTATACGCACCTAAATTTATATGTATATAGATATATATAACCTTGTATCAATATGTTGTATTCAAATACAAGTTCTTCTTATGATGTTTTCAAACTCTCCAAAGGAAAGGTCATGTTATTTAAAGTGCAGATGAGTTTTTACACAACTATATATATGTTCATGCAGTTTGCATACATGATTTCCCAAGATGGAACTAATTGCACACTTTATATCCCTAACTGTATAAATATATGTATATTCACACAGTTTTAAACAAACATCCACTATACCCATTTATCAGCATGTGTATTTTATATGAACGACATTGTTTTTAACTTGGTATTATGATGCTTTGGAATGTTAAAGTGTTCATTTCCTTAAAACCCATGTTTTTAATTGTTATGTGAATTTCTTATGTGTATGGATTTTGTTTAGAACGTATGTCATAGTTTTATTAATGACTGACATGTCTTCAAGTTATGAATATGTATGTAAAAAGGGGGTTTAATTAAGAATGCATGAATGAAACCCTACGAAAGAAAGACCATGTCAAGATCTGTGAGGGATGTTTTGGACTTATGTGTTTATAGACGGGTGTGCCCAGAATTATATAGCACTCCAATGAATTGGGTAAAGTAAGAGTCTCATGAGATGTTATGTGCGACAATCTTGGTGGTTATCCTTGGCTTGTGCTTTTATGTGCGATGGTCTTGGCAGTTAGCCTTGGCGTTTGCTTTTATATGCGACAGTCTTGGCAGTTAGCATTGGCTTGTAATTTTATGTGCGACGGTCTTGGCAGTTGGGCTCAACTTTTGCTACTATGGGAAACAGGATTGGTAGTGTTCTTTGACCCATACTAAGTTATGTTTTAAGATCATGACACATGGTCTTGACAAAAGCCCGACATTTTACATTTCCTCAGCATGTGATGATGAATGGTCAACCAGGGGTTAGTCCAACTAACAAGACATCCCCTAGTTGAAAATTCCCTTGACTATGAGAATGAAATTATGAGATAAGAATTGTAATTCATGTGGTAAGTTGTTATAAGACCTTTATGTGCCCATGAATCATGTTATGAATATTTTCCCTACTTACTCACAGATTTTTGGAACTAAAGTAATCTTGGTTGTAAATTATGCATCTTTTATTCTTCATGTGTTTGCGCTCTCTGATTATGTTTACTTTAATGTTTATTGCAAGTTCATACTCCTTTTCTGTGCAAGTGGTTTTCAAAAAAAAAGTAAGATTTACATGTTCTAAGAAAATATAACGCCTTGTTTTGTTTTAGTGAAGTGTTATTTTCAAAATGACTGCTTTGAGAAAGAGTTTTCTTAAAAAAAATTTAAAACCCCTTACTGGGAATATTTTCTCACCCTATATTTTTGTTTTAAATTTTTCAGGCATGGTTTGTACTAATGAAGTTTATCAGAAGTAGCTGGTTTCCTAGAACCTTGAGCCTTGTGATCTTCTATAGTAATGGGACATGATATATTATTTGTAAAATGTTATAATTAAATCTTAGTATATCATGTCTCATAAGGCACCCGGGTATCGGGGTCGCTACAAATCATGTTGTCATATACATGGTCAATACCACATGAGACTAAAAGCTTGGAACATTAATAATATAAATGACATGTAGCAGGAATACATGATGTGTAATTAATTAATTATAATGTTTAAAATACATGACAAGTTATTGGATGAGTTAGGCATACACATGAAAAGAAGAACACACAACATGTAGCTGGGGTACCCATCATGTGGTCCTGCATCTAAAGAACACTGAAAGTATTTTATCAGGTTGTGTGAACACAGAAAAAGTTTGATACATGATATGTAGTAGGTCATTACCCATAGTTTAGTCCATCCAAGGTATATGCCAATGCCACATGCATGTATATTGGGTACACAACAATGGAGGGACAAAACATTTATCTCATAAGTACATGAAATATTACCTCCCAATAAAGAATATAATTAAATTACATTAAAATAATTAATTAAATCATTAAAACTTAATTACAATATTATAATTAGTTTTGATTGATTATGAAATAAATTTGTTAAAGAGTTAAAAATTCTCAATTAATTTATGGGAATTATCTGTAAATACTGGGTATGTCATTTATTTTCCATTAATACATTAATGATGGGTATCTACAATATAATTTGGATGGTATTTAAGATAAAATAAATTAAATTAATTTATGAATTAATTAATTAATGTAAGAGTGTTATATTAATAATAAAGAACAAATAGAAATTAATATTAACTGGTGTACTTTTACACTTTCATTGCACGTGTGTGACTATTCATGAGCTCGACCAATAACTTTATATACATTGGTTTAATTTAATTTAATTTATTTTATTGTTTTGAAATTATTAATTATAAAATTAAATATGATGTACTATTAGTCATCCACTCTTTTTTATTATGTAGGACCGTCATATCCAAGGTGATTTATATAATTCCCCTTAAATAATCATTTGTTTCCCTCTCCTAAATGTGAGTTATGATACATGTAATAAAATGGGAATCCCAACTTATATTGAGTCTGTTCAATAAAAAAAATCAGATGATGACAACCTAGGTGATAAACAGATATAATGCTAAAAATCGTACCCAGACCCGAAAAATAATTTTTCTCTTACTCTATTGGTTTATTTATTATCCTCTCAAAAAATAAACCATTAGATAAGTTCATGATTGGTTTATTTGACTACTTATTTATTTCTATCTTATGAATTATTTATTTTATTGATGCATGACTATTATCACAGAAAAAATGGATCAATATGAAAAGATAAAATTTAAATAAATAGATTATGTGAAAATATTTTATCAAAACATGGATAATAACTTAAGTAAAATAAAATTTCTATTAATGATACATGTAAATGATAATTCATGAACTATTTTACATATAATAAAATAAAATACCACAATTTATATTAAGTCATTATGCCTTCCAATGTTTAAATTAATATGAAACCATCATTAATGTGTCAATTTAGGCCAATGTTAGGGGTATTATTAATTATCAGGGATTCTTAATAAAGATGATGGGTCAACTAAGCTAAAAATTTATTTAATTTAGTTTCCAATGTCTATTGAATGAAAACTTGGAGGCAAGTTTTGAGAAAATCTTAGTTAGGATTTTAGGATTGAGGTGTCCACTCAGCGGATCAAGGAACTATATGTATGAAGTTGACAATACTGCTTACTTTAATAAATTCTTATGATTTTCATTTCCAAATTCTGGATCATTAAGAAATGAAATAAAGATACTTTCCAACATAATTCCTTTTTGTGATGAGAAATTTTGAGTTCAATAGTGAGGGTTATTGTGATACAATAGTGTGAGATTTAATAAAAATTAAATTCCTTACATATCACATAAATTGTATTCACGTGAAGTAATAATAATATTCTCTTTTATAATTATATAATGATTGAGATTTCATCATCCACGTTATATCTATGATAAATATTAGATAAATACCATCTACATATAGTAATTAACTTCCAGGAATGGTTCAGATGCCTACGGGTTGTGTTTCACCATGAACAAAAATATTACATTCTAAAATGATCATTGCCTAATCTACTTGAAATGGAGGTGAGTGATGGAAGGTTCACTATCATATAAAAAACACTTGATCTTGGAATTTTATGATTAGTTTTTAATGCTATTATCCTTGTCTAGTGAACTCATTAAAATTCATGAAGACATGAATGCTTATAGTATGTGATTGATTCTCTGTGGTCTATATCAGGAGAGATCTATATAGGAATGGTTTGAGATATCCAAGGTAATAATTAATATTATTCTTGGAGGAGGTGTTCCAAGTGGGACTCATGTAGTAAAAATTATTGTCTACATTAATCACATAGAGTCTCTAGGGTTTAAACCACCTAATGAAATGTTCACTGATATGATTCTTTCATCACACTATGAGAGATTTTCCAAATTTTTTATTAATTTGAACATGAAAAAAATAGGGAAGTATCTTCTAAATCTTTTGACATTTATTTTCCAAGTTGTTAATGAAATAAAGCATCTAAATCCTTTTGTAATTATGGTTAACAAAAGGAAAGGATATGTGAGGAGATCTAAATCAAAATATCCTTATCAATTCCCTTATAATAATAGAAGGATAAATGGAAAATAAAGGTAATATGGTTTTTATTATTTCACATGAGGAAAGAAGGGATAATATAAAAAATTTCCCCAAGGATAAGAATAAAGGGGGATCCTTAGGTGCATTTGTTATTGATTGAAATTCATCAGTTTATAGAAATTGGGTATTAGATACATCATGAAGTTATCACACTCAAACACACATAGACAGATATATATATATATATTAACATATATATTCAAATATAAGAACCTAGTATATTTATAATGATTAACTGAGGGGAGGTAGATTTATGAGAAGATGATAGGGTCTGACATGATGATGTGGCTATTGGGGGATGGAACCTTACACTTCAAACATGAATGGTATTGCGTTTAAAACATTGTTATTATGTTCTATATGTTACATAAAACATCATTTTTATATCAAGAGTTGATATAGTTTAATTTATTTTCATGCTTGGGAATAAATGCCACTTATATTTTAAAGATAACAATTATTATGGTAATATATATTTAAATAATAATATTTATGTGTTGGATGATAGAAAATAAGTAATATAAATTTATAATAAAAATAATTCATATCACTCCTACTACACACAACTTTAGAATCTATAGTTATGTCATGTAAACAAAAATTATTTGACTAAATTATAGAAAGATGAATATTTATATTCAATTAAGCTAAAACCACTTGGTGTATATCACACATCTTTACAATGTAAAATGACAGAATCCCTATTTAGTGGAAAAGGTGGAATGGACAAAGTGGTTCTTGGAATATTTTATATTGAATTATGTGGACCTTATCTAATTAATTCAAGGGGTGGGTACTCATACATAATTACTTTTGAAGATGATTTAAGTAGATACAGATATATTAACATAATGAGGTTGAAGTCTGATTCCTTTGAAAGATTCAAGGAATATGAGATTGAATTTTAGAACCATCTTGGTAAGAATATTAAGAAACTTCAATAAACCATAGTAGAGAATATATTAATTAACAATTCAATGGTTATCTATAAAGTTTTAAGATTCTATCATAATACAACCCACCTTATACACCTCAGTTGAATGGTGTATGTGGAAGGAGTAAATACACTCTATTGAACATGGAGAGATCAATGACGAGTCATGTGAGTCTTCTATTATGCTTTTAGGGATATGCCTTACAAAAAATATCATACATACTAAACTGAGTGACAACTAAAGTGGAAGATGATATTTCATACCAATTATATAATGGAATGAAACTTATGTTTTTATACATATGATTGTGGGGTTGCAAATCATTTGTTAAGACAATTTATAGACACAAAGTTTCATCTTGAGTAACTAAGTGTATATTTATAGGGAATCCTAAGGAAACTAAAGGACATTACCTATAAGAACCCATATAATTCAAATTTGTGGTTAAAATAACTCCCATATTTCTTAAATGAGATCACATATCTAAAAGAGATAGTGGGAGAAATATATAATTCGATTACGTCCAAGCTCAAGATATATAAATCTTGGATCACAAATAGATTCGACAATGCCCCATGGGAAAAGACGTTCAAGATACACATGTACTTTATAAGAGTATAAGAGAGTTTAGATAAATTAAAATATATGGTTTTTTAGTCATAGAGGAAGGTGACTAATTATTAGTATATTATAATAAACATATAACCTATAATGAAGAAGTATGTGTAATATATGTTTCCAAGTGTAAAAAATATATTAATTATAAAATGGAATCTCTATATCAAAACTAGGTATGGATTTTGGTAGATCATCCATTGGATGTAATTACCATTGGTTGTAAATGGTTATTCGAGAAGAAAATAGTTATGGATGGAAAATTTGGTATTTATAGGTCATGAATGGTTGAAAAAGGGTTTAAAAAACATCCAGTAATAGAGTAAAATGAAAAATTTTCACAATTTGAAATGCTAAAATCCATCATAATTCTATTTTCCATTATGACTTACAATGACTATAAATTTCAGAAAATAGATTTTAAAATATCTGTCCTTAACAGAAACCTATGGAGAGATTTCTATATGACACAACATAAAGGGTTTTTGATTCCAAAATAAGCCAAAAAGGTTTCAGAATTACCAAGATCCATTTATGGATTAAATAAAGAATCCTAGTCATGGAATATTTAGCTTGATTAATCCGTAGAAAAATTTTATTTTATAAAGAATGGCTGTGAGACTTGTGTCTATAAATGGTTTAGTAGGAGTGAAATCATATTCTTAATATTTGATGTTTCTGAAATACTAATTATTGAAAATGAAATACCTATATTACATCTCGTTAAGGCCTGGTTGAATAAATTATTCTCTATGATGAAATTTGGTGAAGCCGAATTTATTTTTGGAACTGAGATCCATCAAGATAGCACTACGATGATTACTGGTATAATTCAAGGTATATATATTGAAAATATATTGAAGATATTTAGTATGGAACAATAAAATAGGGGATTATTGAAAATGTCTCATGATATTAGTCTTTGTTGGAAAATGTATCATCAAACATATGAAGAATGATATGGGATGGAAAGGATTCCATACACATCAATGATTGAGTCAGTCATGTATGTTATAGTATGTACTAGGCTATATTTCACTCAAGCATTAATAAAGGTAGGAATATATCAAGATGAACTAAGTGACCTTCATTAAATGGAAGCCAAGACTATCCTTAAGTATCTGAGGAATACTAAGGATATGTTACTGGTCAATGGAGGAGAAAATGAACTTGTCATTAGAGGATATAAAAATACTAATTTTAAAATATGTTAAGATGACCTAAAATCCCAGAAAAGATACATATTTACTCTAAAATTATGTTTTGTGAGATAGAATATATCAAATAAAGCTATGGTTATAAATTCTAAAGTAGAGTATGAGTATATTTCAATGTCAAAGGTAAATAAATATGTAGTTTGGATATGAAACTTCATCCAATAGTTTTATGTGGTACTAAGCAGTATAAATCCTATCACACTATATTGTGATAATATTGTACTGGTTTCTCTCTCCAAGGATCCAAAGTCACATTAGTGGATGAAGTAAATATATCATAAGTATCATATATTGATGGATTTTTCTCAAAGTGGTGATGTCATAGTGATCAGTATATACATGGAAGACAATTTGGTGAACCCTTTGACTAATGCCTTATGTCAACAAAAAACTGATCATCATGTGAGGTCTAGAAAACTGAAATTCAAGGGAAGTTGGATCTAGTTCAATTGGGAGTATTTCTAAGTTGGTGTTCTAGAAATATATTTTTGTACTTTTGATTAATTTTATATTCAATGATTTGAATATTAATAAAATAGATTATTACATATTGTTTATTGTTCTTCATGACTTTAATGTAGTAATGTGATAGAGTATCCATCTAATTTATAAGGTCATAGTAGTTCCCTGTTATGATGATAACATTGAAATTATATTATGATGCTCTTAAATATAGTTATATAATTTGATAACATACTATTATGGGACACATAGAGTTTTGACTGTAATGTGTGAGTACTTGTAAGTAGACAAGACTAATTCTCATGAATTTCACACATGGTAATCTACAAGATGAGAGATTATGAGAATATAACCACTTTTAGGAATTCAATATGTTTATGTGTCATAAAATATTATTATATACAATAATTTTTAATAGTAATTATAATTTATTGTTATTATTAATTCATGTTATGACTTACACACATCGATGTATTTCCTAAATCTTGATGATACAGTTCATGGTAAATTTTGATATGTTTGTGTGTGTCATGAGTGATATGTTATTAAATAATAATTCCAGGAAGTATTTACCCCTTCTATATTTATGGAATTTGATATCTGATTATGTTAATTTAAAATGAACAATTACATTAAATTTCCTATCCATGGTGCAATGATGAGTTTATTTCAAATAGTCAAAGAAAGACGTATCAAGCACATAGGCTGATGAAATATGTGTGCAACCTATAAGATGAGATATTATGACAAAGAGATTAAATTACATGGTAAAAATTATTATGATGTTATCTAATTTGTTACGTTATGTTCTTTACATTGGGTTAATTGACCTTTGTTAGACAATAATCTTGGACTTTACGCAAGATTTCCTAATAACAATGAGAAGGAATCCTAGAAGGTTACACACAAAGTGTTTCTATTGATCCCTATTAAATTCTATTGGAATTAAATTGTTGTAATAAATATTATTCTCAAGACTATTTATAATTTTGTTTAAGATTTATTGATCACATAAATATTAAATATATTTTTTTTCCACCAGACTATAAATATAATATTTATTCTATTTATGGAATATTTAATAAATATTTATTCCCCAAATTGTGAAAATAGTATTTATTTATGAATAAAATATTTAATAAAATATTTATTTAGGTATTTAATAAATGTTTTGGAAGATGAGTGGATGAAGAACATGTTCTGTGATAAATTTTATATTACAACCTAGTAAAATAATACTTATTATCATATTAGTAAGCATACACCATAGCATAATAATAATAATATTTTTATTATATGGCATGGGGATTTGATAATGTTTATTATATTATTTAATAAAAATTGTGTAGTAAAATAATTTTTTTAACCTAAACCCTAACTCTATAAATAGATGGTAATATCTATTGTGTATGGTTAATAAAGAATTGAGAATCATTGTGCACAATGAATTTCTATCTCATATTCCACCCTATCTCTTATTCTCAATAATTAGAAGAAAAAGATATATTCCATCAATGCTAAAAGAACTATAGGCTATTATGATGAACAATAAAAGATGATTTATCCACCACACATGCTCCCGATGTTCCATTAATGTTTCGTTGAGATCAAAGGAGTACATGTGGATCACCACTAGAGGGGATCTATACTTGGATCCTATCAGGGTAATGAAGGTAATATGAAAAAGTTTCCATTGGTTGATCAACATCATTATTAAAGAAAGATCCTAATAATATGTATGATTTATTGTGATATAAATTAAATTAATTTTATATTTAACATATAAAGATCCTAGCTGGGTTCCGGAATATCTTTTTCAATACCCTCTAAGAAAAATTTACCATGTCATGATGTTGACATCTTTCATAATATATGAATGATCCATTATATCTGAAAAAACCTTTTAGTTTATCACAAAATAAAGTTCTTATTCTATTCACTAAACCTTAATAAATTTCATTATTTACCTCTAAATAATATCCTGAATTTTATTATCTTCTAGATATCTATGAAACATTTAAGTAATTGTTCTATTATCCCCTCTATGGAACCTAAAATTATTGAGAAAATGATTTTAAGAAAAATAGATTTTATGTCCTATTTGATCTGAAATATTTTTCATCAATGTCTATGTTTTCATTAAAATGTTTTCATGAATGATTTTGATATTATTTTATGATTTTTTATATCTATTTTTATCAATGTATTACTTTTTACAAATTGGTTTAAAGGAAATATTCTTGTTAATTTTTGAATGAGTCACTTTTTATTTTTCACCAAAATATAAAATGAATCATTATTTTAATACAAAAAATGAATATAAATTTACCACCATAATTAACACTCAAATATTTTAATTTTCCTTTATAATTTTTCATAGTTTTTTTTTCAAATAACCCATTTTCCATAATATATTGATTTTTTTATATTTTTAAAGAAGTGTTTCCAAAATGAAAAGGGTATTTTCCTTAATAAATATTCCAAGTAATATTTTAAATGAATTTACTTGTATGATAACCTCATTATACATTTCTTATTATTTACTAGGGATACGGACCAAGGATACCGTCCTTATTCTTTATCTAGATGTTTTATGATAATGATATGTTTACAAAACCCATTTCATTTCCCTAGGTTATGTTATGATGAATTGTGGAAATATTTATGAAACCCGTTTCTTTTCCACATGTTATGATATATAATGAATGTTTTATGATGTTACAGAACACATATGAATGTATAAATATTATTTTATTAGTGGGAATAGACTGATAAATACCTCAAATGAATTGGGTAAATATGGATATCTCATGAGAAAAAAATACAAGAATGGGGTGTGAACCCAGTTCAGTAAGGTACTCTTTATACAATGATAGTCTTGAGAGTTAAACATGACTAAGGATATTATGGAATGGGGAGTGAACACAATATAATAGGATAATCATGGATGTGTTCCTTAAATAAGGTAATGAATTTATTTGATTATGTACATACCATAAAAATTTATCATATTCTAATGTTGGGCTCTCATTGATAATTTTATTGATTCCTTTTTGATTTATATTTTATGAGATTCCAAGAATTATGACATGATTCAATATTATTGTCTATGATAGGATAAGTATGGATTTGAAAATGTAAAGATGATGTTCTCATGCCCTTATTACCATGTTATTTTCAAGTGATCATTTATATCTTCTATGTTTAATCTCACCAGGAATACGAGGTCACCATTTCTTATGTTTCCTTTCATCAGGTTATAAAGAATGATTCTAAGTTGGGTATGTACAAGAAGAGTACTATGTGAGAAGATATTTATTGTATATATTGAAGATATTTCATGAAATAATAATATTATGTATCTAGTAACCACAGACACTAATCCTTTAACGTCTTTAGATGTATAATTGAAGAATATATTAAATATTAATCTATTAAGATGTAATATCCATGCATGAAAAGTATGGGTCAACTTATATATCCAAACATAAGAGTCATCAAAAATATTATCACTTGTATTCTCTTGAAAATCACACTTTTACTCATATAATAATATATGTTCCATATAACTAAAAATTTATTCTCACAAAACACATATTTAAAAACCATATACTCTTGAGAAATAAAAAAGGTTTCATTGGAAAAACATAAGATTATTTCAGGAACCTAAACTCTTTCATTAAAAAAATTGATCCCCATATATCACATTTATAATAATTCTTAAATATACTCATTATGAAAATATGTCTCATGGATGTATACGTTATCACTATTAAATAATTTTCTACCAAATAATTTTCAAATAAAATCTATCATATATCTTGAGGTTAATTTTACATATGGGTATTTCTACATTTTTAAAATCATATGATGTCTTAGTAATATGAGCTATCCCAGCCTCTATAATGATCTAAATATTAAAATTTGTTATAGGTGAAGATAAACCATACACATATTCCTAAAAAAATCAATATTACATTATCAACCATAAGTGTCACTTTAATTAGTAAAATATTAGTGGACCGAACTGTAAACATCACATTGAAATCCCTGAAAATAAAATATTACAAAAGAAAATTTAAAATTTTAATCAAGTGTAAAATGTATAAATGAAAAAAACTAGAAAGTAAAATGGAATATATATGAATTTAACTAAGAAATAAATGACTAATATTACAATCTAATACTCTCTTAGTCTTGACCTAGGTAATCTGAATACCATTTCCTCTAAAATAATATGATATCTATGTTTTGATATATTTATTATCATCATAATTTCAATTTTTATTAAAGAAAAATGAAAATAAACCACAACCTCAACCCACAAACCCTCAATAATAAGGGTCCTAAGGAGGTCTAAAATAGTGAAGGCTGAGGGCATCCCCCCTAATAACGTTCACCCCTTCAGGTTTGAGAGTATGAAAATTATGTAAACAAACCGGATCTGGGCAATGACCTCTAAAGAAGCAAGATAGTCCTCCACTTGGTTCGCTTCCCTCTAGGAGTAGATCACTTTAGTAGTGTTGGAGACCATACCTCTACATTTTCTGATGATATAGGTAATAGACCAAAAAGTGGGACCTAGACTATTTATGGCATCATGTATATTTTTTGAGTCTGTTTCAACTTTTGAAATGGAAATACCATCCTGTTGGAAGAGAGAAAGACCTAGTAGCAAGGCCTTGGCATTGGCCTGAAGAGAGAAACCTTGGCCGAGACTAGAAGAGAAGTCCAACCAGACCGAGCCCTGCACATCCTGGAAAGCCCCACCCCCTCAAAAGACTCCCAAAATATAAGACCCATCGGCGTTCAACTTGAGATCTCTGGATGGAGGGTTCCATTAGACCCAATGGAATTTATCACTAGTGTCCACTTCCTGGGAGCCTTGCTGCCTCGGATGAATCCAGCAAAGAGAAGAGGCCTCATACAACTTATTAGAGTGACATACCAGGTCAAGGAGGAGATTCTTCATGAGGATGATGATAGAAATAGAAGAGTACTAGACCCCACCATTTCTCTTATTGTTCCTGGACTTCCAGATACACCAACAACCAACCTGTATGATCATGGTATGAGCTACTTTCTCCGGGCTCTTGTCTACCAATCCATAGAACCATCTGTCAAGAAATGGGAGGTTCACCAGGTTGAGGTCCAAGAAACCAGTGAAATCCCCAAAGAAGCTCCATACAGTGCATGCCCAATCACCCTGGAAGAAGAGGTGATTCAAAATTTCTTCCTAGCTAGTTCTGCAATAGGAACATTTGGACACATTGGGGAAACCACATCGTTTAACGTTCTCATCTGTGGGGATGGCTATGCTCCTAATCCTCCAAACCAGAATGTTAAATTTAGATGGGATGATGTTGGACCACAGGATGTTGTTCCAGGTATCAAAAATATCTAGTGCTTCTCTAGTGCGGCGTTAATCACATGTGGTGAAGACCCCTGCCTGATAAGGAGTGAACACATAGGGATCCATCTCTGAAGACAACACAATGAGGTTGAAGAAGGTCAGTTTCTCTTCCTTCAGCACGACATTAATAAGGACTGGGTATGTACTGGCTTCCCTGAAGGTAAGAGAATGATCATGAAAACCTGAAAAACTAATCTCCTTCCCCACCCAATTTTGATGCTAGAATGAAATATCTCCCCTATCGATGATCCATCTAGAATGATGAAGAAGATAAGATGTGAGCTAAGAAATAAAAAATCAGAAGGGAGATCTGTGGGTTTCCATCTCCGATCGAACATACTACACATGCATGGTTTCCCCCCCACAGTGATCGTTGTTCTAAGACTTCCCAGGCGAGGTTCACATGCATGCACGAAATGGTATCCTCAAGACTATGCACATTGATTCCTACTTCCCTCATCAGCCTATCCATCCTCCTCCATGATGTCTTGTGCCGCTTCCCTTCTGTATGGGGATCCCATATGAAATTAGCCAGAAGTTTATCAATGTTGGAGAGGACACCCTTCGGATCTTGAACAGTAGAGAGGGAATTGACCGGTGTGGCCACCATGACACTATTTATAAGGAAAATACGACCGCCAAAAGATAAGAACCTATTCTTATAGTCGAGGATATGATCTGAGATCTTTCTGGAAAGAAAATCAAAATCTCGGAACCACACTCTACCCAGGGAGACTACGACTCCATGATAATCCACGGGGAAATTCCCTCTTGTATTTTCAAATAACTTTTTTATGAATCTTATTAGACTTTGAGAGCCATAATTATTTTTCAATGTCATATGAATTTTATTTTGTATGAAGTTTAGTGGTTCACATAAATATTTACCTAATTATATTAATTTAATTCCATAAGACTTCCTACTTATTTTTTGGACTTATGATATCCTATAGTACTTTCACCACATTCTCATATGACATTGAGTTTTTATATGACTTCAAATCCCAAGTTCATATTACATTTCCATTTAACAATACTTCTTAATTCTTGCTAAAAAAAATTTCTATATTAATTAATAATGTTTTATGATATAAAACATTAATATTTGACTATGATTATAATGCATGTCTTTCTATTTATTGAAATTTAATATTTCAAGGGAGAATAATATTTACATTGTAATATCCCCAGTTATTCTATGAAGGAAAATTTAAATAACATTATATAGACTTTCATTTTAGAAGGCCTTATGATTTAGAGATTTTTGTTCAACTATGGATGAAATAGAAGATACTACACTAAAATATGACCTATTATTCCATAAAGAAACATCTATATTATCATGATAAATATTTCAGCCAAACCACTAGTTTGGTCACATGATCTAATTTAAAGGAAGATGAAGATCATGTGTATCATAAGAGAATTAAAGAAGGATAAAGTAAAAAAAACAATTATAATACATCATGCATTGATTCCTTCCTAACATGTAAAAGAAAACTATCATTGTGACCACATGGATGATAATATAGAAGACTACTACTTGTTTCGGAAGGTTCCAAAATTTTTATTTGTAAGCTTTCACCGTTGAAAATATTTTCCCTTAATTTTTATTGAAATATATAAGAGCATGAAAATAAACTATAGAACACACACTTTATGGGTACTAGATATAAGAATTCACACAGACCACAACAGTTCTAGGTAGTCATGAAGGAAGACAGAGAGAGGAAGAGATGGGAGTTTATTTAGCCATGTGTGAATAAATTCCTTAAAATATGTGGTAGTAGATACCTAAGCACAATTTTGTTCTTTGTCTTTAAAATTAATTTTAATTTTGTAAAATTTTTAAAGAATTATTTTTGAATGAAAGTGGTCATTTTAATTTTTAAATACACTTTCATATAAACTATCCTAGTTTGATAATAAATTTTTAAAACCAAATTGGTTTTTAATTCAATTTTAATTTCTTAAAAAAATTCTTCTTTTGAGAATATTTTGTTCATTCTGGTTTAATTTCTCATATGTGTTGTGCAATTTTATCACTTTCATAGGAGGATTAAAACATATTATGAGGTATTGGTATGATTTATATGTATATTTTGGTGTCAAACCATATGTATTTAGGTGATAAATGAGAAATTAAATTAGGTAGCTTTTTTAGATATGGAAGAAGAGAGTGTCCAAAGGATCAAAATGTTTCTATTATGGCTGCTTCTAAATTTGATCTCACACTTATTTTCAATATATTTTCATTTTTTAACAGAACACCATCTTATATTGATTTATAATTTCCTTTTTAGGTTCTTTATTTTATTTTTATTCAAAACCACAAATACTTATTTAATTTTTAAAATGTTTTATTATTGAAACTTAGTAAGTATAATTCTTAATAAATAACCCTAATACTTATATATTTAATTATTTAGCAGATAAAATTTGAAAAGGGTCCTATAAAAACCAATTAATTCAATTAGAATCATTTATAGTTATGTTTTGTAGGAAATTTTAATTTCTTTTGTATTTATATAGGTTTAAATAATGATTTAGTGCGTTCAGATCCAAAAATAGGTAGAAATTATCATTATATAGATTGAAATTTTTGGTTTGTTGAAGAAAAAACCACATTTGGTGAACCCAAAAAACTAACCAAAATTTTTAAATTCTTCTAGAAGCACACCAATAAGAAACCTTTTTGAACCTAAAATCATAATGGTTGATAATAGTACACTTATGAATTTGCATAATCCAATGATGTATGTTAAACAAAGCTTATGGAATACTATGATAAACCTACTAGCTTTGAAATTGAATATGGTTCTATTAACCCACATCAAAAATTTAATGGGATTCCAGGTGATGATTTATACAAACATGTTCAAGAAATCAGTTACATTTATGTTAAAATAAAACCACCTATATTTAATGGAGGTCAAATGAAACTGATGTATTTTTATATTTGTTGAAATTTAATTTCAAAATAATGGGTTTTCTATTCAATGTCAAATTTATTTATTGATTTTAGTGAATTTAACATGCCTTTTATTGAATTTTTTTCCTTATTCTAGAAGTAATATATTTAAAAAAGAAATATGTGGTATTAAACAAACTCAATGTGATACTTTTCATGAATAATGGGAATGTTTTAAGATATTATGATTTAGTTTCCCCTAAAATAAAATTAGTGAATTTTTTATCTAATAATTTTAACACAGAATTTGTTTTGCTGATCGGAGTATGATAGATTTTTTTGCAGGAGGATCTTTAGTTGATAAAACCCAAGCTACTTCTAGAAATTTAGTTGAAAACTTGTCCAACAATTCCCTATAATTTGGAATAATATGCCTTTTATATTTAAAATATTCTTAATATGTTCCTAATTCCACTTATAAAAATATCATGATTATGTGTCACATAGTGATATTACCATTAAGGTTAAATCAGTGATTATAATTACCTATACCTTATTTAACACATAATTACCTAATTTATAACAAGGGTTTCACCTTCTTAAATTTTCCTGATCTTTTTAGTTTAGAGTTTTATATAATTTGGTAAAAAAATATTACATAATAAAGTAGAAAGTTTCACATAGTATAATTTTTTTTTCTCACAAAAATAGATCTTCCAGTTACACCCCTATTTTAATTAAGACATTTTTGGTTTATTTCATATGATCCACTATAGTATAAATAATGATCTTTCTAAAATTTATAATCATCCATAGATACTATTAATTTTTTTTGAAAAAATATGAAGATAAAAACAAATATCAGTTAGGGATATAAAAATAAAGGAATCCCATTAGTCTAATGAAAAACATAAAAATCCACGAGGGAATTTATATTTTTTACAACAAAACTTTTAGAATATAAATAAAACATTTAAACAAGTAAAAATAAATATTTCACAAATAAAAAACTTTAAACCCATTATAAATCATATGAAAAAATGTGAATACATTTTGAGGCATGTGGGATCCCATAAAACAATTTCTTTGAAAAATAAATCTTTCACTGATATAAGTTCATACAAATTCCTTACCTAAAAAAATCAATATATTTTCTTAAGAAAACCATATTTTCCAGAATAATAAAGGTATCTTGAAGTATTATTTTCAAAAATCATGTTAATTCATTTTAATCCAATGTTAGAAAAACTGAATCCTAGTTAATTCCATAAGAGTAACCTACCATGTTATTCCCATCATTTTTTGACTTTGAACACTAAATCATCATCTAATACATTGGAGAGCTATATCAGGATCACCTGTCATCATTATATATATTGGGATCATATATAACCATATATAGTTCTCAAGTATAATATTATGATTAAAAGTTTATAATATTATACTTCTTTATCATAAATCCAATTAAAAACAATTTCAACACGTAATCAAATAACTTTCCATTTTCATTTAAAAATATAAGAAAATATTCCAATATTTTGAAAAGTTTTTTTAAAAAAATTAACCAAAATAATTGGAATTAAAATTATTTTTTAAAACCATTGAAACATAAAGAGTAAATTTTTTAAAAAATGAATGACATGATGGTGGGAAATCCTGATCAAGTTGTATGAGCTATTTTTTTTTTCAATTTGGTAAAAGGAGTTAAAAGTAACCAATTTAAAAAATGATATAAAATTACATTTTAAACCTTTTTAAATAAAGTAAAAAGTTGTTGAAAATTAAAATTTTTCAAAATTTGATGTATAAATTATAAAATTATTCAAACATTTCAATGAATATGGACATGAAAGAAAATGATTTAAAAGTAATACATTAAAATAATGTTTTAAAAGAAAAATCCATTATGACCTTCATAACTTTAGAAATGAAAGGATGTTGAAGGAGAGACTTTGAAATGGGGTTTTAAAAAATGTTTTTTAGTAAAATAATGTTAAAATACCTTCGTAAGGAAGTTCATACACTATAAAAAAGAAAACACTTGATGAAAATGGCATAAGTCTCAATAAAATGAAATTAATATGTTAAATCACTTACCATAAGTCCTATCTAACTTCGTACATTGTCAAACACATGAATAATATGATTAATTTTGTATTATAATTTATTAATAAAATTTTTAATTTTCATTTCATTATTTTTATTCATTTAATTTAATTTGTTAACAAGTTTTATTTAGTTATTAGAATGGTTATATTCACATTGGACGTTTTCGGGTCATTAAGTTTATAACCTCAAAACCACCTCAGTGTGTTGGCCATGGAAAAAGGGATTATGGTTCCATTACCTCCATAATTCAATTTTTTTTATATTTATTGTATTTATATATTAAGTAAAATTTTATAACAAACCTTGTGAGGTTTTTAGGATAAGGAACCACATCATTTCATGGACTCCATAGTCCGTATATATGGATGAATGATGTTTTAATTTTTTAATGGGTAGAAAGTAAATAAAGTAGATATTAGTATACTGTTATAGAATAATAAATATGCTATAAATGTCATATTTATTCATTAATTCATTACTTATGACCATATTATATGGTGAACATGAAAAATTAATAACAACACTTCATGGAGGTTGTATTTAAAAGGTACACACAAGCGACATTATCAATTTCTAATGGATTGAAATGGTAATAAGGTTATTAATATATTAATTTTAAATATTCATAATTATTCCATAAATATCATACATATTAATTTTATACCTATTTTTTACCATACATTTGATCCGAAGATGAAAAATTATACATATCACTATGTGCCGGTGGTAGTCCAGACGTACGCATGAGAAATGTTTTCATTTCTCATAAGATGATAAAAGAGATAAAAATAGCTGTAACAATGTTATAATAAAAATTTAGTATATGGTAGATAATAATGTAATTATTTCTGAATATTTGAGTTAGATTTAAAGGAGTTAGAAAAAGAAATAAATTTGAAACATGTTGGTTAGTACTTTTACTTTCTCCTCATATATCACCCTTTGGATTACACCATATGACTTATATAATCAGTATTTTGAGAATACCAAAAACACTAGTAAATGTAAACTTGTTGTTGGGGATAGTTTTGGGTAGTTATTAGATTATTTATTGTTATGAAAAATTGTGGGTAAGGAAGGAAACGCTGTTCCCTTTTATAAGTGAGGGGAGTGGTAAACTTTTAATTTTTCTAAACATTTAAATATTAAATAGTTTTAGTCATGAGAAAGTGGCTGAAAAAATAAAAAATTTATAATATAATGTGATATGAATATAAATACCATCATACAATAAGAATTAATATGATATTTTTTTGGATTTATCTCTTATTTTTTACCTTAATTAACATGATTTACAGTTTTATATAGTGGATCATTTTTACTATATTTACTATTCATAACGACCAAAAATGTAACTGGCCTCATTAAAAGATTTTGAACTATTAATTAAAAATATGGAATCCATTTTTTTAAAATTCAAATTGTTTAGGTGATATAAATTACTTTTAATATAGGTGTTCTATATAAAATAATTTTTTAGAAAATTGAGTTTTAAGCGTAAAAATGAACTTATAATAGAATAGAATAAAATATTTATTAATATTGAATTATTTGTATTATATTTAATAAAATGGATATTATAATAAATTAATTCCTAATCCAAAATATAATTATACTCTTAATTTATTTTTTAATGAAAATAAATAACAATTTTGAAAAAAATCCGTATTTTCAACTATTCACAAAAAATCTATCTTTTCATAAAAATACTAAAATTAACCCAAATATATATTTTATATTTTTATTCCAAAATGAATTAATTTTTATAAAATTAAATTTTCTAAAATAATTAAATTTATTTTTTAAATTAGACCATAAAATTCATGAAAAAACAATATAGTTAAATAAAACTATTCATTTTTCAGTTGTAAACATTAATATAATTATTTATAAAACTATAATGAATATTAATCCAAAAAATGAATAATTTTAAATAATAAGATTTACTTTTTTCCAAGATTAACTAATTTTCACATCTTTTCCAATTTTCAAAATATGACCTTCTAATTTTACCCATTACTTAAACTAGTATGGGTATCTCCCCCTTATATCATTGTTTTTTTTTCATGTTGCTTTACAAATCATTTTTTTCTACTATAAAACCATTACTTGGTGAGTCAAAACATTTCATAGTACCTACTCTTTGTGATCCAAAATCTTAACTATAATTTCTCCATAAGATATTTTACCCTCTAAGTATACCTTTTTAGGGCTTAAAACATGTGATGCATGAGGTGGATAATTTATTAGTGAAGAAACATGAAACAAATCATGTACCTGAGGTAAAATCAAAGGTAAAACACTATATAATCAAATGATCAATGATTTTCCTAAATTTTATATGTACTAATAAACCATGTAATTAACCACACCTTTATTCTGAAACACATAAACCTTTTCCATGAACATACTTTAAAAAAAATGATCTCCCACCTCAAACAAGAGATCTTTCCTCTTATTATTTTCATAACACTTTTGACTAATCTTAGCTATCGTCATGTGATACTGAATTAACATTAAATTATATACCCTTTCTTCTACTAGTTTTGGTCCAAAAAATTTCTTTTCATTTAACTATTTCTAAAAATATGAAGCTCAATAACACTTTCCATATAATGCATCAAAGGGTGAAATATGTATAATGGAATGAAAACTACTATTATAAGAAAAGTATACCATTGAAATATATTGATCCCAAATTCCCAGATAATTTAATGAGATATATCAAATCTTATCTTCTAATGTATTAATTTATTACATTGACTGTCCATTATATTATGGATGAAATGTTTTACTAAATTTTAATTCAGAACCCAAGAACTTTTGAATTCCATTAAAAAAAATTAAGGTAAATTTGGGATCAAAATTAGAAAAAATAAATATAGGGACTCCATGAAATCTGATTATCTTTTTAAGATAATGTATATAAATTTCTTCCAATTAAATAATATCTTAAATTGGTAGAAAATTCATATATTTAGTTAAACATTCAATAATATCTCAAATTTTATTATTACCTTGGTATGTATTTGGAAATACTATAATAAAATCCATAGATATATTATCCATTTTTCATTCAAGCACTAATAAATGATGAATTATACCATTTGGTAGTTTTCACTTAACATTAAAAAATTTACAAGTCAATAATTTCATATTAAATTCAAAAATAAATTTCTTTATACCTTACCAAAAATAATATTTCCAAATATCTCTATATAACTTAGTACTACTAGGATGAATGTAAAACAAAGAGATTTTTTGTTTAGTAAACAATTCCTTCTTAATCTGGGAATCACTTGGTACACAAAACCTCTTTTTAAATTTTATTACACTTTATTTATTATCATTAAACTTAAGAAACATACCCTTTCTGAACAATTATACTCTTTATTACAAGAAAATATATCCCTTTCGGGACTCTATAATTATTTCAGAAAAATATGACTACACTGATGCCTAGTCTAAAACAAAAGAAGTTTATACATACATAATTTATTGATTAACATTCATTAAATCATTTACTAAGGGGGCATTTTCTAGTCATAACATAGTTAATGATGCATTATATTTTGGACACAATTCATCAGATACCTTGTTTACTTTACCTAGATGATTGTAAATTGTGAAATCATAATCCTTAATTAGTTTTAGGTATATTTTTCACCTCATGTTTAATTTTTTTGAGTGAGTATATAATTTAAACTTTCATAATCAATATATATTCCACATTTATCCCTTTATAAATGATGCCTCCATATTTTTAAATAATAAAATTTTAAAACCAGCTCAGTTTCTTGTGTAGGATAATTATTCTCATGTTGTTTCAATTAATGAGATGCATACACAATAACCTAATCATTCTACATCAAGAAACATCCAATCCCCTTCAATGAAGAATCATTATAAATATAATATTCACAATTTATTATTTAAAAATATAACAATGAATCATTCAATAATATTCTCTTAAATTCCCAAAGAATTTATCACATTCCTCTACAAAGATGAATTTAAATCGTTTTTGAGTTAACATAGTTTGTGGGATATATATAAGATAAATGTTTCTAAAAAATATTCATCAGTATCCCACTAATCCAAGGGAAATTTTAATCTCAATAACATTTTCAAGTCTTGGACATTCTTACACTACTTTGGTTTTAATTGTTTCAATAGTTATTCCATATTTAGAAACCATATACCCATTAAAATATATATATTCCATAAAAAATTCACATTTTAAAAAATTTCAATAACAATTATTTTCTTTTAAAGTATATAAAAAACTACTTGGGTGTTTCTCATGATTTTACTATATTCTAGAGTATACTAGAATACTAATGATAAACCCAATAAAACATTTATCTAAATACTCATGGAAAAATTAATTCATAAGATCCATATATATAATAGGTTCATTTGATTACATGAATAACATAATCACAAACTAATAATTACTATAAAAAGTACTGAATTTATTCTTTAGAATGTATTCCTCCTTCACCTCCAGCTGGTGATATCTGGACTTGAAATCAATCATAAAAAAATACTATTCACCCTATAACTTATCAAATATGTCTTTAATATAAGGTAACCAACACTTATTCTTAATAGTGATGTATTGATTTCTCTTAAATCAACTAAAAGACTCATGAAACCATCATTATTTAAAAAAATAGAATGTGAACACTCAAGGATAAGTTCTAGGGAATATGAAACCCTTATTAAAAAAATCATGTAAATGATTTCTCTATTCTAGGAAATCCAATCAGTCCATTCAATAAGGGTGTTTTGAAATTGGATTTACATTAGTAAATAAATCAACTTTTAACTCAACATCCCAATCAGTAATAACAAAAATCAATCATTGGGAAACACATCCATATATTCATTCACTACTATAAAATCACTATTTTATATAATTTATTTCTTTTTAGTAACATATGAAATATAAATTTCACTCTCATATTTAATTAGTTACTCAAAATCCTGATATATTATCAAATGTTTGAAATAATTATTATATATGATTTAAAACTCACTCTAAAAATTGATTATGAATTATTTTGATCTAAAATTTATCATAAATCCAATCTGTGCACATAATAACATCAAACTCTATAATGGGAAAGATAGAATGGTTTGTAGAAAAAACCATTCTATAGATTATAAAAAGAATAATTTTTTATAATTTTTTTATCTTTATACTATCCCTATAAGTTTTTACCGAAAGTCTCAAAATTATTTTTTAAGATAGTATATCTATTTTACGTAAAAATCTCTTCGAAATAAAAGAATTCAAGGACCCCAAATCAAACAAGTATTTTTAATAATATAAACAAACAAATAAACAAGTAATGTATCTGAATCCACTTAATTTTGTGGTCTAGAATATTCCATAATAGTATAAAAATGTTTTTTATACCTTTTTTTCTTTCAGTATTGATGTTTCCTTACTTGAGTAACAAACTTTGGACTTGCATTAGCATAATGAACCAAATCGTTGCAGATAAAAAATATCATTACTGACTGAATATATATTTTCCCATTAATATTTTTATTATAACTATTCCCTTGTAATAATGATCTAAATGATAGATATTACAACATTTATAGAATTTTTCATTAAAATGTATTTTATAGTATTTGGAACATTTGGGGGTCATACCTCTAAATTTATTGGTTCATTGATTCTCTATTTCTTATGACTTGGAACGCTTATTAATTTTTTCAAGAAAAAACATAAGTGTCCAAAATTTATATATCAACATTCTCAGCCCAATAAATAAATTCCTCATAACTTTTAAATTTATGAGATTCCAACACTTTTTGTAAACTTGGATTTATACCTGTTGAAAATCATTCAATTTAACTCTCATTGTACTGAACATAATTTGGTTCAAACCTGGAAGATTTGGTAAAATTTACCTCAAAAGTGGTCACTAAGATTTATTACTTTTTCTATAACTCAAATAATTTTCTATATATTCTATGTTGAAGATCATTAGTAAAATAATTCCCATGAAAAAGATCATTAAAGTTCATCTACACCATGACATCAATATCATCTTTTTTTTCTTAGTATTTTTAATTAGAGACTAATATAGATCATATTCACCTATAAAATGATAAATTTAAATAGTTTAACATTGATATCATTCAAATCCAAACATTTCAAGTATCTTTTTGGCATAATTTATCTATCATTCAAATTTCATTAGGTCTAAAGATCTACTAAATACTTGAGGGTTATATTTCCTAAAATGATCAACTAATGACATGTTCCTCTATGGTGAATTCAGTCACTATATTCCATGAGATCCACTATTAATAGACTGTATAAAATAAGTCAATACTGATAAAAACATCTCTATTTTAACCATTCTAGTTTTCTGGTTTTGAAGGTTATTATCCACCTGTTACCATCCTACTTCAGCTACCCTATTTCCTTTGTGTAAAATTATTCAAAATAACATGTGATTAAATGAAGAAACTTGGAAATATTAAAAATCTATATCATGATAATAAAACAATAAATTATATTCTTTTTAATGTGCCTTTAAATATTCTCCTAACATGTAAAACTATCTAAACCATTTATCTGATACCAACTATAATGAACTGTTCCTTATCCGACCCATAATTATATTATTTATAAAAAGGGTATCACCTTTATAAATTTATCGGATCTTTTAGTTTTATAGTTTTATATAATAAGGTAAAAATATTAAATAAGAAAGTGGAAACTTTGACATAGTATATATTTTTTTCAAAAAAAATGTGCTTTATGTTTACCCCCAATTTTATTTAAGATTTGTTTTATTTAATATGAGTCCCATTATGGGAATTATGAACATGCTAAAATTTATACTCATCCTTAGATATTGTGATAAAACATTTTAAAATATGGGATGAGAAATAAAAATTTTATTGAGGGATATTAAAGTAAAGTAATCCCTTCATTATAGTGAAAAATAAAAAACCCTAAGGATGTTTACCTTTTTTATAATAAACATTTGAGCACATAAATAAAATATATTCACCAGTGAAAATAAATACTTTATAAAATATAAAAAATTAAATTAAATAGAAAGAATAGGAAAAACCCTGAAAAAAACTAGGTCATGTATGAACTCATGAAACCATTTCATTAAAAAACATACCATTCATGGTTATAAGTTCATAACCTTTCCTTACATCATAAAATCAAAAGAATTACTTAAAACCCATTTGCAAGAATAATATTGGTATCTTAGAGTTTCATATTATTAACCCATGTTCACTAATTTTTCACCCATTTCATATAAAATAATTTAAAATTAATTCTATATGAGTAATCTACATTGTTATCCTCCTTATGTTTTGTATTCAATGACAAATCAGTACTTACTTTATTTGAGAACTGTATCGGGCTCACCCATTGTCATGAGAAATTTTGATCTCACCCATAATTACCCATAATGATAAAGAACCGTATAATGAGAAAAACATTTGTAATCTTATAATTTTCCATTTTAAAAAGTTTTAAAAGTTCATTTTAACTCACAATCAAAGAACTTTTCTTTTTTGCATAAAAAGGGAGAAATATATTTTTCTTTTGAAGATACATTAAAATGATTTTTTTTAAAAAAAATTGGAAATTAATTTTACTTTTAAAAAATGTAAATTTGAAGATTAATATTTATAAATAATAAAAGAAATTATGGTGGTAAATTCCACTCATGCTGTATATGTTAAAAATCATTTTCTTTACACTGTAGTAAAATGAGTCCAAAGTGACCCGTATAAAAAACATTAAAAACATTCCATTTAATTTTTTTTCTAAAAAGTAATATGTATTTGAAAAAAAATTAAAAATATTTTATGTATAAATAAAATTATTATTGAAACATTTTTAAGAACATGGACATGGATGATTTTTTTAAAGGAATACTTTAAAAAAATGTTTTAAAGAAAAATCCCATGTGGATATCATAACCATTGACACAAAAGGATTTTAAAGAAGATAAAATGTAATGTATTTTTAAAATAAGTTTTTTCCAGTAAATTAATGATAAAATAATACCATAATATATCTCATAGAAAAAAATAAAATAACAATATTTGGTGTGAATTGAATAAGTCTCCATGAAAGGTAATTGAGATGAGAAATACCTTACCTTAAGTCTCATATAGCTTCGTAAGTTCTCCAACTATTGAATAGTAAAATTAAATTAAATTCCTAATTTATCAATATCCTTTTTCATATTCAATTCATTATTATTATTCTTTTTATCTTATTCATTACCATGTTTTATTTTGTTAATAAAAGGGTTAAGTTCACATTGAACATTTTGGGGTCGTTTAGTTTATAACGTCAAAACCACATTAGTTCATTTATTTTATTCAAATGGGTTATGATTAAATTATCTAAAGAATATAAAAACTATTATATTTTTCATATTTATAAAAAATAAAGTTTTAAATCTATCCATGTAAGGTGGTTATGAAAAATGAACCACACCATTTCATAGAGATGGTAGTTCGTATGTACACATGAATTGCATTTTCATTTTTATAATGTGTTGAAAATAAATAAAGTAGATAATATTTTAATATTAAATAAAAATAAAAATTTTATAAATGTCATATTTATTGATTATTTATATCCTTATTACCATACTTATATGGTTAAAATAAAAATGACTAACTTCACTTCCTGGAGGTGGTATTTGACACATACATATGAAAAACATTATCAATTTTCAATAGATATAAATGTTAGGAAGTTCAGTAATATATTACATTAATAGAATTATAATTATGTTATAAATATTATGAATATTTATTTATTTCATAATTTTAACTAGTTATATGATCTGATGATGAAAAATGAGACATATCACTTCATGGATGTGGTAGTACATATGTAAACATGAGTAATGTTTTCATTTCTCATAAGATTTAATAAGAATGAAAAAGGGATATAATAGAATCATTATAAAATTTTAGTTTACAGAAGATATTGATGTTATTATTTAATCATGGATGAAGAATATTTTAAGGAGGTAAGAAAAGAAATAATCTTGAAATAGGCTGGTTAAGACATATACCCTCTCTTTGTACATCTTCTTTTAATTACAACTTAATACTTCTAGGATTAGTTTTCTGAGAAGTTTTGGACTTATATGTTTTTGGTAAGGAAGTTATGGAGAGGTTTTTTGGGGATTTTATAAA
Organism: Viscum album; assembly: GCA_963277665.1. Lineage (NCBI taxonomy): Eukaryota > Viridiplantae > Streptophyta > Magnoliopsida > Santalales > Viscaceae > Viscum > Viscum album. The sequence continues at coordinate 251,871,479 of OY728129.1, read as the reverse complement.
CTGGAGTTCCCAAAATATGTGGTTAAGGGATGATATGAGGTGTCTTTTTTATATGAGGGAAGTGACACACTTGAAATTTTATAAACTTTTAAATATCATAAATTCATAATCTTGGTTAAGTGGATAAAAAACTATTTAATTTAAATGATAATGTGTTAAGGGCCAATATTTTATCACTCAATAGGAATTAAGATAAGATTTTGTGGCCTTATTAGTTAGTTTTTACCTTTATTAACCTAATTTACCCTTTACCATGGTGGAACATTTTTATGATGGTTAATATTTATAATGATGAAAAATGATATTGAACTCATTTATATATATTAAAATACTAATTAAAAACATGGACTCAATTTTTAAAGATTAAGTTTTTATAAGTGTAAGAACTTACTTATAATATAAGTTCATAAAACACAATTAAAAATATCTTGTAGAAAAAATTGTGTTTTATGTATAAAAATTAACATATACCAGTATAAAATATAATATTTATTGATATAAAATTATTTATATTATGTTTCATAAAATGGATAATATTTTACTTTAAAACCAAATCCAATATATAGTGGTACTTTTAAATTACATTACTTATTTAAAAAATGACATGTTTGCAAAAAATGAAATTTTTCACTATCTATAAAAAATAATTAATTTTATAAAAATACCATAAATTCATCCTAAGATATATTTGATGTATTTATTAAAAAATTAGAGTTATTTTTTCAAATTAAATTTATTAAATAAATATTTATTTTTATTTTTAATAAAATTATATATTTTAGGGAAAACAATTTAGTTAAATAAAATTAGTCAATTTTCAAAAGAATTTTTTTAAAATAATTTAAAAAATAAAGATGAATATAAATGTATAAAATGAATAATTATAAATCATAATATTGATTTAATTCTAGTATAACCTAGATTTCCACAATTATTTTGTCTAACACGTCACCAACTCAACCAAAGATCCAAATAAGTTTTGAACTGTATTATCATTAGGGAAATTACACTTTAAATTAAAATTTTAATGATCAATTTTAAAAAATGAAAGAACCCTGTAAAAATTTAAAGGATGTTTTCTATGAAATAACTTTTTATCAAACCAAAAAATACCATTTCATTCTAACTAAATTTTCGACCAAATTTTGAATAATTAAACCCATGAAATATTTGGACAAATTAAAAAAATAGATTTTATAATGTTATTTAATTAATTCTAAATGATGCTAATTGAAATAAAAATCTAATACTCGTGTTGGAATAAATTTTCAACCTTCACATCTAGTTCAAAAAATTTAAAAACAGTATTGTATAAATATTGGTATAATAAAAAATCATAACTAATACTTGGATGAAAAAATGAGATGACTATAAATTGATGTTGGTGACATAAGAAACCAAATTAGTTTTTATTTACCTGAATAATGTAAAATTAATCCCAAGGACATAAGAAATGAAAATATGAGTTTTATTCAATGTTGAAGTGGTGTTAAGTTGAAAATCCCAAAAATTAAAAATTTAAAATATACTTAGGAACCTAAACATGTTGAATATACTTACAAACATTACTCACATGACATAGATCCTCTTGAATAGAATACAACTCCTATTGAACCTACTGAAAATTCAAAACTAGATTTAAAATTAAAATCAATTAGAAAATAATATTATTTTATTAATAGAATCAAGAATGATGGGAGATGGATTATAGAGCCATATGTTTCTTAAAAAAATATCAAAATTAAAAATAATTACCCAAACCACCATTGCCTTACCCTAAAGGAATTCCACTAGTGAAGAAGTGTGTTGAAACTGATTTTGGATGAATAAGTTTTACATACAATTAGAAAAGACTAAGTCAATATTATTTTTATTGATAATATGAAAAAAATTCTAAGATATTTTTTTAAAGAAATTTGTTCTCATAAAATTATCTTTATGGGAATATTTAAATGGAATTTAGGGAGAATTTTATCCTTCATGATTCAATATGACTTACTTGTAAAATGAAAATATATATAAACTCATATCATTCCTTGTATCATATGAGAATGTAAATTTGAGGATATCTTGATAGAATTAGGAGATTACATAAATGTTTTGTACCATTATGTATGTATATTTATAGGTTATAGGGCATAAACCTACAAAAAGTTTCATGAAATTTGATAACCAATGTACCACTAAAATTTCTAGTATCATTAATAGTGTTTTGGGTTAGGTATGAGACAATATTTTTCCTATCCATTTATATGCCTTGGATATAAAAGGTAATAGATTTAGTAAAGAAGAAACTCTACTAATTGGAATATATTCTATAAAAAATACCAATGTGGTTATAAATATTCATAAGGAAATACTATAACTTGAATTAAGTTGATAAATATTTAACTTTTCTATTTTTTTCAGTCCATGAAATACCCAATTAAAGATCATTTTCCTTCTCAATTGAACATGATTGAATTGTTTTCCAATACATTATTTCCTAATTTTACATGCACTAGACGACCTATTACTATATCTAAAAATGAATCTTTTCTTTGTATTAACACTGATGTACATGGGAGTTAGAATGGTAGATAAGAAGAAAGCTTGATTGTTGAAACCATTGCATGTTAGCTTTATAAAATTTATTAGTTTTATTTTATTTTCAATGAAACCACTAAAAAATTGGAACTTATTGAACATAATTGTTTTCTTTATTGAAAATAATGATAAATTTCAAGCCAGAAAACTTCTGAATAATTGAAAATTGAAAAACAAATATTGATAATTAAGATCTTGTATGCCCTTTCAAATATGATTTTATTTTTAAAAATCACACCTATAAATAGACTCATGAATAATCTGTTATCCATGAAATGAATATAAAATAAATTCATTTATGTAATGAATTATGATTTTCAATTAATGTTTTTATATCACATAAACCTTATTTGTTCAACCAAAACATTTATTCGGATGTTATTTGTTATGATCTAAATTGATTGTTTTCACTGACCATTTTGCAATCATATTTTTTTATGAAGAGACATGATAAAAAATTAGGGTTGTTGGGATATATTTTATTTTTAAAGGAGTTTTATATTCTAATAAATGTTAAAAATGTACCAAAAACCTTATTCCTAACCAATTGAGTAGGTTACCAATTTTTTTAAATGATAATCTTCATATTTGTCTACCCATTAAAGAATTTTTTATAGATGAGGAATTGTATATTATTAATAATGAGAGACCATAGTTTTTCAATATTTTGAATTATTTGAATATTAATATAGTTACCCACTTGTTATCAAAGAAACTAGTAACCAATTTAATGAGTGAATCATGAAAATACATTTAGGAAGATCCTTAATTGTGGAATTTTAGAAATAATCAAATAATAAGGTGACATATCCCAAATTCTTATTTTCAATCAGTGCTGAGATTTTTATACAATTAATGTTATGGAGGGAAATTTAGACCCTAAATAATATATATAATATTTATTTATTTTTTTCCTATTGTTCCAAATTCTTTAGAATTTTGTAGAATATGTAAAACTTACCAATTTAAAGGTTACATTTCCAATAGAAATGAAATTCCTGAATAAAAACTTTTATTTTTTACGTGTTTGATGTTTTTGGTATATATTAAATGTGAATATTTTCTAATTACATTAGATATATTTTCCTCTTGTTATTAATTATGTTTCCAACTTGGTAGAGTTTATTCCCATTAGATATGACGATGAGAAGTTGTTTTTTAAATTTATGAGAGGAAATCTAATTTACTGATTTGGGTTTTCAATATTTAAAGGGAAAAATTTCAAAAAAAAATTGAATCAATTTTGGTGAAACTCAGAGTTCATTATAGGGTTTCTGCACCTTATAACTGAAATACAAATTGAATTAATCAATTATCAAACAGAAATATTAAACATATTCTGGAGAAAATTATCCACCTAAATAGGAAAGATTAGAGTTTGTGATTAGATAATTCAATTTAGGATAATGGGACTAAATAAAAAAACCCAATATTGAATTTCAAATTTTATATTAGCCTATGTGGAATGTTATCACCTACCTTTTGAGTTAGAATATTAATATTTTTTTATTGTTAAAACCAGTAACATGATTTTTTTTTCTAATGGGAAAAAATAAAAATTATACTTTCAGGAGTTGGAAGTGATAATAAAAAATGTATATGGATGATATAAGATGTAAAAGAAGAAAAAAATACTTTTATATTATGTAATAATACTCGATAAATATTTTATTGAGGGATAAAAAGTGATACTATTTGAATCTAGACTAAAATTATTTCTAGGTAAATTGCATTATAAATTCTTTCACCTTTCATTATTACTCATGATTTTCAATTTAGTGATATATAAATTAAATAAATAAGGAAGTTTGAACCATATAAAGTCAATGGGAATATATTAAACCCCTTTAGAGATATTTTTCAAGAGCCTCTACGGGAGGAGACAACTTTCAAGCGGTTGAGTAAAAATTTATGCTAGGTTGTGTCCTTCCTTTCTATTTGTTTATTATTTATAAGATCTATGATTTTTATTTCTTATAAAAATTATTACATAGTGAGTACATTATATAAAATAAGTGTTTTTGATGAATAAACCTTTTATATTAGTATTTTTTGTGTTTTCCTTTTTCAGTTCCATTTTCAATTTTCTTTCAAATTTTTCTATTTTTTATGTTTCCTTTTTTTTTAATTTTAGTTGTCTTTGAAACTTTTGAGATAAAAATGAATAATTTGTAATTTTTTTAAAACCATGTAAATGAGTTAAATAATTTAACCCATTAAGATAGATTTAAATGAATGCTGAAATTAACCTTGTTATAGATTCAACGTTTTGGTGAACTCATGAAAAAGATACTAAATTTTGAACCTCATGCCATAAATTACTATCAAAATTCCAAAATTACTTATCTAATAGAATTTTAAACACTTTTAAATATTCTTCACATTCATATTAACCATTTAATGAACTAAATTATTCTTGTTATAACTAGAATTTTATTTTTTCCTTGTCAAAACATGATATTTTAAGAAACTTGTATTAAGATGATTGAGGAAATTATATGATTTTAAAAGCTCCATTTTCAAAATTACCTATCTATTCATTCATTCCCATTAAATTTTATCTTTTTTATACCTTTAAATCCATGACTAACCTATTAGGAAGACAAATTAAAATCTTGAAACCCTAATACAACCTTGAAATATGTTTTTATGACTTATAGATTTAATAAATACAGAATATGTTTAAGAATAATTATTGAAATTAAATGATTAAAAAAATCTTTTGTATGAAATAATACTAAAAAATAAGGTAATATATTAGTTTGGGAAACTTAAATGGAAGAAATATCAAACAAAATATAATTTTGGAAGTTCCCATCAATAATTATAACTAAAATAACCCTCACTACCATCATAAATGAAATTATAGATATATTTTGATAAAAATAGATGTTTTAATATGTTTAAAATAGTTGAGTAGATTAAATACTACCACTAAAATGATAATGGTTTGAATTTTCCTTATTGTTTTCAATGTTTTGGGATCTAATTCACTTTCAAGGGGAGTAAGGAGATGACCAGGCTTGATTAAAAACTGAATCATGCATTTTTTACTTCAAAAAGAGTCAAGGATCCTTATTCCACATCAAATATTTTTTACATCTAAAACCTACCAACCCTTAACCTTTAAACATCCCTGAAAATCATTCATGGTTATCACAAGGCCATGAATAATTTAAGTTGGTATTTTGGAACTTATCAAGTCTATAAAATAACATTCATTTATTTATATAATTTTTTTACAAAATAAAAATTTGCGTGATAATCTAAAATGATGAAGTAAGTGTTTGAGTGCATGGTAAAATAAAAGAACCAATGACGGATTAAATAGAAACAATAGATAATTTGAAATTATGGTTATGAAAGATGAAAAATAATTTTTGGTTCCTTAGTGGTGATTTATTAGATCCCTTGCTATTATGTTTTCTAATTTCCATGGTGTTTTTTAAAGATTACTTGTCTATGAGCCTAAATCTAAATGTGGGAGAATTGATATAGATATACTTTTCATTATTTATTATTTTATATCATGGAATAAATCACTAATGCATTTTATTTTTTATGTCTAATTAAAACATTTTCGATTTGTAGGCAAATTTTTTGAATTCATGGTAAAATAGAAAACTTCATGGGTATTATGTATTTTTAATCATTAATTGAAATAAATTAACAAGCCATTGTTTCATTGTTGTTTTTGGGAAAAATCATTTCTAAATTCAAAATGGAAAAAAATAGTTAATTATTATTTCATAAAACATTAATTGATTTTAATGTAACATTAATTAAAGTTCATAAGACATCTGAAATTTATTAATAATTTATCTATAATAGTCTATATAACTTTTTGATTATTTTCTATGACTTATAGTGAATTACTAAAGTGTTTTATGAATCCAGAAAGTCTTTAAGACCTACATGTTTTTTTATCTATATAAATTTATTTTCATCCAAATTTTAGTGGATCTCATAAGTATTTTTTCCAATAATTTGATTTTGATTCCATAAGAAATTACCACTAATTTTATATGGCTTTTTTAATCCCATAATACATTCAATTTATTCTTGTATGACTTTATATGTATTATCTTATGACATTGAGCTCCTGTATGATATTAAAACTAAATTTGATAATAATTTTACATTTATAAATACTTTAGAAGTATTATGAAAAGGAATCCCTATGAAAATTATTAAATTCCTCGAAAATAAAGTCTTTTGATTTGACTGATCTTCTAACATATGAATTTTTACATTATGAAATATCATAAATTAGGAGAGAAGAAGATTTTATTTGCTTGGTGAGCAGTTGTTCCATGAAATAAACATTAGAGTAATATAAATCCACTACCATTTTAGAAGGCCTCATTGCATGTAGATATTTTTTACACAATGTAAAAACAATATGGCGATGATGACATGGTTTAATCTATCTAGTCATACCATAAATAGATATCTATAATGTCATGATAAATATTTTATCTAACCCAATATTTTTTCCATATGTTCTCACTTAAATAAAGATTAAGATGATAGGGATTATTGAGGATTTTATATAAGACTAATGATATAGCCCATGGGAATACATTAAGTGGCGATTCCTTCCCAAAAAGAAATATAAAACTGCTACTTTTACCATGTGAAGGATAATCATGAAGAATACTACATGTGTATAAAGTTTCCCCATGATTAATTTAGAGTCTTTAAAAATTTAGAATATCTTTCCTTATATTTCATGAAATATATAATCATCATGAATGAAATTAGAGAACAGTCAATCAATAGGTTCTTCTATGAGTATTTTTTATAAATTCTATCAGTTTAGAGAAGTTGTGAACGTAGACAAATAGGAGATAAATATATAAAGATATGGGAGTAAATTTTCCATGAGTGGATAAAATACTATGATTTTGTGGTTTAAAAACCTTTTGGATCATTAAATTCCAAGTCTCATAACTTTATTGTAATTATTTTGTTTATTTCTAGAAATAGTATTTTTAAGTAAAGATGGTTGTTTTCTTCCCTAAATTCACCTTATTCTAAATTGGAGTGGTTTACTAATAAATCTATTAATGGAAAGTGGTTATTCATTTTGTTGAAATGTATTAGGAAATTTATTTTATTTGAAGCTAATTTGATCAATTATTTTTGTAACACCCTAATATTCTATGATATATTTCTATTTAAATAAATTCAACATCTCGTGTTTCATGCAACACCAAGTTCAAGTGCACCATAATCTAAAAACTAGCCATTTAAAAAGAATTTATGAATAGTATTAAACACATTATAAAATTTTTAAATTTTATTTTTCAAAATATAAATCATTTATGAGTTTTGAAAATAAAAATTAGCTTAGGGTGATTTTTTGGTATTTGTTCTGAAACATTCTAATTTTTGATGAATAGTGAAAAATACTTCACTATTGTTCAAATACCAACTTATTCATTTAAAAAATTATTTTACATTAAACTTATTTTAAATTAAAAATAGAAAAATAATACACATATTAATCCAATTTAGGTCATTGGAAACATTTTACATTAAAATTAAATATAGAAACATACTAAACTTTTAAATGTATCTTTTACCCGTCTTCTCGCCACATTAGTGTTAAACATAATTTTACTTCTTTTGTGAATATAATTTAGAAAAATGAACATACATGGTTTTAATTAGTATGGAATTTTTGGTCTAATAGGAATAACTTATTTTTTGGTGAATAACAACCTTTGTAAATTTTTATTGATTTACCATTGTTTAGGGTAAATCAAGAAAATTAAATGTAAAATTTATATTATAATATTTAAAAATTACCCTAACACTTATCCTAATTTAATTTTATAAATTTTTACCAAAAAAATCGTTTTTTCCATTTTAGGACCACTTTGATCCATTTGGATGACATTAATATATTTACAATATTATATTTAAATAAAATCTATTTTTATTATACTTTTGTTTCTAACAAGTAAAAAATTTTAATATGAGGTTATTTAAGTGATATGGTTTACTATAAATAGTAATTATAAAGATTAAAATTTTTTATATATCATGAAATATTTTTATATAAATTATATAATTAAATTTAAATATGACATATTAATGATGCTATAATCGATTTATTAAAGGAAGAAATAAATAAATGATATTAATAATATTAAAATAAATATCATTTGAAATAATTGATGAAATAAGAGATTTTTTTGATTACTATAAAATTTTAGGGATTATTTAATGTATCTTTTTTGAATGAATCCAGTAGTTATGATTTTTCAAAAAGTCAATACTAAATAATATCAAAATTGACATAAATTAGAGTTTAAAATAAATAATATTTTATTAAATGAAATAAGTTTTATAAAATTATATAATTAGCCTAAATTACTATTATAATGTAAAATATGTCATAAATGATCCAGTTGGGATTCTTTTTCCATGTTATAGTAACTATATTAAACCTATAGTGTAAAAAGACAAGTGGTTACGCTAAGAGTTTAACTATTTAAATAAGTCTTAAAACAAATAGGTAAATATTAATAACATAATAATTTAAAAAAATTATTAGATGAATAAAATGAGAACCTTGTAATATAAGGTTATAAATTTAATAACTTAATGGAAACTTGTCCTTGAAAATGACATAGATATTATTAAAATCATTGAATGTGACAAAATGTCACACTCTCACTTCTTATAAGTATAATAATATTAATATTGAGATAAACCAGAGATAACTTAGATCATAAATATTATATAGAAAGATAAAATAATTTCCTACATAATATTCATTTATTTATTATTTTTTATTGAATAATTACCATAAATAATGACACCGTAGTAAATAAGTAATTATTTTATTATTAGAAATATCATTTAGGTAACATTGAAAATATTAAAATATATCTAATTTTGATTACTTAATGTTCTACAAAAATTTTATAGGTAAATATGATATGTTAATAGTGTATTAAATGGTTTTTTTGAATTTATCTTTCTATTTTTATTTTATTTAAAGTCAATGTAATTAATAGTCTCAAAATTGACACCAATGATATTTCATAAAATAACATTTTATTAAATTATAAAAAAATCATAAAAATATTTAAAAAATACAAATTGATAATTACAAGGTCTAAAATGTTATAAATTATTGATTTATGGGCAATTAGAACCACATACATAAATATTTATAACCATTTAATATTTAGAATGTTATTACCACAATTAAAATTAAATAGATTAATTAAAGATGAATCAAAATGAAAAAGTTGAAAATAAAATAAAAACATGTAAATATTTTATTGGTTGGGATAATTTAGACATATCATCATAATAGCCTGTACATAACTCACTTTGGAATAATTTTAAATTAAAATTCAATTTTCAATAAATTAATAGTTTTGGGGATTCATAAAGTGCCCCTCCCATATCTTATAAAATGGCACTTCTCCTTCTATTTTTTTAAACATCTAAATCCATTTAGTTCAGAAGAATCCTACACATTTCCCCTTAATTATTACCCCACTTCATCGTAGAGGCTATAATTTGGGTAGATATCCAACCTAATAATTATTTTCATGAAAATCAAAAGGAGATACTCGAAGAAGAGGTAATTGTTTTACCCATTCAATTAAATTTATTTTATTCTTTTAATTCCTCTCAGTATGTTATTTCCATAATAAATTAATATATATAGTATCATATACATTCTTATATTTCATTATTATTATGGGAAAACAATATTACTCTTTTTATACATCCCATGAAAAATAATATCACCATGCGTGCATACGCATAGATTAGCCTCTCCACGTCGTGGTGTCATTTGTTATTCGAAAAAACTTTATTTTGATGGGTAAAATGATGAGTATAATGGAAATAAATAATGAATATGATTTTTTATAATTAATATAACATCTAATTCCATACAATTTAACTATTAAGAGAATGATACCATCGCTCGTGCGCACGTACGACCTCCTGTCTCCACGATGCGATGAGATTCATCCTCCATATCGACAATGTCAGAATGATTATAAAAATTTATATGCTAAAAAAATAAGAAAAATATGACATAATAATTCTACTTTAATAATATATATGTCATTTAATTTCTTTCATTCAATACGATAAGAAAATGTAAACAACGTTCATACATACGTACAACCTACCATCTCCATGAATGGTGTATTCCATTCCATATATTTTATATATGTATATATTTACATATTAAATATACAAGATATATTAATCATGTTTTACATTCTGGAAGTAATTAAATCATGATATATTTAATAAGATCAAGAATAAAAAGTCCAAACGTGTATGATTAACAAAGTGGGTTATTACTCAAAATATTGATTTAAGATGGAATTGTTGATTAAATTGGTAATATGATGTAATAAATGAATCATACATGATATAATATATATTTTTCTGATTTTGGTACAAGTTAATAATATTTTTAAAACAACTCTTCATGGGTTTCAGACACGTAAGGAACTTATCAGACCTAAAGTAAGGCTTAATTTTGAAATCTCATTATTATTCAAGATTGTATATATATAAGCATTTACTGAGACATATTTATCATCAATGTCCATGTTTCTTATAAATTTTTTCAAAATTAATATTTTATAAGTTTTTATGTATGTTACTCTTTAACTAAAACATTGTTTAAAATGTTTTAATGATATATTCTTCTAAATATTTCTCCCTAATGTACATTTTTTCAAAATAGTTTTATGTATTTATTTATATGTACATGAATGCTTTAAAAAATTAATTTCATTAAAAAATTTAAAATTGGTATGGAAAAATTTGATTAAAAAATCTCCTTTTAAATGTCTTCTTTTATGTGTTAATGGATTTGGATTAAATGATTTCAAAAAGGGGGTACTTGTCTGAAGATATTTTTTATGATTTTATTAGAGTATTTTCATCTATGTAAACATTATTTGTTGGATATTATGATTAATTGATATTGATATATTATGATATCATTTACCATATTTTATTGAATGGTTTATGATTATTTTGATTATGGATGTGTTATTTATATACCATTCAGGATTTATGGTTAAAGTGTTAAAATTTCGTATAATTATTTTAATACAAATGTTTATATTGGTTATGTTTCGCCCTTTTCATAAGAGGAATGCATTGAACTTAATAAGTGATGAGTGGGGCCCTCTATAGACATTCGATGCATTGGTAGGTATTATAGGACAAACTAGTTTGGGTTTTTAGCTATTTATGTATGGTTTTGGAATGTGGCCTTGATGGCGTGGTAATGATGTTCGGCATTATGAAATATCTCATTATGATATTAGTCATTTATATTACAAGTGATAATTTTACTAGTACAATATCCATGTGAATGTTTAAATGGAATTATTTCATATATTATTGACATATTATTCTGATTATTATGTTTAAAAGGATTGTGTTTTTGTTTTATACCATGCATTAAAAGTTTATACTTATTTATGATAGATTCCTCAATATTGTTTGTCATTACTAAGCATATGGGCTAACCCCTTCTTACGTTTCATTTTTCTCCAAGATGATAAGATGTATATTATGAATGAATTTTAGGGTTAATATGGAAAAATAATTTCATTCTTAATTTATCATCTATGTTTTATTTTATGTTTTGAATTATAATGTAAGGTTCATGTATGTAATCTATTTTCCAAGACTACAAAATTGATCTGTCCTTTGGGATTTGATTTATTGTAACCATGATAATGTATTAAAAGAATGAAATGGATCCAGGATTCTGGGGTTGGGGTGTTATAGTTGGTATCCATGTAAGTATAACAACAACCTTGGAAATTAGATTTAGAAATAAAAGATTAGAAAACATAACCCTTTGAATGACTTTGAGTATAAGTCTAAGTATAAGATATCATACATTAGATATGGTAATGGATAACCCAGTTTAATCCTATGGAATTTTGGATTGAGAAGAAGATGACATCATTTAGGGATCATATAATTATTATTCATGACTATATCACTATGATAAGTGTTTTTGATATTCAAATTTAGGTTCTGGTCGATGGTCATAATCATCAAGGTTTTACAAGTAATGGTTATACTACTGATAATGAATAGATTACAAAGAAAAATGAGATGAAGGAGGTACTAAGGAATACAATGTTGTAGAGTAGTTAATACTTTAAAAGTGAATTTGAATGATTAAGGTTATTTTGTATTTGGATTCAAGAATTATTACATCAATGTTTCTATGGTTACAAGATTCATGAGATATATAAGGATTGTACTAGAGTGCATCTTCATCAAGTATTTGGAAGAAAGAATTATTTAACTAAGATTTTTTAGGTTATAAAGTTATTTCTCAATAATATCTACTTTATGTTGTTTATGTAATCTGATGTTACAATTGATTTTGGAAATGTAGAGTCCTTATAAGACTATTAATTTAGACTTATGTATTTTTGAAATGTATTAAGGTTGGAATGTAGTAAGTTCAGTATTGGATATTGTTGTTTGAGGTTAAAGTATGATTTATTGGATACTTTGGGCTAACATTCTTGGTTTCAGTAAACACTTAGAGGATAAATAAAATACTTGTGGGCCTTATGATTTATCAAAAGTGCTTCAGGCATGAAAAATTTATTTTGAACATTCATTTCCAGGAGTAAGGGTTGAAGTGAAAATTGATTTAGGAACAAACAAAGGATGAGATTATGATTATGACATGGAAAAAAATCAATTAAGTGCTTATATGAATACTAAAATAATTATTTAACTATAGGAAAAGGATCCAGAAAAAAACTCTAGATTTTTACTTTTTCCAATGAATTAAATGGTCTCTTAGATTATTGCAGATTTATAGCTTTGTGATAGTTAACTTTCTCCTAACCATGTTCTCTATCACTCTCCATCATAACTTGATGGTTATATTTTTCTGTCATGTCCATATTTTTCTACATGGAACTATTATATGTGTTATCTCTGGTAACTTTTATAATTCAATTTCATTATTTTAAATTAAACATTTTATCAACCCTTGTTCTGTTGTGGGATTTTAATAATGGAATTTTGAATAGTCAAACCCCAGTTACCGAACCAAAATTTGAAAATTGTGAGGATGAAATTTATTTAAGGATATGATATTGTAACACTCCAAGAGTCCATGATAAATTTCATTTGAGATAAATTCAATATATTATGTTGCACGTAACACCGAGTTCGAACACACCATAATCTAACAAACCAGCCATTTAAAAATCAGTTATGAATTCTATTAACCACATTATGAAATTTATAAATTTTATTTTTCAATATTTAATTCATTTTTTAATTTTTAATATCAAAATTAGCTTAGGGTGATTTTTTATATATTTTTGACAAGTTTCAATTTTTGATGAATTGTGAAAAACACTGAATTATTGTTAAAATATTGAATTTTTCTTTTAAATAATTATTTTAATTTAAATCAATTTTAAAGTCAAAATAGATAAATAACATATATATTAATCCAATTTAGGTTAATGAAAACATTTTATATTAAAATTAGATATAAAAACATACTAATCTTTTAAACGTCTCTTTTACCCGCCTTCTCACAACATTAGCATTAAACATAATTTAATCTCTTCTATGAATGTAATTTAGAAAAATGGACATACATGGTTGTAATTTGTTTGAATGTTTTAGTCTAATTGGTAAAAATTAATTTTTTATATAACAATAACTTTAGTAAATTTCTATTTGTTTACCATTGTTAAAGCTAAATATAGTAATTAAAGGTCAAATTGATTTTATAATATTTAAGAATTACCCTAAAACTTCTCTTAATTTAATTGTATAAGTGTGTTTCGATCAATAGAATCCTTGGGTCGATTTTGGGACCAATTGTAGCCACTTGGATGACTTTAATATATATATAATAATATATTTAAAGAAAATCCAATTTTTTAATAAATTTTTTAAGTAAAATATTTTAATATGAGGTTATATAAGTGAAATAGTCAAATATAAATATTCAATATAATTATAAAATATTTATCTACATCATGAAAATTTATTTTTTTTATACATTAAATAATTAAATTTAAATGTAACATAATGATGATACAATAATCAATTTATTAAATAAAGAATCAAATAAATGATATTAATAATATTAAAATAAATATCATTTGAAATATTTGATTCCATAATATTTTTAGATGACTATTCTATTTTATGGATGATTTAATGTAGTATTCTATAAGGAATAATGTTTTTATGAGTTTTCAAAAAGTCAATTAATAAGTAGCGTCAAAATTTATGGAAAAGTGATTTTAAAATAAATAATATTTTATTCAATGATATAAAATTCGTACGAATATAAAATTCATCCAAATAACTAGAATAATGTTTAAGATTCCATAAATTATCAAATTGGGGATCATTTGGCATTTTATAATAACCATATTAAACCTATAGTGTAAAAATGGAAAGTAGTCACGGTAAGAGTTAAATTGTTTAAATAAAGGTTAAAACAAATAGATAAATATTAAAAAAATAATTAAAAAATGATAAAAAATTATTATATGAAGAAAATTATAACCTTAACATATAAGGTTATAAATTGAATCATTTAATGGAAAGTTTTACATGAATTGTACATAGATATTATTAAAATCAAAGAATGTGACAAAATGTCACACTCTTATTTCTTATAAGTATAATAATTTTAATATGGGGATAAATACGAGATAACTTCGATCATAAATAGTATTTGGAAATATAATTTTTTGTATACATTATATATATATATTTATTATTTTTAATGATTAAATAATTATCACAAATAATGACACAATAGTGAAGAAGCAGCTATTTTATTAGTAGAAATATCAATTAAGTAACATTAAAAATATTAAAATAAATATATTTTTAATTAATTAAGGATTTACATGAATTTTATAGGTGACTATGATATTTTAAAAGTGTGTTAAATGTTTTTTTTAATTTATATTATTTTTTGATTTTATGTAAAGTCAATTTAATGAATTGTATCAAAATTGACACTGTTGATATATTATAAAAATAAAATTTTATAAAATTATTTAAAAATACAAAAGATATTTAAAAAGTAAAAAGTGAAAATTTTAATATCTAAAATGTCATAAATTTTTCATTTATGAAAAAATATCACCATATAAGTAAATATTTGTAACCATTTAATATTTATAATATTATTACCACAATTAAAATTAAATAGATTAATTAAGGATGAATCAAAACGATAAGGTTTAAAATGAAATCAAAAAATGTCCAAATTTTATTAGTTGAGTGGATTTATACCAAACCTCATCTTATCATCTAAATAACTCACTTAAGAGATATTTTAAATTAATAATAAATTTATAATAAATTAATAGTTTTGGAGTTTCCAAAAGTACCTCTCCCCACTCTTATAAAAATATACTTCTCCTTATCTTTTATTCACACCTATAAATCCATTTATATAGGCCATACAATGTCCATTTATCTGAAAAAATTACCTCACATCATCCTAGAGGCTATAAATTGTGCAGAGATCCCACCTTTGAAGTCCTATTGTGGAAATAAAAAAGAGATACTCAAAGAAGAGGTAATTATTTTACCAATTAAATTCAATTTCTTTTCTTATTCTACTTCCTCTTAATATGTTGTTTCCATACTAAAGTAATAAATTTAGTATAATCTACAAGATTATATTTTATTATTATTATAGTATAACCATATTCCTCCTTTTATCCATGTTATAAATAACAATATCTCCATGCATGTGTACGTATGTCTTATCATCTCCATATCATGGTGTAATTTTTTATTCAACAATATATTATTTTGATAGGTATAATGACAAGTATAATGGATATAAATAATTATTTTTACATGATTATTATTATTTGTAATTATTATACCATCCTATTAAAATCATTTAACCATTAAGTGAATGATATCGTCGTTCGTGCATACGTACGACCTATCATCTCCACGATGCGATGAGATTCATTATCCACTAAACCCCTTTCAGAATGACTATAAAAATAAATATACTGAATAAATATGAAATATATGACATAATAATGTTATTGTAAATATATATATATATATATATATATATTTCATTTATTTTCTTCCATTCAATACGATAAGAAAATGGAAAGAGCGTTAATGCATACGTACGACCTACCCTCTCCATGAATAATCTATTAAATTCCAAATATCTTATATATTTATATATTTATATCCTAATACATATTTTATATAAATTATTTTTTACAATATAAAAGTAATCAAATCATGATCTAAGTAATAAGATCAAGAATAAGAAGTCAAAACATATACAATTAACAAAGCGGGTTATTACCCAAAACGCTACTTTAACATGGAATTGTTGAATGAATGGGTAATATAAATTCATAAATAAATCATATATGATATCATATATATTACTATGATTTTGTTACAAGTTAATAATATGTTTAAAACCACTGTATAAGAGTTTCATACATGTAAGGAAGGAATCAAACCTATGGTAATAATTAATTTTTTAATCTCATTATCATCTGAGATTGTGTATACATAATTATTTATTGGAACATATTTGTCATCGATGTCCATGTTTCTTATAATTTTTTATAAGGAACATTTTTAAGGTTTTATGTGGAGTAATCATTCACTAAAACATCATTTTTAATGTTTAAAGATTTATTCTTCATAATATTTCTCATTAATGTCCATGTTCTCAAAACAGTTTTAAGTATTTAATTATATAGAAATTAATGGTTTAAAATGTTAATTCCATTCAAAATTTTGAAATTGGTATGAGAAAATTTGATTCAAAAATATATTTTTAAATTTCTTCTTTTATATGTGCAAGAATTTTGAATAAATTATATAAAAATGGGGTATTTGTCTCAAGGTATTTTTAATGATTTTATTTGAATATTTTCATCCATTTAAACATATTTTATTAGATCTTATGTTTATTGAGATTGATCTCTTATGATATCATTTAACATATTTTATTGAGTGGTTTATAACGAGTTTGATTATGGTTGTGAAATTTAGATACCAATCATGGTTTATGGTTAATGTATTAACATTTATTTTTGTAATTTTAATATGAATGTTTATATTGGTTATTTTTAACCCTTTTAATAAGAGAAATGAATTAGACTTTTTAAGTGACGAACGAGACCCACTATAGCTGCTCGACATGTCGGTAGGTCTTATGAGACAAACTAGTTTGGATTTTTTACCCATTTATGTATGTTCTTGGAATAAGGCCTGGACAGTGTGGCTATGATGTCTGATAATATGTATTACCTCATTATGAGTTTAGTTATTGATATTAAATTTGATTATTTGACTAGAATAATATCCATGTGAATGTTTAAATAAATTTTTTTGAATTATTATTTCCATATTATGTTGTATACTATGTTTAAAAGGCTTGTGTTTCAGTTTATACATTGCCTTAAAAGATTATGCTTATTTATGATAGCTTCTATTATATTTTTTTATCCTTACTGAGCATATGATCTCACCCCTTTTTATGTTTCATTTTCCCACAGGATGATAAGAATTATATCATGACTGACCTGCAGGGTTAATCAATGAGAATAATGTCATTCTAAAAGGATTATCAATGTTATATTTTATGTTTTGAATTGTAATGTAAGGTTCACGTATGAAATATATTTTCCAATACTACTAAATAGATCGGTCCTTTGGGATTTGATTCATTATAATCATTCCAATGTATTAAAAATAATACACCATCTCTGGGATTCTAGGGTAAGGGAATTACAATTTTAAATTTATAAAAGGTATTTGAGTATTGGATCAATTTTATAGGGGGAATAGCACCCATACCGAGGTTTGGGTATGATTCTATGAGGATCTATGATTCCATCCAGTGGTATTTTAGTGAAAAACGAGAAAAAAATTATAAAAAAATTTAGAAAAGGAATAATGGGTTGTATGAAGGGTTAAAACATGTCCACTAATGTTGAATTTAAATTTCATTTCACATTTCCTTTTTAATTCAATTTTACTTTTCTGTTAGAAAAGCTATATTACATTACTTTTCAATTTCATTTTTAGCGTCTTTGTTTTATTTTTACACAAAACCATCAAATCCTTATTTTTAAATAATTTTTTGATAAAATAGAAAACAAATGTGATAGGTCTGAAACTTAGTAAGAAACATCTTTATGAGAAAACCCTAGGTCTGCTATATTAAATTATTTAAGGGAGAAAATTTTAAAAGGGACCCATAAAAAACCTTTATTTCACTATATCAGCCTTAAAAGTCACTAATTTCAAAAATTTGATTAATATTTACCATATCGGTATTTTTGAATACCTCCAAAGTCTCTATGACATCATATGTTTATATTTATCCAGAACCATCTCTTGAAAATTTTCGTACTCTTGCTCATAGTGAATGAAGTGAACATTTATAAAATTATCAATATCCCCACGTAAATTAATCTGAAATACAATAAAATATAGAACATGTATGGAACCATGATATGAATATACATAATGTATGATCCATAAAAGTTTTACCCTATAAACCATGTTTTAATAACTTGACTTAGTTTATAAGAAATTAAATTCTGTATATTGGAATGCGTCGATCACCACACCCTTGGTTAGGTTCCATAGTATGAATGAATGAAATATCATACTTATTCTCTGATGAATTAGTTTTTCACCCAAAAAACATCATCTTCTAAACTCTAAATTCCAACCTAATACTTTGATACCAATCCCTCATGTGACTTCCCAATCATGGTCCACTAATATGGGACCCAACCCGATAGCCACATGGAATCAAGAATGCATCCCTGTACACTAGAGGATTCCAAACAATAGTGATGGTCTATACTGGTATGGTTAGGAGATTATACCTTCTTTTATCAGAGTATCAAAACAACGATATAACAATTGATTATGAAAGGAAAACATAATAAATATGAAAAAATGGAATATAAATTATCTAGTTGTAATAATATTCAACAAGATAGTTTCTTAAAAAATAATCAAATCCATATCCAATAACTTATAAAAATTGTCACCATGTCATGATTTTATAAAAAATAGAGGATACAAGGGAAAATATAGTAGAAGGAATATACCATAAATATAGTCAAAAATAAAAAAAGGATAAAAATATATCTAATGGAATCACATCCACTAGATTGGCTGTCTACTCCCGTAATACATCCTAGTATAAAAATTCAAGAATCCATAGCTAGATGATTCCCTTAGTCCCTACCCAAATCATTGAATTTTCTTCGGGTACCAATTGATGGACCGAATAGGGTGTGAGTTAAACTAGGAATTCCAACACCAATATTTTCTAATAATATCCATCCGATGAAAATAATATAAAAAGTGTTTAGGTACCATAATAATGAAATAAGTAATATAAAAAAAATCAAGTTGGTTTGGGTCCCTAAGGGGACACCCATATAACTCTACCTAATTTGAACTAAACTAGGATGTATCTGAACAAGTGAAATTCTGATTTTTATATATATAAGAAGGTTTGGAAACTATGGCATATAGCTGAGGTGTCCACATATAATAATCCTAAATAGAAACTATGAGGTTCCATGACACGCATGAATTTAGAATTCATGTGTAAGGACACAGGTGAATACCCTCAATATATCACCACACGTTGTTCTACCAAATCCATAGTAACTAGTCCTAGGTGGTCTCAGTGAAAAATATTTAGAACCCATATCATGTCAAGTTATTTGGTGCCCAAATCATCATAATGTACCCAATTCAAGGATTTGGATTGAAATGTCTAATGAAATTTTCAAGGAGAAAGAAAATCATGTCCAATATTATAAATGAAGGAGAGGAAATGACATAAACAACCACCTTTTTAGTGGTAAGGATATTCATGACCAATATTTGAAACCAAGGATAAGAAATACCATGTCAAATATCCATTTTAAAGGGTCGATAATGTCATGTTACACCTATAGATATTTTAGTAATAATAAATAAAAATAATGAAAAGAAACAAGATGATTATATCTGTAATTCACTAAATTAAATAAGGATTTATAATTTTTATGGGATAAGCCTAACTCAAGTTATAAGGTGTATCAATTCCATATCCATGTATATAGGACATGAATATTATCATACCATCCATTTAAATTAATTTTAAACATATAATTTATGAGGGACAATCCAACATATATCATGAGGTGTTTTAGATACATTTCAGAGAATATAGTTCATAGAAAAACCATGTTCCACCACTGTCTTAGTGGAACTCCACCTTATATAATTTGTACATGGTTTTCTAAACTATTCACATGCCATGCTATACCCCTCAAAAATTGGTCTATAGTTTTTCGTACGACCATTTTTCCTCGCTCACATGGTTAAACTAACCATGTGACACCAACTAAATTCCAAAATGTTGAGGTTTAGATTTATGAATAACCACGAACTAACCATTTCCCTCACAATATCCTTCCAAATTTTGTAACTCAAGATTCAAACAATCCCAGACTCTAGAAACACCATTTATATGCTCTTAGGAACTTTTTTTAGATAAAAAATAGACTTAAGAAAATTGAATATAATCTATACCTCTATAAAAATATAGGATCATAAAACCTCACCTCCTTAAAAAAACTCTTCCTTGAGTTTCCCTTATGATGTTGGTCAATTAGTATTTGAGAATAATTCTTTACGTTGAGCACAAATGTCAGCCTCTTGCTCCTAGGTCTCATCCTATACATGGTTGTGAAACTATAACACCTATACGAGAGGAACCTACCTACCTCATAGATCCTTGATGATGTAATACATGATACATATAGGATAATCAGAAAAATAATCCTCAATATCTAACTTATCCTCATTAGGATGATGTATATGAGAGAGTTATGAATGACAATGATGAAATTGAGAAGCCTGGAAGACTTCATTCATAGAATGATACCTCTACAAAAAAATAACTAGTATGATACCATCCCAACTATCTCCCTGATATTTAAAAGACTGAAACATCCAAGTTCTAGCATTACTTTCCTCATATTCCATTGATATACCAATCTAGGTTAAATACAAAATAATATCCAATCTCTAACATCAAACTCAATAGGTCCGAAATGACGATCGATATAATACATCTACCTAGAATGAGGTATATCCATTTTATTCTTGATAATATGAACATACTGCAAATTATCCTGAAAATATGAGGTCCTAGTAGTGCTACCTGTCCCACCTCTAACTAGAATAGGGGTGAACGACACGACCTTTCAAATAGGGCCTCATAAGGGGCCATCTATATATTCTCTTGAAAGCTATTTATATAAGATAACTTAGTAAGAAGTACATTAGCCTCAAAAATCATGGATATATGATCAAATAATTTCCTATAACACCTATATCACATGCTCTAATTTAATGTATGATTATTGTTGAGAGGATGTACACATAAGTACAGGTGATCCCAGAGCCTTCTACAACCTCTACAAAAACCACGATGTAAAATGAGCATATCTATCCAAAATAATAGTACTAATAACTCCATGAAGGAATATTATCTCCCAAACATATTACATCATTATGTTTTCCACTAATATGGGATCCAATATTGGAAATAAAAAATGACCTCTATCAACCTATATACAATCATTTATACTATATCACTACCTTGTGGTGATTTAGGTAAGACCATGCCAAAATCCATATTGACATCATTCCATTTCCAATACAAAATGGGTAAGGAATATGATTGACTAGTATGTAGTTAGTGCTCCACATTCACCTATGGAAATATGGACCAACAAGTAACAAAAATATTATATGCCTCTTTATCCTTGACCACTAGTACTGGTAGCATATGTTATGATAAATCTTGGTAACATCAGGATTTACATACCAAGAAGAGGCATGAGACTCTCCCATCAACTAATACTATATATCTATGGTTACCTAAACATAGTCATGAATGAAAAATATATCATTTTAATAAACAACCCAACTCAGTAGTGGGACCTATATAAATAAATCTATCTTAGGACTAAGCCCTCAGGATCAGAAAACTATCTCACCTTTTCTCTATCCACTAGTGAATAGTTCCCTTATACCAATGAAAATACATGCTACCTGGAATATTAATGAACCTATAAATTCATCTTATATAAAAAATACATCAACTACAATTCAGTAATTTTCTCCAAAATATATTTTGTCTGAGTCTTTCAGCTCAGATCGTTAGCCACAATATTTCATTTTCTAGGTATATATGCAAGATCACAATTAATGTACTGTAGATATTCAACCCATAATTTCTATATGAGATTAAAAACACAATTATTGAAGATGTTTTATGACTTTTTTTATATATGCATATGAATAACCCTTCTCCCATCTGATAATGTCTCAAACAATATAAGGTATGATCCACAACTACTAGCTCGAGATTCTGCATTAGGTAATTTATCTCATGAGACCTCAACTGATGAGACCTGTTTTCCACAAATAAATTATCCTAAATTAAAAATTCTACAATCTTGAGGCCTAATACCTCACAATAAAAAATTTCTTCCCAGAATTTTAAGTATCATAAATATCCCTAATGTCTGCATTCTCTTAAGCTCCGAAATGGCTTTCTCACATTCTTTAGACCATATAAATTTTACATAATTCAGGTTCAATCTAGTAATAATGGATTATAGGCCTGAAAATTCTTGTTGTAAGTGCCTATAACATTTAAATTGCCACATGAAACTCCGAATATCAAATACATTCTTAGTATACTCCCAAGAAACCATGTCTCTTACCTTCTTTGGGTCTATATACACTTCATATTCTTATATGATGTGACCTAGAAAGTGAACCTTTACATTAAAAAGTGGAATTTTGTAAGATTGTTATATTAACTATGCTATCTTAGGGTACTAAATATGATTTAAATATTATTGGAATGATCAAGATGAGTATAAGAGTACACTAGGATTTCATCCATGGAGAGTAATGTAAAATAATCTAGATTTAGGTGAAAACCCAATTCATTAAATCCCAGAAAACCACTAGCAGATTCATGATTCTGAACAGTAGTAACAAATACACATATTGTATATGTATAATTCAAAAATCTATATGAGGTATATCTAATGTTCTAAATCACACATGATGATAGCTCAACCTCCATTCTATCTTTGGGAAGACCAAAGACCCTTGGATTTCAAAAAAATGGTTATCTATTTGAGGAAAATGTTAAGTATTCTTAATGGTAATCTGATTCAACCATTATTAATCCATAAAAGACTAAGGGTTCCACATTACTTCCTAGAGAAAAGAACAGGTGAACCCCAAGGAGAATTATTGGGCCGTATAAACCCTTTTTCTTCTAGGTCCTCTATTTTTCTCTTGAGTTATTTAATCTTAGTAGGATTTATCCTATATGTAGGAATGTGAACTAGTGATACTCCTCAATCAAGCTCAATAATAAACACTACCTATCTATCAGGAAGTAACATATAAGTTTCTTCATGGAAAATATTAATGAAATGATCCACTATATGAGGGAAATCTTTATGATGTGTTCCCCAATCACTTGAAAAAATAATTGAAATATTGTTGTCACTCCAACCCACTAACATTTCTCAAGTCCATAACATATTTCTTGAATATCCCATTCTCTTTTGTGACTAAATTACCACCCATGGGTGAGGTGAACGAAATACTTTGGTAATTACAATAAAAATGAGCATGATAAGGTACTAACTAGTCCATCCCAAGAATGATTTTAAATCTTATCATCTCAAGGATGAGTATGTTCCCAATAAATTATAACCACCTATCTATAGGGGTAATTATATACATCAACATATACTCTCTGATTGAACTCCAAATAGTGTATCAAGATTCATTACTCTATAGAAATATACAATCTCGAGGATTTTTTTTATATTTTCCATAGATATGAAAGAATTTTGGGACCCTATCTCAAGTAAAATAATAATAATGTTGTTGCATCCCAAATTTGGTTCCACTATACTGGTTCCCCAATCCGGTTCACCACATGACCTTATATGTATCTCTGTATATTCCAGACACTACTAACTAGTAGCTAGGGTCTAATGAGATATATTGGGATACTATTCCCTCCTCACTAGAGTAAACCAACAATAGAAAACCAGATAAAAAATAACCTGAAATAATAATAAATAACCATAAATCAAAAATAATATTCCCAAACTAGGGAAGTACCACTAAAAAAAGTCAATAAACATGTAATTCCATGATATTTAAAAGTTACAATAAAAAAATCAAA
This sequence comes from Viscum album, assembly GCA_963277665.1. Lineage (NCBI taxonomy): Eukaryota > Viridiplantae > Streptophyta > Magnoliopsida > Santalales > Viscaceae > Viscum > Viscum album. The sequence goes on along the minus strand of OY728129.1, from coordinate 251,846,545 downwards.
ATAAAGACATAATGATTATATACCAATTCAGGTCCCAACATCATGTCCAGCCCCCCATTAAAGCTCTATCCCAAGTCAACCATCTAACATAAATCCCTTTCCCTTACCCAGACATGAAACCATGAGATCTTATTGAGTACCATAGGTGGCAAAAGTAGGGAGTGATTAAAACTCAATTAGACACCATCAATAGTGTATAAATAAATATCTAGTCAAAACATAAATATATGGAAACATGTGATAAAATAACAATGATAATACATGAAGTAAATATGGTTTAATTTATCCAATTTCCAATTAACATTATAGGATTTAGGCTTCGTAATTAGAGTTCATATACTCTATGGGTCAAAAAATTACGTAAAGGGAAGGGGGTGGGGGGTTCCCATTTATTAATCAAATTTTGATAAAAAATTGATTCATCCAATTTACCACATCATTTAAAACCATTTTTTCCTAAAAAATCATGTCAACACCTAATTCTTGTGTATGATATTCCATGATCATCATACTTATCCCAAAATATAAAACTCCAGGTATGACCATCCTAGATCAAGAATAAGGAACACTGTCTATAACATAATTTACCAAGGAGATGGAATTTCATGTATAACTTCCTTTCCCATTGGTTGGGAGCATCATTTCACAAATCTTAACCAATGATAAATAACTATTTTCAAGTTTTAACATACTAAAACATTTAACTCATGATGGAAAAAATGATTTTCATTATTCTTTCTTGTTTATTAATCAAATGGTCTACTATATTCAACCACATTTTAATAATTATCAAAAAATACCATTTCAATATTTCATTCACGTTTAATAATAAATAATCATTCATCAAAATCATTTAACAATTAATATATAAGACCTTTCTTATCATTTTAAATCCCTTACCTTTCTCATGCCACTGCACATTTTAAATCAAGTCATGTCAAAAAATATTTTAGGCCCCATTATCATAACACATAAACCAATATCTATTTTAATCCCATAAACCCTATTTTCCCCTTATACATTTCATAGTTACCATATCTGATTGGTTGGCACAATACTTGGGTAGCCATTATGTCTGGTCTTATAATCTCCAACATACCCAATGGAATTCATGAAGAGTCTCAAATAACATCCCCAAACCCAATTTATCATTATTATTAAAGAAATAAATTCATATAACATTTAAAAAATATAAAAAATCACATATATATAGAAAAAATCGAGACTATAGAAGAGAGCATTAGACCACCTACCTCAAGCTCTTTGACAAGAACTCACCCAGCTTTAGATCTTGATTTGAGATAAATCAACCACTAATACCAAAGAAAATAATTCTATTAAAAAGTAAGGTTTCATGATATTTAGAAGAAGTGAACATAGAGAAAAATAATTTCCCATAAAATTAAAGAATGTGATCTCGTAATCTCACTTAGGGATTTAAATCTCACTAAACAACACTTCAAACTCTTAATAATAGTTGGATAAAGAGAATTTGAAGAGGAATGACCTTATATCATACACCCTAATCTACTATAAGATACATTGAGTGAAAATTAAGGAATAAAAATTTATTTTCAGGATGAAAAAATAGTCATTTACCCACTATTTATAAGGCACATGGTTTGGGAGATTTTTTTTTCAAATATTGCACCAACCTTATAGCCTCCTATATCCAGGAGAGGCATGATTATCATAGTTTTATAAGGATACCTCATGTTTTTTCAAATCATGGGGAGTCCATATAGTTAGTTTTTTCTAAGTATTCATGGTTTCTAGGTGGTCCTTTCATAGTTTACAAACCATGAAGCCCCTTGTCTAGGGTGCACAATTTTGGTGCATTGTTATTACTTAACATGGGCCAACCATGATCCATAAATTAGACGGAACATTTATAGCACGTTTCATGTCTTAAAATTATAATAAACCCCATGATACCTTTGCTACTTTTAGAATAAATCCAATGACCATTTAAATGTATGTTTAATAAAAATTTAAATAAGAACACACCTCATCAAGGATCATGATCTTACAACCTCCCCACATTATAACATATCATTATCAATCTACTATCCCGATTATCAATCAGACTCCAAGGTCAAAATATTTATCCACTGTGACCTCATATAAAATTCTATTTCCCAAGTCTACTCCTAAACATGGCCATGATTCCAATGTACACGGAACAATGACGTGGCCTTATCCCACAAAACATTCTCACTATGATCCACAATATGAACTAGATATGCCTAAATGGATGCATCAGACTAATGACCAATTTTATCAACATCAATCACTTGAGATAGGTTAAGGTGATTCTTAAGAAGTTGCGACACATGAAATACATCATTAAAAGAATTATACCAATATGGTAAACCCAACTGATACACTCACCGTCTAATCCTCTCAATAATTTCAAATATCCCAATATATCTGGGTGACAAAATTCCCTATTTACAAATCCAATAGAGACACAATCTCAGTGAAACCCAAAGAAATACATAACCACCAACTATAATCTCAAGGGGTTAAATAATTCAATTGGAATATTACATTTGTTTGTATGGGCCATAGCCATGCACTTTTAGATCAACTTAACCAACTCTGAAATATCCATAACAAGACTTTTTCCCAAAAACTAAGATTATACCACTTTATACCAACACATGGGTTATAAATATGGAATACCTTAGAGTTTCTTTTATGGTTACATCTGAATAATAGTTTGATTAATGTTTTTATTGGACAACTCAATAAGTGATCGGTGGTTCTCCGAAAATCCACAAAAAATTAGGACACATTCTCTCAACATTTCTTTTGACACTTGGATAGTATAATTCAATTTACCATATCTTTTTTGGTGAAAATATTTTCTAAAAAACACATGAGTACATAGTGCCTTTTACAGAACACTCCCAAATCATAAAGTAAAACTATGTCTCTATCTAAAACAATACACATAAACACGCCATGCAAACAAAGTATCCCCTAAACATACAAGTCACACAACAAATAAACATTTTAAGTATCATTTATAGATAAGAAATGTGACACCTTTTTTAATAAATCCAAAAATACCCATGTAACATCATTCTTTAAGGATTAATTGATAGGACCACCACAAAATCCATCATAACATTATCCCACTTACATTCCAGAAAGGGAAATGACTATAATAGACTAGAGCGTCATTGATGTTTATCCTTCACCCACTGATAATTATAGGATTGTGACCTGAAACCTACAATCTACCTCTTCCTTCCCAACCACCAATACTATCTATGAAGATCATAGTACATTTTGGTCATGCTAGGGTACACTCCCACTTCATGGGATGAGACACACACAACACATCCTTAGGCATTCAAGTAGACACAATAACATAACCATGAACATAGATAACCTCATCATTATCGATGGTCCAGTTGGGAGGTATCTCCAAAAAATAAAAATTATACCTAAATTATAGGAAATATGGAACCTCATACTGCCTTTACTTAACCTATATTAGAAGAGAGGACTCAATGGATAATGACACATGATTCATCCACTCCCACTCCTCTTAAACACCTACATGCATATCAGAAAAAAGGCCATAATTTTCCACTTAGAACTAGACACCTATACTTCCTGAGTCTATGCCATATGGATTTAAGTATCATCAAGTCTATTTCCATTCCTTGATATATAATCTATCTTGTAATCAATGGATTTCATATAATCAACCCATCTCTACAACTAATGTTTTAAATCACACTGGGAAAAGATATGTTTATGTCTCTTATGATCAGTATAAACAAAAAAAATCTTCACCAGAACATAATGTTTCCAACACTTCAAATCATAAAATACAATGACTAACTTGATATCATACATGGAATAATTTCATTCATGTGGTCTACACTATTTTGATCCATACACAATGAATTAATCTTCTTATATCAATACTCCCCCAAGTATTATCCAAAATGCATCATGAAAGAGAGTATACCCTTCACCATAATTGTGTAAGATTATAATTGGTTCTATGGTAAAATACCTCTTTAGATCCTAGAAAGAATAATAATATTCCATATACCACTCAAACTATACAAACTTTTGGGTCAAGAAAAATATTTGTACTTCTAAGAGTGAAATTTCTCTGATGAAGATTTGGTAGTAGCCTATGAGGACCAAAAAGCACCAGATATAAAAAACATTCTTAGATTATCCCAAGAAACAACCACTCATTCATTAGTAGGAACCATTTATAAACCTTTCTATAAGATTATGTGACCCAATAATTGTATGTTTTTTATCCATAAATCATACTTAGAGAGATTGAAATATAGTTGATTATCTCTAAGTATACTTAGAATGATATCAATATTTTTGGAATGATAATATTGAGTTTGGGAGTAAATCAAGATGTAATCAATGAATATAACCACAAAATGATCTTAGTTTGGGTGAAAAATCCAATTCATCAAATCCATGAACATATCAAGAGAATTCATTATCCCAAACGACATCCGCAAAAACTCATATAATCCATACCATCTTTTGAAAGTAGTTCATGGTATATCCAAAGGCCTTATCATCCAATTATGATATCATGATCTCAAATCAATCTTAGATACCACACAAATTCACTTTATTTGGTCAAAAAGATAATAAATTTATTTAATAATTTACTAGTTATTATTCAAAATTCAGTTCGACTTCTTCTAGTCGATACATAAATGAAGTAACCCATTTTCCTTTTTGAAAAGAACCCAAAGACCCCCAAGGTGACATAATCAGATAGATAAACCCTTTATCCTCTAACTCTTCTAAACGAGTCTCGAGGTATTGAATATCTATTTCTTCCATTTTATAAGGTGGAATACAAACACACTCATCTCTAGTTATCGTCTCAATCATAAACTCAACCACTCTCAGAGGAAGAAATCCTAAAAACTCCTTTATAAACATATCCATAAATTCATCCACTATATGAGGGAATAAATCATGCTCCACTACCCCATCAAAAATAATTTTAATTTATAATTGAGATATGATTTCACCTATCCATCGAGAAACTAGCCTGACAGTACCTACCTGAAAATAAAATTCTCTATAATTAATATGAATGTTACCCTCATGAGATATCAATGTTATTATCATGTGGTTAAAATCAATGTGATCCTGGTATGAAACCAACCATTATATTTACTATATGATGTCAAAAAAAACATCTCAAGTATAAAAATATACCAAAGGATACCGTACCCACCAATATCAAGGGAACACTCCCTAGAACATGGGATACCCACTGATCGAACCCATAATGACATGTTAATCGACTCAACCCCATATGTAAAATCAACCATCAGAACCAAACCATTCAAAAACTAAGTAGGTATAATGTACTATGAATATATTTTCTCAAATACATAACTAGAAATCTTAGAATATACAAGGGTAATACCTGGGAAAGCCAATGGTCTATCCCCAATGTCAGTGGGTGAAGGATGATAAAAATGAAGCTAACCTAATCCTCTTCCATTGGATCCAGTCAAAGAACCATGAACTACAATACTCTAATAATGTGAATGATCTTTATATAAATTATGAAATACCCTAGATCGATATTTATGGTTATTGGAACTCTAATTTACTGATTGGTATTTAGTAACAGATCCCCTACCAGTGCACTACATTGGCTATTGTCCTCCATCACTGCCCAACTATATAGTGTTCCTAAAGCACCTACATAGGATTCATATATTACTAAAAGGACATAAAATTTTTTTTGGTTAAAGACACTAACCTTTAATGTGACATGGATTTCCACACTGATATAAGACCACATTGACAGTTCTATGAGATATTGGTCAACTCACTTGGTTTCCCTATCCAACTCTACGTTGAAGGAAATTCTCATAATGATGTTTAATACCATCAGAAAATGTACCAAATGATCACCTAACTAAATCTTACCATCCACCACATGAGGTATACTTTAGGTTCCCCTCAAAAATGCTATCTCGATACACTAGCTCAAAAAACATTTATATCATGAAAGTATTTAATTGTGACTTAATATCACTTCTGATTCTATCTTGAAAAATATTGCCCTTATCTCCTCATCCCCTTATAGAATCGAAATAAAAAAAGTAGTTTATTAATGTGGAAAATATAATCTATCCCTTACATAATATTATGGGTAAAATTGAACAAATATATTACCCTTTACTACTTCAGGGTCTTTGGGTATAAGTTCTCCTAGAAATTCTCTTGAAAGTCCCTCTAATCCATACCCTCTGTCTTCTTAACCTAAACATGAATATCCCACTATTACTCACTGTTCCTTGAAACATATATTTTTTTTTCAGACCCTTTTATTTTGAGGGTTCACTAAGTGTTACAGTATCATCTAGATAGACTCAATCCATAAATTTGCTGCTTCCGGTGCACTATATCTAGAAAACATCAAAGGATGATATAGTTGAAACTCCCTCTTCAGCTTAAACATACATGGAGCTTCCTACCCCATCTCAGTCTTCCTAAAATACATAAAATTGGATAATTTCTCACAAAAAATTATCTTTTACCCTATTTTATAGAAATAATGGGGGTTGTTGTCCTGCTACTGAAGGTAAGTTCTCAGTAATTCCATCCTATAACCCTACTGATACATGTCATCACAGTGGTATAGTTCCAAAATTACAAAAAAATGTTTCAGGGAATATATCAATTCATTTTAAGGTTATAAAAAATTTGGGTCACAAATATCCATAAAAAAATACTCAACATACACTATCCTAATGTTCATGACTGCACCACCATCACTACCTATAAGTATCCCTATCTAGTGTCATTCCTAATATAGGGTAAACAAAACTTCCAAATTTAAAAATTAATGTTTGGAATCATTTTAACATATTTTAAATTATAAATAGTTTCAACTTACTCATTTAGAAATATTATGAAAATTTTAATTTACATATCTCAATTTAATAAATTGCATTATTTATTAAGAACCACTTATTTTATGTCCTAAAACAAACAGAAAATTATTTTATTTCCCACAACTGACATGATATTATATGTGTTCTTCACATGATAAATGTATAAGAAATATCATGTCATTCTATAAAATTAGAAAAATATAAAAAAAGAACATCATACCACATGTGCATCACTAAAGGTGAAATAATATCCAATCATAACAAGTGAACATCATGAATAACAATCCCACACTAGGAAGATGGGATTTCCCACACACATGGGTTAGATACTCCCATGAATGATCTCATTAACAAAGAACAATGCATCATAGTATCTTTTCTACCTTTTCTAAATAGTAATATAATAGAAAATAAAAACGCACTTATTCAACTTTGTAACATCCTGAGCTGGGTGTCACTAAATGGATTCCCCAATCCGGTTTACTATATGAATTTAGGTGTACCTCCCCATATTCTAGAGGCTTCCAACTAATAGAAAGGTTATAATGAGATACCTAGAGAGACTATAACCTCCTTACTAGAGTAAACTCATAGTATAAATTGAGATAAACAATAACATGGAATAATAATCAATAACCATAAATCACAAACCACATTCCAAAATTGGGGAAGTGCTAATAAACCATGTCAATAAACATTTCATGTCATGATAGTCTAATGTTACAATAGAAAGATAAAAATAAATTCTTATTGGATATATCCCAAGTTAGGTCCCAACAACAATTCCAATCCCCTTATCTAATTCTCACCCCATGAAAACCATCTAACATAGGGATATTTGTCTTATGCTGATCTGCAACCATGATATATGCTCGGGTACCAAAGGTGGCCTGAGTAGGGTTTGAGTACAACTCAGTAGGCCACCACCAACGTTGTATAAATTAATATATAGTCAAACCATAAGTGTATAGAGAATCCTGATAGAATAATAATGATAATACATGAAGGTAATATATGTTAATTTAAAAAATTACAAATTAACCTTATTGGCATTGTGCTCCATAAGTCTAGGCCATGTACTCTAGGGGTAAACACTTTACATAAAGAGAAATAGGTTCTTATTTTTTTGTTCAATTTTTGAGACAAAAGAGTCCATTCCAAGTTCCAACTTCATGTGAAACCATTTGTACTTGAATATATATATTTTAACCGAATTCAAGTCTATTGTATTCTATGATCATCACCCTTAGCCAAGAATTTCTAATGCTAGATCTGGCTATCCAAGACTAAGGAGAAGGAATTCCATGGATAACCTACTTAACCAAGGAGAAGGAATTCCATGTCTAACCTAATTACCCCTAGTTCAGAAGCATGATTGTTTCACATGTCATCCAATGATAAATAACCATTTCCATGGATAAACATACATAAACTTTAACTTATGATGAAACCAAGGTCCATTATTCCCAAATGTTCATTAATCACATGGTCTACCATATTCAACCACATTTTACCAGTTATGAAATCATACCATTTCAACATTTCATTCAACTTTCTCAATAAGTAATAATTCATCAAAATATTTTAATTATTCACACATAATCCATTTATCATTATTTTTTATCCCTTCCATTTCTCATTCAACATAATATTTTAACTTAAGTCTTGTGAAACAATCTAATAGGCCGAATTACCATACCAAATAACACAAGACTTGGTTTAATCCCATAAACCCTTTATTCCCCCTTTCTCATTTCATAGGTACAATTTTATTGGGGTTGGAAAACACAATGGATGGCTATTATAATCAGTTTTATAATCTCCAATGGACCTAAAATAGTCTTTGAAGAGTCTAAAATAACCTACTAAAACATTATTTATCATTACAATACAAGAAAATAATTCACATCACATTGACACATTATCAAGAATCACATATACATAAAACATATCAAGACTATGGGAGAGAGCGTTAAATCACCTACCTCAAGCTCATAGATAGTAACTCACCCATCCTTGGATATTGATTTGAGCTAAATGAAATACTAATACCAAAGTAAATAATTACATATAAGCATAGGGTTATTGATCTTTGGAATAATATAAAATATTCCACTATAATTTTACCAAACATAGAAAAAATAGGACTCATAAACTCACCTAATGATTTGATTCATAATAAAATCACTTTAAAAATCAAATTATTGATGGAAAATGATCATTGGAGGAGAAAGGAACTCCTGGTTCACACCTCTATCACTAGAAGAGAAATAAGGTTAAAAATAGAGGAATAAAAAATTTAATTTTAATAGGGAAAAGTGTTCATTTTATAACTTTTTATGAGGCACACGGATTTGCATCATATGTTTCCAAACCATTAACTAACTATGCACCCTCCCATATAGAAGAGAAGAATGGGTTGTATAGTTTTTTTAGGGGGACCACATGGTTTTTAAATATGTGAAAATGTTGGTTGGTTTGTTCTATCCAAGGATATATACTGTCTAGGCTTCCATTGAATGTTTTAAAAACTATTCACCCCCTTCTCTAGGGCACATGGTTCGGGATCATCGTTAGTTTTAACCATTCGCCAACCATGAACTATAAACCAGAGGGCCACTTTTCCCCCCATTTCATGTTACGACACCCCAAGACTCCACCAATACCTTCCCTACTAATGGGAATCATTCCATTGACTATTTAAAAGGAATTTTAACCAAAATTAAAACAATAACACACCTTATCAAGGATTGGAATCATAAAAAAGCATAAGCTACTAAAATAAAAACTTGAACTATATAAGGCCTGAAACTATTCTCATTAGGTATCAGCTATAAAGTGTATATATGTCTTATTACATGGCCCTATGATACAAACTAAATATCCTGAAAAGGTTTTCACTACTAGCATTATAGGTCATGTGTCTAGCTCCCCTGACTATGACCACCACATCAGCCTAAACAACCTATAGTACTCTAGCTTCCTACCTAGTGAGGATCTACTAACCCTTATCCTAAAATTTTAGTCAGTGTATATCATCTCTCACTGGAAACTCTAGGAAAAACATTATATAAAAGAACTAAATATGCCCCATATTAATGCAATCCTAACACTCAATGAGGTCTCTAAGATACTAGGAATTCAATTCAACAAGCTTCCCAATTTGATGGCATATCACCAAGATACCATTATATATACTATAACCATAACCTCACCTATGAGAACCATGTATGAGATTATTCTTGTCACTGGTCGGAGTACTATCTGGTCTAGGTGATGAACTGACTGGACCCACAACTTCAACTGCTCTCAAATTATGCTTCGTGATGATGGGATGGTAAACTATTCCAGACATGATAGTTAAAATGAAGATCTTCAATTGTGATCTAATGTCATACCAGTTTACATCCACAAATCGCTTGGATCTAGAAATCTCATCGCCTAAAAAAATAGATTTGAATCCATAAATCTCAGTAAAGTGATATTAATATTCCACAACTGACATAATTCATTACCGAGGGTGAATCAACTCCCTATCCCGATCAGCTCTTAAAGTCTCAAGACAGAAATAATTATAGAAATCAGTCTCTAAATTCCCCTATACCATATTATTATATGATTATATTAATTCAATACATCCCACTAATTTTTCATGGATCTATGAAAAATATGTGTATTGAGATTCACTCTCATTTTAGGAGGTGAAACAATGTGATTGGAGACAGATAACATGGACTATATCCATGAATCACTAGATTGGGGGACACATTCCCCTAAAAAGGTAGTAGAAGACTAATATTGGAACTCCCTATTCAATTCTTCTATATAAGTGGTAGGTCATGGATCTCTTTGTATAAAATTCACTATCCATATAACTACCTATCAAAACTGGGCATCATTACCCAAATCAAGTACAGAAATAGGTTCCACAGGTGGAACTACATGAGGTAATACAAGTAGTGTAGGTCCAACCACCTCCATGGAATGGTCAATATCACCTTCCTAGTGCTTGACCCAAGCCCATCATGGGGGAATATCTATGAAATTATAAGAACATGTCTTAGAATAATATTTTATAATAACATAGATAACATATATAGAATTAGGATAGTTACAAGACTTCATATAATAGAGTAAATACCCATTTTACTACTCATAAATCCAGTTCTAGTTGATATAATATATTATAAGGGTTATAAAAGACACTCCCTACTTCCCACTTCGGAGTTTGGGCCAGGGTCGAGTTCTCTATTTCATGCCAAGGGTTCTAGTATGCAAAGTGTCTAATGAAAGTTATAGAGGAATATAAACTTTAAGTTAAAATTAGAATCCGCATTTAAAGGTAACAATTTCATTTAACTTTTATGATTAAAAAGGTTCATAGTTATATATATTAAGGTCAAGTTATATGAGTTTCCACTCCCAAGTTATAATGACCTATGATTTATAAGATATAATTGGGACATCATGTAACTGAAACTAGAGCTCTTAAAACTAGTATTAATGTGTAAAAATTCATATATGATGATTCCACTTTAAAAAATACCATTCCCAATTTATAAAAATACTATCTTTATAAATTGAAATTACAGTCGATTTAATCATAATCAACGAACTTTTCAACTCATAAAACACTAGTTACATATCTCAAACATATAATAATTAGGTAATCAAGGTTCCTGCATTAATCTATATGGGAAAAATACATTTAGGTTTATACAAAAATTGTAATAACCAATTATATTTCCTCCACCTATAAGAAATTTTTGTCTAATTTCAAATATCGTAGTTAAGGAACCAAAATTATGTTGTAGGAAATGATTGTAGGAATGTAAACATGGAATGGATTCTAAATAACATATAAATCCTAAGGATACTAAAAATGATTCATCATAAATACCAACTTTCCATAATTGGAAAAATGAAAAATGATAACATGAAACAATAATAAAGAATAAAAAAAATAATGTGCATCACCCATTTTAAAAATTAGTGCAACTATAGTAGGCATAAACTAAAATAATAATTCATATCCTAGGAAACTAGGCCTAGTCCCTATACATGGGACAACTTTTCCTTGGAACAAGATCATTTCTAAATTCCAACACATCCTAGCCTCCCATGTAGCAATCCAAAATAGTAATTCAATTGAAAATTATCTAATACAACTTTTTTATATATTGGGACTAGTCTACTAATAAGTGAATCGACTTGGTATCATAATGGTCTAAAGAATATCTCCCCATATTATAGAGGTCTATTACTAGTATTGAGGTTCTATAATGGTATAGTGTAAATACTATACCCTCTTTTATTATAGTATCATTACAACGTTATAAAAAATTATAAAATAGTAGAAATATAAAAAATAAGGAACAATAGAATGTAAATCTACCAAATGTAATAATAATAATATGACACTATCTTAAACAATAATTTGATCCATATCCAGAAACATATACCAAATGATTCTATTTATTGATGATATAAAAATGGGGGATATAAGGGGAATAGAGAAACAATAATATTCAAGGCATGCTATACAACAGATAAAAAAGTAAAAAACTATCTCCAATGGAATCATGAGAACTTTCTTGATAATCTACTACTATACTCTATCCTAGTATAGAAAAGCAGAAATCCATAGGTGTAAACTTCCATTTGTCCCTACATATATCCATTAATCCTTCATGGGAACCAATTATAGGCCCAGACATGGTGTGTTTAATACTCAGTAGGACACCGCTAATGATGGCTAATTCTATTCATCCAGTGAATATAATATGAAAAGTGTAAAGGTACAACAATAATGAAATAAGTAATATAGGAAAACCAAGTCAGTTTAGGTTTCTAAGGGGACACCCGTATAACTCTAACAACTTCATTCTAAGACAAAATTTTTCTAAACATGCGACATTATAAATTATATATATAACAATGTTTGGAACCCATAGTTTATAGCTGATGCATCCATGTATAATAATATTAAAAGGAAAATATAATATTTTTTTGAAACTTATTGATTTAACAATCGAGTTTATGTTTTAAGGGGTGTGCCCTAGACATATCACCATGATGGGTTATACTTGAAACATAGAAACACATCATAGGTGGTCTTAGTGTTAACTATTTAGGACCCACAACATTTTAAGTTACTTAGTGCCTAGATCATCAAGACCTCACCCAATTCATGAATTTGGATCATAATGTCCAAATTAATTTTCCTAAAGAAATAATGTCATATAAAACATATAGAGGAAACCACATGTCCCACCCCATTTTTAAACATATGGATCACCATGACCAATATTAAAAACTAAGGAGTGTACATTCCATGTGAAACCTCTTTTTTAAGGGGTCGTGGACATCATGTCCCACCTATTTATGTTAAAAAAAGAAGCATAATATGCTTTTATATATAATTCACTAAATTCAACACGAATTTAAATTGTAAAGGATATGCCTAACTCACCTAAAAGGTGGTTCAATTACATAAGTATTTGTAAGGGCTAGGAATGGCGCTATACCATATATTTAATTTAATTTCAAAATATCTCATTTATGATATATTTTACCAAACACCTCATGAAATGATTTAAACACATGTTAAATCATAGTTTTCAAAGAAATTAAAGTTGAAAAAAGTAAATGGGTTGTTCTTGTTGAGGTAAAAACCACTAATGATGAAATAGGGTCACAAGATCTATCAAAATTTAGGTACCTACAATTAAATGAATTAATTTAACATTTAGGGGTTGATGCACAGTAGGTTCATTCAACTATACAATGGAACATAATATATTCAACTTGAAATTTAGGAAAAAACATTTTACCACTAACTATAAATGGTTATTAGACTCCTTATCTAGTATCAGCCTCTAATCCATTCTAGAATTAGAGATATCAAATAATTATAAAGAAAACTAATAAAAGGTAAAATTAGCTTGCATAGAAACAAAATTCTAAATAGCGAGATAAAATAAGAAGGAAACAATAGAATTAATGAACTTATCTATATGGATTCAATGATATAATCATTGGTTGTTTTTGATCCTAAATAAAGGAAATCATTTAATTCTATGGAAGTGAGGGAGGATAGATTAAAAAGTGGGGGAGGTACTATGAAATTTGGGATAGCAAAAGAGGGGGGAATTATTAAATAAGTCTAAGGTAAAATATAATTTCACCAATTTTTAAGGTGGGAATGGTTAGCCAAACCGTGCACCAATAACCGCTGTCTAAGTGGAACACCACCTTTGCGTGGTTTGTTCACAATTTTATAAATCATGTTATTCCCATTTAATTCATATATACCATTTCTCTCATGGTTGTTTGGACTCCCTTACAAATTTAATCAAACTATGTGCCACCGCCTATAGCATACATAGTTGAGGTTCACAATTAGAAATATCTATGAGATAACTATACACCTCACATTGTCTTTCCAAATTTCATAACATTGGTCTCTGAATGGGACCATACTCATCCAACACCTTTCATTTGATCTTAGAAATTTTTATATAGATAAAAAATATATTTTAAAGATTTTAAAGAATCAAAAACTCTCTGAAAATCCAAGATCTTGTACCTGACATCCTTACCCATCAATAAGTGAGTTTCCCAAGATTACCAATAACATGCCTTGAGCTAGAAACTAGTGCAAGGGTATTGAAAATATATAATGGGAGGCATTGCATCTTATAAAAACCATTAACTTTTAAAACATAAAAAATCATACATAATATGTTAAATAAAATATTCTTTAATAATGAAATATAAATCATGAGAATATATTAAACACGCTTATAATATAATATATGGAAATACAAATAAAAAATACCTTCAAATATAAATAACACAACTTTATTAGATGTTATGAAATATAAAAATGAACATGGAAAAAACTAATTCAATTATAGATTTAGATTTATTTTAATACATTTTTTCACATCCATTTTAAATAATAATATTGTTTTGGTGATAAAATGTGCTTTAAATGGATAGTTTTTTGAAATCTTGAACAATTTTCATTGAAATTGTTATAATGTGAATATTTTGTTGTTGAAAATTTTAATTCCTGGTGATAAATGGATTAATGTTGTTTTATTTTATTTTTATATTCTTTAAGAACAAATAAAGAGGTTGTTTTTGGGGGAATTTTAATTGAAATATTATTTCGAGAATTTTTAATGGTTTGATTTGTTTGGAATTAGTATTTTAATTATTCCATATTTTTATTTTAAATAAAATTTATTGGAAAAAAGTTTAATATCTTATTTTTGAATCGTGAAATTTCATTATTCATTCTATATTAAAATCATTTTTTATTGGATAATTTTATTAGTGTTCTATTTTTTTATATGTGGATATAAATATCAAAGAAGGATAATTTTATAATAGTCATTCCAATTACATATGAGTTATTTTAAATTATTTTTTTGAATAACTTGACAAAGGGAAGAATTTATAAGACTCATCCTCACATTTATAAGAGTCATACCAACATTTTTAAGAGTCATTTGAAACTTTTTGAATGGTCATTATGATCGGATAAGTAGAAATTAGACAAGTATTGAGAAGAACAAAAGTTTATAAGAGTCAATTGTTGGTGTGTATAAGAAATCATTATAGAAAAGTAACTGTAATTAGAGTCCCATAGTTCATTTAATTTAGAGAAACCCAATTTATAAATGTAATTATCTAGTTGATATGAGTAAATTTTACTGCAAAATATTATTTTATTTTCCAAATTTGAAGTCCTGGTTACAACTGCCAATATTTAAATTAAAAATAAACCTTGATCTATATTTCCTCACTACTATAAATAAAATAATATTAGGGAGATCCTAAAGAATTTAGGTTCTTAGTAATTTGTATATTTTCAAATAAGGAGACTGAAGGAAAAGATATGAATTCATATGGTTGGTTATTTGTTGGATCTAAAGACATATTCATGTAGGAGGAGCAAATCTCTTTAAAAGGTTTTACCCGATTTTCTTGGAGAAGACAATGAATATTGAAGGCTTACATATAGAGATATGTGGTGTGAGATAATGATTTGGGGAAAGTGAGGAAGGCTCATGGGGCCTTATAATTTGTGATTTGACTTCAATAAATGGGTATTGACTCACAAGGACAAAATCAGACAAAATAGAAAATTTCGCATATTTGAACATTCTAGATTCAAATAGAGAAGAGAAAAAGATAAAGCTATAGAAGGAGGATCAAGCTTGATAGAGAAGAATCTTATTTATCTAAAATCTAACTCCATTAAGAATATTTATTACATTATGTATTATATTTAATTTTTTATTTTAATGAACATTTTTTATGTCAGAACATATTTATGGGAATAAGTTTGTTAGAATTTTATTCTTTGTTTCTTTATTCTTTCATAAACTTTATAGGTAGAACAATGATATTATATTTTATCCAAACATAAAAACAATTCTAAAAAAATAATGAAACAATGATAGTTTATTAAATTCTACTCAATCTTCTAAAACTCACCAATCGTTTGAAAACATTTTTATAAAATGGATCCTTTAATTGATAAAGAGATATGTTCATGGATTGATTAAAAGATCAATTTTTGTAATAATACTTATAATTCATTTATCTATTGATTTAGATTATGAATAAAATGTTTAATTTGAATTTTAATCAAATTTACCTCTAAGTAGTGTTATTGATTACACTTTTTATGTTAGTTAATATATATTAGACATTCATTTTAAAGCGTGTAGTAATATCTTTACATAGTTGTCACTAATAAAAATTCCTTTAGATTATCTACTTATTATTATTTTCATTGTTATTTATCACTTTTTCCCTATTGGTTATTATTTTTGCGATCACACTACCCAAATTCTATTTTGGGTTTAAATTATTTTTACTTCTACTTTAAAACCTACTACACATCATTTATACTTCATCCAAAATTAATTTTGAACCTTTTATTTATTTTTTTCAACATTTTAACATTTTTTAGTGATAAAAAAATATTTCCTTGATGGTTTGACTCTTATCCACTACTATACTTGTGTGGTGTGGATTAAAAATTGATTGTTTTATAAGTAACATAATTATAAAATCTATTCAAAATTATTGGAAAAGGAAATATATTTCCAAAATGGAAAATAATTCAAAATATATACAAACAATTTATAAAAAAATTATTCAACATTTCTGAACTCTTTTTTGTGAAAAATGAGAATATAGGATCTTGAAAAAATTAAAATTAATGTTACAATTTTCTTAAGATAGGAAACCTTCAAATATCTCTATGTAGTATTGGTGAAAATTCATTCGGGATAGTGTTAGAATAGGTTCAAGATTACTCATTAAAGCCTTTGTTTGTAAGTGAATCAACAATCATATTAGATTTATGAAATAAAATTGTGATAATATAAAAAATTTATGTAATATGGTCAAGGAAGTTGATCCATTTCATTATCAATTTATAATAAAGTTGAATCTTATAGGTTTTGATAGCCTGGAAAATGGTTGTTGAGTTACATTCAAACCAAACATCTTTATAATTCCTAGGTTTTTGTGATGATGACAAAATTTATCAGCCCATAAATTTTACCTTACAAGGCTGTAGCCATACCACAAGATCCTGAATGATATTAAAAAACATCCCCAGAATAGTCCCCAAAGATGAGACCATAGCCTACTAGTCCATGATTTCCCCTCGATGCCCCATCCGAATTTCATTTCATCCAACAAGAAAATGGGGGATACGAGAAAAAAATCAATAGTGTTATGTGGAGGAGGATAATTTGAAATAAATATCATATGACTTAACAAAGTGAGGTCCTTCACCGAGTTGTATTAACTATTAGGGTGTAGTGTGTTGGCCTTCTTCATTTCTAATTTGATTTCGTTGAGGGATGTTTTGTTGTTGAAGAGAGTCTGATCATGAATGAACTTATGGTTTCCTTTCCAAATGGCATGAATCTTTTCAACACAGGCTACCTGGAAGAGGTTTTCAATGTATTTTTACAACTGTATGTTAAGTATCCTAGGGAAAAAATCCTTAATGGTGTCATTTTTTGGTTGAAGAACTTCAAAAATTTCAAAGAAAAATTGAAATAGTGGGGATGATTTTTGAAATTAGAGAAATAAATGTTCTACATCTTCATGATTTTTTTGGAATAGGGAACACCTTGAGAAAAGAGAGATACCTACCTGCTATAGATTGGAATCTACAAGAATCTTATTGAAGGAAAACCTCCAAAATAGGGTGAAACTAAAATGAGACAACCAATTTTAATTGAAATTACCATCCTATTTTCACGAGCCCTGAATCATGTGTTTATAGAAGATCTTGGATTCAAGCTGCCCATTTGGAGCAGACTCCCAAATCAGTATGTCCTCCTGCTTTAAGAAGGAATATGTTGAAATCACCTATTTGATATCCTCTGGAAGAGCATCTTGAATGATCATTTTATTCTTATTGAAAATGTTTTAATCAATATTTTGAACCATAGAGTCAATACAATCCATGATAGAATCTCCAGTCTATTTATCAGGCTAGAACTTGAGAAAGAATTGGCACTAACCAACCAGTGGGAATGCTCAAGGATCTTTTGGAAGAAAACATTAAGCCCATTCCAAAACATAGATTCCAAGTAGCAGATAATTCCTATTTTTATCTTGTTAAAAAATGGATATGATAAAATATGAGGATTCTTAATTTTTATTGAGAATCGTCCATAAAAATTGAGCTTGAATGGATTGATTGAAGAGGATTAGATTTTTGATTCCAAGACCTCTAAGGGAAATAGGCATGTAGCATTAATTCCATGAGATTGAAAAAATATTTATTTCTAATATCATATCACTCCAAACAAAATTTATCCTCCTGGTGTTGATAGATTTAATGATTAGTGAAGGCGAAGAGTAAACCATAAATGAGAAAACAATTTTTGAGAGAATTACATGCCAAAAAAAGACAAGTCCATCCAGCCATAAAGAGTGATTTTCATTTCAAATATGACATATTTCTTCTAATTTAACTCATAATATTTTCTGAAATAAGAAGCATGAGGTCTTCCCTAAAATTTGGGAACACCAAGATTAAGAAAGGGGAATGTGCCCCTCCTTATACCCAAATCATTGATCATAGTAAACTTTCTTGAGGCTGATATGTTATTCCCAAAGTAAATGATAGAATTGCTCAAATTGAGTTCCAAAAATAATATTCCTTCATAATAAAGAAGGAACTTATTGATATTACTAATATTAATCCTATCACCATAAGTAAAATTAATTAAATCATCTGCAAAATAGAGATGATATGGGATGAAATACCTCTTACTTCTCTGACAGGATTCCGATCGCCATTTTTCATCATACAAATAATGTGTCTACTGAGATAGTATCCTGAAATTGAAAAAATGACAGCAGAGTGTGGTTTTCCTTTTATAAACCCTCTTGAGAACTTGAATTATACCATCAAGGATCCATTAATTAAAATAGAGATTTGGGTATATACAAGAAGATTCTATATCCAATTGATAAATTTTTCATTGAAGACAAAACTCACATGAACATTTCATATGAAACCCCAATCCATAGTATCAAAAAAATTTATAATATCAATATTGAGTGCAAATTTTTATCCCCTAGTATACTTTCTAATAATATTAACTCATTCCAAGGTAGTGATCCGGAAATCCTGGATGTTTCATCCTTTAAAAAATCAAAATTGATTCCATCAAATAATTTTGTTTAAAATCAGAGAATGACCATTAGACAAAATCTTTGAAATTATTTAATGTTTTGTGTTCACAAGATAAACTATTATTAATTGGATTATCTCACATTAATTTTCATAATTTGGAATGAGGTCAATGAATTGAACATTAATTCATAGAGTGTAAGACCCTCCTTTAAAGGAATACCTAACCAGATAACAAACATCACATTGAATGACTTCCCAAAAGTGAGGAAAAAAGTATTTTGTAAAACATCTGTTCTGAGTGATCTTCCCTTGTTAAGGATGAAGATATCATATTTAATATCAACGTCAAAAATAGTGGAGGTGAGGAGAAAATTATCAGCCTTAGTGAAAAGATTTGGAATGATACCTTCTTTAAGTTCCACATTCTTTGGTGGTCCGTTTAAAAGGTTCTCATAGAAAATAACAATGTGAAAAGAAAGGGATGAACTTACATTCAAAATATTATCTCCATACTTCAAAAGGTAATAAGATTTATTGTTCCTTATTTCTCTTTCACGATTATTTAAGAACTGGGTGTTCCTATCCTCATCATTAATTCATATATCCTTGAACAATTATTTTTGGTTTCTTCCTTTGAGTCTAATGAGATTTTAAAGTTTCATAGACATTTATGCCTCTTGAGTGACTCCTCCAAGAATGTTTCTCTTTGTGATATCCTATTGTATGGAGTGAAGGTAGTTTTTGAGAGTATCGATTTCTTCACCAATATGACAAAACCATATTCTGCTCTATTCTTCAAAATAGCCTATAAGCTCCTCATTTTGGAGATGCAGGAAATGGGGTTGTCATGGAATTCAGTTATGGTCTGAGTATACTGGAGATTTATGAATCTTTCAGGATGTTCTATCCATGAATTATTTAATTTATGGGGATGGGAAACTTTTTTCATTTCCAAGGAAGCTGAAAAAAGAGGGTGATGGCTATAATTATCTTTTTCTAGGGTGACACATGAAAGAGATCTCCAATTTCCCTGTGAGGAATCATTCATAAAGGCACTATCAATTCATCTATCTCTCATATAGTTAATATGCCTTCTATACCAAGTGTATTTTTCTTCAATGACATTTGGTTCAGATAAGTTTGCATACTCTACACATGCATTGAACTCCTTGATGGAGACTGAGATGAAAACATGAACCATTTTCTTGTCAAATGAATAATAGAATTAAAATCACAAATGATAACCCATGACTCCATGATATAATTATAAATGGATATAATTTGGGTCAATAATGGTCTTATGTCAATGTAACTATTGAAATCATAAGCCATTGTGCAGAATATTTTTTTATTTTCCATGGAGAAGAAATAGGTGATGAATTACTCTTCCCCTTACACAACCACGAGTCTGTAAACAGAGTTGTGAGTGAGAATCTGATGTCTGTATTGAATGAAGTAGGTACGATTTTTCCAATAAAATGGTAACAATTTTAAGAAATTCAATTTTCAGGAACAAGGAGTCTTTTCTTTAGGTCAACTACTCTAATTAACTCAGGTTTATACTTAGCTTCTATAACCTTAAAGAACATTCAGTGCCAGGGTTGGCTATTCATTAGTAGTTCCAAAAGATGATCCTAATTTTTATCTTTCTTTGGGGTCTATTGACCATCTTTTCATTTAGCTAAACTTTCTTAGGAGTGCTAGAATTTTTTGTCTATTTTTTTGAATCTGCAGAATCCAATGATTTGGCATCTGTAATATTCCCTATATAATCTATTATATCATTACCCTTCAATCTAGTTTTAGTAGGTGCTTCTCCTAATTTTGGGCTAGGTGTCTGTTACATGTTTTTTTCTGTTCTATTTGAAACTTATAGAGTCTCCTATTTAGATGAATCTTATTATTCATGTATCAATATAGGTTCCTGTTTATCATCAAACCTCTGATCTAAACCATATTAACTAGAATAATCAATATAAAGAGCATCATTAATATTATGTGAAATAAGACCAACCAAGTATTCCTATTCTTGTAGAGAATTCAAAATGGAAATAACTTTTGATGTATGACATTGTGGGGTTTTCACCATCAGTCTTATGAATATTAATTTCTGACTACAGTTTTTTTCTTCGGGCTATACATGATGTTTTGGTGGGGCTTGAGGCTTCTCTTCCTCATTGGTTATGTTATCCCAAGAATTACTTGTACAACCTACATTTCCCCATTTGACATGTTTTTTCTGATCAGTCCGATCATTTATGGAATTATCCTCTAGTCTAAAACTCTTATTTTTTCCACTTCCATCCAAGATGTGTTCCTAGGTGCAGAAGTTACTAGCTTTTGACCACTCTGAATTTCTTAATTTCTTTCTCCACCATTTTCAATGATCACAGAAAGGTGGTAAGAAATCAAATTCAATCCTAAACTCAAATCTGTCATCATTCACAACTAGGGATATTTTATCTAGTGGAGGATACTCCATGTTTATTTGTACATGTATCCTAGCATAATGAAGAAGGTCACCACTGAGGTTCTTATGGTCAATCTTAATTGGAGTTCCAAAGCGGTAATAAATATAGTCAAAATTCAGATATTCTAAAAAATAAATTAATTCCCAAGTATTCTAGTCCATAATTATGAATTATTGTGTTTTTTATTGTAGGGATTGAATTTGGACTCTCATTCCGATTAGCGAAAGATTCCAGGCCTTACATTTAGGTTCCCAATTCTCCATGATGAATAAATTTATTTCTACCTCCCCTGTATAATATGGAAGTAACCTTTCCAAATCGGTAGGAGTTTCTATTTTGGTATATTACATCATTGCGAGATCATACTATAAATATTCTTATAAGACTAATGCTATCCACCTTCCTCATATACAATGAGACAAAGAAATGATAATTTACAAAGGTCCATCCTTTGTTTCATCACTTTTGTATTAGAAACCACTACAATTTCATCATACTATGAATGTTTTATGAGAAAAAAACTATTGTAATCACCTTTAGTTCTCATATATCTAGAATTAATTTCAACAATCAAAATGATTTGGCGGTCCATGTTATAGGGATTTACTCATGTACCCAATTTATTGATAGGAGATTTGAAGTGTGTTTCCCAATTAGGATTGAATGATTTTATAGATCAACAAGATCTTAATCAAAGTGGAGATCTTCCATTATGGATTTGAAATTAGGGGACTCCCGCCCTTTCCATACTTCTCATTTAAATAAACTTCTTTATGAAATTTTTTGTGTTATTATAGGATTCTGTTATTTTTTTAGATAATTTTAGTGTTTTGTATTGATATATAACTAATTGTGGTAAATTTTTATACACACTAGGGTAAAATATTCCAATACCAAGTTAAAACCATTTATTAAAAAATGAAAATCAAGTTAGTAAGTTTAGTAATGTTAAAAAATCAAAAATGAATAACATTGAGAATGTGATAGTTTAAATCCAAATGAAAAAATCTTTCCACTTCAACCTAGGAATCATGTTGTTGAGAGATATAGACTTTCAGAGTTCCAAAATACCCAATTATTTATGTAACCCATCTTTCATTAGGTAACTATTTGGTATAGAAATTATGAGATGAAGAAATCTAATCTCTCTATGATTCCATCTTATAATGCTCTACCGAATGAAGAATCTTTAGCTGTCATTAGGTACTTTTATAGTGGTGTTAAAAATTTTCAATTATATGGGAAGAGTGATGAAGATATCAAGATAAGGGTTTTAATTTTTTCTATAATTTAAATACTAATAGCTAGTTCCTTTAGTTAGATTAATAGATTGGCACTTATACAATATTTTAGCTCCATTGTAATTTAATTAAACCCTAGGTTAATAGAAATAAAGTGAGGAATAAAATAAACAATGTTTTTCATGATAATGATGGTATGTTCAATGAGACATGGGATAGATTTAGTGGTATACCTATATAGTGTATTAATCTTCAAGTTTTCAATACTTATTAATGAAAAAATTATATAAAAGTCTCACTCATTAGAACAAAACATAATCGAAAAAAATTTTTCTTTTGATTTATCTCACAAAAATAGATTAGGACTTTAAAAAAATTAACACCTTTGACCAAAAGTCAAAACAAAAATTATCTAAGATAAGAATTGTCAATACAAAGGAAAAAACATTTTTATTTATTAATAATAGAAATCTTAGGTTTTTTGAATTTAAAATTTCAATCAAGAGATTTCACTTAGGGAGAAATGTCTGCACCATTACTTGTTTGGGAACTATATAGCTTTCTATAGTAAATTTTATATGCTTTCCAAAACTTTTGAGAATGATAAATTTTCTGGATAGTTCAGTGGTTGAAATTTAGTAATGATCCATTTTAAAATAATTACAACAAAAGAATTATGAATTACCCCAGATTCTCTTGGAAATATAAAGGTGTTTATATACCATCGACTACCCCTATTTTTCCTAATCATCCAAGATAAAATTAGTCAAATTAAAATAAGTATGAGTCCTTAAATTATTATGGTAATATAGATGGATTTATGGACCATATTATTAATAAAAAATACTCTTAATAATATAAATACATGGTTGATATGGATTCTAAAAAAATGGATCCCTAAGTAATATTCTACAACTCTTATTGAGTCAAATGGAATGAGAAATTGGTTGGAGAGAAAAAGATAAATTTCAAAGTGCCACTAAGATCAACCCTAGGGAAAATATCATTGCTATTTTTACTAGGAGTGTCTTGAAATCTAAATATATTATTATAGATATTCTTATAGAAATAGAAATATAAAATTTGGAAAAATCTAGAAGTCAGAAATAGGAAAACACAATATCTTAAATTAGGGATTTTAAGGTTAAATCTAAGATAAATTGAACTATACCACTCCAAAAACACAGTTGAAAAGAGTTAAAACTAAAAAATAATAAGATTAAGGAGAGATTTAAATAATTTCTTGATGGAATATCCACTTTCATGATAAATTTATTCTCATCATGTAAATTTATTCAAATAATAAATCAAAAGAACAATGAACATGAACTACTCTATTAACTTAGGTTGTTTAAGAAACATTATATCAATATTACATTTATTAAATATTTAGTTCAAATCTCATCATATTTGAAATCATTAGAAAATATTATTTCTAACAAAAATACCATTGAGGATTTTCCTATATACATCTTGACCGATTAATTAAGAATTTTCATTCAAAATAATATTCCTCCCAAACTTCCAGACCTGGGTAGATTTATCATTATTCGTATATTAGGAAATAGTGGTCATCACAACTATTTATGTGAACTTGGTTGAATAATAAATATTATTCTATTCTCAATATTTTAAAACTTATGATTAGGAGTGTTACAAACCACAAAGTTTTCTTATTGTTGGATGGACACTCCACTACTCATCCCTTTGTGAGAGTGGATGACGTTTTGGTAAGAGTATATTAGATGTTTTTACCTAAAGATTCTCTAATAATTGATATGGAATGTAATAAGGGAGTCCCTATAATTTTCATTAAACTTTTCTTACCTACCATATGATCTTTGATTGATTTTTAAATATAAATTAAATTTTCAACTTTGATGAATTAAGTGAACAATTTAATTTTCTTAAAAATGATAAAAAACATACAAATAGTGTGTGCTAATAAAAAGTTGTGTATATATAATTTGAGTAAATTTTTGGTAAAATTGAATAATAATTCATATGAATCATGTAAAAAAGTGATATTGAACCCAAAATTATATAAAACTACTATAAAAATGATTCTAGTTAGAAAAAATAACCCCTAGATAACTAGTAGGAGAGATTTTGGATTATCTTGTTGGGTTTTATCTATAAAATATTCTTAACCCAATTCATGAATCTAATTTTCAAGAGTTTTATACTATGAAAAAAAGTGAGAAAAAATATTTTCTAAATTTTATTTTTAATTTATGAAGTATATTTATGAACATAGACAACCTCATCCCAAAATTATCCCCTTTGGCTAAAAAACTGTTGATGCGGAGCTTAAACCAACTTAAAATGTACATTTCTGGTTAAGAATTCCACAATGCCTATCATTATCTCAATTTTTTTGAGATAAAATCAAGAGGAATTTTTTTTTGTTATCTTTAAAGAGTTTAAATTTTATTTTAGTTTGACCATTGAAGATATAATGATGATTAATCCATTACTTAGCATGAATATGATCTCTATGGGGCCTGAGCACAAACATAGATTTGAGGGAAAATGTAAATAGTAAAATTATTTTTCCTGACATGTTTTTCATGTTGGTTCTTATATATCCAAAGTGAAAAATTATTTTTCAGTTCGGTTATCGAATAAACAATGTTGAAATTATTATTTTTTTATTTTTTAAATTGGTTATTCGATAAATGTTGTGTAAAATAATATTTTTTACATTAGTTATCAAATAACTGATGTCCAAAATAAAAATCCAAAATATTTTCATGTTGGTTATTCAATAACTAACATATAAAATACTATAATATATGTTGGTTATTGAATAACTGACATGAATAATCTAATATTTTGTATTGGTTATTGAACAAATGACATGAAAAATATTTATAATTTTAATCGGGATTAGGTGGAGACATTTATTTCATTCTTTTATACGACATATCTTGTTTTTATCTCACATAGCGAACCCTAACCATGAAAATATTTGATACATGGCCTCAAATATATTCATTAATTATTCTATAGCCTCAAATATATTAATTATTTTATCCATTTCTTTGAATAACTTTCATTTTGTACCCGCCACCACCATCCATGGTCACCAGTCATCGACCGCCACTCAGACTTCTTCCCACTGGTGTCACTCATCCCGGTTCCAATTTAATTCTATAGTTAGTGTTTATTTTTTCCATTTTCTATGCATTCTAGATATTTATGAATCCCCAATTTTTATTTTAGGTATCTTTATCTTTGAGTTAGAATCTACTACCATCATTCATTTTTAGCCTATTGTGACTTCTTCCCATTAGTTTCAACTTCTCAATCATCCCTTATTTGATATCAATTTATAGTTTTCATTTTTTTCAATTTTGGGGCATCCAGGTTATTTTCATTTTATTTATGATTCCGATTATCCATTTATTTCAATATATCTTTATATATACATTCACCACCACTGTCTATTGTTTCCCTTAATTATCCACCACTAGCTAATTCTTACCATTGTTTTCACCTTCTTAATCATCCCAATTCAAATATTAATTTATGGATTTCAGTTATTGTTTTTATTTTATGTGCATCTAAGGTATTTTCCTTTGTATTTTTGGTTCTAATTTTCCATTTATGTCACTTTATCTTTGCTATTTATAGTTACAGTTTCAATTATTCATTCATCTTAAATATTTATTAATATATTGATTATTGTTTTTAGATTAATGTTTGTGATTTTTTGTTATATAATTATAATTTAATATGTTCAATGTTATATTTTTTCTTATCAAATATGTTATATTTTTTTGAGAAATATGTCTTGTTATTTTTTATTATTATTTATAAAATTGAAAATTTTAATTAAATTTGAAATTATAATAACATATTTTAAATTTTAAATATTTTTTATAGATAATAATGAATTTAGGCCATATTATTTCATGAAAAATAAGAAATGAATATGAGGAAGGTGTAAATGATTTTTTGGAATTTTATAAATGAAATGTTCCAAACAATAATTTTTTTTTCAATCCATGTATGAAATATTCCAAAAATAACATGATTTTATAGAAAAAGAATTATTTTTAAACTAATATTCTAAATAAAAATAATATTTTTTATAAAAAATTATTTTAAAATAATAATACTTTTGTGTAAAAAAAATGAGGTAATTAATTGAAGCATTTTTATTATTTACACTCCATTTTTTGATTTGTTTTCATTCGTGTATATCATTTCATCTGTCATTAATGTTGTTAGAATTTTAGTTAAATAATCAAAAAATATAAATAAAAATTTGTTTAGTTTTTTATACTATTTGTTATATCATTTTTCATATGTTCAATTAATATTCTTTTTTTGTAAAAAATGGTGTAATATGTTAGTGGATTTTTACTATTCACACCTCATTTTTTCAATTTTTTTCGTTCATTTATTCCATTTCAACTATCATTAATTTTTTTTATTTTATTTAATTATAAAAAATATTAATAAAATTATATTAGTTTAGTTTACTTTTTTGATAAATTTTCAGTTTCTATTTACATATAGATTTTTAGTAGTTGGATTCATGAATTTTTTTAATAATTATTTATTAATTTCATTTTTAGGATAATCAATGATAAAGAATATTATCCACCAAAACCTTTTGGTGAAGATCATACAAATACCTATGGGGAGGAATATACACATACTTTTATTGATGAGCATTCTCATCATTCTTCATAAGAGGAATTTACTTCCATGGGGGGGTATTTTTAGAGTTGATAAATGTGGAAACACATGTTTACCAAAAATTTTAGTTTCCTATAGCCATGAAGAAAGAATAATGGTTGAATACGATGATAATTACATTCTAAGGGGACCAAATTCAAAACAAGTCAAGAATTTTATTATATTTAATTATAAAAGAAATGCTTGTATTTTGATTGTTGATTGGGGAAGTGTTGAAAAAATGAAAATATCTCAATTATAAGACACATTTTTTGTATGCATATTTGTTATTATTTTACTTATAATTAAATTTTTATGCAAATTAATATTTGTTATTACTCCTTCTTATCATATGACATAGGATATACGTGATACAAGAGGATTCAGGAGGAAATGTTTAACATTGGCTGCTAAGATATGAAGGGATTTTAAATCAACCCTCAAATTAAATTTCAATTTTGGGTATGAAAAACATGAAAATATATATGATATATATCCATTTCTAGATAAATATTAATGGAATGATTTTTTTTGAAATTAGACAAAAATAAGAGTTTTTAGTAAGTGCAATGTTACATTTTAGAATTTTTTATATATTAATGATCATATTAATGATTTATTTGTTCTTAATTTATAGAAAATGCAGATATCTCAACTAGAGATCCAATCTAGAAATTTATACCCTCATAATTTATCATATGTAGGGTATACATTATTGGATGAAAAAAAGATAGTTGGAAATTTTTAAAAACTTAGAGTTGAGACTTTAGGATCCACAAATGTTGACCCACCTCCCCCCCACAAGACATGAAAAATAGAATAGGGATCATATGAGAAATAAAGGATAATATATTATGGATGTTTAGAGGTCTTATTTGATAATATTATAATATTGTTACTTTATTTTTTTAAGTTAAATTTATTCTTTATATATTTTTATTCATTATAGATTTTTTCAAATATTATATACAATAATATTTTGAGGAGAAGGGCATATAGGGGTTATTCAAAGCTAATCATGTGATGGATATTTTATCTAAAATAATGGGAAATCCCTAAAAAATGGGATTGTGTATGAGGATACCCAGTATTCATATCAATAAAAATGTGTTTCAATGTTCTCAAACTTATTCAATGGAGGATGTTTATATAAGATAAATCAAATATTTGGAAGCTACAGTTCATGATATTTGTGATATGATGGACGAAAGGTACATAGATTAGGTACAATAAATGTTTTCAGACATGGAATTATAGTCTCATGCTACTGATCCCACTCATCCCCCTCTTCTTGCAGATCATAGACCCTACTTGTCCTACTCTGACACCTACTCCTATAGAGCTTACCATTTATCACGAGTTATATTTTGATGATCCCAAATATCTTGTTTTTAAAATGGGATGATATATTATATTAGAGATACAATTAATCAATAAAAAATATAGATAATAAATCATAAGATCATTTTACATTATATAATAGATAGATTAAGAATAATACCATTTCCTTCAAATGAGGTCTGTACAGTTTAAAAAAGTATCAACAATTTTTAGTTTGGCCAACTAGAATTTTTTGAAAAATTAGAATAGAGGTTTTTGTATATTATATCCTTTATTTCATTTTTTTGATAATATTTTTAACATTTAAAAGTTTATATATTTATCTATTTTCTTAAGGAATACTTTAAAGGTAAATACATACTATATAGACAACAACATATACATAATTTTATGACTTTATAAACAACTTATACCACTTCTGATAGATTTAAAACATATTAAAATTTATTAGTTTGATTTTTATGATATTCAAATGGATGTTATAATTTTTATATGTCAAATGAAAATGAAAATTTTAAAAAATATATCATAGAAATGTTAATAAGTGATGAGTTGGGGATAAACATAATGCATTTTTCCCTTGTAAATATATTAACATATATCTTTCAATTATTTTAATTTATTAATGATTTATACTTATATTTGATTTATATTAGGTATCTTTATATAATTTTTACACATTATGAAACAAAAAATAGAATATGGATTTACAGAACCAAAATTTATTTCACCAATTGGACGAATAATGACTAATGCAGAAAGAGTAGTTTATATTACTGAAATACTTCAAAAGAATAAAATTATTTAGTGTTGGATGCTTCATTATATTAAAGTGTAGTAGACATATATATCATACGTTTTTACATATCACTTTACATAATAACCACTCACATTATAGTTTCTTATATATTAGTGGCAACTGGATGTTGGGTGTTTTTTGTCTATGGTAGAAGACACTTTACAGGCTGTGCTCAATCCGTAGTGAAGTGCAAGATTTTTTTTGAATTTATTGAACACATAAGTTTGATTATTTTAATTCTATTATATGTTATAATGAAATTTAATTTATTTTATACAAATTATTTTCAAACAGGTCATTGAGTTACTTTAGAGAGACAATAAGAAAGAAGGGAACAATGATTAAATATTTAAACAAAAATGTGAATTTTGATTTGAAATTAATAAATTTTGAATATAAGTACCTGAAATGGTATTTTGAATTGAAATATTATTTTAAATAGTTGTGTTATAAACAAGTAGTAACATAATGGGGATATTATGTTCTGAGATTTATGTTTGAAATAATTTCAACCCGGATAGTTAAAAAGTTCCAGAAGGTTATATTTTATTATAAACCATTCATTTTATTTTGCATTAATTTTATTCAGAATACAAGTTAAATGATTTATTTTAAAATTTTAGATTTTTTATAACCTTCATAATTATAATAGAAAAGATCTTAGATACTTACAAATTGAATGGTGGAATCATTTTACAGGTCTGAATGGGTTTTAGTTTATTTGTTATATACATTGTAAAGTTTAAAGTTTAAATTTTAATGTTTTTACTACTGATATTTTGTTTCTATATTACTATATGGAGGGGATTAATTAATTGAATTTTAATTTTAAAAAATATTTTTCACATAGGTTATTTTATAATCATTTTGAAAAATTTAAAATTGGATTGACCACATAATTTTTTTTTTTAAAATTATGCATTAAAATATTTTTCATATTGATTTTAATATAATTTATGGAGTAAAACATGAATAATTTTGTTTTTAATGTTGGTTTTCAAATAATTGAAGTTAAAAAAAAATTAGGATAGACTATTCAAGTTAGTTATTTCATAACTGATGTGATAATGTATTTTCCATGTTAATTTCTTAATGAAACCAACATGGTAAAATATTTTCTTGTCAATTTTAATGAAATTGACATAGTAAACCATGACTAATATTCCATTTTTGTATTAGTTTTTATATAACTGACATGAAAAATCATGTATTATAGACCATTCACATCGGCTTAATAAAATAGCATAGTAAAATATTTTTTTCATCAGTCACTTCATAACTAAAGTGTAGATATTTCACTGAAATGTATTTATAATGTTAATTTTTATTAACCAATATTAAATAATTATTTTCTATGTTTCTTTCAATAATATTACGTAGTAACTGATGTGAAAAATATAAAAATTGGAATGAAAAATCATTTTTTTCACTAGTGAGGAGACAAAATAAAAACATAAAATATGTTGTCAGTGAAGAAACTATCGAGATTATTTATGCTGAAATACTCTAACCAATGTCATGTATCCCATGGGTTAGTCCTATTCATGTTTTATTAAAAATTAGGTGTAACTATTGTCATTAATAATAAGAATAAACAAATTCAAACTTATAAAGTGACAAAATAGAGAGTTTATATGGATTATAAAAAGATGAATACAAACTCTATAAAGTATCATTTTCCCATACCATTCCTATAAGAAATGCTTGAGAGGTTTTCTATAATGAATATTTTTTTATCTTGATGTCTATTCTTGATACAACAAAATTATTATTTCCCCTATAGATTATGAAAATACCACATTAACATATCTAGTTAGAAAATTTTCTATCTAGTGAATTCTATTTTGTTTGTGTGGTTCCACAACAACTTTTCAAATATGTATGATGGGAATAAATTTGAATATACATGATAGGATAGTTGGGGTATTAGTAGAATATTTTTCTACCATATTTAATAATTTTGAGAATTATTTAGGGAATATGAGATTGGTCTTACAATAATTTGAAGAGGAAAATATTATATTAAATAGAGAGAAATTTAACATTATGGTCATTGAGATAATTTATCTTTTCTATAATGTTTTTAGGAATTCTATTGAGGTAGACATTACCAAAAATGAGTTTATTCAAAATTTACCTCCTCTTGAAAATGTCAGGGTTATTAGAATATTCTTAAGGCATTCTTATTCCTCTTAGATATTAATAAAAACTGTTTTAAGTATCACAAATCCATTGTGTTCATCGTTGGTCAGGGATATACCCATCCATTTTGAGGAGAATATCCTTGAGTCTTTCAATATTATTAAGGGAATATTGAATTCTTCTCACATTATCTAAACCCCTAATTGGAAATTAAATTTCAAAATTTTATGTGTTTCAAGTGAATACACTATAGGGTTAGTTATAGTCTGGAGAAAAGAGAATTGGGTTAATGTGTTTTATTATGCTATTCGGTTTACAGATGTTTTTCAATTGAATTAAACAAAAATATATGTATTTGGTTAATTTTTTACACTAGAGAAGTTAAGGAAATATTTGATTAGGTGAAAATTCATTATTTTCATTGATCATTTGATACTAAATTATCTTGAAGACAAGTAAGATGATAAGATTACAATAATTACATGGGATGCTTATTTTGAAAGAATGTTATCTAGTGATTAGTGAATAATAAGTTATAGAGAAAATACTTACAAATCACCTCTAAATTATATCTAATAATATGAACATTGATCTAAGAGAAGTAAAATCATCTTTTCCAGATGATAAAGTTCTCACTAATTTAACAAACCATAATTCTTGGTTTTTAGATCATGTTAACTTCCTAGACTAAGGAATCATGCATAGTGGTCTCACTAAAAACAAAAAAAAATCTGATTTGAATTAGTACTTGGGAAATGACTCAATTACATTTAGGAGTTTTTCTAATGGAATTTTGAGTAGGTGTGTTCCAAAAGAAGTAATAATTTCATATTTCGATTATTTTTCACTCTTCACTATGAGGATAAAATTACGAGAGAGATAGGAAAACTCATAGGGTCCTATATTATAGATTTATTTTGAAACTTCTCTTCAAGTATGATATAAGTTCAGTGGTTAAGTGTGATAAATGAAAAATAATGTTAAATGTTGGAACACTCCAATATTATAATTGGAATGATTATATCTTAGTGGTAATTGATTATTTATTTAAAAGGGTTGAGGTGGTTGAATTTCCAAATATTCCAGAAATTATTATTGTTAAATTCATCAACAAGAACACATTTTCATGATCTTTAGTTGCTAAGGCCTTTATCATTGATCATGGAACTAAATCTAAGAACTCTAAATTTAAATATTTTATGGCTAATTATAGTTGTGAGTATATCAATGCTAACACCTATCATTAAAAATCTAGTGGAAAATATGATATATCAAGAAATGAATTCATGTAGATTTTAAAAAAGACTATTTAAATTTTTAGTAAATATTAGACATTAAAATATGATGAGGCTTTGGGGAATTATCAAAATTATTTCAAGATTCCCATTGGAAGATGTCCTTATATAATTATATTGGAAAATTATTCATTGTTCTTGTGAAATTAATACATAGATATTTTTGGGTTGTAAAAGTTATAAATTATGACTTTTATGACTACTAATGAGAGGATATTACTAGATTTTCGTGCGTTTAATGAAATTAGGATAGAATTATATAAAAATTATTAGATTTTTTAAAAAATAACAAATGATTTCCATGATTCTATCATGAAAAAAAGAGATTTCAATGTTAGAGATAAATTTTTTCCCTTTAATTCAAGATTAAAAACATTTACTAAAAAACATTAATCTAAATGGTCTTGTCATTTCACCATTATTATAGTACTAGTTAATGGTGATTTTGAGTTTGTTAGAGAGTAAAATATATTATTTTTGGTAAATTATTAGAGAACTAAACATTACCAATAGTGGAATCTAAAGATATTATATATTGTGTTGTTTCTTTAATGATGTCCATTTTCTATGTCATGCTGGGGACATTGAATTCAAGGATCCATGAAAGTCAACCTATTATATATATTTTTAATTTTTTTGTGTTTTTTACTTTGATTAAAATATTTATGTGTCTATGTAGATAATAAACTTATTATTCACTACTTTATTAGAAAAAAATACCTTATCAATCATCTAGTTACTTGGGATATTCTCAAAGATTTTGATAGCTTTTCACTTCAATGATGGTCTTCTTTGGTGTTTTTGAAGATGTGAAACTGCTATGAATTCCTTATGAGTATAATTTAAGAATCTATAGGGAAAGGACTAATTTTTTTCAATGATAATAGGATTTTAATTCAAGAGTAATATTGAATCAATTCCCCAATAAATTAAATATATGGATGTATTTGTTTTAATTAATGTTACTAAAATCTTATGTTGATCAAATTAAACTTCTTGGAGTGGGATTTTTGAAATGATAAATTTTATCAATTAGAAAATAAGGGAAGTGTTTTTTGGATAAACTCAAAAAGAATAATTCTTCTACATCAATGGAGTTTCCATTAAATTTAAAAATATATTTTTCTCCTTTACATTCTAAAAAATTTCATCTTTTTGTTTTAGTTAATTTCAATGCTGAAAATAGTTGAAAGTGTTGTTTTATTACTAAAATTATATGAATACATGTTGATATATATTTTTAATTGAATATATTGGATATATTCAGCTAATATAATGCATTTTTACTCTATAATACTACTAAATATTATAGAATATTGTATATAAATTTGAATATTTTAGGTGTTATGTATAATTCAATCTACGTGGATGAATATAATTGGGTAATTCTATTTTAAATTTTTGTGTACACCTTGAATACATCTAGAATTTCATTTTAATTGTGTAAATAATATTGTTTCGAGTTTTACTATGAAACATGTAAGTAATTTTCACAATTTAATTAAAATTCATTTTTAACTAAAATTGTTTTAATTATTTCTTTATCCGCAAAGTTAAATATTTGAAATAATTGTGGTTTTAATCTCTGGATGATGGATATTTAATGTGATGAACATAATTTCATTGAGAAAACAACATTTTCACTAAATTTGTTTTAACAAATTTTTCTATTTTTAACATCATTTTTTCAATTTAGTGAGAGAAAATTTTTCTTTTTATTTGAATATCATTTTTCTAATTTGAGTGATTAATAATTTTTATCTCTTCATGGATTCAATCCATAAACTCATTTTTGATTCTCTCTTAAAAACAAAATTTTATTAGTATAACTACTGGAATAATTTTTATTTTTTCATTTTAATGTGAACCACTTGATTAGATTTAGAAATATAACTTCTACATTCAAATGGTTTAAAAAATGAAATCCTAATACAGAGTAAGATATGTGTGTTAAAACTATTGTATGAGTCTGACTATGATTATAAATTGATTATTGCTTCATCTCACTCATTTATGAAGTTGGGTCTAATTATTATGATCTAGTAAGTTACGGGTTAAATATTTAGTTGTGTGTTCATTCACCATTTATGAAAAGAGTATTTTGGATGCAAATTTAACTAAAAAAAGTGTTTGGTTAATTTTTTTTTTCAAATTTTATAAATTTGATCATATTTTTCAGAATTGTAAACCATATATTCTTGAAAACATTTCTTTTCGAGAGATAAATAATTCAGTTTTACATAAAAAATTCCATAAGTGGAATTTTTTTGAAAATAATATTATTGTATGTATTTTTATTTTTCATTTTGGAGATTAATTGAAATTCACATAATATGTTGAATTTTTTACTAAGGGAAAAGTAATATCTTAACTATGGTCAAATAAGATGTGGATTTATTTTAATACAATATTTCTATATCGATTTTAAAAAATCAAAGTGTTTTTGTGTTAAAATGTGATTTAAATAGAGAGGTTATTTAATTTTGATCATTTTTTTGCTGAAATTGTTATTATTTTTATAGTTCATAGAAAATGTCAATTATTTGTGCTTGATAGATGAATTTTATATCTTTTAGGTTTCCTATACTTTTAGAACAATTAATTTGGTTAATGTTTGTGTAAATTTTATTAAATTATAATTTTCATAATTTTTAATGGTTTTTGGTTTTTGGAATTAATATTTTCAATGTTCTATGTTTATGATTTATATATATATTTTTTTGGAAAAAAATATAATATATCTTTTTTTGAATTTTGAAATTTTATTGTTGATTATGTTTGAATATAATTTTTCATTTTTATAGTTTTATAAGTGTTTTTTTCACATGTTGATACAGAAATAGAAAATGGAAAAATTCATGGGAGTTATGCCCAACATGTAAGAGTCATTGTGTAATAATTGGGGATTTATTTGAAAATGTGATGAATTCATAAGAGCTAGACTAAATTTAATTAGAGTTATTATCACTTTTAAAAGAGACATGTTCACTTTTATAAGAGATACTTAAACTGTTGTAAGCACTACTATGATCATATAAGTAGAAAAATGGTTTAGTCCTGAGTAGAAACCTAGTTTGTAAGAGTAACTTATTCGATGTATAAGTAGCCATTATGGGAACGAAAATTTCATCAGTGTCACCCAGTTTTATGAATTTATAGAATCCAAAATTGTAAAATAAATTTTATAATTTGTATGAGTAACTTCTACTGTTATATATTTTATAATTTTCTAAATTTGAAGTTTCAAATAGATCTTCCCAGTTTTAAATTAAAAATACACATGGAAACCTATTTCTATAAAACATTAAATAAATGAAATTGAGGGATATAACATTGAAGATGAGTTTTCAAGATGAAGGATATTTTCAAATAAATCCATTAAATAAAGTTTTAAGTTTGAAATTCATCCAGTTGTTTATTTCATGGATATAAAGTATGCACATGTTGGGGGATTATCCTGTTTGATAGTTTTTCGCTAGTTACTTGAAGAAGAAAATGAATGATAAATTATTTAATGTTGATATCTATGGTGTGGGATAATGAATTAAGGATAATTAAGAAATTATAATGGACATTATAATATAGGGAACCACTTTATTTAAGGGTCATTGACTTATGGGGACATGATACACACAATATGAGTTTTGGGGGCATTTGAACATGATATCTTCATGATGAGAAAATAGAAAGAAAAGATATAGAAGGGGGATGTTTTTAAATTGATAAGAATAATATTTTTAAAAATCCATTTTTTTAATATTTTTGACAAACTAGATTCTATTGATGTTTTATTGTATTGAATATGGTTTTTTAATATCCTTAGGTGAGTAAGAATGTTGTAATTTTATTCTTTTTAAAATATTCTTGTATTAAATTTAGAGGTCAGATTCTTCTTATATGATATATCCATTCAAAATACTTTTCAAAAAAATCAAGAACCAATGAAAATTTATTTGATTCTATTAAACCTTCTCAAACACACCTTTAATTGAAAACACTTTTGACCTAAAGAAAACTTAAACTTATGAAAAAAAACATTCATGGATCAATTGATATATCTATTTTGAAAAAAATAATTCCCATTATTTTCTATATTGAGTTAACTTGGGATTGGAAAATTCTAAGCTAAATTAATAATTGATTTAATTCTCTACATAGTTTGTTATTTTAATTTTATAGTTAGTTGACTTGACTTAGAAATTCATTTTATGGTGTATATGAATATCCTCAAAAAAAATTTAGTAATCAAAATTCCTGAAGCTTATCTACTCTTTTTCATTATCACTATGATTTAAAATTTTCCCCACTTATTATTATTTTTCTGATCAATCTACCCAGATTATATTTTTTCTTTAAATAATTTCCACTTTTGTTTCATAGATTATCTCATATCACTACCAATTAATCATTGTTTATTATTGCATATTTTTTTTTGAGTTTTTCTTTATTTTTGTCGGATACAAAAAAATACCCCACAATATGTTTAAATATATTTTACTACTATACTGGTGTAATTTAGGTTTAAATATTAATATTTGAAGAATTAATTACCTCATTAGTTTCCTTTATGATGAATGTACCATCAATAACCATGTATCCTTATCTATTATAAAAGGTCAAGAATATCTCTTAATTGAACCTATATATCTACTTAAACACAAGTGAGAATACAAAAAAATGAAAATGTGTGTGTAAGAAATATGATTCAGCATTGTCTTCCCAGCTTATGAGATGACTCCCATGAACAACTACTATCTACCTGAAACATCCATATATTGATTAAAAAACAAATATCATAAACACATATAGTTTATGTTCCCAAATATAATAATATCACTATTATACTAGTTTAATATCCTAATTTCAATAATATAACATTGATATCCATAATTCATTTCATATCAAGGGTACCCATAACTAAAACAATTACCCACTACTAAAAATATTGTATTTATACATATATATATAGCTCACAAGTTATAATTTAAATATAAAAATAGAATTTTCAAATTATGTATCGATATATGATACAAAAAACCTATTGTCTCAACCGAAACCCCAATACACCCCTTGATTACCCAAAGAGGGGTGATGGTAATATGTCCCTAGCCATTAGAAGATACACTACATCATCACCTCCTTAATAGATTGAGGAACTCATTTTCCCATATACAGATGGTAGTTAGATAATGTAAAATGTCCCCACTTGTCTTGTATAATAAAACCCATAGGAATATCCATGGAACCACAATTTATATAAAAAATAACATAAAATAATATTATTATATCACATATCATACCTTAAATATGACCTTAAAAAAATCACACAAGATAAACCACTGATTCATACCATATAATCACCCCTATAACTATTCTAACCTAAACCCAAATGTTGTATTGATAAATGGATAAATTCTCCACAAATTATCATCTAATTAAATACCAAGTCTATATGAGAGAAAATGTTTAAACACTTAGGTGAATCTTCATCTACCTGAAACCTAAAATTATTGGTGAGAATGAAAATAAATACTCTGGTGCATCTAAAACTTTCTCTAATTAATGCTATGAGTGATAATGAGAATAGATTTATAGATGTTTCTTTACCATAAAAACCAACCTCACTCTAAGATGCATCACACACATAAATTAAAGTGAATATATATATTATTCCATGCTACCCATCCCATGACCATACCTTAGATTATAAAATATTTCCATTCCATAACTAGGATAATTTTTTAAATTAAAAAAAAGTGATGTCCATGTCATGGTTTATAATTTTACATCATTTACTTAATCCAAATAATGTTTCTACCATCCATCAAAAAAGGAAAAAATACCCATATTTTCAAAAGATATCATCTTTATCAATCTAATCTTAATAAGAGATACATGTCATTCAGAATAAGTTTATATTAACTTTAATATAATTTGACATTCATCTTATAATTTATCCACTATATTTTTTTAATTACTATTATCACTAACATAAGTAATCTATATCATCCTTGGGTAATCCACATAAAAAAATTAGGATAAAAAAATATATAAGAAATAAACTTTATTTTGAATTATTGAAAGTCATAAAAATATTCACACATGTGGTCAATAATTATTTAATAAATAATTATCATATTTTTATCAACTGACCATGCTGTCATTAACAATTTTCTTCATCACTATAAAAATTCAATATCATATTCCTATAAAATTTACATCACCAGTCAAATATTTTCATAAATTATAAACTATAGGAAAGCTCAACATGAGACCACGAGTCCTTTTAACCATAAAATAATATAATTCATTTATTAATCCTCACAAAAATAATATAAATTGTATTTTATAAGGTTTTGGAGTCAAAAAGGAGAAGGCAATAAGTTTTTAATTCCCAAAATTAAGTCCCCAAGTTCCCCCACATGCCTCCTA
The DNA here is from genome assembly GCA_963277665.1 of Viscum album. Lineage (NCBI taxonomy): Eukaryota > Viridiplantae > Streptophyta > Magnoliopsida > Santalales > Viscaceae > Viscum > Viscum album. The sequence goes on along the minus strand of OY728129.1, from coordinate 251,806,515 downwards.
TGAATTGGACTGATGAGGGTGTTTCTATGTATAACCCTTATGAATGGTTCAATCCATGTCAAACTACACTCAATGTTTGACGATCCAATATTTTATTAGACAGACATGATCCACCCGTTTCATGTGTGTGAAATCCATAACCATTAACTAGATATTATCCAATCACTAGACCAAATGAATTAGATCCAGGTGGAAAATCCCTTATGCCCATGATAGTTGAGTGGTTAAGTGGTAATATAGTTGCTGTTTGATTCTAAGATCTACTTGTTTACAAATATCGACACTATACATAGTTCTCGACAAAAGGGATGTGATAAAAAACCAATACTTTTCCATATGATCATGAGTTAGAATCCCATCATGCCTCCTTTGCATAAACTCATCACTACTTCCATCATTCATCGCCGCTTATGATAGAAAAAATAGAGTGGAAAAGTTTCTATTTGTTTCCAAATTTTCAAAATATATTCTAATTAGAAAAATTAACATAGAAATATAATTTTAATCATAATAATAAATCATTAAGAACATGAAATAATTGAGGGAATATGTAATTCAATGAATCTTTTTTCATCAATATCTTCTAATATTCATTTTGGATCATTATGTCCTCAATCTTATTAGATTCATTTATTTATGCTCTAGATATGGATATATTATTTATAATTTCAATCAACATATATTAAAGTAGGTCATACTTATATAAAAAATCATGAAAAAAATATCTCTAAAATGAATTTAAAAAGAAATTCAGTTTTCTCGGATTTTTATGTAAAAAATATATTTGGGAAGTAATTTTAAAAATAATTATCATGAAATGTGAATTTTAGTTTTATAACTACAAATATTAAAGAGATGTTTGAGTCCATATTAATTCTCTCTAAAATTAATTCAATATGTAGATTTGATTGATGTTATTGTAATTTTTTTTATATTCACCAATATTTAAAAATATTTATAATTCATTTTTTTTGTTATGATTTGAATCATATAGGCGGAATGGGAGATTTGGATATGATGGTCATGGAAAATAATATAATATATGTTAGAGAAAATCACTATAATCATTTTTAGATGAAATATAAATTTTTGATGACTCCCTTTCTTATTTGGTTATTGGATCCATCTAGAGAGGATTATTAATTTGTGATTCATATAAATTTTCTTCAAATAATAATTATATATAGAGAATACTATTAATAAATAATTATTTAATATAATATAATATTTGATTGAAAATAACCACCATAGCATAAAAAAATATGAACATTTTGAAATCAAAAATAAAATTTAAAAAAAATAGAAAATCTATATTTTAGTACAATGAAGAAATCTGTTTCCCAAAATGAAACTATGTTATGGAAATATTTTTAGCTTTACCATTTTTTTGGATCAAATATCAAAACACTACATTTTCATTCATAACATTCTATAAAACATAATAAAACTTTTAGAAGTTCTATTGAAAGAATATAAATGTGACAAAATCCAATAAAATCAAAAAACAGAGTGTTAATTAATGAGTATAAGACAGGTTATTATAAAACAAAAATATAGAACACCATTCTTAATCACTCTTGGTTCTCGTAATAACATTGTATTTTCCAAAAAAAACATATTAAACTTGTTTCAAATACAACATGACATAATTAAATAAATAAGGAAACCAATGAGTCAAATAAAATTAAATCATGGTCCAAATTCTAAGTATAGACTAATCCATCCTCTAAAAGAACCTATAAAACTGTATGGTTCCCTATTTATATATTACTTATTATGTTCTTATTCTATAATAGAAGTTAGATATATAGATTTTCATTTCAACCTAATCAATAACTTTTTCATTTACAATTTCAAACATTCACATGATTCCTTCAAGATTATTCCTTGCGTTCCAAGCAGTTGATATCTTACCCAAGATGTGAGATCATATGTAATTTTTCAGCCTGTACAACTTGACAGTTTTTGTCAATTCTAGTAGTGGAGGTGTTCAGGGGAATTCTTGGGGGATTTGGGGAGTAATTTGATAACATGTCATTATTGAATCTAGTTGAGAAGGATTATATGACATAGAAGAATGGGATATACCATAAGGGGTTTCACTGTAGCATAGAGGGGATATATAAGACATAGATTCTTAGGGGTGGAGTTTTTGGGGTTCTTCCGACATCAAAATGGATGCTTCATGGAGAGAGAGCCTATGACATGGATTCTCAGAGGTGTAAGTTTTGTGGTTCCTTAATTTTCGAAATAGATGAACCATGTATAAGGGATTTAGCATGACCTCATATTAGAGGATGTGTTCTGTTCTATGGAGTTAGATGAAGTGGTTTAGAGTCTAGGATGATAAATTTTGGTGTTTCTATTCTTTTTAGGGTTTCTACACTGTGTAGAAATGCTATGGAGTAAGTTTTTTATTAGCTAATGGGTTCTACGACATTGTAGTTTCCACTGAACTATGGTATGTTATCCAATTTTATTGGATCTATGACATGTACATCACCATGTTTCTTAGATGTGGATTGAACTAGTATCATGGTAGCATGGTCCCTTATATTTCACCTTGTTTATCCTTTTTTTTCAAAAGTTCTTCACTACGGTGAGTAGTACTACATCGTGGTATCATGTTCTCTAGACCACATATGAAATCCTAAAACACCTTGAACGTTATGTTTATTTCATATTTTATCTTTTTTCATAGGTTACCTAAGTAAATCCCTAAGATTTATTTCATTTCTTATTTATTTTATTTCAATCCCATCTTTAAGAGATCAATCCATGGAGGTTCTAAGTTAGTTTCCTTAATTTCCTTCCTTGTTCTCTCCTTGTTCTTCATCTAAGTAAAGAATTTTTGAAAAGGAAACAATTTTTTGGTAGAGATTTTTTTAAAGGGATAATGTGGGAACTTGTGTTATAGACTTATCATGGTTTCTTCCTTTATTTTGGTTCTTGGAAGCTATCTTACTCTTGTTTGATCATTGAAAAATGGTTTAGAATACTTGCTTGAGGTTTGGAATCCTTCTTCTTTCTTTTAGTTGTAACATGCAAAAGGTATCATACTTTAGTTTATTATTTGGGAAGATAGTACACACCAACCTACTACAGATAATGAATTATTTTAATTAGAATTGAAGGGTAAGGGGAATAAAACACCTATTTTACCTCCTTTTAATGTTTTTTTATTGAGATTATACTTTCTTGATACCTTAATTAATATCTTGACTATTGAGGGATTTGTCTGTGTTAGAGTTTATATGTTGTGGAACCATTATTGGAATGATCATTTGATACCACCTTAAATGAAATTGGCTAATAATTTATATATGTATAATTAATTGGTTTCCCATGGAAAATCATAGATTATGTGAGAATTCCATTAAAAAGTAATAATAATGTGATGTGAATCCCCTTTTTTAATTTTAAAATAAGTTATGTGAATTTGTGAAAAGTGGTTGTGGTATGTGGTGGTTATAATGGAATATGATTGTGATGTGGCAGTTGTGGTGAGGTTGTTGTGACGAGGAAGTGTTTGTGATGTGTGGTGGTGATGATGTGGGGATTATTGACATGTGAATGATGGGGTATCACTATAATATAATAGGGGTCTAAGAATGGTTATTTTTTTCATTTGGAAATGGTTTAAACCATTGCTAAATGATTCCATGATGTTTTTCTAAAACTTCCATAAAAATTGGCGTGATTATTCAACTTGCATTGGTTTCAAAAAAGTATAATTTTATTTTGGGAAGTCTCATGGGATGTTTTTTAGAAGCAATTTTTCCTATCACAATTACCAAGTATTTATTGGATAATTGAACACTACTATATATAATAATAGAAAATAATGATTTAAACCATCATAATTTTTTACCATATATAGCAGTGGTTTAAACTGTTGGAATTTTCTTCCATATATAGCTGTGGATTAAATCACCACTATATACTTCTATTAAAAATAGTAAATGCATGAAGAAAATGCAACCCCATTAAACAAAATAGAATCATACATATAAAAAACATCAAACTAATTGTACATGAACTATAATGAACCATAATAAACCAACTATAAATGGAGTTTAAATTAAAACATAATCAAAATAGAAATAAAACTACTTACCAAACCAATATTAAAAAAATAGGAAAATTTATCAAAAGGATATATACAAAACATGAATCATCATTCACTAACATACACACTAGTGAAAAAAATAAGAAGAACATGAGAACCTAAAAATCTAAGGCATCACTGATAAAAGGATAAACATCCTGAAACTAGATCAATCAATCCTCTTTAACATAACTTTGGAAACCAAGTGAAATCCATTTTATAAGTAATTTGAAAAAGGAACCACATGTAATACTACTCATGTTAGAACCTCAAAAAATCATATCAAACATTCTTTATAAAAACAATTTCCCATTTTGACATTCCATTTCAAAAACTATTTTATATATAACCATTTTACCTTTAAATTTAAATTATAACCAATTATCCATTCAAAAATAATATTTTTTAAAAAAAAAACTTTTAATTTTAAGATCCAATACATGACACCAAACAATCCATAAAAGGGGAAATGTAACTCATTTCACCAAGGCACCACCATTAAACTATTTAGAAAGCTAGGAAATAGATTTTTAATATTAGGATAACATTAGAACATCCCATTATTATGGATAAATTTACTCAAGAATAGAAATATATTTACAAAAAATAATAATGAATTCACATGAATATAAAACCACAACAAGACCAAAAGATAGTAATATAGTGGACACCTACCTCTAAATGGACCATAATGGACCAACAATAAATTGGGTTTTAATTAAAAATTGATAAAAATAAAAATCAAATAACTAATAACCAAACCAATATTATAAAATTAACAAATCATTAATCTATTGTTCTAATTGAAACAAAAATAAAGACCAAAGTTTGAAAATTTCAACCAAAGTAGCTTTCATGATTCCCTTCTAATGATTTTTAAACCCATGATTAAGATTTTACAAATCAATTTTCCAAATGTAAAACTCTATCATTAAAAATAAAAATCAAAACATAGAAAAATTTGACACATTTGATAATAAAGATTATATCGTAATAGAAAATACAAAGAACTACTAACCATCATAAAACATTTAAAGTGCAGAGAAATATAGATATCCCCTTCCTAAAACCAAAAACTTGTTTTTTAGTAACCATATCATTGAGTTAGTTATTTATTAGTTTAAAAACACATAACTATCACTGAATCCAATGTTAACCATCACCACTACCAAAAAAAATAAGATTGACATTGTCTTTGTCTTAGTATCCAATCTATGCTACAAGATCCTCTAGGATAATTTAATTAACCATTAAGTAGTGTTGTAAATTTAAATTTAATTTTGAAACCAATAATATTTTGTGTAGTAAATTATTATTGTATTGGGTGATTTACCTACTCACTCAAACCATCCATCGACACAATATCACAGAGGAAAACTCTATCATCTTCTGATAAAAATAAATAAATTATTTCTGTAGTGAAACTACATTTTCATCCTGAATATATACAAAGAGATTAAATTTTAAAATTTTATGATTTAATTAACTAATATAAGTCTATTGATTTATAATTCATTAGAAATACCTTTATCTAAGAATAAAATACTCCAACTTTACATGTTTGATTCATATTCCTCCATTCAGAATATGTAATTAGAAGGTTTACCAGATCAGCCACCAATTGGCCTAGAATTTAACCAAATAGTCCTACAACATCATCTATGGGAACCCTATAATAATAAAATGGGCAAAAAAATTTCAATCCATTAATATTACAGACATCTTAATTGTTAATATTAATCTCAGTAATAACATTTTTACATATTTTCTGAGAAAATTAGTTATTCGTATAAGAAAGTGAAACAATTTAAATAACATTAAAATTTTTACCTATAACCATCACCCTCTAATACCGTCATAATAAAACATGAGTAAAAACATATTCCCTAACTGTGTTGTAATTGTGTGTAGAAATAGCTAAATCTAGAGGAAATGCTCCAGATGATGATGAGACAGAGAAAGTGGGTGTGTCTGATGCTAGAGAGAGGGGAATAGAGGGTTTAAAAAATACTGATGTGGGAAGACTGAGGGTGTCCCAGATGTAATAGGGAGGGGGGCCAATGGATCAGCATGTGTCTGTTTGGTTGAAGAAACTTCAACTAAGATCTGATTGGGATTACTAAATTGATTCATCCATGAAATTCCTTTCATTTATGAAATTAAAAATAACTTCAAAACTTATATTTCAAAAATTCATGCAGAAAAAGAAATTTAGTAATGATAAAATATACACAGTACTGAAAAACATAATATACATAGGTATGATAATGGATGACTACACATACAAACAAATATAATATTTTTTTTCCAAAATTAAACAAATCATGCATAAAAATTGATTTAAATATGATAATTGATCTACAATACAAGATATGAATAACATATAACATAGGTGGTTGATAAGTTAATGTATGAATGAACAAATAATAATTTTCTCCTTCAATCATGTCATTATCCTACTCCATTATTATATATTTTCTTCATCCACCTTTTTAGGACCAATATTTTCAATGTCATGATGGGAAAACAAGCATGTTTCATTCAATTGATGGGATTCAATTTCAGAGGTCAAATATTCCACTTCATCACCCATATCATTCAAGTCTCTTTGTTTTATGTGAATAAATACAATACACCCTTCATACATGACATATTTCACATAATATAAAATTTTTCCTTGCGATTAAAAGATATAAGAATCATGTAATTCATGTCCACCAACTTCTATCAAGAACGATATGTTCACAAAATTAAATTGAAGGTAATATATTTTAATACCCATAGTAATATCAAAGCACTTGAATTTGAATAAAATAACTGAAAAATGAACATTGTAGTTTAATTAGCTAATATCAGTCAGCTTTCTATAGTATCCCAATTCAAGAACTTTAAATATACCACTATTTTTTTTAAACCCCCTTACCGACATAATGTATGAAATTTGAAGCCATTCACATTGTAAGAATCAATATTTCTAGTATGATTTAGAGTAACTAAATCCAAAAACCTAAAATCATTTAACAACTGAACCGGAGTACTAGTATTAATGATCTATATAAATTAATATTCATTATTATAATTACAAAATATATATGTAAACCTAATATCTGTATATACTAAAATGTTTATAAACTTACATGACATGAAAAAGATTCTACGTGCACTTTATTGAGATGTCTTTTATATATTTATCATTTCATGTTATAATTTTCATTCATCTTTTTGATGGTATCCTAATCTCTTCAATAAATGGATATATAACTTCACAATTTAGTATCACATATCAATGTGCCTGTAATAATTTCCATTCTATCAATGTAACATTTGATATTATCCCAACTGATCGACCCATAATAGGAAATATTTTTGATTTATAGTGTTGTTGATATTGATATTATGTGTTATCAAAAAATACAAATCGATTGAATATTATCTAAATATCAACAGAGTAACTAGAACAAAAGGTAGGACTATCCCATGAAAAATATCCTTTAGAAACTGAGCCTTTATGTTGATCTTTATTTTTCATGAATGATTTATAATAACCTAGGTTTCTATGAAATAAAATAAATAAAAAATAATTACATATTTAATAAAGTGACATTAATTGTTTACATAAAATTAAAAACATATAAAAAAATACCTCTCAATTGGATACATCCATCGATAATGAGCATGACCTCCAAATTTAGTTTCCTTGATCAAATTCATAGTAAAATACAACATCATAGTAAAAAAATAACAAAGGAAAGATCATCTAAATTTCAAAAAGTGTTAGTATAAAAATATAATATTGGTTTTCAAGATCATATATTGGTAGAGTTTTATCACATAGTTGTCTAATTAATGTGAAAACCTTGAGTATAACTTTAATAAACTTTTTAGGTAACAATTTACATAATTCCAATTATGGTTATAACTGTAAAAATATATTCAAATCATGAATTTTCAATCCATGTAACCTATGACTATTTAATTCCAAACACATTTATATGTTACTTGAATAATCATTTGATTCTTTAACATGTTTTAAAATTCGATGAAATTTATATTTATACATATTTTTAATTGAAAAAAATGCCCAACCATCCCTTCTATTCTCATATGGCCATAGATCATGCTTTATATTCATTGTTTGTATTTCCTTCTAGGCATTGAGATAATCCTTCAATTTTCCATGATCATTAAGCAATGTGAATATATAATTTTCAAAAAAATTCTTCTCAATATTCATAACATCAATATTATGACCCAAAAAATTAAATTACCAATATGAAATATCTAAGAATATACATTTTTATTCTATTGTTGCATTACAACTTCAATTAACAATTCACATCAATCTCAATTCCAACTATAATTCAAATGATGTAACTTCAAAAATTATTTTTCAACATTTATAGGTTGTTCCGATATTTCTAAACCTTTCAAAAAATTTGGAGGTGTTCTATGATAAAAAAACCATTGAATTTTGGATTTTGAACTGAAATAAACGAGACGCATTGAGAACTTTGTGATTAAATTAGAAGCACCATTTTTAGGTTAAGATAGTAATTCAGACTCAAAATTAATGTTACAATTAGGAAAATCCAAAACCATGTAAGTGTTCCAACTATATGAGTTACAAAGTCTTGAGAATTCACTAATGGTTGATATTTGAAAAGTGTGCATTTTGAACATTTTCCTAGAAGATGCATCATATGTCTTAACACCGTTTCTCCATAACTTCTGTAATTATTATATTAGAGGTTTCAAGTATACATCAATATCATTTAAATGATTTCTTCCAATAATAATTATAAAAATGATAAAATATTTTTTTTGCTTACACATCCATGGAGGTAGATTTTAAGTGATCAAAACAATCGGTGAAATGATATAACCGGTGAAAAAATTCCCAAATTGGTTGAATCAATCAACATCTAATCCCAATTTCACATTCATAGGATCATATGATAAATATAGATATAATGAATCAAATGTCTTCCATGAATTTGAGTGTCTTGGATGTCACATTAACTCATAATTGTTATCAACTATAAAAGTTAACTTCATGTGATTGACAATTTTTTTATGACATGAATAATCTTTGAAATCCAGGTTTTAAAGGGAAGTAACACGAAACCATTGTGGGTGTGTTTGTTTTATTCATCATTATAGTAGTTTTTTAACAAAACTTCAAACATAACCCATTAACTTCCATCTAGAGTATACATATTTTTTATAGTCCTATATACTTGAATCCTCCCCCTAATAAATTATACAGTCATTGGGACAAACATGTATTTCGGTATAATTTAGACCAAGCTTGTTAACAAATTTTTTTCATATCATAAAAATACTCTGGGATCTTAGGTTCATGAAATGTGTCACTTAATAATTCCAATATCATAGAATTTTACTTATTTTTAATTCTCAATAGTCATTTGATATGGTATAAATTCATCAAAAAATAATGTTTTAAATATTTTGTACATCCACCATAAAACATATGATTTCCATCATCACCTAAATCATGGAACACATTTTTATTCTCAGTGAAGTAATCTCTTAAATTAGTCTTTATAGAATCAATTGGAGGATCCATTGATATGTTACGACCTTGATCTAACTGTCCTATAGTCCAACAAAACATCACTTGTCAAGTGACTATTTGTAGCACCATAAACTTGATGTTATGATATGTTTTTATGTTGATACAATTCCCTTTAAATGTCTAAATCATCGTTTATAAGGTTTTTTTCATTTCATTTTCCATTTTTTGATGAAGTTGGGAGCCCATTATGTTGACTGAAAACAGTGATCATAGTTTTTGTAACATTTTATTCTCCATTACAAATGAAATAAAAATATTGAGTAGGTAATTTCTTCAATATCAACTGTTCATAAACTTCATGTCTCTTTAAGAATCATCTAAATTTACAATTTGGGCATAGACATGTTATTATCCCATCAAAAAATCGATTATAAATTGAAAAATATAAAAACTCTTACAAACCCTTAGCATACTGAGGAGTGTTACATGGTAATGTGATATAGATTTTATCCACATATATCCCAATATTCCTTAATTTTGTTAAATAAAATTAAAATATAGAAGTATTACTATGTTGGAAGAGAGTTAAATACAAGTGAAAAAAACAACTCAAGTAGTAATAAGAAGTGTAATATATATACAAAAAATGTAAAACATAAAAATTAAATCAATCATGGATAGTATAACATAAAATTGAAGAAAGATAAAACCCATAAAACCAATTATTTAAAATATTAATCATGGGAGAAGCACCCTAGAGCCAGTAATTGCAAATTAGTGTCAACATCAATTTTTTTGTTTACCATTTTGATTTTTCTTCAAATACTGAAAAAAAATGAAATGTATATTGGAAATGTATATTTATAATCATACTGATTATAATTTTTTAATCATGTGACATGTTTCATTTTTAATTTAAAAAATTATTTAATTATATAATAATATTAATACGTTTCATTATATTTACATTATAGATCAAAGTAAAATATATTTTTACTAACCTAAGGTAAAATCTTCCAAAAAATTATTTTTAATTATATAAAATTATGTGACTTTTATAATTTTTAATTATAGATAGTTATTTAATTTTATAATAATAATATTATGTTTTATTCGGTGACCTAAACTGTTATTGAAAATTATGTATATTTAATAATGTTATTGGATACGCCTTAGTTATGAGAGTCATGCCCCTTACGCTGTGCCTCCCTCCACATCCCCAAGTGATCTCTGATCCTTTTTACGACACACGCCTTTGACAAAACTATTACATATAACCACATAAAACATGTGGAAGGAATTTGAAATTAACTCACACCTCACCTCTTAAACCCTCAAAAAATACAATACCAATCACATATATGCTTAAGAATAATGCAAAGATTAGTTAATTAAAATAATCCCCTCATTGGATTATAAGATTCATTAAGAATAACTATAGGAACATGAGACCCAATATTTTCTCACACATTTATAATAACACATTTATTAAAGTTCCAAATAATATTTTATAACGAGTATGAGAATCCAAGACGTTTTAACACCATTTGAAAACTACATTTCAAATGTTTTTTGAAAATCATTAATCAAACCACACATTGAATAACAATTTTTAAAACTAACTATTTCCATAAAATAATTTATGATGTAAAAAAAAACCAACTTTAAATGAAGTCAAAATGTGTCAGGAACCCATTTTTCTTGACCAACTATTCCCCTTTTTAAAACATTCAAGTCCACCTCAAGACTTATGGCATCAAAACCATTTAAAAAATGAATAATGGTTAAATAACTTCAATTTATAAAACAAGGCTCTAAAATAATACACAAACAAATTTTAAAGACAAAAATCATGTTGAACACCCCTTTAAATAGTTAGATTCCAATATATAATCCATTCATAATTCTAACTACCACTTAGCATGTGACCTAGTTCTATGTCAATACATTAAAAAATTTAAAAAAATTTAAATACCAGCATAATGTTTTGTGCAAAAAATATGCCATGAGGAATTATTTTCAAGAGGGAAAGTCAGGTATTTTTATAATATATTAGCATGTGACACATCCATTCAAGTAAAAAATTCTTTTGTAAATTTTTTATATCATAAAATGGGCTTATAAAATGCTTCTAAAATCATAATAAATCATTTAAAATAATCCAATAAATATAAACCATTCACTAAAAGGATATTAAAAATAAATCCTTACCACCTACTTCACATCCAAAAGACCCAGGATCAAATACGGGCGGGGACTTATTTCCAGGGTACTTTAGCAGCCCTATAGCAGGGCACTATAGTAGTATTATAGTAGCAGTGACAACACTGTAGAGGTGGATGCACTGTAGTAGTGACGATACTGTAGAAGGTACTGTAGCAACTCGGGTACTGTAGTAGTACAATTCACCAAGGGTCTCTTTGGGAAAAAAAATGGGCTTTCAAGCATTGTATTCAGGCCACTTGGACTTGAGACTTCGAGCTATGTAATGGGTATCCCTCTACCTAGTCTAAAGAGATCTTTGCTTTAAATAATAAAATGAGGCTTCTGCCCCAACCTTAAAAAAAGGGATGAGAAGAAAAGAGGACGAAATGAGGGATTACCACTCGAAACAAATCAAAATATAAGGGAGAAGTGGGAGTCAGGGGAGAAGGAGGATTGATTAGGTGAGGAGAGGGGCCGATGGCTTAGTCTTGGGCTTGAGATTAGAAGTCTCAGACTTGGGGGCTCAGGGGAAATTAGAGCACTGATGAGGGGGGGAAGGTAGTGGTGGATAGAGCATTGGGGATGGGGGAAAGATAGTCCCAACTAGGGATCAAAAGAGTGGGTGGGGGGGGGGAGAATTTGGGGGCTTAGGGAGAAGTGAATTTTTTGATAAATGGAAAACATTTAGTGGTTGTTTTTTAAAAAAACAACCTCTAAATTATATTAAATTTTTTATAGAAAATTTATTGAAAAACTTCTAGTAGACAAATGATAAGCAATGAATTTTGTGTAGTGTATATTGTGTTGTGATAGTTTCATTGTAGTAAAGGAATAAATTTGTATTGATGAAACCTGAATGGCATTGGTTATATTGGAAAATGAATGGATGTTTTGAAATTTTAAGTGTGGTTAATGTGAAATAATAGGTCCACATAAATGAAATTGGTCGCTTAAGGGAAAACTAAGAATTTGGATTATTTGGAAAAGGAACATGACATGTGGCTTGTGGAATCCTTTCGTGGTGTTATGAATTTATAGGTGTTAACAAAGGTGGTGGTGGTTTTTAGGCCTGTAGATATGTTTTGAGAAGGTATGAATCTCATATTGTGAACCATTAGGTTGGGATTGTGATTTGAGTCAATTATATATGAATTGTATTTTCCTTGTAATTTATATACTCTCCCAAAAAACATCGAGGAATTTTTAGAGGAAATAAAATGTTTTGGGTTTCCTTTGCCCATATCCTGAGAGTAAGGATGGATGGATGGCTACAGATTATTCCCCAATCTATCTTCCAAGATATGTTTATATGCATTGGTAGTGATGTTCAAAAGTAAAGAAGTGAACTATTAGTGATGCTTGAAGAGATGATGAGGTGTTTCTTGGTGGGGGTCATGCATGACAGGAGGATGGAATGCAGTTGGTTCCCTTTATGTTCAAAATATCTTACTATTCTAGATGTACAATTGGGGTTAATATGTGTTGTTTTAGACCAGGGGTATTAATGTGATATTTTTTGTGATGGACTAGGTATATTTATGAGAGAAGTGATTTTTTGTATTAGGTTTATGTAGGTGTGAAGTGATGTGATGTGTTGGAACAAGTTTCTGTGGGTGTGATGTGATGTGATTTGAAGGCCTTTGTGTCTTAGAGCTTGATTATATATGGAACATATTGGACAACAAGGATTTGTGGAATTGGTGTATGAGGGAGAAAAATCAATGGTTTTGGGTACCCTTTTCCACCTATATAATTCTTATTATCTTAATATATTTGGATGTAATATTTATTGAGCATGAAATTATGAGGATGAGATTTGTTAGTTTAAATAATTAGGTGCTATTGGTTCTACTATTCTCTCACTCGTTCATTAATATAATTTTTCACTTTCTCATGGGAAAATTTGGATGTAATACTATTGATTATAATTGTATCCTCACCCCACATATATGCAATATATATTTTTAGGTTTCTAATAGGAATTAGTATATCATGATGGACATTAATAGCTTAAGAATTATAGTTGTTTCATTGTATATACATTAAGATGTTATTTTGTTACATTATTTGGAAACTCATTATATTGTTTAATATACACATGAATATTTTGTGTGTGTTGGTTTAATTTATTTTATAATATGTCATGGATTTGTTTGGTGGGTTTTGTTTCATCTACAGATTCTATATTATAGAGGTAAATTACTCCCAATAATAATATTTTATACCCTCAGTGCTTTATGATAACCTAGGGTCTAATGGTGGTGGGACTTGGGGGGTCATTATCTCTCTTCCTTCATTGTCAGCCCAGGTGGGTTCCTTTGGATGGAGGGGTCATGAGAGAGTGGTATCCGAGGTTTGGTTGAGAGATATGATAGATTTTTATTTAGGAACTATTAGGATTTCATGGGTTGGTATAGAATTGGTGTCAGTTGATATTGTTTTGTGATAGATTCTTGTTATGTTTGGCTAGGACACATGATTTTAGACCTCACCCATGATCTGATAAAATCACTATGAACTTACCAATTGACCTAGTGTGTTGACACCTCTTATAGGGTAGAGACCTACGGTTGGTACATGTATCATGATTGTTTTTATTATTATCTAAATTGGGTTATCTTTTAAAGTTAAAAGGAATTAATTTAATGAATCTTGGAAACATTTCATACTACCATGCTTATGATATCCCTATTTTCTTTTAGTTATGGTTTGTGGATGTCATTTTCATATGGTTTAGTCTAGTTAGGTTCAATAGGGTGACTCAGTTTATTTTCCAAGAGTTGATCTGGTTAAGTGGATGTTCGGTGGAAGGGAATATTGTGTAACTTCTATTACTAGATTTTAGTAAATTTTGAGGGAATCATCTCTGATCTTGAGATAGTGGGTTGGTTGGAGGATCTTGATATTGCCTTCAGTCAGATCTGGGCCTGGGTAGAGTACAAGGTCCTATTGGTGTTTAGTCAGATGCAAGGAACTGTGCATAAGTAGTGGGTGTTGTATCTCATCCACTCTTAGGAGGAATATGTTTGGTGGGACTATTTCCCAAAAGAATTATTCCCAAAGTTATTATCATCAAACATAAATATAGGGAATATTTAGGATATACTTTCCAATTAGTAGGGGATTATGAATTGGACAGTTACATGTTGTGGAGGTGTCAGTGCTAGAGTGACCATATATTGTTAGAGGTACGATCAATTTCTATTATACACATATTTGTTCCTTTATCTATTTAGTATCTTCACAATAATATGGTTCAATTTCTCTAGTATGTATTATTGGAATAGAAATAGAGTGGTTTCCCATTCCCTTGGAGTTATCTATGCTTATCGGAGGCCAAACTAGATTGTTTGATGTGTATTGGAGGTGTAGCCTAATTGGTTTTATAAGATCACTCTATTGTATGGGTATTACTAGTTGAGTGTTAAGGATAATTACATCTCAAATACATACTTCAGGTCCAAGTATATGAGCATTGAGTTTATGGTCATGCTATTTGGTTTTACAAACACACCAGTTATGTTCATGGGGATCAAGAACTCCATGTTACATGAGTTTTTGGACCAGGTCATGGTCATGTTAATCAAGGACATCTTGAACTAATTGAAGTTATAGTTGGATTATGACGATCATCCCAAATCTATCCTGAAGGTACTTCAATGCCACCGAATCTATGGAAAGTTATCCAGGTTTATGTTTTTTACCCAAGAGGTGCATTTCCATGGTAATTTGGTGCCTCATAAGGGTGTGTCTATGGACCCATTGAATATAAAGTCAGTTTTTTATTATGTATCAACCATGAATGTATCATAGGTTCATATTTTTCATAGTCTCGTAGGATATTACGGGGGGTTCATGTCCAAATTATCATATATTACATCCACATTGAACACCAGGACTAGGAAGGACTAGGTATTTATCTAGGATAATAAATGTAAAGAAAAATGTGAATACTTGATGGGTATATTAATTGGTGCTCTAGTGCTTCAATTTTCAGTGGAGGGGGTGATGTTTTAGGTATTTTGTGAAGCTTCCCATCTGATATTGTGATGATCCTTAATAAAATAGATGGTAGTGATCTCTTAGGGGTTTATATAGTTGCACCCCCAGTACTATACCTATTCCAACCATGATATAGAGCTATAAGTGGTAGTTTTTTTATTAATATATTGTGATATTATTTAATCAGAGAAAGATTTGTGTCCATTACCAATAAAAAGAGTTTGAGGTATTTATTTTCATAGTGTAACCTGAATATGAAGAAACAATGGTGGATGAAGTTTCTCAAGGATAATTAATTTTAGATATCCTATAACTCAGGAAAGGTTAATGTTGTGGCTGACACATTGAGTAGGAATTCATAGAAGGATGTTGTTTGATAGATTAAATATACATAGAAATCGATGGAGGAGTTGGGATCCACACACATAGATGTGAGGATGATTGATGATGAATGTTACTTGTTTTAGATAACATACTACTATAATATGACATTTTAGGTGGAGGAGTATTAGTGTGGATACTCATAGGTAGATTCGATGCACATCCATGTTGGCCATAGTGATGCTCCAAAGGGATAGTGGGTGGATGATCAGAACCATATATCATTTTAGGGGAGCCTAGTTTTTCCAATGGTGATGCATGATGGAGTCCTATTTGAGGTCCCTAGCTCTTAATTACCTGTACACTAGAGATTATGTAAGATATATTTCTACCTGAGGATACAGTTTTAGAGGGTTGAGATAAAATAAACGCTGGTATAATGTGTGGCTCGACGTCTTGTTTCCTAGAAGGTAAAAGCTAAGAACCGTATTCCAGGAAGATCATTACAAACCTTTTATGTTCCTAAGTGGCAGTGGGATGACGTCTAGACAAAATTCATCATAGGTTCAACCAAATCTCATGGAGGATGTGATTATATCTATTTAATTGTGCATTAGATGATGAATTCAACTCACTTCCTAGTAATCAAGGAGTCAAGAGCCATGGATGTATTGGAAAATAGGTACATGGAAGTGGTTGTGAGAAGATATATGGAGTTATGAGGTCCATTGTCTCATATTGAGACACCCATTTTACCTCACATGTCTTGAGAGGATTAAAATAATATTTTATCTCTCAGTTTCACCACAACATTACTTTCTTCTCTCAAATGAATGGGATGATAGAGTGGAATATCTATATGCTGTAAGATATTTTACAAGCATGCATCTTGTAATTCAGAAGATAATGGGAAATCAATTTCATTTGGTTGTGTTTTCTTACAAAAAATCCTACCCCTCATCCATTAGTATATCCCCATTTTGTGTCTTTGTACAAGAGGTCATTTCATTATCTATAGTATTGGGATAAGGTTGGGGAGTTGTCTATCCTTGGTCATAATGTGGTTTAGTATATGAAAAATAAGGTTTAGGTTGTTCATGATAGGATGAATACAGTGTTAGATCAGTATATATATTATGATAATCATAGGAGGAGTCACTTAGAGATCATAGTAGGAGACCACATGTTCCTGAAGGTTTCTCCCCATCATGGGAATAATAGGATTGGTAGAGAAGTAATCTATCACCAAAGTTTGTTAAGACTTTTGAGGTGATGGGTACATCAATTTTTCATGTTAACAATTTGTTCATCCGACATGGATCAGCTAGATCTATACTTTATTCTAAATCTCTCAACTCCATCATAATATTTATGATTAATCCTATATCATTGACTGGGGAGAGTTGGATATCAAGGATGAAATGAAATTCATGGAGTGACTAATAGAGTTCTAAGAGAACTGAGATAAATCCTTATGTGGGTGAACCACTTAATTTTTCTTCATGTTGTGTAGGAATCGAAGCTTGGATAAGTGTGCTTTGGAGTGTGAGAAACTGATGTGTTCCCAAAACTCTTAGTTTTTTAGTATTTTCTTATTTTCCATGTTTTTTCCTTGTTTATTTAATATTTGAGCCTTTCTATTTTATGCGATGTTTCATTTTTCCTTGATGATTGTGTGCGATTAAAGATTCATGCATATGAATATAGGAGAAACATATCTTAATCAAGATGCATTATAATTTGACATGTTTTAAAAATGGGATGGTAAGTAAGTTTTATCCAAATAAGACAATATATTGATATGAGAACTATATTTACATGATTTATAAGGATGGTCACGCTGCCCATTGAGTGGCCAATCTCTCATTTCGTGGAGCTCTCGAGCACAGCGAAGTGATGCCCTTCGTAAAGGGTTCTACCCTTTGTGAAGGAGGGTTCTCTTTCAGTTTGCTTGAGGCTTCGCGAGCCGCATTTCTTTGCGAGACACCTTGCTCCGCGATCTGCCCTGCTCTGTGAGCCACTTTTCTCCACAAGCCCCTATTCTCCACGAGACACTTTCTTCCGTGAGCCCCTTTGCTCTGTGAGGCCCCATGCTTCGCGAGACCCCATGCTCCACGAGCAAATTTCCTTCGTGAAGATGCTTTGTGAGACCCCATGCTCCATGAGCAGATTTCCTTTGTGAACCTACTTCGTGAGACCCCATGCACCGCGGGCAGCTTTCCATCACAAAGCTGCTCCGCAAGGCCCCATGCTCTGTGATCCACTTTTTTTATGAAGCTGCTTAGCGAGAACCCATGCTCTACGAGCCCCTATACTTCGCGATGAACTATCGTCCACAAATATCATACCTTCACACCCACCAGTACATAGTGCAGGGGCTACACCCTCACACCCCCACTCGAGATCAGTTCTGGGCTACAGTCCCAGCCCTCTAGGCCTGTCCTTTCACTACCATCATAGACACCTATTAAAAATGGAGAGTCGTACTATGAACTTTTCAGGATGGGATGTCGGCATTTTCTATTACACCCTTATGCACACCCACCATCCACCTATGGAATACCATGATTCAAGATACTCCTCTACACACCATGAAATACCTTGAATCAACATATTCCTCTTGGTTCATTTTACATGTCATGAGTTGAGAGTCTCATCATCAATTCCCCAATCACCTTGAGTTGAACAATTCATCAAGCAACTCCTCAAAACCCTACCACATGACTCATATGACAGGTTGGACTAGAAAGGGCCTCTCTTGCGTAATTCACAAAACCATCCATTTCTAGTGGCTTATGCCTAGTAATACCATCTAAATGACTATAAACTATATTACACCCTATGTGCCAAACATAGGATGTATCTTTCTCCAAATAAGAGATGCCTTATGCTCTAATCATAGGATGGAAATAGTCCTATCAATATTACTTTAAATAGTAGTATGCCTTATGTTTCAAACAAATTATGCTTGTTGATCTGAACAAGATATGCCTTATGCTCTATGAATAATATGCCAATAGTCCTATCAATATGACTTTCAACTGTAGTACACCCCATATAGCAAACATAGGATGCCTCTTGATCTAAATAAGATATGCCTTATGCTGCAAGCATGAGTTTCCAATAATCCACTCCACATGACTATAAACTATAGTACACCTATTTCTAACGCTTTCACTGGGGTGCACTCATCCATCATGTAGAGGATGCGCGACTATTGCCCCACATTCCTACATTCCAAAGTTGGGTGGCATCTGCTCCTTATTCATGGACGTCTATGCCTTGATCGAAATGGGATGATGGGATGTTGGTTCCTCCTTCCATGGATTCCTCCTCGGAGATCATCACCTAGTCCGGGTCTCCCTTATATACTTAAGATGTTGTTTGTGAAACTCTTCCCAGCGCCATATCTTCATGGACACCAGTTAATTACACTACTTTAATCAGGACATTCCATGGCGTCCAGTTAGGGAAGCAACCTTTGGTTATGGGAGTAGTCACATTGGGCATCACATTCATGTCTGGATGCTGGGGGATTGGCGTGTCTGTCTTCTATCCCTTATTATAGGGCTTCTCTAGGGCATGGAAACCCGAGGAATCCCACATCAGACGTGGGGAATCATATTCCATGGGCATGTATAAGAGGTGTTCCTCAACTTCCTATGTTTAACACAGGGTATTCCGCAAGTTTAACGTCTATCGGAGACTGATCGAACTGATCAGAACACTGATTAGAGTGGATTAGATGGAGGAACCCCTGGAGGGAACACAGATATTGGGGTCAACACAAGGGTGGCTTCCTGAATGTTGTTTGATGGAATGGGGAGTGGGGTGGCATGATCCCACTAGGATGTGGCGGCCTGGGTGGGGATCAATATGGGTGATGAAGTGAAGGGGGCTGAAATATGGCCATCGCAAGGGAAACGATGAAGTCATGCTTGAACCTCGTGGAGGCTTCCTACGTATCCCCATGGCAAGGAATCAAAGCTTGTGTAGTTCGATGGGACGATGGGACCCCTAAGGAGGTGATCCGTGAGAATGGACGCAGGGTTGGGATCCAGAAGAAGTGGAGCCTCCAGGTTGGGGATTGAGATTCCTGGGACACATAGGCTCAGAGGAGAGATTAGGATGAGATAGGGTTGATGGGATCGAACCTCATGGAGGCTTCTTACATATCTTCATGGCGAGAAATCAAAGTCCACATAGTTCAGGATAGGGGATACAGTTAGACATCAAGCAGGATGAGGCAAACCTAATGTGAAGGTGTACTGAATGACTGGGTGTTGGTATTGAACCTTGTAGAGGCTTCATACATACCATGCCTTGACACGAATCAAAGTTCTCGTAGTTCAGGATGAGTTGGGGCTTAAACTTTGAGGCAGCCCATGGTGTTTGGTTGGTGGGATTGAACCTTGTGGAGGCTTCCTACATACCAAGTGTTAACATGGATCAATGTATGCATAGTTTAGTATGGGTTGCCGATTACACTATGAGGCGGGACAGGGTGTTGGCCATCCGACGTGAGGATGGTCGGAATGACTGGGTGGTGGGCTTGAATGTCATAGAGGCTTCCTACATACCATGCCTTGACATGCATCAAAGGCCCCGTAGTTCGGGTTGGGTTGGGGCATACACTTTGAGGCGGCCCAAGATGTTAGTTGTTGGTCTTGAACCTCATGGAGGCTTCATACTTACCATGCTTTGACAGGGATCAAAGTCCCCGTAGTTTGGGATGGGTTGGAGCTTACACTCTGAGGCAGCCCAGGGTGTTGGTGAACTGACGTGAGGATGGTCAGAATGACTGAGTGGTGGGCTTGAACCTCGTAGAGGCTTCCTACGTACCATTCCTTGACATGGATCAAACTCCTCATAGTTCGGGTTTTTTTTGGGGCTTACACTCTGAGGCGGCCCTAGTGGTTTGTCAGGGTCGGTGCTCACTCTAAGCCCACGTGAGTCATTCTTGTTGTGATATACAAGAGATAGCAGAGACCTGATGATCACATCGCGAAAGGCACGTCCGTGGGAAATGGAGAGGGGATTACGCGTGGAGCAGCCCAAGAAGTCAGGTCTTACTCCAAGATGGAGGCCCGAGGGCAACAATGCACAGTGGGAGAGAGATTTGGGACCATATAAAGGATGAGTTGTGTTCCCTATCACACACTTTTCTATCCCCGGGGGTCGAATATGAAAGGAGGATCATTGATGCTGCCTCCTGGAAGGAAAGTTAGGGGCATACACCTAGGTGGCTGCCCTTTCCTGCAGAAAAGCGCCACTGCAATAAGAAGGATATCATCCCCTGTGAGGGGTCATCCCATCCCTGTGGAGACGAGTGGATGTGGATAATGTCTAAGGTAGGGGGACACTACGTTTGAGGCACGAGGCCATGTCACAGTTTAACGTCATGTCCCGAGGATGATGGTTCTTGGCAGTTTAACGTCATGCAGATTAGATGTGGTCGGTTTTCTCCACACCCATACGGCTTACATAACCAGTACCCTCTGCTCCTTGTGGAAGGGAAGAAATTGGCAATGTCTTGGCGAGGGGGTGTGTTAGGGAGAACCATCGAGGGGTCCAAATTAGCATGGATATACGAAGAAGTGATAGCCATTAGTGAGCCTATGTGAAGAATTATGAGGTGAAACAACGCAACAAGAAGAATCACCTAAGGAACTTTGAAGTTGCTTCGTACGAGACTAGAAGGTCATACGAGAAAGCGGGGTATGATGTGGATTCCCAGGGTGTGAGAGACACCCGCGAATGGCATTGGAAACTTGTGCAAAGGTACGCCCAAGGAGCACCGGGAACGCAAGTGAAGAGGTAGAGGAGGAGCACCGAGGTGAGGGGTCCCATAGAGTGGCGTGCAACCTTTGAGGATTGCATGAGATATAGGTATCCCTACGTGAAAAACATCGAGCTGGCGCGAAATCAGTGAGGATCGTGTGTAAATGTAGCCGAGGCTTTGCACGCTACTAGAAAGGATTGCGCGCAAGGAGTACGAATTGCGCGCAATCGGGTGAGGATGGGCATAGTGAGTGGGGTTTGCGCAATTGAAGGGGATTGCACACAATGACTGGGGTGCACACAATTGAAGGATATTGCGCACAATGAGTTGGGTGTGCGGAAATGAAGGGGGTTGTACGAACTAGGCCAGCCTGCGCATAAGGGGAAGGGATTGGGCGTAAGGGGTGGACCCCAAAGGGATTATAATTAAGTCTTAATCCAAGGGGATATCGCATAAAGGTGGACCCCGAGGTGACTTGGCGTGAAAAGAGCCGTACCTGAAGGCCATATTTGCGTGCACGAAAGGCGGATTTCACGCACGAGAGCCTGTTCATATTTTTTCATCCATGAAGTCGAAGGGGTCACCTTCTATTTATAGACATTTGGAATCGCAGAAAACAAGTCTGTGCAAAATAATTATGTGCTAAGGGTGGCGGCGTGAAATAACCACCGCACGGGGCAGGGCGTGAAATCTTTCACGCCAACATCGTAGAACTCTTGTGAATCCTAGATCATTTCACGTAGGACATAATTGTTTCACGCACTTCTGAATTTTTTTGACATGACCCCTCTAGGCGTATTGGGTCATGCGATCTGAATATGACTTCACTTTGTGGTTTTGAAACCTTCCTCATCACTTGAGCATTTTTCGGAATCTAAAAATGCCCCCTTGGAATTGGATTGGCGAGGGGTCACAACGGTCAGATTCCAAGAGAAACATTGAAATGCAGAACTCTGTGGGGTCCATGCATGCAAAACACCTGGAGTGGAGTGAAAAACCCAAAGGGGCGTAGAATTCTCTTTTCGTGCGCACGCGCAAAGAAGGCTTTTCCTATAAAAACCGCTGCGAGTCCCATGGTCTGTACTAATTTCCTTGGGCGACAAGCTCCAAGATCTCATGTGAGAAAATTCCTCTGGCCCTTCATGAAAAACCTCTCTGGCTGCGTGCAATTCCACTGACATTAGTCATTGTTTTATGCGCAAACTCAGGGTTTTTCGGGCCGTTTCTTTTATATTTCACGATAGCTGCTGAAATTTTGAGACACCCTCTCATATTCTGTGCCATCTACTCGAGCACTTGCTGAAAGAAGATGGTCGCAAACCTGACTGATTCAGGAGAAGCCGCTGCTCGGAGGGCTAAAATAGTCACTAACCCTGAGGTTTATGGCACTAAAAGGATTGTATCCAATAACCATACCCTTTTTAATATGCTAACCCCCACCCAAAAAGAGTATTCCCTATCCAACAATCTGCCTCTATGGGATTTCAGTATCTTGGAGGAGGTCCCTTTGCTAGGTTCTGAGGTGGATACACCACGGTCATGGGTGACCCATGAGGAAGATATCCCTCGATACAACACCACCAAAAATGATCATCCTTCCCGAGAAACAAGGAACATGGACGTTTATATCTAGAATCTGAGGACTAGGACCATTGTTGGGGGTGATCCTGTCACAGAGAGTTCCCCAAACCTCTATGCGAGCTCCTTCCGTTAGAACGTCACTGATGAGGCTAAAGGCTGGATGCAGGACTAGGACCTACTGTCCAGAGGCAACTTTACCAGCGAATGAGCCTGGGCATTCTAGGTTCGCCATACATGTGACCAATTTGGGGCCGAGCTGTGGCATATTGGATTATTCAAGGCAGTGTGGACATCACAATTTCACTTCTAACGACAACACAGGCTTGGGCCAGAGCTGTTCACTCGGTGGTCCCCCGAAACCAATACCTTCCATATTCATCATGGGGAAGTCTATATCAGGATTTGGGACATTCAATGTATCGGGGGTATCCCTTTGGAGGGCCACCAATATGATGAATTCCTTCCACCAATGAGCACCTGGAGAGATGGATCAAGAACCCCCATGATGACATGGAACTTATTAGAGCTGGTGAAGGAGAGGCTGTGGGTCAAGGGCTTATTTAAGGACATCTCTTACAAAGACTGGTCTAGCCTGTTCCTAGAAAAGGATCCGGCAGTCAAGATGTGAGGGCGAGGGAGACGGTGTCCAACCGTGGCATAGAGGAGCAAGAGCGGATCATATTGGAGGATCCTGGAGGAAGGGCACTACTAATCATGGGGCAATAGCATAAACGAGAGTCAGGACCCGAATGATCAGTATGATGGATTTCTCTCCACATTTCTCGAGCGGGTGGCTCTTTCCAGTGAGGGATGCAAGGATGGGAGTCCGTCCAGCAACCCTGGTGATGGCTGGCATCATGGCTTCCAACAAAAGACTTAATCTGGGGGTCCCCGTGCTACCTAGTCTGTATGCCATTTTGGGATACATCTCGAGAGGGGGGTCACCTAGGATAATCTGTGGCCCCATCCAGATCTTCTGTGGCTGGGTTGTGGCTCATTACGGTAGATATAACTTCTCAAATGTCATCTGTCCTCTAGAAAATGGACTGCGACCTTCCCTGCTAAACATTGTCGGGGTCATGTTGCTGATGCTCAATGAGGAAGGAGTAAGGATCAGAATTGGTAACCATTCCAACTTCACCTTTATCCCATTCCCCACCCTGACTAGCCAGATGATAGACAATGGGAGAGGCTCACTAGAGCATAATGAATACTTCCAGAGCATCAGAGGCAGGGTGGTTGTGGCCCAGATTTATGGGAATACCTTCTATGAGCCTTATGTGTTGTCCAAGTTTTCCAGGATGTTTGGGTGCCTCTAGTGAATGCCGAAAAAAGTATACACAGATTTCTGGGAAAAAAGGCATCTCTGTGTTCTTCGTCAACTATGGCTGATGTTCACGAACTATGGCTCCAGCGACATTATCACCTTTCCTCCCACCAGAGTTGATGTTGGCCTCTCAACCGAGTATGCCAAATATTGGACCATAACATACCCTGAGCATCTTTTGCGGAAGCAATTTCGGAAACTCAAGGTCGCCAGTGTGGAACTTGGGCGGCGAGAGAGCAGGTAGAGTGCCACTATAGGTGAAAGATCATAAGCACGTCAGACGACGGGGCCCATACAAGCTGGGACCTCAGTAGTGGGGATGTCACATGGCATGGCCATGCCCTCATTGCCTAGAGGAGGGTCCAACAGAGCATCCAGAGAACTTCCTGGGAAGCAAATAATATATCTTCTTCAACCTTCTCATGACCCAATCCTCTTAGAATTATGGTCAGCTTGGCTAACCCTGTGGCAGTCGGTGAGTACCGAAGCCCTCTGGCAGAAGATAGTGCGAGACGAGATCTAGATTCCAGAAGTCGGGCTTGTTCAGATTGTCAACAGGGTGAACTTCCATCAATGGAATGCGTATCTGACAGCCATGGACATGTATACACTCCAACAGGTTCGGCGGGTGGAGCCACCTTTATTGGTGAAAGTGATGCTCAGCTAGGAGAATGATCCAGAAATGATGTCTTCGGGGAAAGATGGAAACAATGGTGAGTCAGAGGGTGGAAAGACAGAAGAGGAGGAGGCATAAGGAGGAGGGGAAGGGGAAGGTGAAGGAGAAGAGGAGCCCGAAGGTGAAGGGTCTTAGGGGGAGTCCCACCAAGGGCTCTTCAGGAGAGTGGCGAGATCGTCGACTCCAATATGGATGTGACTACACTACTCAATGTATACTTCAACCCTTATCCATCCTTCTCCTATATCCACTCTCCTTTTAAATCCTTAATCCACCCTCCTTATCTTACTCTGGAGAATATTAGTGCTAATCAAGAGTCTCCAGTTAAGGGAGGGGGCGAAGCACCAATGGAAGATGGTGGGGCACCGATGCCCATTATTTAATTGACGAGTGCCAAGGGATCCCCCACTATGACAGCTCTTATAGTGGCCATAACACTAGAGGCTGATGCCTTAGGTTCCTGTAAGTTCCTTACTTCGATACCAGTATATACCATTAGAAGAATAAATTGATTAGGGTGATCCATGTCTATACAGTCCTCACAACATTGGAGGCTCGTCAGGCTGCTGAGCCCAAACCATCTGCGAGCAAGTAAATAGAAAACATACCTCCCTATCCAGGACATGCCTCCCAAACCGAATCGTCCCTGGTACATGGTGATCTGAGAGCGATGGACATCAGTGGAACTACTGCCAGTGTAAGACCAGTAGTAAACGAAGGTGCAACTAGGGTCGAGGCGATAGTGGTAGGTCTCTCAGACGCTGAAGAGCCCAACTCCATGGGAGGAATATCAAAAGAAGACCCTACTACAAGCCTGTTGAATATTTTTTCTGTCTATCAGCCCACTGATCTCGAGGAAATTGATGATTCAGACTCAGAAGAGGCTGAGGATAGACGGATGATGCGATGAAAAGGGTGGAAGTGCATCCAGTGTTTTCTCAGTCAACCTCAGACGAAATGGCTGAAGCGGATGTGATCACTCCACACCAGGATATGTTTCTTGTGTGTTGGAGGGGAAGATTCTCAACTCCTTCACTTGACGGTCCATGATTACATGGAGAAGAAGATGTGTGAGAGCAGCTGGTGCTCCGATGTTACCCAGTGTTGGGAGGAGTCGGGGAGTACCCAATCATTTCTAAAGGCAGAGAAAGAGGGCCAATGCCTCAAAGAACAGGTAAAAAAAGATATATTCATCGCAAACTGTTCTGAACTTGTGGAGCAGTTGAGGGCCCAAATAGAAGACGCCCAAGAGAAACTAGTGTAGGCGAGTCACCAGATGACTGAACTTCAAACTGAACAGGTGTGGGCATGGTCTAGGGTCAGCGAACTGTGCTTTACAACCACCAATGAAGAGAGGGGCCTTAGGGGGAGAGAAGTGGTCCAGGAGGCCACCAACCAAAAGGTAGCGGCATTAGAATGATTCATCCAAGAAGCTGACCCTTAAGTGCCCTGTTTTGGCCGAACCCATAAACTTATTCTGCTTTACTGCTTATTATTTTGAACTGTATTTATGGATAAATTTATTTACTTATCCCCTTGGTTTAACGTGCTCAACCATAATACTGAAATAAATATAAATTCATTCCTAATCTCAAGTGAGCTATACCTGATGTGAGAAACAAGGTATACTCATACTATCACGTTGTTTGATCATGGGAGCATTAACTAAGCTTCGGGCATTCGAGATTCGAATCCCGATTTCTGAGTAGAAAAGGGAGACCCAATCAAAGGAAGATGGCCTCAGACTGATCGATGTATCGTCTTCTCAATGTGATCTAGCACACAATAGGGGCAATGTCAGGGGCATTAGAATCAGTACGAACATAGGGGAATGAAAAATGTGAATCACATTACCCCAAATTTGGAATGTTGTGGGAGGGGCATGGCAATAAAGGACAACCGTTGACCGTGTCCGAAACACAACATCCCTATTGTGTTAGCCTGAAATAGGGACAACAAACGAGGGTCAACCACTAACCATGTTCGAAACACAGGACCTAACTCAAAATATTATCAATCAGTCTTCTAGAACATTGGCCTAGGATAGCAGGCAGGCCATAAGCCGTGCATTCATAATGTTAGGGGGTTCCTTTTGGTGTGAAAGAGGATTAGGGTACGAATAAAGGGCACGAGAAGCATAGAATGTGAAGTGGTGGTTTGTTCGAACATGATCCAACACTCTTGAAATTACGCCACCATTGTGTAAGAACATTATGCAGGCACATTAATCTGATCATGGATCATTCCTACTTTTAGATAGGACCTCTCTGGTGAGGGAACTGTTGCCTCCCAATGTCAAGATGGGGCATCCCGAACTTGTTCAGGGCAAATAATGCAGTTACAAAACTAACCAAGAGGTCATGCTAGAGGGATGGCATTGTGAAAGGATGGGATTCGTGATTCTTAGGGCTATACCCGAGATGAAATGTTTGGGCATTCCTACGTATCCCATATAGATGGGAATCAATCCATACATAGTTCTAGAGAGGGTATTAGTTTAAGGTCTTAGAACTCGGACCAGGGATTGGTAAGGAATGAAGGGGACACATGGTAAGGTGATTATGAAACCTGACATGAATGAGGACATAAGTCCAGATTACCATGTGTCCCTTGGGGAAGTGTTTAGGCTAAGGGACCGAACAAGAAAGCTAGGTTGGGCCTGTGGTGAAGTTCTTGGGAATTCCTACATATCCCATAAGGATGAGAATCAAGCCATACATAGTTCTAAAAAGTGTCACGGTAAGGTACCAGTGCAAAGGACGAAAGGGGCATACAGGTCTGGCCCTCGTACCAATAGAAGTGGTATTTGATGTATCTTGTTTTTCCTTTAAGGTGAATGGTTTTTTTGGTGAAGCGACAGGCCTAGGGTAGAATTTCTCGGCATCACCACAAGAATAAAGTCATATAAAACCATTGAAAACAGTATGGTGGATGATCGATACCCAACGTGATGTCCCCAATGATGAGGTTATTACAATGCAATGTCGTTTTTCATCGTGCGGCCGGGATGATATCATCACAGTCTGGGGTCATGTGATAGGACTAGGCAGCACAGTTTAATGTCATATGGCTTGGACACGAAGGAATGTGCACGATGTGATAAATCATACCTGAAATGTGGATGAGGTCCATATCATCATCGTGCACAACTATAAGAAAGGAGACTCAGGACAAGAGGCCAGTAAGGTTCAGAGGATAAGGGGGAGGAGAAGCTATCTTCCAGTTGATCTGGACCCAGAAATGTGATGTCTGGGTGATCCCACGTATCCCATGAGGATGAGGATCAAGCCGCACATAGTTATTAGAGAAGATACTAGTTTACGGTCATAGTTCTCGGACCATGGGAGCCCCGAAGGATGCCGTATTGTAGCTTTGTCCCCCGGACGTATAGATGTTCACTGAGGGATAGTTCCAAGAGTGTCAAAATCTTACCTGGACATGATAGGGTGGAACATAATGTGAATCATGTAACCAATATTCAAGGCTTGAAGGGGCTGTCATGGTGATAGAGGATTACTGCTGACAATGTTCGCAACACAACATCCTATCACGTTAGCTTGAAATGGGGACAAACAAATGAGCATCGACCGCTGACCATGTTCTCCATGTGGGGCTTGTATCAATTTGTTGTCCGGAACCCTTAAGGGTGTTGGCTTATAATGGTAGGTGTAACGACCCAAAGTTTTTCAACGGAAATTCCCTTCTTATATTTATGTCATAAAATAACATGAAAAAAAAAACATAATGAAAAACTAAGTGATAAGTGACCTTTAAACCTAAGTTTGTCACTTTTGTGTTTGGAATTTTAAAAATCTGACATACACGATTGTGCTCAAGATGATTTTTGGAGTCTAATGAAACAAAAACAATTTTTAGTGAATAGTATCGTACCCTTAGGAATAGTAACATACCCTTATGAATATTAATATGACCCTAATGAATATTAAACCATCCAACATACAGTAACCATACCCATGAATAATTAAATAAAATTTAGACATGTTAGAAAGTGAAAATTTGACCGTAGTAAACGTTTTGGAATTTAGTAAGTCATAAATAATTAATTATAACTAATTAATTAATTTAAAGGAAAATGTATTTTCTTAAAATGTATTCATTATTTATCAAATCAATTTCTTATAGTTTTTTGATAATTTTATAAGACCCTACATAATTTTTGAAAGCACTATAAAATCAGTTTTAATCTTAAAAACTGTTTTTTAAGTAAATTATGATTTTAATTAAATATAAAACTAATAATATTTAGAAAATTATTTTTGGAAAATGGACTTCATTTTTTGGATTCTACACGTCGAAAAATGGTTGGGGTAAATTTTTGGGGTTTTTTCTAATATACTTGAATTTTTGATGAATAGATGAATTCGATAATTTACAACAAATGCTAAATAATGGACTAATTGAGTCATCGATGATGCTATGCTGATGTAAGAACACTTGGTTCGAGATCACATGATAAAATTAATATTCTTGGTCATTCAAGACTCACTATTCCTTGTCTTAGGGGAAATTAATAAACTAATTAATTTTATATTAAGGAAACCCCTCTACCCTCCACTATAAAAGCCACCCTTTACACCCTCATTTCCTCACACCTCTCAAGCTCCAAGCCTTCTCTAAACTCTACCCAAAAACCATCCTTATCCCCTCCCCCACATCCAAGATCTTATGGTATCATCAAAAGACGAATCTTAGGCCCCTAAAGAGGTTCTCAAGAGAAGGATTCAAGATGTAATTTCTCTCCCTCTTCTCCTTTAATTTCCTCTCAATTTCAAGTTCATTTTAAATCTCTATCCACATATCTTCATCCAAATGGTATTGTAACTCCATTATTATACATATAATGTAATTTTATGAATCTAATGGGATATTATATCATCCAACCCTCTTCCTTTTATTTTATTAAAAAGAACGTTGTTTGTGAGGTGTTAATTCATCACCTTCAAGAACGACATGCTTTCTTCTTTAATTTCTACCTTCATATCTTTTAATGAAACAATTTTTATGGTTGAAACAGAATATGTTATATGTATTATGTCCTATTTAAAGTTCTTGAAATAACTTATGGCCATATTACTAAGTGATAAATTAAAACAAGTTTGTTGTGATCGAAAACCCGCCCAAATTAACCCAAACAATCATCATTTAATTCTTATCTAATGATTCATCCACATGGATATAATATAATTCATTATAAGATCATTCAAACTCCTAAAATATAATTAATAACATTTAATATCATTTTTGGTTGTTTACTCGTGTTCTACCCAAACTTCAATTTAAGAATACAAGTGAACCACCCAAGATAAACCATAAAAACGAACATCCCCGAACAATGTTTTTAAACACTATTTGTCATCCAAAGGAACATAAAATGACATAATGAAACCATAATTAACCCTATTAATGTAGAAAAGGTTCTTTAATTTCTAATTAATGGATATAATGTCATTATACATTACATTAAAGAGAACGAAGCATTCAGATACAAGGTAAGGGGAAATCTCCAACCCAATTTTCTTCCTTCGGGTTCTCCCTCTTTTACTGAATTTTTGATATGGTTACTCCTTGAAGATAATTTTTTAGTCATTGTATTTAATTTTCTGGGATATAAATTTTTTTCACTGGTTTTTATGTCAAATAAAATGTTTTCCAAAAGAACTCCTCTTTTAAGTACACCCCTTTTACTTCTCATTCAAAGTGGACAGTTCATGTAACATGTATGTTACTTCTCCTTTCTTTTGGGAACCCGAATCTTATGAATGTGTTTTTATGAGATTAAACCCATTAAATTCCATAGTTTAGTTATGTATATTTTTTATATGTGTTCTATGTGGCAAGAATGAGGATGAAAATGTTATGATGTGACGGGTGCGCTCAGAATTATATAGCGCAATATGAATGTTTCAATGTGATGTGTGCACCCGAAATTATACAGTGCTCCAATAAATTTTGTAAAGTGATAAATCTCATGAGTAAATGTGAAATGATGTGTTAAAAAGATGCTAGCTTGGTTCACAAGTATGTGTGGTAGTTAAGCACTCAGACATGATGTTTCATTTTTATGCATTGCCACATTTCAAGTCTTTTATTTTTGCTCCTCTCATGTTCATGATCATTTTCCTATGTTAGGATTATGCTCACCCCATGCTATATTTTTCTTATCTATCCTTTTACTGGTCTTCTATCTCACTCCTTTTTATTTATATCCTCTGGTGGCTACATGTACTAAGGAGAGGACCAGTTCCAATAAGAATATAGAGAAGAAGAAATTAAATAAATGTTTATGATTGATGTTGTATTTGTTATGTATGGTCCTAGTTTTACCAAGAAACTAACCGTTTGGATCCTGTATGTGTAATATTATTATGTTGCTTATCATTAAAATTATATAATAGTAATTTAAGGAAAGGCTTGGGTCTCTATAGTTGGTATCAGAGGCAAGGTTTAGTTAATTTGGGAATTAGGATTAATGAACGCTAGAGAAAACCTATAGTATGAGATTAAGTACAAATATGAACACAAGAGTACTTATATAGGGATCCCATATATTATTATTTGAGTATAAATTGTTCAAAAGAATAATTTATGTATTAATGACTTGTTTACTTATGTTTTGTTCTCACCTTTTCTATTTTAGAAAATGGTGGGAACTATGAGAAATCAGGCCAACAACTCTTGCGAAGGACAATTCAACGATTGCCCAAACGACATCCCCAGTGATTTGGGAGGTGGATTTCAAAACTTCATGGCGATTATTACCCAATTATCTCAGGTTATTAAAAATTA
Source organism: Viscum album (assembly GCA_963277665.1). NCBI lineage: Eukaryota > Viridiplantae > Streptophyta > Magnoliopsida > Santalales > Viscaceae > Viscum > Viscum album. The sequence goes on along the minus strand of OY728129.1, from coordinate 251,774,170 downwards.
CCATAATAATGGGTAACATCCTCCTTCACTAAAGAGGGAGAAACTGGCTATCAAATGTTTTATGCGGCAACAACCCCCGACGTTTAGTGGATATTCTAATCCAATAGTTTTGGAATAGTGGGTAAAATACATGGACAAGATCTTTTATATGCTTCAGTATTCTGAGATGGAGAAGGTGACTCTATCCAATTATCGCCTTGATGGAGAAGCCGATCAATGGTGGGATTTGATTAAGAACACCAAGCCGAGGGAGGAAATTGAAGAAATGGAATGGGAAGACTTTAATATAATGCTTCTTAGTAATTATTTCCCACGAAATATTCACACAAAGATGAAGAGAGAATTTATAGAACTCAAGCAAAAAGAACGAGAATCTTTCACAACCTATGAATCAAATTTTACAAGGCTTTCAAGGTATACATTGAGTTTTGTTATCAATAATGATATCAAAATTGACAGATTCTTCAGTGGATTAAAACCACATCGTCGAAAGGCTCTTTAAATTAGAGACTTTGGGAGTTATGAAGAAGTTTTTTGGTGTGCTCTCAAAGTGGAGATGGAGTTTAGAGGATGGTCCCATGGCTATAGGGATAAGAAAATAAAGATGGTGTTTCAAGCTGGTGGATCTAATGAGAAAGGACGGAAGAAAAATCAACGACCCACATGCCAAAAATGTGGGAAGTTACACCATGGGAACTACCTCAATGGGATAAAGAAATGCTTCATGTTTGGGAAAGAAGGACACCATTCTCAAGAGTGTGGAAAAGAAAAAAAATGAAGGATAATGTAGCTGATGAAAGGAGAGAACCCCTCACGATTCAATGCTACAACTGTAGGAAGCTAGGGCACTATGGAAACCAGTGCACTAAACCTCGAGCTCTCGAGGGTAGTCATCGTCAACAACCACCAAATCCAAAGGAACAAGGGAAGGCTTATGCCATCACTACTGCAGAGGTGGAGAATGATAATGAATTTGTTCAAGGTACACTTCCTATTCACTTAATAATGGAAAATGTATTATTTGATTATAGTTCTATGCATTCCTTTATATCTTGCAAATTTTCTAGAACTATAGAATCAAAGCCCCGAAACCTTGAGGTAGAGATATCTGTAAAAACACCAAGTGGTGAAATCATTGAAGCCCCAGTGTTTGACTCTTCTCCCATTGGTGTATATGGGAAGATTCTTCTGGAAAATCTTGTAATACTTCCCTTGGTGGAATTTGAAGCTATAATGAAAATGGATTATCTCTCATTATATAGAGAACATATCAACAATCAGGAAAATGAAATATCTTTTCATATTCTAAACCATCCCATGCTCCTCTACAAATTCAAGGAAGATCATGAATCATCTTTCAAAAATCCTTCAATGGTGTGGATGTTGATTCCCTATGAAGAAGTATACCTAGCCCAAATGGTTGAGTTGAAGGAAAGTGCCAACCTTGAAGAAATGCCCATCATGAGGGAATATGATGATGTATTTCCCAAAGAGTTACCCGGAATTCCCCAGGATCGTGAGGTAGACTTCTCAATTGAACTCATGCCCGAAGCTACACCAATCTCGAAGTGTCCATATAGGATGGCTCCTATCGAACTGGAGGAGTTAAAGAATAAGCTGCAAGAGAATCTAGAAAAAGGGTTCATACACCCTAGTACATCACCTTGGGGTGCACCAGTGCTCTTTGTGAAGAAGATGGATGGAACAATGCGGCTATATATTGATTATCGGGAAATCAACAAGATCACCATAAATAACAAGTATCCTCTCCCAAGGATTGATGAATTATTCGATCAGTTAAGAGGAGCTCAATAATTCTCAAAGGTGGATCTTCATTTTGGATATCATCAGGTAATGGTGAAGAAGGATGATATTCAGAAGACTGCCTTCCGTACAAGGTATGGGAACTATGAGTATTTGGGGATTCCTTTCTCACTTACTAATTCCCCTATAATCATCATGGATTTGTTGAATAGATTCTTTAGACATTACCTCAACAAATTTGTGGTATTTCTTATCGATGATATTATCATCTACTCTAAGAGAAAGGAGGAACATGAAGAACATCTAAGACTTGTGTTGGCGACATTATGAAAGGATAAGTTGTATGCCAAGTTCATCAAGTGTAACAATTGGATGAAGAAATTCACTTTCTTGGGGCATGCGATCACATGTGAGGGAATTTTTGTGGATCCTTTAAAGAAAAAGGTGATTGAGGAATGTCTCAGGCCCTCTAGTGTCACAAAAATCCATAGTTTTCTTGGATTAGCTGGGTACTATCGACGTTTTGTGAGAAACTTCTCACAATTGTTAAGCCCGCTAACTAAGTTAACAAGGAAAGGGGTAAAGTATGTCTAGACGGAAGAATGTGAGGGAAGCTTCAAGGAGCTAAATAAAAGGCTGATCACTGCACCTGTACTCACACTACCGAAAAGTGGAGAAAGTTTTGTGATATATAGTGATGCTTCAAAGAAAGTCTTGGGTTGTGTACTCATGAAAAATGACACGTGATAGCCTATGCCTCACGACAGTTGAAGATCCATGAGCAGAACTACCCAATGCATGATCTAGAGCTAGCAGACGTGATTTTTTCCTTGAAAATCTAGTGGCGCTACCTTTATGGAGAGAAGTGTGACATATACATTGACCACAAGAGCCTAAAGTATATATTCACACAAAAAAAGAATAACATGCATCAGAGTAGATGGTTAGAGCTAATCAAGGATTACGATTTCTCTATTCACTATCATCCTAGATAGGTGAACAAGGTAGCTGGGGCTCTAAGTCGAAAAGAACCTACTACTCAATCCATGTTGTGGATTGAGAAAGACCCTATCTTCTTAGATATTCAAAAGATGGATTTGGAAATCATAAGGGTAGGGGATACATCCTACCTTTCCCAAATGATTGTGCAACCATCCATCCAGGAGAAGATTAAGGAAGCATAAAGGGATGATGTGGAGAGACAAAAGAGGGTGAATGTAGTAAAGGAAGGGAAGTTTCAAGAGTTCTATATCGACAATGATGGTGTGATTTGGTTTAGAACGCAACTTTGTCTGCCTTCACCACCTGGGATAAAGAAGGACCTATTAGAAAATGCACATAGCACAACTTTCTCTATCTATCTTGGGAGTACCAAGATGAACCATGATCTCTGAGAACACTTCTGGTGGTATAACATGAAGAAGGAGATTTTAGAATATATATCAAGGTTCTTGGTATGTCATAAAGTTAATGTTGAGTGACAAAAGTCCAAGGGTATGATGCATCCATTTCCTATACCCATGTGAAAATGGGAAAATGTAACTATGGACTTTGTCACAGGTCTCCCAAAGATGTCCAAGGTAAATAATGCGATATGGGTTATGGTTGACCGAATCACCAAGACTGCCCATTTTATCGCTATTCAGGAATATATCTCTCTTAAACAACCTACAAAGATATATGTGAAGGAATTGGTGAGAATGCACGGTGTTCCAATCTCAATTGTCTTTGACTGTGATCCAAGGTTCACATCTATGTTCTGGAGGAGACTTCATCATGCTTTGAGTACTGAATTAAATTTCAGCACGACCTATCTCCCCCAAACTGATGGCCAGTCTGAAAGGACTATTCATACGCTTGAATATATGCCAAGAGCCTGCTCTCTTGAATTCAAAGGTGGTTGGGATCATCATCTCCCATTGGTTGAGTTCTCATACAGTAATAGCTTCCACTCGAGTATCCAGATGTCTCCATATGAATCTCTGTATGGGAAGCGATGTATAACTACAACCTGTTGGGATGAAGTTAGAGAAAGGAAGCTACTTAGACCCAATCATGTTCAAGAGATGATAGAGAAGGTTAAAGTCATCCAGAAACACATAGAAGTTGCTCAGAGTTGGAAAAAGAGCTATGTTGACAACCGTATAAGGGAATTGGAGTTCGAAGTTGGAGATAAATTATTCCTTAGAATACCTCCATGGAAGAGAGTCATGCGATTCGGGAAGAAAAGGAAGCTATGCCCAAGGTATACTGGCCCCTTTGAATTCCCTGACCGCATAGGATCCATGGCCTATCATCTTGCACTTACACCAAATATGGATCAAGTTCATGATGTGTTTCATGTATCAATACTGAGAAAATACATACCAAACCCCTCACATGTACTAAACTCAGAGGTGGTGCAGCTAAACGATGATCTCTTCTATTAGGAGCAGCCAGTAAAGATTCTGGATCAGAGAGATAACATTCTACGCAACAAGGCAACCCATCTTGTAAAAGTGTTGTGGAGGAACCATAAGTTTGAGGAAGCAACTTGGGAACCAAAGGAGGCAATCAAGGAGAATTACCCTCACCTGTTTGTGTAAAGTGAAATTTCAGGGGTGAAATTTCTTAAGGGGGGAAGAATGTAACGACCCAAAGTTTTTTAATGGAAATTACCTTCATATATTTATGTCCTAAAATAACATGACATCACAACATAATGAACTACTAAGTGATAATTTACCTTTAAACATATGTTTTTCACTTATATGTTTGTAATTTTAAAAATCTGACATACACGGTTGCACTCAAGATGATTTTTGGAGTCTAATGAAACAAAAATAATTTTTAGTGAATAGTATTGTACCTTTAGGAATAGTAACATACCCATATGAATATTAATATGACCCTTATGAATAGTAAATCATCTAACATAAGATTAACCTTACCCATGAATAATTAAATAAAATTTAGATATCTTAGAAAGTGACAATTTGACCTTGGGAAACGTTTTGGAATTTTGTAAGTCATAAATAATTAATTATAACTAATTAATTAATTTAAAGGAAAATTTATTTTCTTAAATTGTATTCATTATTTTTCAAATAAATATCTTATAGTTTTTTGATAATTTTATAAGACCCTACGTAATTTTTGAAAGCACTATAAAATCAGTTTTAATCTTAAAAACTGTTTTTTTAGTAAATTATGATTTTAATTAAATATTAAATTAATAAAATTTAGAAAATTATTTTTACAAAATGGACTTCATTTTTGGATTCTACACATCAAAAAATTGTTGGGGTAAATTTTTGTGTTTTTTCTGAGATACTTGAATTTTTGATGAATAGTAGAATCTGATAATTTACAATAAATGCTAAATAATGGATTAATTGAGTCATTGATGATGCTATGGTGATGTATGCCCACTTGTTTCTGGATCACATTACAAAATTACTATTCTTGGTCATTCAAGACTCACTATTCCTTGTCTTAGGTAAAATTAATAAACTAAAGAATTTTATATTAAGGTAACCCATCTCCCCTCCACTATAAAAGCCACCCTTCACACCCCCATTTCCTCAAACCTCTCAAGCTCCAAGACATCTCTAAACTCTGACCAAAAACCTTCACTAGCCTCTCCCCCACGTCCAAGAGCTTCTGGTATCATCAAAAGTCCAAGCTTAGGCCCTTAAGGAGGTTCTCAAGAGAAGGATTCAAGAGGTAATTTCTCTCCCTCTTCTCCTTTAATTTCATTTCAAGTTCAAGATCATTTTTGATCTCTTGCCACATATCATCATCAAAATGTTATTATAACTCCCGTATTTTACATATTCTGTACTTTTATGATTATAATGGGAAATTATACCATCCAACCCCCTTTCCCTCTTCCTTTTATTTTATTAAAAAGAACGTTGTTTGTGAGGTGTTAATTCATCACCTTCAAGAAAGACATGCTTTCTTCTTTCATTTCTACCTTCAGATCTGATCATGAAACCATTTTTATGGTTGAAACAGGATACGTTATAAGTATTATTTCCTATTTAATGTTTTGAAAATAACTTATGTCCAAATTACTAAGTGATAAATTAAAACAAGTTCATTGTAATCGAAAAACCGCCCAAATTAACCCAAACAATCATCATTTAATTGTTATCTAATGATTATTCCACATGGATATAATATAATTAATTATAAGATCATTAAAACTTTTGTAATATCATTAATAACATGTAATATAATATCATGATGTTTACTCATGTTTACCCGAACTTCAAATTACAAATACAAGTGAACCACCCAAGAAAAACCATAAAAACGAACATCCTGAACAATGTTTTTAAACTCTATAAGTCATCCAAAAGAACATAAAACGAAATATTGAAACCAAAATGAACCATATTAATGGATAAAAGGTTATGTAATTTATAATTAATTAATGTAATGTCATTATACAGGACATTAAAGAGAAGGAAGCATTCAGATACAAGGTAAGGGGAAATCTCAAACCCAATTTTCTTCCTTCAGGTTCTCCCTCTTTCACTCCATTTTTGATATGGTTACTCCTTAAAGATCATTTTTTAGTCATTGTATTTAATATTATTGGATATACATGTTTGTCAATGGTTTTTATGTCAAACTAAATGTTTTCCAAAATAACTTCTCTTTTAAGAACACCCCTTTTACTTCTCACTCAAAGTGGACGGTTCTTGTAAAATGTATGTTATTCCCCCTTTCTTTTGGGAAACCAAATATTATGAATGTGTTATTATGAGATGAAACCCATTCCATTACATGGGTTAGTTATATATATTTTTGATATGTGTTTTATGTGGAAATCATGATGATGATAATGTTATGATGTGACAGGTGCGCCCAGAATTATATAGCGCAATATGAATGTTTCAATGCGACGGGTGATCCTGGAATTATACATCACTACAATGAATTGGGTAAAATGATGAATCTCATGAGTAAATGTGAAATGATGTGTGAACAAGATGCTAGCTTGGTTCACAAGTATGCGTGGTAGTTAACCACTAAGACATGATGTTTCATTTTTATTCATTTCCACATTTAAAGTCTTTAATTTATGCTCCTCTTATGTTCATGATCTTTTGCCTATGATATGATTATTCTCACCCCTTGTTATTTTGTTCTTATCTGTCCTATTACTAATCTTCTTGCTCACCCCTTTTGATGTATATCCTCAGGTGGCTACATGTACTAAGGAGAGGACAAGTGCCAATAAGAAGCTAGAGAAGAAGAAATTAAATAAATGTTTATGCTTGATGTTGTCTTTGTTATGTATGGTCCTAGTTTTCCCAAGACACTAAACCTTTGGATCCTCTATTTTTAATACTATTATGTTGTTTATATTTAAAATTATGTAATAGTAATGTAAGGAAAGGCTTAGGTCGCTATAGTAGGGCAGCCCTTAGGCCTAGCATCTATGTGGTTTTGGGGGTCCCTTTGTGTGTAAAAGATAATGGAAGACCAAATTAAGGGGAACAAGAAGCCTGGGAAATGAATGGAACTTGTCCAAATTGAATATGACACTCCAGGTCCTATACCAGAGTACTCTTGGACTCATCAGCGGACCACTGCAAAGGTTCAAGGGGCTCAACTCGAGAGTAGCCAATTTGTAGATGTTTATAGAACAAAGATATGGAAAACTCTCCGGAGAAATAGGGGGACATGGCATGGTTGCCAAAAAACCCAATGCGAAGGAGGGCATAGCCCTGTACCACACCTATATATCCCTCTCATGGAAGGGAACATGCCAAGGGGCCTAGTTTACTGGGATATCTCTAAGAGATGGGGCTGGACCCGAAATATAAATGTTTATGAAGTCCTACATATACCATAATGATAGAAATCAAGCCACACATAGTTCTTCAAGGTGTAGTTTAACGTCATCCTGGACTAGCGTGCAGTTTAGGGTAATGCGGGACCGTACAGTTTATGGTCATGAAGGACCAGCTGTTTAAGGTCGTGTAGGACCAATAGTTTATGGTCATGGAGGACCAGCAGTTTAAGGTCATGCAGGACCAGAAGTTTAAGGTCTTGTAGGACCAGAAGTTCAAGGTCGTGCATGACCTGCAGTTTAAGGTCATGCAGGACTAGCAGTTTAAGGTCGTGCAGGACCTGCAGTTTAAGGTCCTGCAGGACCAGTAGTTTAAGGTCATGCAGGACCAGATGTTTAAGGTCATCCAGGACCAATAGTTTAAGGTCATGAAGGACCAGTAAGCTCAAGCAAATTATTGCTTTAGGAACTTGGCACTGGTGGGAGGAGTTATACAATCACCATCCATGGTCACCAGGGAGTACACTCCATTTGGGTAAACCTTATTACCAATGAAAGGTCCTTACCATTTGGGCTCCAACTTGGGGGGTTTCCTACTAGGTATCATTGGTGTTTTTAGATCCAACAACATGTCACCTTGTAGGAAATAGCAAAGGTGAACCTTCTTGTTGAAGGCTCAAGCCATCCTGCTCTGATGCCTTTCTAGATTGTGCAGGTTATGAAGCCTATTCTCATCAAGTTCTTCCAATTCAGCTAGACAGATTTCAGCCACTCTATCCGGCGATTGCTGGTCATAGAACTCTGTACACAATGATGGCAGCTAAACCTCGATGGGCAGGATGGCCTCAGTTTCATACACTATGGAATATGAGGTCACTTGGGTGGAATTATGAGTCATTTTCTGATAAGCCCAGGGGGAGTTGGGGAGCTTATTCGGAAAACTCTTCTTGCTCTGACCAACCATTTTCTACAAAATGTTATAGAGGGTTTTATTAAATTCCTCGATCTACCCATTTTCCTACATGTGATAGCAGGAGGTATGGTTAGAGCGGATGTTGTACTTGCCGTACACCTTTTTCAACTTGGCTGCTCGGAATTTGGTGCCATTATCGGTGAGGATAGCATGAGGAACACCAAACCTATGGATGATATTGGAACTCATTAAGTCAATGATATAATGGGCCTTGAATTCCTTGAGCGAAAATCCCTCTTCCCACTTGGAAAAGAAATCTGTAGTGGTCAGAATGAATCAGCATTGGAGAGCCACTACCGGTGTGTATGGTCCTACGAGATCTAACCCCCAGACTTAAAAGGGCCAAGAGAACTTGGTAGTGTGGAGAGGCTCTAGTGGCTGATGAAAAACATTAGCATTAAAAAGGAATGAATGGAACCTCTTGGAGAACTCGATGCAGTCATGGATCATGGAGGGCCAAAAATTCCCTAATCTCTGGATCTGGTGAGATAGTTTTGGCCCAACCTGATGCACACCATAGGAACCGGTGTGAACATCTTGCATGAATTGTGGAATCTTAACCACATGAATGCATCAGAGGAGAAAACCATTAAACCTGTGCTTATAGAGGATTGGCTCAAGACTGGAACCACTCTAGAGGGTAAACTGTAGTGAGTGACGTCAAATTCACTTGCGCTCAACTAAGTCTGATGGGAGGTTACCGTGTTGGAGGTATTCAACCAAGGGTGTCCTCTAATCAGCAATCATTTCAATCACTGCATCCAGAGGACTAGGGGGTCCTGATGTAGAAGCACCGATGGTAAGATGGCTTACCTATGGGTCATCATCGCCATATGGGGTAACAGGATCTATGAATCTCTGATGTGACATGTGGATAATCAGATCATCCTATTTGGGCTCTGCAAGTGTTGCAGCTAAGCTGGCCAAAGCATCTGCTCGATCATTCTGTGATCGAGGGACTTGGGTAACCTCCGGTCGAGAAGGAAACTGGTCCATTAGCTTGAGGGTGAGCTCCAACAATGGTACAATATTTGGCTTCTTGACAACATAGCCGTTGTTGAACTATATAATGACAATATTGGAGCCCCCCTTCACGTGAAAATGGGGCAGGTTGATCTCGAGGGCCAGCTCGAGGCCAGTAATGAGGGCCTAATACTCCGCCTCATTGTTGGTGCAGCCTTTTGACAACTTGAATGAGTACGGCAGAATGTCTTGCACCGGGGTAATAAAGATGATACCCATGCCCACTCTGTTGAGTTGAGAATTGTTGAGTCTCCTACCAATGGGGCTCTGGGAGTCACCGTCAAAGTGCATCTGCCAACACGGGATGTCATGATTTACCGAGTGGATTTCCTCATCGTGAAAATACAAGTCCAGGTATTGGTCTGCAGAGGTTGGATGGGTAGCTAGAAATTTTGCAAATGCGTGTCCCTTGATATCCTTCTGAGGGATGAACCTGATATCGAACTACTGGAGGATTACATCCCACCGTGCTAGGTAGCTGGTCAACATGGGGAGATTCAGAATTTACTTCAGAGGGTCTACCCGAGAGACCAGCTATACCTCATGGTTCTGCAGGTAATGTCGCAATTTTTTTACTACGAATACTTGTGCAAGACAACTATTCTTGAAGGGGGAGTATCTGGTCTCTATATCGAGGAGCATGTGGTTAAGGTAGTAGAGACTGTTTTTTGTCACCTCAATGTTCTTCTGGGCGAGAAGGGCGATGAGGGACCATTCCAGGGTGGTCACATATAGGATTAGTGGCTTTCTGGGGACGAGTGGCATCATGACCGGGGGATGGAGAAGATACTACTTAATTTCCTCGAACGCGGCCTGAAACTCTTTTTCCCACTTGTAGGCAGAGCCTTGCTTCATGAGATGGGAAAAAGGTCTTACATTTTCCAGCTATATTCACAATGAATCAGCATATATAGGCTAAGTGGCCTTGGAAACATCAAATATTCTGAATATTGCTCAGGGTAGGCATCTAGCTGATGGCCTTGATCTTCTCTTGGCCTATCTTGATGCCCCAGTACTTGACAATGATGCCAAGGAACTTTCCAGAGGTGACCCCAAAAGCACACTATAGTGGGTTCATCTTCAGGGGGTGGGAAGTGAGGAAGCCGAACACTTTCTCAAGATCCTTGAGATGGTCCTGGCGCCAGAAAGATTTGACCACCAGACCATCCACATAGAATTCCACTAATGTCCCAAGGATTGGCTTGAATATGAAATGCAGGGCCCACTAATAGGTGGCACCTACATTCTTCAGGACAATGGGCATAAAATGGTAATAGAAAGTACCTTGGGGAGCCTTGAAAGCTATGGAATCCTCATCCTCGACGGACATCCGGATCTGATTATACCTGGAGTAAGCATCCATGAAGGAGAGGGCTTCGAACCCAGCTGTAGCGTCTATCAAAAATTCAGTCACTGGAAGGAGAAAATCATCCTTCAGACAATGGTGGTTGAGATCGTGTAAGTCGATAGAGTCTCTGATTTGTCATTTCTTCTTCCTGATTGGTATAATGTTGGCCAACCATTTGGGGTACTTGACCTCCTTAATGAAGTTGGCCCTGATGAGCTTGTCAACTTCAGCCTCGACCATGGCACCGTGGGAAGTGTACATCTTTCTGGTTGGTTGTTTGAACCCAAGATGATATTCCAGAAGACCAAGGTAGTGGAAAACTACCTAAGGATCTAGTCCTGGAATCTTGTAGTAACTCCAAGAAAACACATCACGGTGCTATTTATGGAAGTCTACATACTGCTGCTGCTCCTCAGGGGTCATGGTGGCATTGATCAATGTGGGTCTTGGGTCTACCTCACTTCTGAGGTTCACTTGTACCAACTCGTCGACCTTTCCAGAGACACCTTCCTCAAAGGCAGGGGTGTCCTCTATATCTTCTTCTCCACCTTTAGAGGGATCCTTCGTGGGGGATGTTGCTTTTGAGTTACCAGACCCTGATGGGAGGCTGGTACCAGCTTAAATAGTAGTAGTTATTTCATCGGGGAACTCTGGTGCTGCCGAGACCATAACAACGAAGGCTATTAACCCGATCCCATCTGGTCTCTGACCCAAGGGGACATGCTTGATAATATCAAAGTAGTAGTGGAACATCATCCAGAGACGACTTATTCTATCCCGGTGAAACAGACAGGAATGACGTACTGTCATTTCCGTGAGCCAGACGCCCAGATACCTAATGGGAGTGGGAGGATCTGGGATCACTGGGACCTGATTCATATAAGAATATGAAGTGATCTTCCAATGCCACCTAGATTTCAGAGAATTTACCCCCTTGTCCTATAAATGACAAAACATTTCCCCATATCGGGGGTCATGGACTCCAACCAAAGAATCAAGAAGACGTAGGCGTCATTCAGGCCTACCCAAAGGTCGGTCATAGTGGTGACAGGCTCAACATCACTTTCTTGGACTTGTCTACCCTTTCACTTGTAATATTCAGTGTCCAAGTTGGAGCTTCACAAGAGGAGTTAGGAGATGAATCACCTTGGATTATGACACTCGACCATTAACATAGTACTTGAGGCATTGGTGATATGATGAGGGGAACACTGCGTGTAGGTGGAGCCATGGCCTGCCCATCAATGCATTATACACGGTGTCCTGGGAGACAAGAATAAACTCGGTGCTAGCAACTAGGCCACCAAACCGGGTATTCAAATGGATCATGCTGACCTGGGACTGCTATGTCCTGTTGTATACCTGGATTCTAAAATCGGAGGGAGTCAGGTCATCTTCAGATAACCCTATCTTCTGCAGCATCCGTGTCAGGATAAGGTTAATCCCGGAGTCGGTGTCAACGAGATAGTAGTGAACCTCCATGCTATTAAATTGGCCGGTGATATACAGCGAGTGGATGTTCCCCTGTATGGGGGAGCCTTCATATTCTCATGAGAACAAAATGATGGCCTGAGATTTGGCATTCTAGAAGACTTCATCATGGAAATCCTCTGCAACTGCTACCTCCATCTCAAACTGGAGAGGGCTCCTTAAAGCCTCAGTGAGTGCTTCGCACATATCTGGAAATAGGCGAAGGGATTTAAGGATGGAAATCCTCACTGGGATTCCATTGACATGCTTGAGAACATCTTATTTCCATGCCAGTCGTGATCTTATGATTGTAGGGAGACGCTCCATGAAAGAAGGCATGGCGGGCCCTTCCGACCGGACCGACGACTCACTAGTACTGGGTATATCCCGCTGCTCTCTAGTTGAATCCCGAAGAGTAGCTGCTGGGTGAGGATTGGAGAGCTGAGATCGGCCTATAGCGTGGTGAATCTGGTCATGGCATGGATGAAGTGGTTATGCCTTATTTTGTAGCACAAACGGTGGTAGAGGCGGGCCTGTCAACACCAGATGATGATGATGAGCATGTCGGGTTCTGTGCTGGGCCTGCTGTCTGGTCTTAGTGGCATGCACAACCTAGTTGGAGGTGCCAACTGACATGCCCCGACAACCCATATGGTCGTGACTTTTCCAACGTTGGCATCTACTAGGGACGTTGGGGTGGTTCTCCCGACGCTCCCCCTCATTGGGAGTAATATAGGGGTTTATGAACTAAACAGTGTTAACCAAAGCATACACTTGACTGTCACATTAAGAGCCATCCACTACGGGGAGGATCTTGGGAGGGACCCCCATCTCTGGGGGCATAAAGTCGCAGAGAGTGCGGGACGACGATGGCATTGGTTAGGCGTGTTGGTTTTTCTTGTGTCGCAGATGCTTTCGCTTCTGGGAAGAGGCTGACTGAGATGATGATACAGAAGTGGTGGCCACAGCTTCTGAGGGATCCAACTGATTCAGGTGTACACAGATAATTCCATGGGCATGGGAGACTACTTTATAGGCCATCCAGTCATCATATTTCTGAGACCCACAGTCAGAAACCTACTTCCACTCTCTTTCGCTGTCGCTACTTCTATGTGACCTCACCAAGACACCCACCACTTGTTTAAGGGCCAGGCCCAACCTGACTATGTTGTTGTCAATCTTGTCTTGGAGCCAATCCTTGAACACATAGCATTACCTGAGGTTTTTCCCCAGTATCTGGTGATAAGGGAAGTAGTTTGGGCGATCAGTGAGATTCACCTCTTCTAGCTTTTTGCACTCAGGCAGTCATACAATTACCTTCTCCAAGGTGCTGCGGAAGTAACCGGGGACCTGAGCCTCATTGAACGAGTAGGTATGATTTCTTCTATCCTGAAAGGGGGCTCTAGGAGCCTGACCCTGATGAGGGGCTGGGGGAGCCTACCGAGGAGGCAGAAATTGATTATCTCGCCAAGGTAGTGGCGGCGCGTTACGCGAGGGCGCCTGCCGGTTTTGAGGTGGTCACTGTTAGGCTAGAAGTTGTGCCCGTGTTGGTGGACCACTGCGGGGCTGCGGAATTGGATCCCCTGGTATTAATTCTAGCTACCTGGGGCCCTCTATCTGGGCCACTGTGGTGGGCTCGGCTCTGGTATCCCTCCTTGCCGGGATTACAGGGGGTATCATACATTCCTGACTGGCCTCTTATAGGGATTCTTTGAGGCGTTAGGCCTTATCTTAGAAGTCTCAGAACCCTCCGCGATAGTTTTGAGTGATCGGGGAGGGAGCCAGATCCGTCTTAACTTTCCCCACATCCATCGTCAGTAATTTCTCCTGAGTCAGTGGCATGTCAAGGGAGTATGTGAGCCCCTTCCACCGAGTGATAAAGTTCGTGACTCTATCATCAGGCCTTTGTTTGAACTTGAATAGGTATGTGATGCTCATTTACCAGGTGGTAGAGCTGAAATAGTAATGGAAATGCCTGCGAAGGTCCTCCCAGCTAGTCACAGATTTCATGGGGAGCTGGCAGTACCAGACCAATGCCGGCCCCTTCAGCGTCTAAACAAAACTGTGGAGCTTGGCAGCCTCCTGTTGCGCTGGGATCCCTAACATAGGCCCACACCTTGAGTTAAAGTGGGCTAGGTGCTATAGTGGGTCCCATGTCATGTAAAAGGGGGAGAATGTGGGATTTCCAAATCCAGGGGGTGCTCGTATATCATCCACCCATGCCGGATATGGCTTGTCATCTGGTGGGATGGCCACCTGTCACATTTACAATGCCTCTAGGCGGGTGATGGGTGTCGCCATTGGATCATCTGGACCAAGAGACCTATCTTGACGGGGGTCCCTAACAACGATGGCATTGTCGGGTTCTTTAACACGGTAGACAATCTTAGTGGCTGATGGAGCGGCTTATGGGGCGACTGAGGGAGCCCGAACGAGGTTCATTGGATTATCACACCATTCAGGAGGGTTTGTAGAGACATAAAACACCCTCCTTCCATGAGCATCAGCTTCCACCCTATCAGCAATTGTGAAATGATTAGGGTTGACTAGGGGTAGCTCACTAAGGGGAAGCTATTCTTTCCTCAACTGCCCCGACCTAGGATCACCGTAGTCAGGTCGTCGCTCTACAACGCATTCATCCAAGAGTTCATCGACCAACTTCTTCTGCTCAGCAAGCCGCTGGCACAATGTGGCCTTCTCGAGGTCTTCCTTTGTCTTCTGCACTAAAGTTGATGGGTTGAAGTACTTGACAGCTCCAATGTTCTCTTTTCCCATACCAAGATTCCGACTGAGTACCAATGCCTCGGTGGGCGGAGGGAGACCTAGGAGCTTCCTCTACTAATGAGTAATCCTCCCAGATGGGTCCAGTAGTGGTGGAACGTTCTCAGGGAGGATGTTCCCATCAAGGAGTTCCAGCTCGTTTTCCCCGATCGACAGATCAGTTATGTTGATTGCAACTCTTCTCGGGGGCATGTCCTCAACGTCGCTAAGCACATCGGGCAGCCGGTGGATAGCAATGAAGAGGAGGTCATCATACCGCCCGAAGACACATACTTCCATGCGGGGGGTAGCCTCCTGAATAACCATGGGAAGTACTTGGAAACTCTGAATGCGTTTCTATTAGAGGGAATTGTGGTGACCAGGTGACTCAGGGTGATGGACCATGGGGAGTGTGGCTAGGTCAACCAGACGACATTGTTCGCAGATGTCTTCAAGGTGCACTTGTCTCCTGGGATAAGTCACTCGCCGATGGAGAAGAAGGAAGTGAGTCGCCCAGAGGGTCTGGAAGAAACATTCAAACTATTATGGGGTGAGAGATTCTGGTGCACAAAAAATTGGTCCTACGACCGACCAAAACTTCTCAGGTAAGTTGTCCACTGCGAGGATAGTCCAGAATCTCCTCGGCTCAGATTCAATGTCTAGCCCTTGATTTCCCCACTCATCAACTGGGGGTGGCTAAGGAACTGGCAGCAACACTGAGGCAGACCGCTGGGACGGCAGGCTAGCCGGTGGAGAATACGGCACACGGGATAACTGGCTGCCGAATCTTGGGTTGTCCTCTGAGGATTGTAGTGACCTGGCCAATATATACCTTCATATGGAGACAAGGATCCTATGGACCTCACATTCCGGGAGTATAAGGCTGATGCGCCTCATTCCTACCCCAGCCCTTGACTCAAAGGACTGAGGGGAGGGCTCTAGTGCCAAGTCATTCTCCGCCTCAGATTCTAAGAAGCGGACAAGTCTGATTCCTATCTGACCATCCCCAGAATTCCTCCTGTAGTGGCGACCACCTGCTCTCCTGCCCCTGGGTGGATATTTGTGGAAAGGCCCACTTTCAGCACGAGGAGGTCCTCCGACCATACTGGGTGCTGGGGTGGCGAGAGCTCCCGCCTGGGTGGGCTGCGGTGCGAGGAGCACTGGGGAAGATGTCGAAAGGGACACAGGGAGGACCTCCGTGCTGGAGAGTGACTGGACATGCAATTTCTCCATACCTAAGGTCAGCGGAAGGGAGAGTGACCCCATACCCAGTGTAGTGAGCGTGGTAGAGACCCCCATATGGAGTGTTACAATCATGGGGGAGAACCTCAATTGGGTTGATGGTGGCACAAGGAAGACCTCCAAGCTGAGGTTAGAAGTAGGGAGGGCCCCACCTTCCGTAGTGGTGGTACAGAGTGAGCCTTAACACTGGGTGGAATTTTTTCTGATTGGTCTATAGTGTCCGTTGCCTGTGCCATCGACCAAGAGAGTCAACCCAGCCTACCCGTAGGGAGGTTACGACCTCGATCTAGGTCGGGCATATAACTGCCCCTGCTCAATATATGCAGAGAGTTGGGGATACGAGTCAATGGTGGCTCGGGCCATAGTAGTCGCAGAAGTTGATTCCCCATGGAAGGAATCCTCTTCCATTTGCACCCAACTCTAGCGGAGAGTCAGATGAACTGGAGCCGGTGGTGCAGGCTCATGGCTTACCTGCTCCGTGGCTCGGGGAACCAGACGGCGGAAATGAAGCAGCCTGGAGGGAGCCCTCACTGGGAGCCCTTGGAGCGGTAGTCCGATCGGGCTGACCCAGACCACCTCATCGGTGTAGGGAAGGGAGTTTTCAAGGTGTTCTAGGAATAAGGTCCTGAAAAAATTGAAGGTTGGGGTGGGGACCAGTGGCTCCCTGCACGGCCCTCGGGGGTGGCGTTGATAGAGAGGCATGACTGCCTCAAGATCTAGGCGGGCCATATCCCTGGTGGGGATGATCCCCTCTTTATAACTACAAACAAGGTCATTAATTACCCTTAACTGGATAATTTCCGAAGGGGAGAGGGGGCTTGGGCGCCCAGCAGTTCTGGCAGTTGAGGCCATCATGAAAGAGGTGGAACTACGTGGGGTGGCCACACCGGTATTTCCCCTTCCCCAGCGCTGGTGGGCAGGTGGTGATTAAGTTCTAGATGAGACAACTTGGTTCCTGAAATCAGGGAGATGAACTCATTAATACTGATAGGAAATAAAATTGACAACCCATACCCTAGCGTTGTTCCTTATTCCGTGGCCATGAAGAAGGATCCATGCTGAAAACATCGCATAACGGAATGCTCAATGTTCTAACTGCCCCGACTTCTGATGAGTTTCATGTTAGGCCCTCTATTTTCTTGGTGCGACCTGGTGCCGGATGACAGGGTCTAATTACATTCTAATACAAAAGTTTCCTAAAATGCTACTAGTATCCATATTGAGGAGAAGACTTTCACGTCGAGTTAACCATTTCTGTTTCTGATGCTTTTTCCGGGGTGAACGCATCTGTCATGTAGAGGATGTGTGGTTGTTGACCCGCATTACCGATTTTCAAAGGTGGGCGGCATCCACCATTTATTCAGGGATGTCTGATCCTTGATCAAAACAGGATGATGGGATGTCATTTCCTCCTTCTGTGGATTCCTCCTCGGAGATCGTCACCTAGTCAAGGTCTCCCTTATTGACTGAAGATGTTGTTCGTGAAACTCTTCCTGGTGCCATATCTTGATGGACGCCAGTTAGTTACACTACATATGTCGGGACATTACAAGGGTTCCGGTCAGGACAGCAACCTTCAGTTTAGGGAGTAGTCACGTTGGGCATCACTAGCGTGTCTGGACGCTGGGGGATTGGCGTGTTTGTCTTCTATCCCTTATTATTGGGCATCTCAAGGGAACAGAAACCCAAGGCATCCTACATAGGACATAGAGAGACATATGCCAGGGATATGTATATGATGATTTCCTCAACTTCCCATGATTACCACAGGGTATTCCTCAACATTAACATCCAACGAAGACAGATCAGATTGATCAAAACACTGATTAGAGTGGATCAGATGGAGGAACCCCCTGGAGGGAACATCGATATTGGTGCCAACACATGGGTGGCTTCCTGAATGCTGTTTGATGGATTGGGGAGTGGGGTGGTATGTTTCCACTGGGATGTGGCTGCCCGGGTGAGGATCAGGATGGATGACGAAGTTAAGGGTGATGAAATATGTCCATCGTAAGGGCGACAGTGAAGTCGTGATTGAACCTCATGGAGGATTCCTACGTATCCCTGTGATAGGGAATCAAAGTCCATGGAGTTCGGTGGGATGATGGGACACCTGAGGAGGCAAACCATGAGAATGGACGGATGGTTGGTAGCCAGAAGATGTGAAACCTCAGGGTTGGGGCTGGAGCTTTCCAAGACACATATGCTTGAGGGATAGATCAGGATGAGATAGGGGTGATGGGCCTGAACCTCAAGGAGGATTCCTACGTATCGTTGTGGTGGGGAATCAAAGTCTATGTAGTTCAGGACGGGGGATGAAGTTTAATGTCATGCAAGATGGGGAGAACCTGACGTGAAGGTGGTCGAAACGACCGGGTGTTAGGCTTGAACCTCATGGAGGATTCCTACGTACCATGACTTGACACAGATCAAAGTCCTCGTAGTTCGGGATGGGTTGGGGCTTACACTCTGAGGTAGCCCAAGGTGTTTGTTGGGTGGGCTTCAACCTCGTGGAGGCTTCCTACGTACCATTCCATAACATGGATCAAAGTCCTCATATTTTGGGATGGGTTGGGGCTTACACTCTAAGGTGGCACATGGTGTTGGTGAACCGATGTGAGGATGGTCAAAATTATCGGGTGGTGGGTTTGAACCTCGTATAAGATTCATATGTACCATGCCTTGACATGGATCAAAGTCCTCATAGTTCGGGTTGGGTTGGGGCTTACACTATGAGGCGGCCCAAGGTGTTGGTTATTAGGCTTGGACCTTGTGGAGGCTTCCTTCGTACCATGCCTTGACATGGATCAAGGTCCCCATAAATCAAGATGGGTTGGGGCTTACACTCTAAGGTGGCTCAGGGTGTTGGTGAACCGACGTGAGGATGGTCGGAATGATTAGGTAGTGGGATAGAACCTCGTAGAGGCTTCCTATGTACCATGCCTTGACATGGATCAAAGTCCCCATAGTTTGGGTTGGGTTGGGGCTTAAACTATGAGGCGGCCCATGTAGTTTGTCAGGGTTGGTGCTAACTCTAATCCAACATGTGTCATGCTTGGAGTGAGAAACAAGAGATAGAAGAGACCCGGCGATCACGTCGCGAAAGGCGCGTCCGTGGGAAATGGAGTGGAGATTACAAGTGGAACGACCCAAGAAGTCTGGGATTACTCTAGGATGGAGGCCTAAGGGTGAAAAAGAACAGCGGGAGAGGGATTTGAGACCGAAGAAAGGAAGATCCCCATTCCCTATGATGCCCTTTGCTGGCCCTGGGGACTGAAGATGAAAGGAGGAGTAGGGATGCTGCCTCCTGGAAGGAAAGCCAGGGGCTTACACTAAGGTGGCTGCCCTTTCCCTCTGAAAAATGCCACTCCAATAAGAAGGATATCATCCCCTGTGAGGGGTGATCCCATCCCCATGGAAACGAGTGGGTGTGGAGAATGTACAAGGTGGGGGGACCCTACATGTGAGGGACGGGGCCAGGTCACAGTTTGACGTCATGTGCTGAGGACGATGGTGCTTGGAAGTTTAACATCTTGTAGCTCGGACGTGGTGGGTTTGCTCCGCTCCCCTAGGTCTCACATAACCGGTACCCTCTGCTCCTTATGGAAGGGAAGGCATCGGCAACGCCGTGGAAAGGGGGTGTGTTAGGGTGAGCCATTGAGGGGTCCATTTTATCATAGATATGTGAAGAAGAAATAGCAGTTAGCGTGCCTATGCGAAGAAGCATGAGGCAAAGAAACACGATGGGAAGAATCTCCCAAGGTTCTTTGAAGTTGCTTCGTATGAGCCTAGAAGGTCGTATGGGAAAATGGTGTATGATGTGGATGCCCGGGGTTTGAGAGACACCTGTGAATGGCATCATACACTTGAGCAAAGGTACGCCCAAGGAGCATGGGGAACACAAGTGAAGAGGTAGTTGAGGAACACCGAGGTGAGGGGTCCCAGAGAGTGGCACACAACCTTTGAGCCTTGCGCGCGAAATAGGTATCCCTGCTTGAAAAACACCGAGCTGGCCTGAAATCAGTGAGGATCGCGCATAAATTGACCTGAGGATTTTCATGAAACTATAAAGGATTGCATGCAAGGAGTACAAATTGAGCGCAACCGGGAGAGGCTGGGCGCACTAAGTGGGGTGCACACAATTGAAGGGGATTGTGTGAAATTGAAGGAGATTGCGTGCAATGAGTGGGGTGTGCGCAATTAAAGGGGGTTTTGCGCACTAGGCCAGCCTGTGTGCAAGGGGAAGGGATTGCGCACAAGGGGCGGACCATTAAGGGATTGAAAATCAGTCTTAAACCAAGGAGACCTCGCGCGAAGGTGGACCTTGAGGTGACATGGTGTGAAAAGAACCATACCGGAAGGCCATATTTACGCGCACGAAAGATGGATTTCGCGCTTGAGAGCCGGTACAGATTTTTTCAGCCTTGACATCCAAGGGGGTCGCCTTCTATTTATGGACATTTGGGGGCATAGAAAACCAGTCAGTGTGAAATGATTTCATACAGAGGGAGGCAGTGTGAAATTCCCACCATGCGGGACGGGGTGAGAAATCTTTCACGCCCATGCCGAAAACCTCTTGTGAATCCCAAAACATTCTGTGTGGTACATAATGATTTCGCACACTTATGAATTTTTTTCATGCAACCCCTTCAGCCCCCCCCGGACAGGGTCGCCAGATCCGAATATGACTTCTCTCTGTTGTTTTGAAACCTTCCTCATCACTTGAGCATTTTTCAGTATCTACGACACCCTATATGACAAACACAGGATGCCTCCTGCTCTAAACAAGATATGCCTTACACTCCAAGAATAAGATGCCAATAGTCCTCTCTACATGACTATAAACTGTAACATTCTCTATCATTCAATAATAGGATGCCTCTTGTTCCAAACAAGAGATTCCTCATGCACCTAGCATAAGATACCAATAGTCCTCTCTGCATGACTATAAACTGCATCATTCCCTATTATTCAATAATAGGATGCCTCTTATTCCAAATAATTGATGCCTTATGTGACAAGCCTAAGATACCTCATTCCATGATTATAATAGAATAATTTCAAGAGTGTTGGAATCCATTCAAACATTCCATTACTCCACCTCATGATTTTTGTGTCCTTTATTCAGATCATTATCTTATTTCATGTCTAAAGGGACCCCCTAATGACCTAGTCTCTTTCCACCTCGACTCACCTACCATCATGGGCCAACACACTAGAAGATTTTGGAAAAAAACTTTGAGTTAGGTCTTGTGTCTCAAACACAATCAACAGTCAACCCTCATTTGTTTTTACCCATTTCAGGATAATGTGATATGGATGCAGTGTTTCGAACATGATCAACAATTATCCTCCATCTTCATGCCCCCTCACTGCGTTTCGAATTTCGGGCATGTGATTCACACTTTTCATCTCCCTTTGTTTGGAGTGATTCCAACGTTGCTTTGTGTTATCCCACATGTGCACTTTCTCATAGATGTTGGACCCAATTATATACCTCAACCCACCAGTGATTTGGGATGACCTCATGTCCAAACATGAGGAAGAAATTACATGAAATGACTATGAGTAAGCCCCATCCACAATTTCTGCTCCTTAGTGGCACCCGGGTAATCTACATGTGTAATCCACACCCATCTATTACCGCTACTTAGTGCCACCCAGGAAGCTTCCTTGTGTATGCCCCATTCACCATTTCCGCTTCATAGAGGCACACAAGTATCTTCCTTATGTAAGACCCATCCACCATTGTTTCTCCATAGCTACACCCGAGAAGCTTCTTTGTGTAAGCCCCATTCACCATTGTTGCTCCATAGAGGAACCCGAGTATCTTCCTTGTGTAATTCCCATTCACCACCGTTCATGGAATAACCTCTGTTCCATGATCGTCAGGCCTTTAAAACCTCTTGTTTCCCACACTGAGCATGAATCACATGGGCTTAGAGCAAGCATCAACCATGAAATCCTCCCAGGGAAACCTAGAGTGTATGCCCCACACCTCTTCCGATCTACGTGGACTATGATCTTTACCATGGAGGGGTACATATGAATCCACCCTAAGGTTCAATACCAACACATGTTGGTATCAAATACCTTCATGTTGGTTCACCAACATTTCTCCACACTACATGGAATTTGATCCCTTCCATGGAAAGGAAAATAGGAAGCCTCTATGAGGTTCATGCCCTATAACCATTGCTCCCGACCACTTCACGTCGGTTCACCAACACGTCTTCCAAAATACATAGGCTTTGATCCTTTCCAAGAAGGGTGTGTATGAATCATCCCAAAGGTTCAATTGCAACACAACCATTTTTCCTGACCCCCTTCACATCGGTCCACCAACCAATCCTGAACTACGTGGAATTTTCTCCTTGCCAAGACCAGGTATGTCGGAAGCCTCCCTGAGGTTCAATCCCAATAAATATTGGTCCCGACCCCTTCATGTTAGTTAACAAACATTTATATGAAATATGTGGAAATTTATCCTTGCCAAGGAAAGTTACATCGAAAGCTTCCCTGAGGTTCTTGCCCAAAAACCATTGGTAGCGACCCCCTCCACATCGGTTCACCAAACTCTCCTAGAACTATGGGGACATTGATCCTTGCAAAGAAAAGGTACATTGGAAGCCTCTATAAGGTTAAAAACCAACATCTATTGGTCGCAAACCCCTCCAAATCGGTTAAGAAAACTATCCTGAAACTACATGGCCTTTGATTATTGCCAAGGAATGCTACATATGAAGCCTCCCTGAGGTTCGTGCCCAACAACTATTAGTCCTAGCCACTTCACGTCGGTTCATAAACACCCATTCCGAACTACGCGGACATTGATCCTTGCCAAGAAAAGGTACGCAGGAAGCCTCCCAAAGGTTCAATACCAACATCTAATGGTCCCAACCACTTCACATCAGTCCACCCCCGTCCCGCATGATGTTAAACTGTACATCCCCTTTTCATCCCGCAAGATGTTAAACTGTATCCATTCTAACTATGTGGTCTTTGATCCTTGTCTTCTAAGAAAGGTACATATAAAGCCTCCCTGAGGTTCAACACCATCTAGTGGTAATCCGTTGTGTTACCCATCCACTATTAAATCATTGTGTTCCCCAACCAGTGGTAAGCCATTGTGTTTCCCAACCAGCTATAATCCACCGGAATCCCAGTCAACGGTAAGCCATCATCAACACTAGTCATAGGTAAGATATTATGACCCCCATCTAGTGGTAATCCATTATAATGCCATTCACTAGGTCCCATATCTCTGGTCTGTCCTTGAGCGTCAGACTAAACCGGACTACTAACCACACATAAGCCCCAACATGTTTTCGGGTCACTATCCTCTACGCACACCCCAATCTCATTCCCCAACACAGAGGTTCCACTTATTTTAGGTCTGATCCATGCATCCATTCTCATGAGTCACCTCTTCAGGTGTCCCATCGCCTCACTAAACTATGTGTAGTTTGATTTCCTTCCACATGGATATTTAAGAAGTTTCTTTGAGGCTCAATCCCAACACTACCGTCACCTTCATAGTGGTTCCATCTCATTACCCACCACTTAATTAAACTCTCCATCATCCATCCTGATTCTTACCCAGGCCACCACTATATCTCCCCATGTTTTCATAGTATGTTATTTCTTCAAACTAATTCAATAACTTTCACTACATGCAACACTGAGTTCAAGCACACCACAACTTACCAAACTAGCCGTTAAAAAGTGGTTATGAATAGTATTAACTGAATATTGAACTTTATATAATCCTTATAATTTTAGAATCCATATTATGAGTTTCTTAGACATAATTTAATAACAAATTCATTTTTTTTCAGATGAAAGAAGTAATTTAAAAATAAATAAATTTTATCGCCTTTTAATGGAGAACCTTTTTAAAATCCAACATTTTAAACATTTTGATATTCAATTTGACAAAATAAAATTCTTGTTTAGAATCCAGACATAAGAATTTAGTTTCCTTAAATTTTTGGTGGTTTTCTGATTAATTTCATATTTGGTTGAATAGTGAAAAATACTATAATTTAACTGAAAAAAACTTTTTTAATCAGTATAATTTATAGTGTTGAATTATAAATTTTAATGATTTATAAGTATAAATATATTATATTTTTACCATTTAATCCAATTATGGCCATTTTAAGTAATTTCACATTGAAATTGGACATAAAAATGTGTCAATATTTTGATAGTTATTATTTCTAAAAAGTACGCTTTTTGGTTTTGACAATGGGAATTAATTTTCAATTAATTAATGAAACTTCTATGTTTTGAAATTGTTAAAATCTAATTCATTTTTTAATTCAAAATATCAATATTAGCTTAGGGTGAATTTTTGGTATTTTTCTGAAAACTTTCAATTTTTGATGAATAGTAAAAACACTGAGTTATTGTTTAAAACCGACATTTTATTAAAATAATTATTTATTTTATTTAAATTTATTTTAGGTCAAAATAGATATATAATAACTATATAAATTCAATGTAATTCATTGGAATCAGTTTAAATTAATTTTACATATATAAAAAGTTTATCTAACTTTTTACCATCTATTACCCATCTCCTAGGAGCATATAAAAATTTAGAGTTTTGTTTAATACATTTTTAAAAAAAAATTCAATTGATGGTTAGGTTTATTTTTTTTCAAAATTCCACTCAAAGGAGGCATCTTGGATGCAACCTTACCACTGGGACTGAAAGGCGGCACCCGCGTTGGCGCCTTTCCTCTAAGAAAAAAAATTGAAATTAGTTTTGGTTTTGTTTTGTTTATATATTTATTTATATACATAATTCATAAAAATTGTTCAGGAGGATTCTGCCTTTCAGCTAACAAAAAAAATTATTAGTTTTTAAAATTTTATTTCAAAACCGCCTACTTTAAAGTTAAAAATGATTCAAGTACGTGACTTTGAAAGACTATAAAATATAAACAATAAGACAAATCTAAAGGAAACATTATAATTAATTAAAAATATAACCAATTGTTATAAACACAAATCATTTCATAACAAATGTTCATGAAAAATAATTTATCAGCTTTCAAAACCGCCTACTTGAAACTTATAAATGTTTCAAGTATGTAACTTTGAAAGACTATAAAATATAAACCATAAGACCAATCTAAACGAAACCTTAAACATTCATTAAACATATAACCAATTATTGTAAACACAAATCATTTCATAACAACTGTTCATTAAAAACACTTTATTAGATTTCAAAACTACTTACTTGAAACTTATAAATATTTCAAGTACGTGACTTTGAAAGACTATAAAATATAAAACATAAGACCAATCTAGACGAAAAATTAAACATTCATTAAACATATAACCAATTTTTGTAAAAAAAAATCATTTAATAACAACTGTTCATGAAAATAATTTATAAGCTTTCAAAACCACCTACTTGAAACTTAAAAATGTTTCAAGTAATTAACATTGAAAGACTATAAAATATAAACAATAAGACCAATCTAAACGAAACATTAAACATTCATTTAACATATAACCAATTGTTATAAACACAAATCATTTCATAACAACTGTTTATGAAAAATAATTTATCAGTTTTCAAAACCAGCTACTTGAATCTTAGAAATGTTTCAAGTACGTGACTTTGAAAGACTATAAAATATAAACCATAAGACAAATCTAAACGAAACATTAAAAATTAATTAAACATATAACCAATTATTGTAAACACAAATCATTTCACAACAACTCTTTATGAAAATAATTTATATGCTTTCAAAACCGCCTACTTGAAACTTAAAAATGTTTCAAGTACGTGATGTTAAAAGACTATAAAATATAAACCATAAGACCAATCTAAACGAGAAATTAAACATTCATTAAAAATATAACCAATTGTTGTAAACACAAATCATTTCATAACAAATGTTCAGGAAAAATAATTTATTAGCTTTCAAAAACACCTACTTGAAACTTAGAAAAGTTTCAAGTACGTGACTTTGAATGACTATAAAATATAAACCATAAGACCAATCTGAACTAAAAATTAAACATTCATTAAACATATATGGGCTAACCCCACATCAATAGGATGCATAGTGTCTCTAGTATCACATACATCTATAATCTTGGATGCATGAAAACATGTTATATCTCCTTTCATGGAACAATGAAATCCATTCTTCCACCCGCCATGTCCATATCCATATCAACATCTGGCCGCATAAGGGTATGTTCAAAGATACGCCACATGAAATTCGCATACATTCCCATTCCTGAAAATATCAACCACTTCAACACCAGCAAGAATCTAGTGATTATAATTTCTTCTATAATTTACACCCCATTTCCACACGTCCAGCTGATCAGATGAAAACACCAACTATTCCACATAGCACATTGAACTCTTCATCACCAAATATTTATCTTTTATCATCTTCAAAAGGACACTATAGGCTTCCATGTTCTATCCATTGCAAAAAATCACATACAAGTATACTATAAACATACAACCAAAAAAAATTCAAGTTTTTATGTTTATAGTATACTTGTTTGTGAGTGTTTGGAATGGATAGATCAAGGATGTCCTACAGTGGCCTTTTGAAAATGATAAAAGATAAATATTTGGTGATGAAGAGTTCAATGGGTTATGTGGAATCGTTGGTGTTTTCATCTGATCAACTAGGCGTGAGGAAATGGGGTGACAATTGTAGAAGAAATTATAATGGTTGGATGCATGGTGGTGTTGAAGGGGTTGATATTTGCAAGAATGGGAACATATGATAATTTCATGTGGCATGTATTTGAACATATCCTTATGTGGCCGGATGTTGATATGGATATAGACAAGGCGGGTAGAAGAATGGATTTCGTTGTTCCATGAAAGGAGATATAACATGTTTTCATGCATCAAAGATTATAGATGTATGTGATACTAGTGACACCATGCATCGTATTGATGCGGGGTTGACTCATATATGTTTAATGAATGTTTAATGTTTTGTTTATATTGGTCTTAAGGTTTATATTTTATATTCATTCAAAGTCACGTACTTGAAACATTTCTAAGTTTCAAGTAGGCAGTTTTGAAAGCTAATAAATTCTTTTTCATGAATAGTTGTTTTGAAATGATTTGTGTTTACAACAATTGGTTATATGTTTAATGAATGTTTAATGTTTTGTTTAGATTGGTCTTATGGTTTATGTTTTATAATCTTTAAAAGTCACGTACTTGAAACATTTCTACATTTCAAGTATGCGGTTTTGAAAGCTAATAAATTTTTTTTCATGAAGATTTATTCTAAAATGATTTGTGTTTACAAAAATTGGTTATATGTTTAATGAATGTTTAATGTTTCGTTTAGATTGTTCTTATTTTTTATATTTTATAGTCTTCAAATTCACGTACTTGAAACATTTCTAAGTTTCAAGTAGGCAGTTTTGAAAGGTAATAATTTTATTTTCATTTCCATAGACATAAAACATATAAATGAACATAAACAATCAATGTCTATGTCTACATTGAAGAGATCCTATCCCACATGTTGGTTTAACACAATTCATTTCATAAAATATAATTTTTCATTTCCATATACATAAAAAATATAAATGAGAATAAACAATCAATGTATATGTCTACGGTGAGGAGATCCTGTCCCACATGGTGGTTTAATAATAGGATGTCCATGGAGAGATCTCTGGGGAGTCTGATGACCTAGAGAGGGATGATACTCGGGAATTGGAATGTAGACTATCATATCCTCCACCTCTGTTCCAGTGGAAGAAAATGTCAACTCCACCTCGTACGACCCTCCTGATCCTTCTCCAACCTCGATGGTAGAAAAACTTGACATCATCGCAGTGGAGAACAAATCATATGGTGGTGCTATACCCCAACTCTACGATGGGTCTAGAGCCCAAGGATGAGATGACTCTGGACCCAATGGTTGTGATCCATATGGCCTCCCCGATGGAGAAAACTGAGGATGTCCTGTCAAAAAGGATGGATCCCATGACGGCTGAGGCATATCCTGCATCGGCTCAGGCTGGACTACTAGTGGGACAACCTCTGCCTGTGGAACTGGTGAGGCCTGACATGCAGGATGACGCTATCTACATCACCGTGGTCGTGGCTCCTCAGCACTAGTAGCTTCTGTAGGATCTTCCTCTACGGCAGGAACCTACTGTCTCTGTGCTGGACGCTCGAAGAGGCTCTTGGAAAACGCACAGATAGATGACCTTGGCTCCAATGCTTGATCATGAATGGCTTCCCGAATAAAGACTCTATCCTCAGCCTCATCACTCACATGAAGAAGTGTGTATGTCTGACTCTCTTGTAAACAGATTAAAAAATAATTAGAAAATAACTCATCAAACATAGTAATATAATTTAATTGACTTACAATCGTATGCATCTCTCTACCGGCTCGGGTAAGATACAATATAGACTTCAGTCTATAACATGGTTCATACTCGTGCTGCACTGAAAGAGAGAATTGCACCATAGGAACTCCCTGGATGCGAAACTCTACGCATTTGTGCCAACAGTAGAGGAATACAACATATACGCTACGCCAGTCGTCATCCAGCCTCCCTGTCAGCTTCATCCCATTAAGCTGATATGTCTGCCTCAGTGGTAATGGAATCCGCTGAGTGAAGAGAAACTGGCACATGACTCTGTCAGGATGGTGCCACTCAACAATATTAAAGTGAATGAGTGGCACTACAACCATAACATCGTCAAGACCAACCGTGCTATATAGAGGCAACTAGTCCATAACAGACCAGTATGGAACCCATAAAATCTAAAATAACATATTAACCTTGTTAGAAAAACTGTTAACTAAAAAAATGATGTTATTATTAAATTTGTTAGATAGTTATAGATTGTATATATATACCTGATGGGGTAATAAAAAGTCCAACTTGAGCCGATATATGTCCAAATCGTGTCTCAGAACTGCATTGAAATTGTGGTGCAGACACCACCTATAAAATACAACATCAATAGTGATAAATAATGAGAAATTAAAGTCAATAACTTGTAGTAGCATCAGTAACTACTAGAAATGATTGATCATACAAGAATCCACATGGCACATCATGCAGCACCACCATATCGACTGGCGGACCAGCATGATCAGGGCATAATGTGGGGATATGGTCCCATGGCCACATCTAAATAAGGATGACGCATCCCCTGAGACCTGTGTGCCACCTGTTAGAGATCCTGCATAATGCTCTGTATGTGTATGCCAAGCAGGCGGATTTCCAACTATACATCCCTGCCCAATCAAAATCCTATAGCAGGGGTAGATACATTATGTGCACGTGCATCCCTGAATAATCTGCACACATGGTCCCACTAATAAGTCGTAATATATATGCACGTGCATAACGCATCACCGTCTGCTTGTCAGCATCATTAGCTAAAACTGGAATCTGTGACTCTAGAAAAGGCATGTATATCGATGCTCCATCAGTAGCACTACGATCAGACAAAATGTCAATGCCTAACAAGCACTGAGAAAGGTCGGGCCAAGATACCCGAGTGGATCCAATAACGGGTCTCCCCTGGATAGGAAGACCAAGAAGCACCTTCACATCCTGGAGGGTGATGGTTATCTCTCCCTCAGGAAAGTAGAATGTGTGTGTCTCTAGTCTCTACCTCTCCATGAGTGTAGCTAGCAGGTGATGGTCTACAAATGTAAAATCTGATACTACAATACCATAGAAACTAGCACGACACAAGTATGGTATAATGGAAAGAGGAGGCTCTGTGTGATGAAAATGGTGCGCTCGACGCACCCTGATCAATCTATTTGGACCACCCTCTATCACAACCTATGAACAATGGGTAGCCTGCTGACTGAGTAGTATGGTGTCAGTCATCTGCATATAAACAAATAATGTTTTATCAAGGATTCAAATTATGTATCATTCACGACCTATAAATGGTTCTGTCTCTAATCTATGTTGGATGAATCATGATTTCACATTGGTTTATAAATTGTTTTATACAATAATTGGCAATATATTTTTATTTTCTGAAAATTGTTTTTTGATAAAATATTGTTTCCCCTAATTTTGGTAAATATAAGGGTGTTTTTAAAGAATTGTGAAATTAAGTGTGAACTAGTTTTCAAAGAATGTTTTTATATAAAGAAAGGGTTTTTAGTTATTTATAAAAGTTATGATGCCCTTTCAAATGATTTTATGTATATATCAAATGCGATCCTTGGGTATACAGGTGGAAGGTGTAGTACTAGGGCTCATATTTTGATATTGTAAGAGAGTTCACTTTTTGCGGTGTTATTCTATTACTAGATCAAGATTCATTTGTCTCTATGACTTCATTAACAATGTAGTAGGGTTCAATTTCTGGGGTACTCCTTTATTTCCTAGAACATTATGCATGAGTTAGAGGTATTTGTAGGGAAAATTAGTCATATTGATATATTATTGTACTAGAAAATCTCGTCATATGTTTCATGATTATTTTCTTAATCACATAATGTTTTGAAAACTGATGTAAAGGTAATATGTTTTTGGGCTTACGGTTCATGTTTTCAATTTTAGGATTTAAAGATTAGGGTTTCACATTTTACCTTTTGGAACTAGGATTTTGGATTTCTTTCGATGTTTTATGGTTTAGGTTAATGATTTGAGAAAATATTTTCAGGATTATGGTTTAGATTGTTAGGATTACGGTATAAAAAAGATGTTTCTGGGTTTACTGTTATGATTTTATGTTTTGGGGGTTTGAAAATAGAGGTAAAATGAAGAGATAACAACATAAAATTTACAATATGAGAATCTACCAATAGTGAAAATACATCATTGTGGCTTAGAGTGTGAACTCGACCCAACAATGTTAGGGAATAGTTTCTGATTATGACCTTCTTGATGACATATGGTGCATCTCAAACTCTGTCTTTGTTCTTGAGGCCAGTCCATCTCATTTCGCATCCTATTGGCCTTCTGTCTCCCACAAGGACGCAACTAATTCATATCAGGTACCACTATTGGTTGACCTTCCGGCATTGAGAAATAACAAAACTCACCAATAGGTGTCCATGGTGCAGCGTAACAGTTTGCAATGGTGTTCATCCCGTACACTGGATCAACATATGCTTCCCATGATATGTTAACAGAGGCACATGTTGCTATGGTGTGTGAGCATGGAAACTAAAAGACTTGAAAGCTTCCACATTGACATTACCTCATTTCTGGTAATACCACCATTTTTTCACCAATTCTATTTATGGTGGGGTTTGACTTCTCTTGAACTTAAAATTGAGAGTCTTCTCGTCAAAATAGGATGACTTGATAACCAAAAGCTTCTTCAATATTCTTTTCAATCTCTTGTTGAAAATGTCTTCCGTACGTTAGCCCCTGATTTATTCCATTTGATGCTAGTTTTTCTCTATCAACAATGTAGTTCACGCAATGATATAATGTCTCCAAAACTAGGGCAGTTATAGGTAGATTGTGAATCCATTTAAAGACACCATTGATTCACTCTACAATGTTGGTGGTCATGTGTTCGTACCTCTTCCCCCCATCATATTCCAATGTCCATTTTTCATTTGGAATTCGCATCAAATAATCAAAAACTTCTTCATTAACTTGACGGATTTGTTTGAAACGTTCTTCAAATCGTCTTTTATCAGACTCATATGCTACATAGAATAATTGATATTTCACATATTTTGAATTTATCTTTACATTGATATACAAAAAAATAAAGAATACAATGCGTACCAAGTCTGGTGATTTCCTTCTTCATCGGTTCATTGTGGAATTTTTTATGCAAGTTGCTAGAAATGTGTCTAATGTAGAACCGATGATGTGCATTTGGGTAATGCCATGTATCTAGATCTACATTGATTGCCTCATTAATTTCCCGGTGCCGATCAGATATCAAACAAACACCCCGAATTTTGGGGAAATGGGTGTTGATACATGCCAAAAACCAACTCCATGATTCATAGTTTTCTTTCTCGACAATGGCAAAGGAAAGCTGAAGAGGTGAACAGTTTCCATCTTGGGTTGCCGCAATCAACAATATGCACTTGTATCTTCCATACAAAAATGTTCCATCAATTTGAATAAACTATTTTCCGAAACGAAAGGCAAAGATACAATGAAGGAATGCCCAGAACAACTGATGAAATTGAACATGAGATGGATCAAGTCAGTTATCGTGAGACACATGTTCATTTTAATCTTGATGGAATACAACTTGGTTATGATGCCTCAGTATGGCTAGCAATTGCATCAACACCCGATATGAGTCATCCCAATCACCATAGACCTTCACAATTGCCTTCTATTTCGCCTTCCATGCCTTATTATAGGATATATTATAACCGAATGTTTGTTGTATCCTCTCATGAAAAAGGGATACAGGAATATCCTAACATGTTCTAATCATCTCAAAAATAATGTATGAAACAAATTCTGTATCCAATGAAGTATGATCTTATGTCAGGCTTGGCTGAACGCAAGTATGAGCTGCCTTAATCCTCGAGATTCTCGAACCTCCAAATGCAATGCTCGGAATCACCCTCAATAGAAATATACAATCATCCCCATACTTCTCACATCATATGCCATATTTTCTACAATCTGATTCGTAAAAAAATAGCTATAGTGCCTCTCAATGTAAAATCTCTTTAGCATATTTTTTATTGCATATTTACTTGGAAAATTCCTTTGGACATATAACGTTTTTTCTATGTCACTATGCCTATCTCGTATAACTCTGGGAAAATCAGTTGCCGATGTGAGAACATTATCTTCAAATTCAAGCACACGTGTCATTGCTTCTGGCCAAGATGCAAAGTGCGCTGGATGATTTATTGTAGGCCGAGCATGTTGTAAAACTAATGCATTTCTCAAAACTTTCGTTGTTCCTTCCTCATCAGCACTATTATCACCATCTGTTTCGTTATTACGAAACTCCTCATCAGATGTCTGGTTAACAAGTATTTCTGGGAGATCAAGTAGGTTGTCCTCTACATCATTTGGAATAGTCTCAACTTCATGGGCATATTATCTTTAATGACTCTTGTAAGTATACATCTTTTTACAATTGGATGTTGGTGTTGTACAGTAGAAACATCAACATATAACTCCATCATGGTACCATCCTACCATTGAGAAAACCTATTAATTGTTTGGATCCATTGTGCATCATCAACCAACGGACAAGCTAGATGCCACAATGTTTACAGGAACTGCAAATGTCTGTAACACATTAACTTGATCTTCTGATCGGGTCCTAGATTTAATGAGCCATGAATTCTATCTTGAAGGTCACTTAGGGTTACACAATCAGTTGTATTAACCACTATTATTGGTTGTGTACTGTAAGATGCTCCTTGCCCAGTTTGAATAACCTCCCTATAGCAGTAAACATAGGCAAACATTCCGCTCTACATAAATAATGTTTTCTGATCAAGATTTTGATAATGTAAGTGACATTTAGAATGATGGTTACCAATATAAGTTGAATTTTATACTTTGAAGATGTAATTAAACTAATTATTAAAAATAAGTTGGATTTTACCTCATGTTCAAATAATAAGTATTACTTTTAAACTATACAATCTTTATGATACTTAAATTTTAAAATATATTATATCATAAACTAAGATATTTCTTAGTACACTTTCTAATTAGCGAGTTAAAATATAAATAAAATTGAGTTAAAAAATAAATAACTGCATGTTTCACGCTTATATCCTTTCTTTCAGGGAATTAGATATCAAAATTTCAAAAAACCCATTGTCCCATGAGATTTCTGAAATTTTGATATTCAATTCACTACAAGAAAGGCTATAAGCTCCAAACAAGCTGTTTTTTATATTTTAACTCCATGTTATTTAATTTTTAACTACATGTTATTTATTTTTTAACTCCATGTTATTTATTTTTTAACTCTACTAAATTGTGGTTTTTTAACTATGTTATTTTTTAACTCTATATTATTTTTTAACTGTATGTTATTGAATATCATTTGAACTATAGTTTTATTTTTAACTCTATGTACTTTATTAATTAATTTCTAATTAATCATTCCTAATAATAACTATCAATATCATTACTAAATTAATGTTTTTTTAACTATGTTATTTTTTGACTCCATATTATTTTTTAACTTCATATTATTGAATATCATTTGAACTATAATTTTAATTTTAACTCTACCTTATATACTAATTTATTTCTAATTATCATTCATAATAACAACTATCAACATCATTACTAAATTATCAAATTATCATTTATTTTCTCAGAAATTTTAGTAGTTTATAATGAAATATGCATATCTTAAGCATATCCTCTGGGAGTGTCAATCCAGAATGCAGCAAGGCCTGTTGTCGTGCACCACTTTCTGTTTGAGTCTAGCTCAAAGCGGTGTTTTAGGGTTTTACCCCTTGGTACATCTGTTCCAGAGCCACATTCAATTGTTTGTATCTAGACAAGGATTTGATTTCTTAGATAACATAGTCTTTATTCTACCAAAATTTCATTAATAGAATCCTAAATTAAGGATTTAATTGCTTATATAACATAGTCTTTATGCTACCAAAATTTCATTAAATGAATCCTAAATTAATTTATACTAATGAAAATTATATTTCTTAAATATATGTAAACCATATAATAAACAAGAAAATTTAAAACTAACTAAACTATTAATGATTTAAAATATTTAACTATAAACAATTCGACTAAATAATGAACATTTGAATTATAAAAATATTTAACTAAAAACAATTCTACAAAATAAAAAACATTAAATTAAAAACCATACCTCTAAAAGCTTTCCAAAAATTTCAAACTGCAGAATGCCACCACAAAAGAGATAAATTGAGAGATAATTG
Source organism: Viscum album (assembly GCA_963277665.1). Classification (NCBI taxonomy): domain Eukaryota; kingdom Viridiplantae; phylum Streptophyta; class Magnoliopsida; order Santalales; family Viscaceae; genus Viscum; species Viscum album. Next base: position 251,738,912 of record OY728129.1, on the reverse strand, counting down.
ATGTTTGGAAGTAAGGAGAAGGGGAGGGGGCGCTGCCCTTTTATAGGGCGTAGAGGCAAAGGTGGCACCGCGAGTGCTGCCTTTCAGATGAAATTATACCGAAAGGCGGCACCGTGGGTGTCACCTTTTCCACATCACTGATCCATGCCGGCAGTGCAAAGGCGACATCTGTGATGCCGCATTTCACCTATAATGCAAAGGAAGCATCACGAATGCCACCTTTGAGAAGCATTTTGAATTTTTTTGACCTAACCAGTTTTTGATTTTTTTTTTAAAAAAATGTATTAAAAAAACTCGCAAATTTACATAAAACATTATTTTAAAACTTCTGTGAGTTGAATTTCAAAAATCTGAGAAACACGGTTGATATCAGTAAGTAAAATGTGGTTTAATAGGATGAAAATAATTTTTGGTGAATAGTAACTTTTTTATTTTTATTTACCACACTTATAAGTAAATATGGTAATTAAGGATAAAAATGATATTATTATTACCCTAACACATGTATAACTCTATTGGATAAGTAAAATTCGACCTAAAACAACCTTAGAAATAAAATATGAACCTATTTGGTCCACTTGGATTAGATTAGGACATATATTATTAATTAATTCAAAAAAAAGTTAAAAGTGTTAAATTCAATGTTTAATAACTAAAACATTTTTAATATAGGGTTATACATAAGATCAATTCAAATATAAATATTATATAGAAACCAAAAAATATTTCCTACATAATGGTATTTTATTCATTATTTTTAGATAATAAATAATTAAATTTATTTATGACACAATGATGATGCAGTAATTACTATATTAATGAAAGATTAAAATAATTGACATTATAAATATCCAAATATTTGTAATTTGAGACTTTTTATGAATTTCAATAATTTTATAGGTTAATATGTCATTTTTTTTGTTTATATGAATTTATTTTGAATTAAAAATGTTGTTATAAATTTAGAAAAAACAAAATACCAAATATTGTGAAAATTGACATAAAAGAGTTTTTAAAACATATATTATATTATTAATTGATATTCTCTTCCTAAAAATATAATGTTCTATCCAAAGACATATATAATGATATTTGTATCATTAATGAACCACTTGGGGTTAGCTTGGAAGTTTATAGTAAGTTTATTAACCATTTAATATAAAAATACAAAGAGACATGGTAAATGTCAAACTATTTAACTAAGAGTTAAATCTAAAAGATAAAGTTAATATAGTTACCCAAACATGTCTAAAACCTATTGGTTGAGTGGTTTTAGACCCATACCCGTATTATCCTTTGAATAATTAATTTTGGAGTAATTAGAAACCGAAAATTATTTTATTATAAAATAATATTTGTAGCTTTTCCTAAGGTTCCCCTCACCCATCTTATAAAAGGGCACTCCCCATACTCTCTAATTCATGCCTTCAAAGACATTTGGATCGACCAAACCCTTCCCAAATACCCTTTATAATGTCTTCTTTTTATCCAAGAGGTCTTCCTTTAGTCAGAAATCCAACCTAATGAGCCCTTTTGATCAAATCAAAAGAATTAACCCGAAGAAGAGGTAAATATTTCATCACCTCTTTCAAGTTCCTTTCTACTTCCACTTCCTCTTTATTTGTTGTTTCCATTCTAAAATCATAAATCCAGTATCTTATATATAATATGATGTTATTATAAATATGGTACAACCATATTCATTATTCTACCCATCCTTTGAATGACATGTCACCATACGTACGTACGTATGGCTTACCGTCTCCACGTTGTGATGTAGTTTGTTATTCAAGCACTTCATTATTTGGATTGGTATAATAATGAGTATAAATAATTTAAATAATAAATAGAACAAGTTAATGATTCTGTATATATGATATACCATCCAATTTCATACTATTTCATCATCAATATAGTGATATTTGTTCTCGTTCGTACGTACGGATTACCGTCTCCACGATGCGATGAGAATCATTTTCATGTTCACCATTCAACGATGATTATAAAAATATATATTATTAATAAGTATGTAATATATGAAATAAAAATTCTATTGGAAATATATATATATATATATTTACATTCATCTCATTCACTTACTTCCATTCAATACTATATGAAAACAGAAACATCATTTATGCATACGTACGACCTACCATCTCCATAAATAGTGTTTTCCATTACATATATCTATCTATTATACATATTTATAGTCTAAATATATATTATATATAAATCATGTTTTATATTCTGTAATTATTTAAATTATGATCTAAATTATATGATCAAGAATAACAAGTTAAAATACGTACTATAAAGAAAGCGATTATTACCCAAAATCTTACTTTAACATGGAAATCATTATTAAATGGATAGTATAAAGTAATAAATGAATCATGTATGATATAATAAATATTAATATGGTTCTGTTATAATCTAATAACATACAATGGTCATTATACAGGAGGTTAAATGTACCCTCGACCAAAGGAAAGTGCAAGGTAAGGGTTAATTTCATAATCTCTTTATTATCCGAGGTTGTTTTTAGGTAAGTATCTACTGGGACATATTTTTTATCCATGTCCATGTTTCATGATAGAGTTTTCAAAGGGATTATTTTAAGGGACTTTTTTTAACTAAAGCATCATTTTAAATGTTTTAAATATTTATTCCTCTAAATCATTCTAATTAATGTTCATGTTTTCAAAAATGTTCTTAAGGATTCATCTATATGAACATGAATGTTTTAAAAATGTTAATTCCATTAAAAAGTTTCAAAGTTGTATGGGAAACATTGATTAAATTTTTTTTTTAAATGCCTTCCTTTCTAAATTGTGTGAAATTTAAATGTTTTCATGAAAAGGGGATATTTCTCTCAAAGAGTTTTACAAATAATTTCCATATATGTCAACATCCTTTGATGGATTTTAAACTTGTTTGAAGTTGACTTATTATGATACAAGTCTTCCATATTGTATTGAAGGTTTTGTGATATGTTTGACTTTGGATGTGTTATTTTTATACCATTCATGGTTTATGTTTAAAGTATTGACAGTTCGTATGTTAGTTTTAATATGAATGTTTATGTTATGTTTAAACCTTTTCACATGAGTAATTAATTGGACATAGTAAGTGACGGGTGGAGCCCGCTATAGCTCCTCGATGTATCGGTAGGTCTAATGAGACAAAGTAGTGTCTTGGAACAAGGCCTTGACAAAATCGTATTTGTAGTCCTGGAACAAGTCCTTTACTATGTGGTTATGAAGTATGGCATTATGCATTCCATTATTATGAAAGTGGCTATTGATATTGCATGTTATTATTTGACTAGTAGAATATACTTGTTAATAAGTAAATGGAATTATTTGATTTTATCTTTTCCATATTATGCTGAAGATAAAGTTTAATAGGATTTTGTATTAGTCTTATACATTTCCTTAAATGTTTACAATTATTTATGAAAGTTTCCACTATATTGTTATCGTTAATGAGAATCTAAGCTCACCCATTTATATGTTTTATTTTTCCTAGTATGCGAAGAAGTATATTATGACTGACCTACAGGGATATTATAGGGGATATCATTTTTGTTTATGGAAACAATGTTGTTATAGTTTTCCATGTTATGATTTAATGTAAACCTTATGAATGTACCTTGTATATAGCATCCCGCCTTTTTATAACATAAACATTCATTACATTACACAAAACTGAGGATCTTTAAGGTTTAGTGTCTTGGAAATCAGGAACATAATACATGAAAACAACATAAAAAATTCTTCTTAAACACTTGAAAGGCTTCTCCTTAAGTTCATCCTAGGTTCATTACTTCATCTCACCACCTGGGGACATACCTCAAAAGAAAGGGTGAGCAGAAGGCCTAGTAAGGGAAAGAAGTGAAACATTTTACATATGAACTTGAGATATATCAATAAAGTCATGAAAAGAACTTTAAGGCATGAGTATGAAATCATACGGCATATAATAATGAAAATAACATTTTTCATAACTTGAAGATGTGGCTAAAAAATTTAATATAGACAATCAGGAACATATCACCAAGGTCCATCCCCAAGGTGTCATTTGACAATTACCAAGGTTATTCACCAAGATATCATGAAAATTGTAATCTCTAGTGGTTACATCTTTACCCAATGCATTGGAGCACTATCAGGGAGCACCCTTAGATTTGACTTTATTATCATGTGATCCACATATATCATCATAAAATATTTCATAAATAACCCATACAACATAAAATAAATGGGTTTCATTTCATAATCATAACGTTTTAAAAACAGCTTTAAAGACATGATCTTTACGTCACTTTAAACCCATGGAAGGGAAGAGCAGGTTTCATGTTTGTAAATCCCAGAATTTAAAATAGAACATTTTGGTATATATGTGAATACCCCTGTAGAAATAAGAGATTTGAGTATTAACTTTAAAACATAAAATAATTTTGAGAAAAATGAGAGGCATTTTGAGATGAAAATTCTGCAGCATAACGACTATGTTTCGGGGTTTTAGAAAACATTGAAAAGAGAGGGGACATGGGTCAAAAAATCATAAATGACCCATAAAACAGTAGAGGGAAATAAAATAAGGGATTTAAGAACATGGTAATGAAATTTGAAAATATACCATATGAAATGAAGAACATGAAAGGAAGACAAAATACGATTTCTCTTATGAAAATTTTGCATCCTAACGACGTCACATAAACTTCAACCAAAAATGAATTGATGAGATCAAATAGGGTCACTCATCATATGAACATAAAAGATCAGTATGATAGATATAGATATCATACCCCAACATAATAAAAAAAAATTTCAAGACTTGACATGTAATTAGAACTTTGAAAAAAGAGAAAGGTGAAAGAACCACTTAAATTTCGGCAGCTTAACGGCGCCACTTAAAACTTCATAAAAAGAAATAATGAGAGTAAGAGGGGATCTATCATTATATGAACATGAAAAGGGAAGTAAGAGGAGTATTAAATGACATCCATTAACATAAGAACATGGAGCATAAAATAAATGACATAAAAGAGATTTCTGGAAAAGAAAGAGAGAGGTCGGATCCCTTACCTTAAAATGTAACTATTAAAACTCAAAGGATTGGACCTTGAGGGCTTGGGGGCACGTTGGGAGGACTCCTTGGGAGGTAAGGAGACCCGAAATTCGTTGAGGATGGTTTTGGAGTCGAATGGATGAGAGGAGGGCTTGGTATTTATAGGGAAAGTGAGGGGACAAGGCATTAATGGCCAAGGGACACCTCAAAAGTGGTTTTCTCAAAACCATGTGCTCTCCCATGATATTTCCCATGATGTTAGGCCACATAGGTCCCCCAATAAAATAATTCATCACCTTTGGTCGGCCAACCCTTAAAATATCTCATGACATCATCATGACACAGTTATGATGTCATTAAACATACCGAAACCCTAAAATTGTATTTTTACTATTCACTGAAAATTAAACTTTCTCAGAAAAATCCCAAAATTTCACATTAACCAAATATAAATGCTCTGATTTAAAAAATGAACTCCATTTTATAAAAAAAATTTCTAAAAATTTTTAATTTTATTTTTAAATAAATACACTATTCACTGAAAATTCATTTTTTTTCAGAAAAAACCCCCAAAATTACCTTAACATAATATCGATTCTCTGAGTTCAAAAATGAAATCCATTTTATAAAAATAATTTTCTAAATAATGTTAATTTAATTTTTAATTAAAAAACACTATTCACTCGAAAAAACTAATACTTGAATAATAATTTATGAAACCGTTATTCAACCATTTTATTGAATCACATTACTTAATAAAGGTGTCTAGATTATAATAATACTTTCTTTAAGTGAGATTACTAATCCATTTGGTCACATTACTAATCGTAAGCATAAAATCACTATTCATAATTTACTATTCATCAAAAATCAAGTTGATCTTATTAGACTCTAAATTTCTTACTGAACATAATTGTAGAGGACCATTTTTCAAAAATCATTACACATTTTTAATTATATAAGGTTTACATAAACATTTTTTAAAATATCATTTCTCTAAAATTCACCAAAAATATGCATACTATATTTATCCGGACATTTGAAAAGTCATAAACATTATCATAAGAAGAAATCCCAATTTTTATTTAAAACAAAGGATTACACAAGGAAGATACGGTCTCCTTAAATAGCCCCTTATCACGCCAGCATAAGACCTTAGTCTTTCGAGACATGATCTTTTGTGATCATGCAAATGATATGTAATAATGCACCGACTCTGGGCTTATGGGGTCGGGGAATTATAGTTTGTATCATAGGAAGTTTAGTAAAAACCTTAGAAACTAGATTTAGATAAATTTTGATTAGAGCACATAGCCCTAAGATAGACTTTGAGGATTTGTATAGAAGGAATTCCTAGAATTTTGGTACAATAGAGATTTTGTGTGTTTTCCAAGAAAATACATCCCTGTCAGGATACGACCAGGTAGATGCGGCTCTGGAACATATGCACCTAGGGGTAAAACCCAAAAAAACCACATTGAGCTAGACTAGAACATGAACTGGTAGATAACAACAAGCCTTGATGCACTCTTGGTTACGACACTCCCGAGGGATATTATTAGGATAATTCTCATTTTCTTTACAAACCATTAGGAAGGGTTTATGAGTGTATACTTCCTCAATGAAAACATTTTTATGATTATAGATTATATAAATAAACTGTTCAATTTATGTTAAATATTTTAAAATTTTGGAATTATGAATTGTGATTCATAAACTGGATTTATGTATGAAATTGTTTAGAAATGATGCCTGGTAGAAGGAATGGGAACTCCAATAATACGTATGATCCAAAGAGTAAGAAGGATCATATATTTCATAGTATTAATACAAAATTTAGAAGGGAAATAGTATCCCACGTATTCACAACATATGAAGAAATATTATCATGTTTTAATAAGATAAGTAAATAATTCTCTGAGTCCTATGGCTTTAATGGGAATATAGAGAAGAAAAGGATGGAAGAGAGAAAGATTGATAAAGGGAAGAAGGGAAAGAATGATTTTACCATATCTGATAATTGTGGAAAGAATATCCTTGGTAAATATTTGAAGGGAATGAGAGTTTGTTATGAGTGTGGAGAAAAATTACATGAAGTACTTGATTACAAGGATAAGAAAAAGGTTTCTTGGGTACAATGCTTCATTTGAAAGGAGTTGGGTCACAATGTGAATCAATGTCCAAATCATCTGAGTATTCCCCAAATGATGCTATTGGATAATAATCACGTTTTGATAATACCACAGATGAAGATGAATGACTAGTGTTCTTATGTTGTTAAAATATTATGTCATTTTTGTGTTGTATCGATGATATACCAGTTATAAGAATTATGGAAATAAATTAGGATTGTACTACAGTACTATTTCATTGAGGAATTGAGATTATATGGTTTTATGAAGAGTGACTCAACAAAAAGTTAATCTTTTTGGAAAATACATGGTTGTAGGAAAGATAATCCTAAATATGGTCCTGATACTGAGGTAGTACTTTTGGAATAAGAGATGGTTGATTTGGATAAATTATATTGGATATTCCTAACTACCTTGAAACTGATTAATGATTTGTATATTCCATAATTGATGGACTTTAAAACATTTTTGAATAGAAGGAGTATATCCATTATTCTATAAGAAATAAGGGAGAATGAATGTAATCAATCAGGTTTTATGGTAATTCAGGATGTTGCAGTGTTTTAAAAGAATACATGATGAAGCTATTCACATGTTATTACATGGAAAAAATGATCTTCATTGTGTTTACCTTCCTTATAAATTTGGACTGTGAGTTTGGACAAAAGTATTTTGGATAATTCTAGTTTGATATTATTTTTTTATTTCCATAAAAAGGACAAACCAGAGGTCGGGCAGAAACCCGTCGCATCCGGTAAAGCCGCGAGACTTGAACCCGCAACCAAAAGGTGACAAGGGTGTATCACCTACCACTGGCCCATGTGATATCCTAGATTTAATAATGTAGTTTTCTTAAAATTTCTGGTAGAGGAATTATAAATTCATTTTATTGGAACCCTATATGAATAGGATAAATAAATTATTTTTTAAGTTCTATTATCTTTTAGAGTGAAAGATGAGTTTGTGGTAGAAATTTGTTAAAGGATGGAACTCTACTTGTTAATTATGTTTTTTTCTTCTCTTATTCTATGAAGAAATTAATTCTTAAACTTTACATAAGGGATATTAAACCAAAAAATGTGTTATTATAATACCTTATGTTTTGTTGAAATGATGATATTTTAAATCATCATAGATTGATGGCTTTGAGGCCCTCAATTCTACAATTGTTTGTCACTGATGACCTCAATCACTCCCTATAAATATTTACATTTTTCCTCCAATTATGTGTCTTTAATTTCCACTAATGTTCTTCTAATAGAGATCATAAATTTTTGGTGACTTTTTCATTCCCCTTTTCCTCTTATTGAGACTAAATTTTATTAACCCAATTTCCGATGCGGGTTTTCCCAAAAAGGTATTTTCTATTTTCAACCATTTATTTTTGAAGAACAATTTCAAATTTCGAGGATGCAATTTATTGAAGGATGGACGAATGTAACACCCCATGGATTTATAGTATGTTATTTCTTTAATGTAATTCAATAACATGCACTTCACGCAACACTGAGTCAAGTGCACCACAACTTACCAAACTAGCTGTTAAAAAGCCGTTATGAATAGTATTAACAGAATTTTAAACATTATAGAATCCTTATAATTTTAGAATTCATATTATGAGTTTATAAGACATAATGTGAGAAAAAATTTATTTTTTTCAGATGAATGAATTATTTTTAAAAAAATGCACTTCTACCCACCAACGATTTGTGTTTTATTTATAGAAAAAAGAGGAAGGCCAGAAGTTTAAAAAACATACAGCCCTAAATTAGGGGGATATAAAGTAATGGAGGCCGAGCACATCAGCTCGAACAAAGTGACTCCCCTCCAGGGGAACGGATTTGGTGTTGGTAAAAGTGAGAATATGATCATGTTGAGATGCAATAGAATCAAGGAAATCTTCCACAACATTTCCCTCCTGCCAGGTATGGAGAATAGACGTATGCTCCCTTATCAGTTTCTTGCAGCGTCTGATAGCATAAATGATGGACCAAGGAACCAGAGTGTTGTATGAGAGTTCATTAAAAGGATCAAAGGATTCAGTCTCGATTTCTCTAATAATAATGTTCCACTGATTGCGTAGCAATAGTCCAAAAAGCATAGCAAGGGTCTCTGCTTGGAGAGAATCACCAGGGCCCAAAAAGATAGAGAAGGCCACCTTCACTGATCCATAGATATCTCTGATGATGCCACCCTCACGCATAATTACCATGTAACATGATCCATCCGTATTCACCTTAAGCCTCGAGGGCGACACCTTCCATTTAACCCATGCGCCGGGGGCAGTGGAACTCGAACTTGGTACCACATTTTGAGGAAGGATTGAGTAGATTGAGGGAGGAGTCTTAATGTCTTTAAACATCTTACAGAAGTCCAGAATAAGGTTTTGACATGTGAAAAAGAGGCCTAGTTTAGTTGGGACTGTACTTCTATGACATACAACGTTCCTTGATGACCAAAGGATCCAACAACCCGCAATGACAAAAAATGCAATTTTAGCACCTTTTAATAGAGAACCTTTCTTAAATACAATATTTGAAAATTTTATATATTAAATTTGACAAAATAAACTTCTTCTTTAGAGTCAATACATAAGAATTTAGTTTCAATAAATTTTTGGTGTTTTTATGATGACTTTCATATTTGGGTGAATAGTGAAAAATACTATATTTTAACTGAAAACAACTTTTTTAATAAAAATAATTTATAGTGTTGAATTATAAATTTTAATGTTTTTAAAGTATAATTAGATTATATTTTTACCATTTAATCCAATGATGGTCATTGTAAGTAATTTCACTTTGAAATTGGACATAAACAAGTGTCAATATTTTGATAGTCATTCTTTCTTAAAATACGCTTTTTGGTTTGGACAACGGGAATTAATTTTAAATTAATTAATAAAACATATATGTTTTGAAATTGGTAAAATAGAATTCATTTTTTAATTTTAAATATAAAAATTATCTTAGGGTGAATTTTTGGTATTTTTATGAAATCTTTCAATTTATGATGAATAGTGGAAAACACCGAATTATTGTTTAAAACAGAGTTATTTTTAAAATAACTATTTATATTATTTAAATTTATTTGAATCCAAAATAGATACATAATACCTATATAAATTAAATTTAATTCATTGAAGCCAGTTTATAAAAATTTTATATATATAAAAATTTTATCGAACTTTTTACAGTCTTTTACCCACCTTCTAGGAACATTTTCAAATTTACATAAAACATAAATTTACCAATTATGTGATTTGAATTTAAAAAATAAGAGAGACACTATTAATATCAAGAACTAAAATATGGTTCAATAATATGAGAATAATTTTTGGTGAATTGTAACTTTTTACTTTTATTTACCATAGTTAAAAGTAAATAGGGTAATTAAGGGTAAAAATGATATTATTAGTACCCTAACACATGTCTGAATTCTATTGGATAAATATAATTCGACCGAAAACAACCTTATCAATAAAATATGAACCTTTTTGGTCCACGTGGATTAGATTAGGACATTTAATATTAATTAATTCAAAGAAGAGTTAAAAGTGTTAAATTCAAAGTTTAATAACTAAAAAATTTTAATATAGGGTTATACATAATATAAATTAGACTATAAATATTTATTATAAATAAAAAATTATTTCCTACATAATCGTATTTTATTTATAATTTTTGGACATTAAGTAAATAAATTTATATATGACACAATAATGATGCAGTAATTACCGTATTAATGAAAGATTAAAATAATTGAAATTATAAATATCCGAATAAATGTAATTTGAGACTTTTTATGAATTCCACTAATTTTATAGGTTAATAGGCCATGTTAGGGTTTTTTCGATGAATGTTTTTTGAAGTAATAACGCTGTTATAAATTTAGAAAAAACAAAATAACAAATAGTGTCCAAATTGACATAAAGTAGTATTTAAAACATATATTATATCATTAATTGATATTATAATCCTAAATATATAATGTTAGGATAAAAGGAATATATAATGATATGTGTATCATTACTGAACCACTTGGGGTCAGATTGGAAGTTTACAGTATGTTTATTAACCATATAATATAAAAATAAAAAGAGACATGGTAAATGTCAAACAATTTAACTAAGAATTAAATCTAAAAGATAAAGTTAATATAGAGACCCAAAACTATCTAAAATCTATTGGTTTAGAGGTTTTTGACCCATCCCCACCTTATCCATTAAATAATTCATTTTGGATCCATTATAAACCAATAATTATTTTATTATAAAATAATATTTGTATCTTTTCTTAAGGTGCCCCTCACCCCTCTTATAAAAGGCCACTCCCCATTCTCTCTAATTCACGCCTTCGAAGCCATTTGGTGAGCAAAAACCCTGTCCAAATACCCTTTTAACTATCCTCTATTCATCCTAGAAACCTTCCTTTAGTCAGAAAGTCAACCTACCGATCCCTTTTGATCAAATCAAAAGGAAGAACCCGAAGAAGAGGTAAATATTTCATCACCTCTTTCAAGTTCTTTTCTTCTTCCACTTCCTCTTTCTTTTTTGTTTCCATTATAAATTAATAACTCCAGTATCTTCTATATACTGTAATGTTATTATAAATATGGTAAAACCATATTAATTATTGTATCCATCCTTTGAATTGCATGTCACCATAGGTGCGTACGTACGGCTTACCGTCTCCACGTCATGGTGTAGTTTGTTATTCAAACACTTCATTATTTGGATGGGTATAAAAATGAGTATAATTGATGTAAATAATAAATATAACAAGTTAATGATTATTATATATGATATATCATCCAATTTCATATGATTTCATAATCAATATAATGATATTTTCACTCGTGTGTCGTACGTATTAACGTCTCCACGATGCGATGAAATTCATTTCCACGTTCAACATTCAATGATGATTATAAAAATATATATTATTAATAAGTATGTAATATATGACATAAAAATGATACTAATATATATATATATATATTTACATTCATCTCATTCACTTACTTCCATTCAATATGATATGAAAACAGAAACATCGTTTATGCGTACGTACGACCTACCGTCTCCATAAACGGTGTCTTCCATTTCATATATCTATCTATTATACATATGTATATTATAAATATATATTATAGATAAATAATTTTTTATATCATGGAAGTATTTAAATCATGATCTAAATGATACGATCAAGAATAACATGTTAAAATACGTACGATAAAGAAAGCGATTATTCCCCAAAATGTTAATTTAACATGGAAATAATTATTAAAAGGGTATTATAAAGGCATTAATGAATAATGTATGATAAAATAAATATTAATATGGTTCTTTTATAATCTTATAACATACAATGGTCATTATACAGAATTTTAAATGTACCTTTGTCCAATAGAAAGTGCAAGGTAAGGGTTAATTTCACAATCTCTTTATTATCCGAGGTTGTTTTTATGTAAGTACCTACTGGGACATATTTATTATCCATCTCCATGTTTCATGAAAGAGTTTTCAAAGGGATTATTTGAAGGTGATTTTTTTTACTAAAATATCATTTTAAATGTTTTAAATATTTATTATTCTAAATCATTCTCATTAATGTCCATGTTTTCAAAATTGTTTTTAAGGATTTATTTATATGGAAATGAATGTTTTAAAAATGTTAATTCAATTAAAATTATTGAAAGTGGTATGGGAAAATTTGATTCATAAATGTATTTAGATGTCTTCTTTTATAAATTTTGTGACTTTTAAATGTTTTCATGAAAAAGGGATATTTCTCTCAGGGAGTTTTACAAATCATATTCATCAATGTCAACATAATTTGATGGATTTTAAACTTGTTCGATGTTTACTTATTATGATAAAATTATTCCATGTTTTATTTATGGTTTTGTGATATGTTTGACTAGGTTTGAGTTATTTTTATAGCATTCATGGTTTCTGGTTAACGTATTGACACATTGTATGTTAGTTTTAATATGAATGTTTATGTTATGTTTAAATCTTTTCATTTGAGGAATGAATTGGACTTAGTAAGTGATGATTGGAGCCCGCTATAGCTCGTCGATGCATCGATAGGTCTCATGAGACAAACTAGTGTCTTGGCACAATGCCTTTAAAAAATATTATTTGTAGTCTTGGCACAGGGCCTTGAATATGTTGTCATGAAGTCTGGCATTATGCATTCCATCACGATGAAAGTGGCTACTAATATTGCATGTGGTTATTCGACTTCTAGAATATCTATGTGAATATTTAAATGACATTATTTGATTTTATCATTTCCATATTATTATGAAGTTCATGTTTAAAATTATTTTGTTTTAGTCTTATACATTACCTTAAATTTTTATGCTTATCTATAAAAATTTCCGCTATATTTTTATCCTTATCGAGCATCTGATATCACCCCTTTCTATGTTTTATTTTTCTCAGGATGAGAAGAAGTATATTATGACGGACCTTCTGGGATAGTCTATGGGATCTCAGGGTTGTCTATCGAAATAATGTTGTTGTAGTTTTCCATTTTATGATGTAATGTAAACCTTATGAATGTATCTAGTACTTCCAAGGCTACTAAAATTATCTTTCATTTGAGACCTGATCTTTTGTGATCATGACAATGATACAAATTAATGCACTGAATCTAGGATTCTGGGGTCGAGGCATTACAACCACATCCTAATGAGATCATCTCACCCACTTCCTCACTCCTCCTAGCAGAAATTGGGCAACTGACCATGCATAAACCCCACCCAATCCATAACCATCCAAATAAGAGTATCCATTTTGTGATGGACCACTATCCATGTGTAATCCCCATCATGTATTCGGGTTGTTGTATTTTGTGTGCACCCTAATTCATCACGCCTTCAAACTAAATGGGTTTTGATCTATGTCATCTGCACAGGTTTTGGAGGAAACCTCCCTGAGGTTAAATCCCATCCAATGATAAACATTGGTGTCCCCCATTCTGGGGTGCACTCTCCCTGATCCTCCCTCAGTGGTGTTCAGATCAACTATTATGGTGTGATATCTCCCCTCCATGGGACACACCACCTCAAATCTATCATCATTAAGCCTTTCGATCCTTCCATCTTCCAGGTGTTCCCTCCTTGGGATATACTAATCTGATTAGTCTCTATGGGGCATTCTGATCACTCTAATTCCATTAATACAAGATGTTAAAATCACGACCTACCTCATGTTAAACATGAGATGCGTATGGAAAACCTCAGAAGACACACTATTGGCATAACCATCTCTATAAGACATTAAACTCGTGACATACCCCATGTTAAACATGGGAAGTTGAGGAAAACCTCAGAGAAATGCCTTCAGCATAAGATACCACATGATTTATCTGGGGTTCCTCAAGTTCTTCTCCATTGAGATTCTCTCTTATGAAGAAGAATATAGGTTCCCCATTGTCCATGCATCTAGATATTCCCTGACATGATTGATGTTGTCATCTACTCTGACCAAAGGTTGCTACCATTTCAAGACCCCATGGAATGTCCAGACATAAGAAGTGCAATTAACTAGAGTCCATAAATATATAGAACCGGGAATGAGATCCAAAAAGCATGACTCAAATCATTAAGGGAGGCCCGAACTAGGTGACGAGTTCTGAGGAGGAATCCATAGAAGAAGGAACTGACATCCCATCATCCCATTTCAATCAGGGACAAAATGTCCCTGAACAAGTGATAGATGTTACCTGCCTTTGGAAAGTGGGAATGTGGGAAAACAGACCAGTGAAACCTTGATAGATGGATACAGACCCTAGAGAAAGCATCAGAAATAGAAATGGTGAACTAGACATGAATCTATTCTCCTTCAATAGTGAGTAGACCAAATATGTCAAAAAATTGAGACATCACCCACGCGAATCCCCACTCCTTCATATGTGAAAGGATGAGTACCATCAGGTGTGTGATGACTATGGTCCATCGGCTTTTCGCCGACCCCACCGCCTGAAGAGGTCGTGCAGGGGGCATCCTCCCCTGACTCCATGATCTCCCCACCAACTCCACCACTGTAAGAGGCCATGTAGGGGGAATCCACCCCAACTCCATCAGCTCCCCACCAACCCTGCTTCATTAAGAGTCCACGCAGGGGGAATCTTCCCCTGAATACATTGGCTCCTTGCCGACTCCGCCGCCTGAAGAGGTCGCGCTGGGAGCATCCACCCCTGACTTCATCGACTCCTTGCCGACCCCACTGACTTAAGAGGACGCGCAGGGGGAATCCTCCACCTGACTCCATCAGCTTCTCACCAACTATGTCCCCTTAAGATGTCATGCATCGGGAATCCTCCCCCACCTCCATCATCTCCTTTCTGACTCTGCCACCTTAAGAGTCCGTGCAGGGGGAATCCACCCCCGACTCCATCGGCTCCTCGCTAACCCCGCTTCTTTAAAAAGTTGTGCAGGGGATTCCTCAATGACTCCATCGACTCCTTTCTGCAACCACCTCCTTAAGAGGCTGCATAGGGGCCATCCACCCTCCAACTCCATTGGCTCCTTGCTGACCCCACCGCCTTAAGTGGCCGCATAGGGGGAAACTACCCCCGACTCCATCAGCTCCTTCCTGACTCTACCTCCTTAAGAGGCTATACAGGGGGCATCCACCCCCTGAATCCATCAAATCGTCGCTGACACCGCTGACTTAGGAGGCTACGTAGGGGGAATCCTCCTAGACTCCATCGTCTCCTCGCCGGCTCCACTACCATAAGAGGCCGCACAGGGGGCATCCTCCCTCCAACTCCATCAGTACCTCACAGAATCTGCTGCCTTAATTGGGTTCACCGGGGGAATCCACCCCCAACTCCACCGTCTTCACGCTGACCCCACTACCTTAAGAGTTCAGGCAGGGGGAATCCACCCGAGACTCCATAGGCTCCTCACAGACCACACTGCCTTAAGAGGTTGTGTAGGGGGAATCCTACCCTGAATCCATTGGCTCCTCTCCGACTCTGCCACCTTAAGAGGCTACGTAGGGGGTATTATCTCCTCAAATTAATCATCTCGTCACTGACCCCACTGCCTTAGGAGGGCGTGTAGGGGTCATCCACCCAGACTCCATTGGCCCCTCACCGACTCTGCTACCTTAAGAGGAAGTGGAGGGGGAATCTACTCCCAGTCCATCAACTCCTCACTGACTCTGCCGCCTTAAGAGGATGCACATGGGGAATCAACCACTAAATCAATGAGCTCTACATTGACCCTCTGCCTTAAGAGGTCGTGCAGGGAGAATCCACCCCTGAATCCATCGACAACTCATCAACTCTGTAGCCTTAAGAGGCTGCACAGGGGCATACGCCCCTCAAAACATCATCTCCTTGCCGAACATGCCGCCTTAAGAGGCCACATAGTGGGAATAATTCCTTGACTCCATTGGCTCCTCGCCGACTCCGCCACTTTAAGAGGTAGTGCAGGGGGCATCCTCCCCCCATCTCCATCAGCTCTTAGCCAACTCTTCCGCCTTAAGGTGCAGTGCATGGGGAATTTACCCCCAACTCCATCGACTCCTCATTGACCCCACCACCTTAAGAGGTCACGCGGGGGGAATCATCCCCCAACTCCATTAGCTCCGCACCGACCCTGCCGCCTTAAGAGGTCACGCTGGGGAATCCCCCCAACTCCATCGACTCATCGCGGACCCCGTCACCTTAAGATGAAACACAAGGGGAATCAGCCCTCAACTCCATCGGCTGCTCACCGACCTCGCTTCCTTAAGAGGATACACAGGGGTCATTTTCCCCGACTTGATAGACTCCTTAGAAACTAAGTAACCTTAAGAGGCCGTGCAGGGGGGAATCCCCCTGACTCCATTGGCTCCTCCCCGACTCCCTTGCCTTAGGAGGCCACACATGGGGAATCCGCCCTCAACTCCATCGGCTTCATTCCAAACTCGCCGCCTTAAGAGGCTGCGTAGGGGGTAGGAACCACCTAACTCCATCAGCTCCTCACTAACCCCACTACCTTAATAGGTCTCTCACGGAGCAACCACACCCCGACTCAATCAGCTCCTCACCCACCCTAGTGCCTTAAGAGACCACACAGGGGGCATCGACCTCTGACTCCATCAGCTCCTCGCCGACCCCACTTTCTTAAGAGACTGCATAAGGGGCATCCACCCTGACTCAATTAGATCGTTTCCCACTCCACCACATTAAAAGTCCATGTAGGGGGAATCCACCCCCGACTCCATCAGCTCCTCGTTAAATCTTCCACCTTAAGGGGATGTGGAGGGGGAATCCTCCCCCGACTCCATCGGCTCCTCATTGACTCTTCCGCCTTAAGAGGCCGCCCAGGGGAATCCCCCTTGACTCCATCAGCTCTTCATTGATTCCACTTCCTTAAGAGCCTGCATAGGGGGTATCCTCCCACCAACTGCAACAACTTCTTTCCGACTCTGCTACCCTAAGAGGCCTCACAGGGGGCATCATCCCCCATCTCCATTGGCTCATCACTGACTCCACCGCCCTCATGGGATGCAGAGGGGGAAACTATCCCCAATCCAATGGAGCATCTCCATCAACACAACAATCCATTGCAGAAATCCTCCCCACACTACTACTATTCATTCGTGAGAGTCCTTTCCGTCACCGTCATCAACCACTGTGGAGGGCCTCCCCCATATAGCTAATATTCAGGAAAGGTAGTCCTCTCCATCACCATCACTAGCCATTGCGGAGGTGATCCTGTCAAAACTACTATTCAGGAATGGGAGTCCTCCCCACCACCATCATAAACCACTATAGAGGGCCTCCCCCATACAACTACTATTTAGGCACAATATTCCTCCACATCGCCATCACCAACAACTATGGAGGTGGTCCCCGAACTGCTACCATTCCGCATGGAGGTTCTCTCCATCCCTGACATCAACATCGTGGAGGTCCTCCCTATGCATCAATAAAGTTTCAATACCTTATGAGATGATGATCCAGGCTTCCATGCCTTCGAAACTCTATCTCCCCCATCGTACCAATGTTCCAAGCTACCACGTCTCCTGGGTTCCATCACCCCGTCATACTGCGTTCCAAGCTTCCATGCCTTCCAGGATACATCAACCCCATCGTATTTATGTTCCAAGATCCCACACCTTTTGGGCTCCATCACTTCTTCATACCGATGATCTAGGCTACCATGCCTTTCGAGCTCCATCGCCCACATCGTACCTATATTCGAGGCTTCCATGCCTTCTGGGATCCATCTCCCTGTCTTACTGACGTTCTAGTCTTCCATGGCTTCCGGGATCCATCGCCCTGTCATACCGACGTTGAGGATTCCACGCTTTCTGGGATCCATCAATCCATTGTACAGACATTCCTGGATTCCATGCCTTTTGGGATCCATTGTCCTGATCGTACCGATGCTGCAGGCTTCCACGTCTTCCAGGCTTTGTTTCCCTTACAGACTGTGGGCATGCTATCATTCTTGGCACCCTTTTGACAATCTTTTTTATCCCAAATGATGCATTGAATCAACCATATAGGTCCTCCCTGCGGCCTCAACTCTAGCTTGTGGAATGTTCACTATGAGATAGACCATATCATGAATAGATAACATCCATGAATATGATAGAGGGATTATAGGATGATCTTATTTTTTGGATTTTCCCTTCATCCTTAAGGATCCCAAACCACCAGAATGGGGTAGAGATAACCATTCCTCTACCAAGATAATCATTTTGGTTTCACATCCTAGTTTCATGATGTTAAACTGCATAACAACCATGTCCAAGTCACATGACGTTAAACTACATAACAACCATCATCTTTGTCACATGACATTAAACTATTGGACAACGTCATCATTGCATGATGATAAACAGAAAAACAACCATCGTCTTGGTCGCATTTTGTTAAACTGTGGGACAATTTCTTGGTCACATAACATGAAACTATACAAAAGTTTGGTCAATGCTACGTGACCTAAAGATAAAACAAGAATGGTCAAAGTTATGTGACCTTAAATGCCAGACATCACTCATCCTAGATATGAGATGTTAAACTATCCACCGGATCAAAACTCTATGAACATAAACTAGGAACACTTGGTCCAAGAAATATGACCTTAAAGTATTGGAAACACCAAGCTCTATTACTTTTAGTCTAGCCACATCTTTCCATTAACGTGATCTGATGCGTTGTGGTGTAGAACCCAGAGTTTTGGACTTCAAATAGACATAATCCCAATCCATATCCACACTTCATGGAGTCCCTTTTACTTGTATCCACACCTTCCTTTATATCTAAAGGGGCCCACTAATGGTCTGGTCTCATGCCACATTGGCTCACCTACCGTCTTGGGCCAACGCCCCAGAAGACTTAAAATTACATTTTGCAATAGGTCCCCAATTTCAAACATGGTCAACAGTCAAACCTCCTTTTTCTGTCCTCATTCTAGATAAAACAATATGGATGTTGTGTTTTAAACATGGTTAGAAGTAATCCTCCATCATTAAGCCACTATCATTGTGATCCAGATATGAAATGCTATGATTCACCCTTTTTTTTCACCTCTGTTTGTTTAAGTGGAACTCCAATACCCTTGGTGATACCCTTCCCTGTATTGTTGCACATTGAATAAGTGGGCCAGTGCCGCTTAGATATTATCAGCCTGACTTCACCATTCCCCATTATGCGTGATTCCATGTGTTAGGAAAATCCCATCATTACTTGTTGTTTCTCACACCAAGAATTGATCATGTGGGCCTAGTAGTTTTGGAAGGATGTGTTCTAATTTGGTTGAGTGACACATACATCATCATTCTGTATGACGTTAAACTGTATCATCATCTGTCATGATGTTAAACTGCTCATTATCATCCTGCATGACAATAAACATCTCATCTTCATCCTGCATAATGTAAAACTATATTATCATCCATCATAATGCTAAAATTCTCATTATCATCCTGCATGACTTTAAACTGCTCATATTCATCCCGTATGACGTTAAATTGCATTATTATACTAGAAGATGTTAAATTGTTCATCTTCATTTGTCATGACGTTAAAATACTTGCCTTCATCCATCATTACTTTAAACTGCATCATCATCTGTCATGATGTTAAACTGCTCATTATCATCCTTCATGACTTTAAACTGCTCAACTTTGTCCTACATAACATTAAACTGTATTATCATCTTACATGACTTTAAACTGATCATCTTTGTCCATCATGATGTTAAACTACTCATTATCATCTTGCATGACACTAAACTACTAATTATCATCCTATATGACTTTAGACTTATCATCTTCATCCTTCATGATGTTAAACTACTCATTATAGTCCTGTATGACATTAAACTGCTTACCTTCTTATTGCATGACATTAAACTACATTATCATCTTGCATGATGTTAAGCAATTCATTTTTGTCCATCTTGACTTTAAACTACTCATTATCATCTTGTATGAAGTTAAACTACATTATGGTCCTATATGACCATAAACTGTGACATCTTTACCACATGACGTTAAAATGTGTGATTCGTCCAAGATGAAGGACATAAAACTATTCAGCACATGTCCCACATGACATTAAACTGTAGGTCATCCCACATGATGTTAAACTGTATATGGTCCTACATGACCTTAAACTGTTACATCCTACATTTTCCATGGTCTGAGATCTATGACCATAAAAAAAGATCTATATGGTCTCGAATGACCTTAGACTATTCTGTCTTCTCCACGTGACGTTAAAACGTGTGACTTGTCCATATTGAAGGATGTAAAACTACTCTGCATACGTCCTCACCGAATGAGGTTAAACATTATATACCTTTCATGAACTACGTATGGATTGATTTCCATCCTCATGAGATATGTAGGAATGCTCAGACGCTTTGTCTTGAGTCCAGCCCCAGTTTCCTCTTTGAGTATCCCCCCTGGGAATAGGTCTCTTGAAGGATCTCACATGGTTTCGTGTAGGCTTCTTTGGATACACTCATGTTAGGATTACGATGATCGCACCATGTTCTCCCCTCTTCGTTCTTCTATCTTCAGCATGTCCTCCATGACAAACATTAACTGCATGGCCCTTTCAAGAACTACGTGAGGCTTGATTCCCATATTTATGGGACACATTAGAACTCTAGGAAATTTCATCCATCAGCCCAACCCCAAATTTTAGGATCTCCCCTTTGGTTCGAAACAAATGGTTTGGTGCAGGCTTTTTCCCTCATTCGTATTAGGTTCATCGGGATTACACCATATATACCCTTCCCTGGAGATCCTCACCTCTTTCACTGTCCTTATTAGCGTTAAATTGAATAAGAACATTTATGATTCACACCCTCCCTGTAATTGGGACTCTATTATCTTTAATATAACCCCCCCGAGTGGTAAAAATACATTAGACTAAGGCCTATCCTATCATTCTGGTCCAATGATCTCTAGAAATTTGAATGAAAAAATGATATAATTTCCACGTTGTGAATATGGTCAACAGTCAATTCTCATTTTTCGATTCCCATTTTAGGTCACATGATATGGATGCAGGGTTTCAAACATGGTCAATAACTAGAATTTTTAATTTTCACCACCCACATATGTCCCAAATATTGGGTGTGGGGGTTCTTTCAGTCTCATTATCTCCTCAGGTGTTAGTCTACTACAGGTAGAAGTGTGAGTCCAACATTCATGCCCTTATATGATGGGGAGATCCTAGTCCTACTCATTTTTTCCCACACTGAGAATTTCTCACGTAGGCTTAGGAGTTATGGTATGGCAGTTCCCACATGAGGGGTTATATGGATACAATTGTCCGGGACTCCTAGTCTCACGTCCCTCGACCATTTCCCCCCCTGTACCAAGTTCTCATCTAGGATTGTGTTTGTGGTATGGACTCACGTCCTCATTCATGTGGGGATATGTTTCCACACCACACATATCCCCTTGAGACATCCCTCATTCATCTATCATATTTTTCATGAGCACTGGCCCTGCCATGCTTCACGCACCCCATCATTTGGGTTTAGATCATCTTTTATATCCAAAAGGACCCCGAACAATGTAGATGCTTGGAAAAACTGCTATCCTACCATTTCAGGACAATGTCCTTGAGGATATCGGGCGACAAATTGATACAAGTCTCATGTTAAAAATATGTCCAATGGTAAATTCTCAATTGTTTTCCCCCATCCTTGGTCCCACAATACTGTTACTGCATTGCAAACATGGTCAACATTTATCCAAAATCATCATTTTTGTCTTGTGGTCTCCCACATGATAGGCACAATGATTCACCATTTCTACCCATCTATCCCACAGACATGACATTAAACTGGGCGTCTATGGTCTGAGATCTATGACCATACACTAATATCACCATCATTCTCCTTGAAAGACGTTAAATGGAAATCTGGATGTGGCTTTCTGTCTGTGGCCCAACCTCAGGTCCCTCGGCCTTTTTAGGCCTCTATCCCAAGTTCTCACTTAGGATTTTATGGCATGGTATGAGATTATGTCCACATTCATACGGGGTTACTCATCGTATCGTACACATCCCTCTTTGAGAAACCTTTCACCCATCTTCATTCTTACTATATGACGTTAAATTGCACATCACCCCTATAAATATGTATGGCTTGATTCCCATTCTCATGGGATATGTAGTAACTCCTAGAAATTTCGTCTTCAGGTATAGAACTGCTCTTTAGAAACCTCATCTCTATGTCCCCTTGGCTCGAGTCCTCTAGGAGGGAGGTAATGTGGTGTGGTATAGGCTTATTTCCTCATTCACTTCAGGATTATAACAGCCATGCAGCATACATCCCCCTCTTTGGCAGTTCAACAATGTTCCCAGAAGCACTATATTTTCACACCTAGAGTGTTGAATCCTACATGGACATGTTATCACACATCCTCAGGCTTCATAATCCCCATAATTTGGTCTTCCATCATCTTTCATATCCAAAAGGACCCCCGAATGACATGGATTATAGGCCCAATGGCCCTCATACCATCTCAATACAACGTCCCCAAGGATTATGAATAAAAATTTGGTACAAGCCCCATGTTGCGAATATGGTCAGCAGTCGACGCTCATTTGTTGTTCCCATTTTAGGTCACATGATAAGGATTCTGTGTTTTGAACATATTCAAGAATTATCCTCCATCATTACACCAACCCCATCAAGCCTAGAATTTTGGTTGCATGATTCACATCATTTCCCACTCCATCATGTCCAAGGGGAATTTTGAAACATTTGGTACTATCACTCAGTGCGCATTTTCACCTTAGGAGGACAAGCCATGGTGAGGCATAATTCGATTCTCTACACAAATTTCACCTTTTCATGTATTCCATGTGTTGCAAAGACGTTATCCTCCCTTTTTTCCCACATAGAGTGTAACTCACATGGTCTTATGGATTTGGTCAAGGTTTGCGTCCATTTGGAAGAATTTCACTTACCTTTGGTCCGATCACTAAGACCCTAAAACTATGATCTCTCCATGCCCTTGTCATATGACGTTAAACTACACAAAATTTTATAGAACAACATCTGACTTGAGTCCCATTCCCATGGGATATGTAGGAATGACCAGACAATCCGTATGTGGGTCCAGCCCTAGGAATCTTAAATCTTGCCCCTTTTTTAGCACCTTGGCCCAATCGTTTTTGGGAACATGTGGTGTGGAGGGTTCCTCTTAGGTACTCAATCATGGCAGGTTTTGAAATAGTTGAACAATGTGTCTTTTGTGTATTTTCTCAACCTTGTCCAAGTTCTATGACCATAAACTAAGATCTCTCTATGGGAACTACAAGTTGGGTTTGGCTACAATGCTGCCCTGCACATAGTCCATAAAACCTAGTCCCCCCTTAATGGTACCCTCTATAACATTAAGCTAAGTCTGTATGACTCCAGGACTAGTTTCCTTGGAAATGGATTTGACTTCCTCAATCTGACACGTCTTATTGGGGCACTGAAATGCAACGTGGAAAAGATCCCAAGGTACGGAAGTTTCACATAAACATCCCCTCATTTCATTTCCAGGATTTATGAGACTTTTATTTGGATCCCCATACTCTTCCAAGTCTGAAAGGTACCCCCTTTAGTGCCTGGTATCAAGACACATTGGCTTACCTACCATCTTTGACCGACTCCCTTAAAGACCTCGAACAAAATTTGCGAAATGTCCCATGTTTCGAACATGGTCATTGGTCGACCCTCATTTTCCTGTCCCCATTCTAGGCTAATGTGAAATAGATACTGTGTTTCGAATATGGTCTATAGTTATCCTATATCACCATGCCACCATCATTGTGTTCAAGATCTTGAGAATCATGATTCACATATTTTCACTTCCTTATGTTCAAGTGGAATTCCAACATACTCATCTTTACCCCTTCGAACATCTAGGTGTGTTATGTAGGTAGATCAGTATTATTGGGACACAATTCACCTAGCCTCCCATTTACCCTATTACGTGCCTCCCTGTACTAGGAAAGTCTCATCACTACTCTTTGTTTCCCATATCGAGAACAACTCACTTGGGCTTAGTGGTTTTGGAAGGATGTGTACTGGTGTGGCCGATCTACTCATTCCCTTAGCCATGTATGACATTAAAATGAACTCTCATAATTACGTGTGGCTTGATTACCATCCTCATGGGATTCATAAGAACACCCAGGCAACCCGTCTTAGGCCCAAACTAGTTTTCACCTTCAGTACCTCACCCTAGGGATTCACCAGAGATCATGCGGTGTGGTGTGGACTGTTTATATCCTTATTCATGTTGGGATATGCACCTCACCCCACATTTCCATTTTGGGTAACCACGACCTCAACACATGAATTTAAACTATGGCCCTTACCCTGAACAAGTTCAGTATTCCCCATGATAATTTTGGGATGTGTCAGCTTCCTTGCATGAGAGGATTCCCCATACCAGCATTGGCCTCTGACCATGCCATTTCCAGAACTACATTCAGCTTGATTCCCATCCTGATGGGATAAATACAAATGCCTGGAATCTTTGCTTTGGACCAATACTAACTCTAACTTTTGGTCCCTTTACCTAAAAAACATACTCTGGGGATACGTGGTGTGGTGCAGAATCCTTATGTTCTCATTCACATGGGGTTTATAACTATTGCATCATGTACTCCATTCCTGAGATCTCCCATTTCACTCCCCAACCTATGGTATGATGTTAAACTACATGAGTCCACATGTCATCAAGGCATGACATTAAACTGAATCTCTACCCTAAACAAGTTTCTGGTTGCCCCATAAAAACTATGGGATGAATCAGACCCTCACCAAAGAGGATTTCCCCTATCAGCGTTGCTCTCTGGCCACGCTGTGCTTCAAGAACAACCTTTGGCTTGATTCTCATCCTTATGGGATACGTAGAAACGCCCATACATTTTTCCTTGGGCCCATCCATAGGGTCATTAACCCTTCTAGCCCCTCGGCCCCGATCATGGTCCACTCTCTTTAACCTTAACCTAGGAGCCAAAAGTCCATGTAACATGACATCAAAATGTTAACTTCGATCCAAGAAGTATGAACATAAAACTGTATGCATCATCCTGGTTATATGATGTTAAAATATTTCATTCATCATATGTATCCGTATGATTTAAAACTGTAAGGCTTTCTAGGTAACCACCATAGAGTTCTTGTTTGGAAATGAGTTTGATACCTGATTCAGACTGATGTGTCCACCTAATGTGTTTCCACCATGGTGGCATAATTTCAATTTTGTTGGCCTCCATTAGAATAACCCATCACTCCACCCTCCCCACTTTGTGTGCCTTTATTTAGACCCTCATCCTTCTTCAAATCTAAAGGAACCACAAAAAAATATGGGTTCTCAGCTTATGGATCAACTACTATCCTGGGTAATGTTTTAGAAGACTAATGGATGATATTTTGAGTCAGGGCCCGTGTTTCGAACATTGTCACCAGTCAGCCCTCATTTGCTATCCCCATTTCAGGATAACACAATTAGGATACTTTTTTTTGAACATAGTCAACAATTATCCTTCATTTTCACCCCATCCCTATAGTGTTCCAAATTTTGGGTATCGTGATTCACACTTTCCACTCCCATCTATTCGGATTAAGTCTAACGCCCCTGGCATTACCACACTCATGCACTAGAGCACAATAAGAAAATGGTAATTAGACTATTTTGAGAGCTTCATTCTCCAGTCAAGCCTCCCTCTTTCTTCCTGGAAATCCCGATTATCTATTCAGAGAGCCCCATTCTCTAGCTTAAATCCCTCTTTCAGGATTCTCCCAATAGTGATCAATTTCCCATTCTGATCAACTCACACCTACAATTTTTTAGCAATCTCATACAGGTAAATGAACTCTTAATATATCTTTTTTCCAACACCGACCATGGATCATGATGGCTTAGATATTTGGTCATCTATTTACTCAATATGATCAAGATACAATGGACCCTAATACATGCGTTTTCCTCAGTTGTTTCCTCAGGACGCGGTCCACCTCACCCTCCTCGTCCTCGCTGGACCCCATTCTTAGGGTGGAATTTGATGGTACTTGAAAATAAGTCAAAACAATATTCCAAATTCCTACATACATGATCCAATCTCATATCCCATTTCAGAAGCTTCGATTTGATAGGTCGTAGGGCCCGAAAAAAGTTACAGATTAGGAGTTATAGATATTTCAAGTTGGACTAGAAAACTGGTTCGTGGAGCTGATTAACAAAGATCCCTCCACGATATCAGAGCAGAGGAACTTGACCAGAGCCACAATGAGTGCCGCGAAGCTCATTGATGGTCGACTCTATGATTACGAGAATCTTAAGGTAAATCCCTCCGACTGAGGAGCACAATTTCCTTCACAACACGTATTTGTGCTTTACGACCCATATTTGTGCTTCACGGATCACTTCGTCGACCTCCATCGCCTATAAATACCCAAATCACCCCCCTTCATAAGGATAGTCACTCCACCCCTTGGGTGGACTATCTCCCATTTTGCAGAGCTCCCGAGATTTGTGAAGTGATACCCTTTGCAAAGGGATCTTCCCTTTGCGAAGGAGGGAACTAATTTAGGTTGCTCGAGGATCCGTGAGTCACTTTGCTCCATGAGCTACCTTGCTCTGCAAGACAACTTTCTCTATGATCCCCTTGTTCTACGAGCCCCTTTTCTCCATGAGCCACTTTTCTCGGTGAGTCCCTTTTCTCTGAGAGGCCCCATGATTTGTGAGACCCCATTCTATATGAGCAGTTTTCCTTTACAAAGCTGCTTCGCGAGAAACCATGCTCTGCGAGCTTCTTTCCTTCATGAAGTTGCTTTGTGAGGCCCCATGATCCGCGAGCCACATTTCTTCATGAATATGCTTCATGAAATCCCATGATCCATGAGCCCCTTTGCTCTACAAATCTCCTTCGTGAATCCCTATCCTTCGTAAAGCTCTTACCTTCGTGAGATCTAGTCCATACTACGGGGGATGCTCTCTGGCACCCCCACTCGGGTTCAGTGCCGGACTGCAGTCCCATCCCTCTGGGCCAGTCCCTTCACTACCGTCACTCACCCCCATGAAAAATGGAGAGTTGCACCAGGATTTTTTGGAGCCGAGATGTCAGCATTTTCTATTCCGCCCTTATGCGCACCCACCTTCCACCTATGGAATACCAAGATTCTAAATACACCTCCACACACCATGAAACACCATGAGTCAACATATTCATCTTGGTTCATTTCTCATGTCGTGAGTTGAGAGTCTCATCATTAATCCCCCAAGAACCTTGAGTTGAACCATTTTTCAAGAAACTCATCAAAACCTTACCACTTGGCTCATATGCCAGGTTGAAGTAGAAAGGGCTGCTCTTGGGTAAGTCCCAACACCAGCCATTTCTAGGCGGCTTATACCTAACTGACCTATCTACATGACAATAAACTGTAGTTCTCCCTTTGTTCCAAACATAAGATTCCTCTTATTCCAAACTAGATATTCCTTATGCCCCAAGAATAAGATTCCCATAGTCCTATCAATATAACTTTAAACTGCAGTACACCCTTTTTTCTAAATGAAGGATGCCTCTTGATCTAAACAAGAGATACCTTATGCTCCAAGAATAATATGCCAATAGACCAATAAATATGACTTTAAATTATAGTACTCCCTATATGACAAACATAGGATAACTCTTGATATAAACAAAAGATGCCTTATACTGCAAGTATGATATGCCAATAGTCCTCTCTACATGACAATAAACTGTAGTACACCCTATATGACAAACATTGGATGCCTCTAGCTCTAAACATGATATTCATTATTCTTCAAGCATAAGTTACCAATAGTCCTCTCTAAACAACTATAAACTATAACATTCTATATCAATCAATAATAGGATGCCTCTTACTCCAAAAAAGAGATGCCTCATGCACATGGAATAAGATGACAGTAGTTATCTCTACATGACTCTAAATTATATCATTCCCTATTATTCAATAATAGGATGCCTCTTATTCCAAATAAGAGATTCCTTATGTGACAAGTACAAGATACCTCATGCCATGATTATAGTGGCATAATCTCAAGAGCGTTGGAATCCTTTCAAACATTCCATACCTCCACTTCATGCTTCGTGTGTCCTTCATTTGGATCATCATCCTCTTTCATGTCTATAGGGACCCCTAACAGCCTAGTCCCATGCCGCCTTAGATAAAATACCCACTCTTTCGTATGTAAAGAAATCAGGGGTAAATTTTCTCTCTTGATTGATGATTTATTATATCTAGAAGGTAGTTAAATATTTGAAAAGTATAAATCTCCTAGGAGTTAATCAAATAAATCATCAACACATGGTAAATAATACATTTTCCTTATAGTTATCTTGTTATATTTCTAATAATCCATTAAAATATACATTTACCCATATTTCTTGTTAAAAAAAGAATAGGTGAACCTTACAGTGATGCACTAGGAAATATGAATCTATTATCCATATTCCCCAAGATTTTCTTCTTAATTTCATATTACTCAATCAAGGTCATTCTATAAGGAGTCTTTGAAATAGGTTTATCCCCCTGTATGTGTTATATTGAGAACTAAACATCATGATTAGGGGGGATAAAAATTCTTTTTGAATATATGTAAATATATTCTCAAAAAATATAAATATCTTCAATATTGAGTTTCACCCCAACAATATTAGATAAATATCCCTCATTAATAAGTAGTAAGACCCATATTATGGATGAAATTTAAATTATATGTTCATATTCATCCTCGCATCGATAAAAAATCATTGGTTTAATCAGAATATGAAATGTGACTTCCCAACCTCAAAAATCGATATGGGATCTACAAAAAATAAATTCAATACATTCCAAAAATTAAATCAAAAATAGAAAGGGGGAGAATTATGAGGTTTACAGGAAGGACATTCACATATACTTATATCAGAGAGGATTCAATGACTGGATATGTGATCATCGCACCATTATGATTTTTTACTACTAAAACAACATATAATCATTGATATGGTGAAGTGATACCCTTATAAAATTTTTCAGATATGAAAGAGTGGGTAGAACCATAATCAAATAGGAATTATTAATTTCTTTAATGGATGATAAGTGTACCTTTCACAACATCATTATCCTGACAGAATTAAATTGTGATAAAAAATGACTTTCCTTTTGACTTTTTCCTAGGGGTTATTAAGTTCAACCATACTTATTTGCTCTTGTGTAATGAACCCGGTGGGCCTAAAGCCACACAAAACTCGGCCACGCCTGATCCTAGCCCTTTGGAAGACAACATACCCCCACCCTACAAGCAGATAACAGGACCCCACCTTAAACTGTCCCAGATAACACATGACATGAACTATCCTCTGCCACATGAATAATTAAATCGCCTCCCCCCATAACATGAACCATTGATCAGAGGCTTATCCACCAACTAGGAGCCATAACAAGTACCACTAAGCCAATGGCTTAGTGTTACTCGTTAACACTTCCAATTTTTCCTTTAATCTTGTGGTCCTGGGATCAAGTTGTGGGGGACGCGATTAAAATCGTCGTCAAGCAGGGGGCAGTTCTTGCCATGTGTTATCTTGGCCAGTCAGAAGTGGGGTCCTGTTATCTTCTTGTGGGGTTGGGATCTACTATCTTCCAGAGGACTGGGCTCAGGCGTGGCTGAGTTTTATGTGGATTTAGGCCCACTGGGTTCATTACATCTTGAATTATTCCATTTATTCACATGATTTTAATTTTCTCTGTAACTGAAACATTAGAATTCATTATTTTAATCCTTCTTCCCTACTGTTTAATTTGGTGACATCTTAATAACTCTTTGAAAATCACAATTTAGATGAACATGATTTCAACATATAAATAATGTCTTAGTTCCTTTCATAATTTGTTTTGAGTAAATTCAGTTATATTTTTAGCATGTAGGTGGTTGTAATTTCCTTCCTCCATGGGATTTTCTATATAAGCTTCCATGAATCTATATTTTTCTCTTATTATCACAAAAACAGGAAGAATAATTAGAGTTTTTTTTCTTTATTTATACCTTTAGAGAACATTTATTTATTTCAACATAACTACAATTTTTCTTATGGAAAACGCCTTTTGAATACTTTTTTTAGCTGATAGATAATTAATCCACAATTCTCAAAGGGTCAATGATAAAACTAGAACATACCATGAAATTAATGTAAGGTTTTATTCCTTGGTACCAATGGATTCATCATATTTCTCTTTATCTCCAGAAATCCCCTCTTTATATTAGTATAAAGAGTTTAAGGATAATAGTTTTTGAAGAAATAGTATATTAACCCCCCTTCCATGTAGTTCTATTATTCTTCATTCCTTATGTTCTTAATATGAGTCAACCATTAATTCACATTACCGTCAAAATAATAAAAAAGAAAAATAAATTTCACAAGATATAATAACTGTAGAACATACAAAAATATTTCCATATCATGAATCCATTTCTCACTAATTAGGGGAATAGAAGACCCAAAGAAGGATGGTGGATGGTTTTTAGATAAAATACTCAATGAAATATTTCTCTACCATTGGTGAATTCATATACTCAACATTATTTGGGTTATCACTCATAACTTGAGAGAGTTGAGTGATAATAGTCACAAGATATGACATCCCTACTCCAAATCCATTTTCTTACTCATGAGTATAGTCATTTAATTGGTTATAAAATTTTTTGTTAAAAAAATTTCTCATGGTTACCATAATTTAATAAAACGAAAAATCTTAGTGTGGGTATCAATCAATAATAATCAAAGTAAGAAATCATATGGTTATGAAAATAATTATTTTTATGTATTAAATTATGACACCTTCTTTCATCCCATGGAACATTAAGTTCATACCATATTATTTTTGGTTTATCATAGGTTGTCATATAATTTATCCTCTAATTCTTCCTAATGGTTTACAAAGTGTATATGAATTAACCAAAGTATATACCCAAAGAATGTCAAAAAAATTGTATAGTTATGCCTGATTTTTGTACCCTAGGTGAAGATCAAGTTAATACCCAACCATCCTTTATAGGGATATTACCCCTAGGTATATCTATTCAAAATCATATATCTACTTTTTATTATCCATATATAGATTTCATATCTAGGAAACCACATAATAACTATTATTCAAAAACATCAGTATGTCATCCAATACATAAACTTATACCCAGGGTTTTTTCCAAAATTTTATAGTACAAATAAAAAAAAAACTAAATCATTCTATTATACTAACAAAGTAGACCCAAACATTACATACACAGATATTACATCATTTTATATAAATATCCAACTCTTAATGACATTATACATTACCTAGAACCATAAATGTTTTTGGTATTTAGAGACTAGATATATAATCAGATTATTAATGAATATCCTTCAACATCTCACTTAAAATTATGTATATTTATTTCCCTTATATACATGTCATACATAGAGCCTTCTTTCATAACCTAGTGAAGTAAAACATAAAAAGTGTAAGCTTAGATTCTCGTTAATTCTAAACATGGGAGATATACATCATAAGTGATAATAATATAATCCTAAGGGTATGATAGATTAATCAACTTTTGTTATCAATGAAAAATATTCATACCAAAAAAATAATAGGTTATTACTCATAAATAATTGCATATTAAAAATATTAATTCATGAGGGTGTAAAATAATTATTCATAATTCTTGATTCATAACATATTCATGTTTCATAATATGCATAGGAAATCAAAATAACATCAAAAAAAATATTTTCAATTATTTTCATGCATAATATTATGATAATATTATTTCTGATGCTTTCACAGGGGAACACATCTATCTGTTGAGGCCATGCTGGTATGATGCCCCGCATTCTTGCTTTCTAAAGGTGAGGGACATCGGTCTCTTTTTCAGGGACATTTTATCCTTGATCAAAATGGTATGATGGGATGTCGGTTCTTCCTTCTGTGGATTCTTCCTCAGAAATCGTCACCTAGTCTAGGTCTCCCTTAAATATTAGAGTCGTGGTTCATGAATCTCGTTCCTAGTTCCATATCTTTGTGGACATTGGTTAATGACACTACTTCCATCAGGATATTACTTGGGTTTTTGACATGGTAGTAACCTTTGGTCAGTGTAGATGAAAACATCAAGCAATTCAGGACATATCTGGATTCATGGATATTGGGGAACCTGTATTCTTTCTCATAAGAGGTCATATTAAGGGAGTGGACCCCAAGGTATCCCACATTGGCTGTGGGGTATTAAATGATGGAGGCATTTCTCTAAGGTTTTCCTCAGCTTCCCATGTTTAACATAGGGTATGTCATGAGTTTAACATATTATAGTGATGGTTATGCCAAAGGCGTGTCTTCTGAGGTTTTCCTGATGCATCTCATGTTTAACACGAGGTAGGCCATGCGTTTAACTTCTTGCGAAGACAGAATGAGAGTGATCAGAATGTCCCACTGAGATAGATCAGATTGGTACATCCCAAGGAGGGAACACCTATAATATGGTTGGATCAGAAGGAAAAATGAGGACCGATCCAAGGTGGTGTTTCCAATAGAGGGGAGATGTCACACCATAATGGATAATCTGAACACCACCGAGGGTGGATCAAGGAGAGTGCACACCATAATGGGGGACACCAAGGTTTACCATTGGCTGAGATTGAATCTCAGAGAGGTTTTCTACGTACCCTGTGCAGACGATAGAGATCAAAACCCATGTAGTTCGAAGGGGTGATGAATAAGGGTTTACATAAAGGAAAACATACCGAATACATACTGGGATTTATAGAGGCCCATTACAAGAGGGATACTCTTGGTTGGATGGTTATGTATTGAGTGGGGATTATGCATGGTTAGCTGCCCGATTGCTGCTAGGAGGTGTGGGGAAGTGGGTGACATGATCTCACCAGGATGTGGCAGCCTGGGAATGAATCTAGATGGATGATAAAGAGTTACATGAAGTATTGGGGAATGAGATGGAACTTTCGTAAAGGTGAAAGTAGTGTTGTGACTAAGCCTTAAAGATAATTTATACATATCCATGTGGAAGGGAATCAAATTCCATGTAGTTCGGTGTGGCATTGGGACACCTAAAGAGGAAACCCATGAGAATGGACAAATTGATGGGACTTGAAAAAAGTGGAACCTCTAGGTTGGAGCATGAGATTGGGGTGTGCATTGGGGACAATGACCTGATAACTTGTTGGGTATTACACGTGGTTATTATCCTAGGTTGGTCTAATGCTCAAGGGAGGATCAGATATATGGGTCTTAGGGAAGGGAACTACAATGGATTACCACTGGATAGGGGTTACACTGGCTTACCGATATCTAGGGTTGATGATGACTTACCATCGATTGGGATTTTGATAGCTTACCGCTGGTTGGGGAACACAGTGGCTTACCACATGTCGGGGAACACAATGGCTTACTACTGGATGGGGAACACAACGGCTTACCGCTAGATGGGGTTGGATCTCAGGGAGGATTCCTATGTACATTTCCTAAAAGATAATGATCAAATCCCATGTAGTTAGAATGGGTATAGTTTACTGTCTTTTGGGATAAAAATGGGTTGTACAGTTTAACGTCATGCAGGACGAGGGTGGACCAACATGAAGTGGTCGGGACTAGTACGTGTTGGTCTTGAACCTCAGGGAGGCTTCCTACCTACCTTGAATAAGCCAAGATCATAGTATGTGTAGTTTAGAAAGAGTTTTGGTGAACCAATGTGAATCATATGGGACTAAGAGGTGTTTGGATTAAACATTATAAAGGCTTCCTACGTACCTTGCCTTAGCAAGCATCAAATTCCACATAGTTCCAAGAGAGTTTGGTGAACCAACACAGAAGGGGTTGCAAACACATGTTATCTGGGCCAGTCTAAGGTGGGGGCCTGTTATCTGCTCATGGGGTGGGGGTCTGCTATCTTCCATAGGGCTGGACTCGGGTGTGGCCAAGTTCGATGTGGATTTAGGCCCACCGGGTTCGTTACAAAAGTGCTAATAAGTATGGTTGAACTTAATAACCCCAAGGAAAAAGTATAAAGGAAAGTAATTTTTTTTCACAATTGAATTCAGTCTGGATAATGATGTTGTGAAAGGTAAAATTATCATCCACTATATACTTTAATAAGTCTTATTTGATTATGGTTCTACCAACACTTTCATATCTGAAAATTTTTATAAGCGTGTCACAACACCATATCAACGAATAGATGTTGGTATAGTAGTAAAAAATTTTAATGGTGGGATGATCACATATCCAGACTCTGAATCCTCTATGATATAAGTATATGGGGATATTCTTCCTATAATACTAATAAATATCCCTCTTTCTGTTTTTGATTTAATTTTTGGAATGGACTGAATTTATTTTTATAGATCCCATATCAATTTTTGGGGAAGGAAAGTTACATTTAATATTCCAGTTGAACCAATGATTTTTATCAATGTGAGGATGAATATGAACATCTAATTTAAATTTCATCCATCATATGGGGTTTAATACTTATTAATGAGGGATATTTATCTAATATAGTTAGGGAGAAACTCAATATTTTAGATATACATTTTTTTTGGGAAGTTATTGACATAGTTCCAAAAACAATTTATCCCCCCTAATCATGATGTTTAGTTTTCAATATAACTCATACATGGTGATAAACCTATCTCCAAGACTCTTAATAGAGTGAACATGATTGAGTAATATGAAATAAAGAATAAAATCATGGGGAATACGGACAATAGATTCATATTTCCTAGTGCATCACTATGAGGTGAACCTATTCGTTTTGTTAACATGAAATATGGGTAAATGTATATTTCAATGGATTATTGGAAATATAACAAGATTACTATAAGGAAAATGTATTTTTTACCCTGTATTGATGATTTATTTGATTAACTCCAGGAAGATTAATACTTTTCAAAGATATAACTTCATTCAAGATATAATAAATTTTTAGTCAAGAGGGAAGATTTACCCATGATTTCTTTACATATGAGGTTTATTCATTATGAATTTTTTGTAATTCCATTTGGAATTACCAATTCCCCCACTATATTCATGAATATAATGAATAAATTATTATGAAATTACTTTTTTCCATTTGTTATAGTCTTCATAGATAATATTATTATATATTCAAATATAAAATAAGAGTATGATGATCAATTTTATTATATTTTTATGACCTTGAGGAAAAATAAGTTGCATGAAAAATTTAACAAGAATTAATTTTGGTTAATAAATATCAATTGTTAGGTTATGTAATCTCAATAAAGGGCATATCAGTGGATCCTTTAGTGATGAGAGTTATTTAGAAATGACCCAAACTAACCATGGTGTCTGAGATCCATAGTTTTCTTGGTCTATTTGGATACTATCATTTAATTTTGAGAAATTTATCATGGATGTTAAATCCAATAACAAATTTTACTTGGAATTGATCAACGTTCTATTAAATAGATGAATGTGAGTAATATTTCAAACAACTAAATAGAAGGTTGGTCAATTCACCAATTTTCGTACTACCCTATAATGGAGAAGGGTTTATAATCTATAGTGAAAAATCAAATAATTGAATGTGATTTATTATAATATAGAATGATATGATTGTATCATACTCTTCTATAAAATTGAAAATTAAAGAACAAAATTATTTGAATCATGATTTAGAGCTGTCCTAGGTATTTTTTGTAATAATTATATTAAGGAATAATATTTATTGTGAATGGTGTGAAAAATGTACTAATCCTAAAATCTTGATATATATATTCACATAGAAATAGTATATTATGTGGAAAAGGATATGGCCATATTTGATTAATGATTATTATAGTTACACATATTTAAACCTTAAAATTGAGAACAAGGTGAATGGTACTGTTATTTGGGAGGCCATGCTATTTTTTACATGATGAGAATTAAAAGATATCCAATAATTTTATATTTTTAGAATATAGATCTTAAAATCAAGAATAAAGGGGGCATATAAAATCTTTCATAGTTTAATGTTCAATAATACATCCATTTGACAGTTAAAGAGAAATAGAAGGAATATTTGTAACTGAAGAAGAAGGTGAGGAGTGTTCTTAGTTCAACAATTATTTTGATAGAATCATCAAATTCAATAACTGAGTGAGTGTCCCATTAATATTATATTTGAAGATAAAACTATCAAATGAAACTAATAATTCATCAATGTCTATTCATCCTAGAAGCATGAAAGCCTATAAAGATATAGAAAGAGTATATCTAGCTGGAAAAAATAAAAATGTATATTACACAATACATGTCTCAATGCCTAGTATGCCTGAAAGTTAATTATAATAGACATAATTCTAAGGGGATGTTACCATTACCTATAATATAATGGAAATAGGAAAACAATTTTATGGATTTCATCATTAGATTCCCCAAAACACCTAAAATCCATAATGCTATTTAGATTTTAATAGATCACCTTATGAAGTCAATTCATTTTGTTTATAACAATGAAGATTTATATCTTGATCAAATTTTTCAAAAAACATTAACAAATTTGTAAGATTTCATGGGGTACCACATTCTATTGTATCTGACCAGGATCCAAGGTTTACCTTGATGTTCTAGTGAAATATTTAACAATATTTAAATACTGAGTTGAAATTTAACACTTTATATCATCCTCATAAAAATGATCAATCTTAGAGGACCATTAAAAACAAATAAGATATATTGATATTTATTTCTATGGATTTCATAGGTGGTTAGGATCAATAGATTCCTATGATTTAATTTTATTACAACAATTTCATTCCCTCAAGTGTTTAGACAGATCCTTACAAATCCATCTATTGAAGAAGTTAAAATACCAATGTGATGGAAAACATTTATAAAATCAAAGATATTGGGAGTATACATATAATAGAAAATGGTTGATAATGGAAGATATATTTAGAAACACATAAAGAAAGCTTAGAGTTAATAGAAAATTTATACTGACAATAATCAATGAGATGTAGAGTTTGAATTTAGTGATAAGGTATTACTTAAAAAACATATATGATATTTAGAATTAATGGAATGTTAAGAGGTAGATATATTTTTCTGTTATAGATTATATATCATATCAAGAAGGTATATTATCACATGACACTTCCACCGATCCTCTCTTATGTCCATGATGTGTTCAAGGCTTTAATTTTGAGGATGTATATACCTATTAATTCATAGATACTGAACTCATAGTTTTTAAAACTAGAGAATACTAATTTTTATGTGAAAAAATTGGTGGAAATATTTATTTAAATATTTAATCGTCTACAGAAAAAGACTACTCACCTTGTTAATGTTTTGTTGGAGGATTTATAATCTGTAGGAAGCTATGTGGGAACCTGAGGGTGTACTGAGACCGAAGTATCCTTGTTTGTTTGTATTAGAGAAACAAAATATCATGGGTGAAATTATTATATTGTTGGTATAATTTTACACCCTAATATTTTATAATATATTACTCTTTAAATAAGTTTAATGTGTTTGATACCATTCTTTACACGCAACCCCAATATCAAAAGAAGTTGGAAATAACATTAAAAAATTATTATTAAATATGATTATTATCAACTAGATGTTAAAAGTATCTATTATGATTATGAATAACTAAATTATTAAAATTATTTATAAAAGATTAACTTAATGAATAAATATTTATAAATACACAGGAAATATATACTAAATTTTTAAATGATAAAAATAATATCATTTTATTTTAAAAGATAAAAATTTGAAAATATTTTAATTTTTATATATTATGTGTATTATCACTATTTAATGATGATTTTGATGAAATAAACTATTATTCAATGTAAATAAAAAAATAATCATTCACACAATGATTATTAATTGTTTTAAAATAAAGATAAAAGTATTTAATTGGAAAAATAGATATTTTTATGAGAAAACTAGATTTATTATGTGTAATGAATTTCATCTAAATAAATTGAATTTATCAGTATTGAGAAATGTTTTTAATGAATTTTAAGATAATATATTAAATGAAATATATTAAAATTCATATAGTTTTTTAATAGGTATGGAAAAGTAATAAAATCAGTTTTATGCTTAAAGATACATTTTTCTAAAATCGTTTTTCATTGTGTTTTGTGAACTATTTTTAAAATAAATTATTTCCAATTTTTTAAATTTAATCTAATAAAATGATTTCCATATTTTTAATTATAATTAAAATACTTATTTATGAGTTAATTTTCATTTTTGATCATTGTGAAAATTAATTAAAGTAAAACATTATTACTACGGTAAATCTTAAAAGGGTTAACGAGGGTTAAACGTAAGAGATAATGGAAAAAATGACATAAAAACATATATAAATCCTTTTCAATGAGTTGTTATAGATCCTAAATCATATTATATTCTTATGTGATCCAATTCTGAGACACTTTATTTATAAGAGTTAATTTATTATATTTTAATATTATTAATAATTATAAGTGTGCCACTCTAATCACTTAAAAATGAGAACCTATCCTAATTTATTTTATATAACACATGAGTCCTTTTCACCAAAAAAGCACTATGAAAATAATATAAAAACTTCTTTAGACATGAAATTGAGGTTTTGGACTTCCTGAAAGACTCATCTAATAATTCTTAATGTACTTTTCAAAGATGGATACAGGAAGATGAGGTATATGTTTTTACCAATACTTTTCATGTTTCTCTCTTCATAAACCTCCTCTATATGAAATAGAAATATTAACATAATTGAATTTAAATATTTACTATATCTATATTTTTTTCTATAAAATATATATATATATTTTTTACATGCCTCTCATTCATTGGAAAATGAAAACATCCCTCACACGAACATGCTAACTACCACCTCCACCAAACGATGTGATTCATTTTTTATTTATTCATTATATGGATGGTTAAAAGAATATTTTTTGATTAAATAAGTTATTTATGAAATAATTATTATTCTATAAAATTCAATTATTATTTATCTTTTTTTTCTATCAATTGAAAAGTGAAAACATCCCTCATGAGTACGCAATGACAACCGTCCCCATGAATTGATGTAATTAATTTTTCATCATAACTCTACATGAATAGTTATAAAATGTTATATAATGAATAAATATTATAATTATTAAATTATTATTAATTTATATATGATTAAATTATGAAAAAATTTCATGATTTAGAACCATTGAACTAAAACGTGCACAAAAAATATAATATTTTTCACCATAATGTTATTTTTAAGGAAGAATTGTTAATAAAAGGATCATTAGAAATTATAAAGGAAAAATAAATAATACATTATGTATTAATATGGTTTTATAAATGATTTATGATATATATATATTCATTATAAAGGAGATTTATTATATATAGAGTAATACATGACTAAGGTATGTGTATATTTTACAATCTCAATTATTTTAGGGATTGTCTATGTTAAATTTATATTGATGGAAATAACCTGGTATTTATCATTTAAACCCCTTATATTTTATTCTAAAATTTTTCCTAGAATTTTTACATAATAGTAAAATTTTCCTCTCCCCGGTACTTAAAATGATTGAGAAAATGTTTTCAAGAAAATTCAACCTTATTTCCTCTTTAATAAATGAATTTTTTCTTCATTTTCTATATTCTTCAAAAAATGGATGTTTTTACAAAAAATAAAATTATACTACAATATAATTTATTTAAAAATTAATAAAATAAGTTTTTTCAATTTTTTACCCATCAATCACTATTTAATTCTTACAAAATTATGAGAAGAATATTCCCATTTAATATATACAATTTGAAAGAATTTCCAACAATCAGGACAATTATTTTATTTTATGATTATTTTAAATGTTTCAATAATTATTTTCAAAGAAAATAATTATATAAATTTTATTGTAATTTTTTGTTTTTTAAGATTCCAAAAGAAAATGATATTTTACCTATATTAAATGGAATATTCGAATAATATTTCAAATGTTTTTTCTATACAAGTCAATAACCATTATAAATTATTAAGATTTATTGGAAATATGATATTATGATATTGTCCAATTTATTTCTATAAATGTTTTATCATGACGGTGAATTTAGATGAATCTATGAAACCTAATTACTTTCCATATTTTAATTAATGTATGGTGAAATCTGTATGAAACCCATTTCTTTTCCATGGATCATGCTATAATTAATTGATCAATTTTTTATGATCATGTGTGTAACATCCCATTATGTTTTCAGGTACTTTTTGATGTCTCTATGTACCCTGGTTTTTGAGTACAGTCTTGAGTTTCATTTGGGTGAACTTTTAAAGAAAAACTAGAGAACAATGTGTTGTGCACGGTTTGCACACGGTTTGACAAACCGTGCGACCAAACTGTGCCAGCCTTGAAACCTGGACAGAAGCTTCAGCACGGGTGGTGCATAGTTTATATAACCATGCGGCCAAGCCGTGCGAGAAGGGTTGTCTAGGTAGTAGCTCACACATGGTTAGTTCACGGTTTGTCAAACTGTGCGGCCAAACCGTGCGGCCAAACCGTGCGTTCCCTTAAAATTAGATCCTTAAATTGTGGATCTCGACAGTTTTGCCTCTAAATGATTCATTTTTCTTCCTATGTGGCCCTAACTCGGGATTTGTCTTCTCCTATGATCAGATAGGGTTCTCCCTTTGTTCTGGAGGCGATCCATAGGCTCTTCTTGGTGAATTGATGCCAGATTCTTGAGGAATGTGATCGTTCTTCATCGTTCTTGGTTGGTTTCTTAGATCTACTTAGATATACTTCTCCTCTCCTCTCGGTTTCATAGATCTACGCCTGTTATGGGTATATCGAAGTGTGTGGTACCATGTTTGATGATTTTTGGTCTTGGTCTTGCTAGGAGAAGTGATCTATTGTTGGTTCTTGAAGAAGCGACCCAGTTCTTGAGCGTTCTCGACTGTTGTGGTTTTGGTCAAAACTCTTGAGGTAGGTGGTTCCGTCCTGTCTTGCCAAATTGATTATCATTGTATTTTCTTGATTTATTTCAATTATTTATATAATTTCAATTGCTCATGTTTCTTTCAATTATATTGATAAAAACTCAATTTCCATTGAATTGATATTTCAAAATGGTTTTGGCATTGAAATTTGAAAAAAATGCAATTACATTGAATTGGGTG
This sequence comes from Viscum album, assembly GCA_963277665.1. NCBI lineage: Eukaryota > Viridiplantae > Streptophyta > Magnoliopsida > Santalales > Viscaceae > Viscum > Viscum album. Next base: position 251,696,981 of record OY728129.1, on the reverse strand, counting down.
TATTTATGGAAAATTGGTCAATTTAAATAGTTTAATTTAAATTGTGCATTTTATGGAAATGTATTCAATTAAATTATTGAATTTAATTTTGGAAATGAAATGTGTAATGATGGAATTCGTATTAAATTGATTTCAAACTTATGAAGATGGATTAAAATGATTTGATTGAAACCCATTGGTTTTATCTTCTGAAAGAGGCATGTTTTGAGTAAAACTTGTTTTGGTTTTAAATGGAATGAAATTGGAACTTTTGAAAAGGAAGAATGGGATTGATCGTGTTTTAAGAATTCATAAAATAGTTCACCCATCATTTAAGATCGCATACAAGCCGTTGTTAGTTAGTGAGTTATTTGGATACACTCTATGCTACGAAAACGTTCTAAAACATACTTGCACCGGGTCACATCCCCGACGGTTTGGTGATGAGTCTCCTTAGTCCATTTTCATAGGGACGTGTGTATACTCATTTTGATGATTTCACCTAGAGAGTGTGGAATCCTATAACTGATTAATACTATCGTACCTTTTGGCAGATGACCATGTTGCTCACTTGTTTGTTTATATTTGAGATATAATTGTATGCCAATATTTTTGAACTGCTTACATGCCTGCTGAATTTATATAAACTGTTTTATATAAATGTTTTACTTAATAATTTTATTTATAAATATTCCATAATTTTAAAGCCTTGCTTGATAAATTTTCCATCATTTGAAAATGTATAGAATGAGTATCTAAATATATGTTTTGAATTTCCAAACCTGTTCATTTGAAAATTGAAAGGTTTTCTTTGGATAATCTATATTTGACATATGTTATGTAATCTTTGGTGGTATCCTACTGGGCTTAGGATCACACCCTACTTTTGCCTTCGGGTGTTTGTAGACTTTCTTCTTCCAGGATTGAGCAATGCGAAGGGACCTCTTGGAGGTGGATCCAATTGTTGATATTTGGTCTTGGTGAGTTGTGTCCTTAGGAACTTTGGGACTGTTTTTCCTTCTACAGTACTTGGGTTGTCATAAATTTTCCTTTTGTGCCTTTTTGTTTTCTGGTACATTACTCCCAATGGAGTTTCTTTTGTTATGCATACTGTTTTGTTTCACTCTTGTTTCCGCATTCATATGGAAAACTCGTTCCCACTGGTATGTTGTATGATGCCAGGTGAAAGTCGCCAACTCGTGGGGATCGAGAACTCCCTTTAGGCTATGTCAGGGCTGGCTCGGATATCGGGTTACCAGGGTACCTGGGCTGGTTCGTGACAAATTGGTATCCAAGGGAGGTTTGAAATATCCTGCCTCGATGACAGTATGCATTTGGTATTCTTGTCGGGACTTAGGAGGTAGTTGGGATTGAGTGCCTGGCTAGCTCTCACCACAATGAACCTTAAGTCATCAGGGGTGGTTATGGAAAGGCCACTTGCGGATTATTTCTAGTCTTTTTCCTATTTTTATTTAGATAGAGTGGAAATTCCAATCTAGTTATCCCATCTTCTATGAGTAGTTTCCTTATTACTCATGTTGAGTGTTAATATAATGTCTTCTTTATTTTCTGATGATGTTATGTAGCATCATGCCTCTGAGAAGTCGTGGAAATAAAATCCAAAAAGAGGTTGCTATTGAATCTCAGCAAGAAAGTCCTATTGTGGATCCAAGTCTGGTAGGGGTGATTGTTCGTACTTTCCAAGCTCCGGGATAGACACCACCTACAGTTCATGTTCAGGCTCCAGCTATAGATCCTTATAGTGATATTCTCCGAAGTCATTCTCAAGAGTTCCTAAACTTGAATCCACCAGTCTTCAAAGGCTCCACTGATCCCCAACATGCTGAGGAATAGTTGAGTAAGATCGAACGTCTGTTTGGGTTTTTGGAGACACCTGGCGTGATCAAGGTGATGTGTGCCACCTTCATGCTAGAGGGACCAAGTAGAAAATGGTGGGACACAATGATGATGGCTAGGAAACATGAGGTTTTAGAGTGGAAAGACATTGGGGTTCATTTCACTAATCAGTTCTATCCAGAATCTATGGTGTTGGCCAAGGTTGTGGAGTTTTTCAAACTTGAACAGGCCAAAACAACCGTGACTGAGTACTAAAATCGCTTTTCTGAGCTGGTAAAGTTTTCTCCTGAGATTGTATCTAATGAGAGGATGAAGGATCGATGATTTGAGTTGGGACTTTGATCAGATATCTATTCTCAGGTTTTCATACTGAAGATACCCACTTATGCTGATGTGCTGGATAAGGCCATGATGGTTGAGATGGACCTGGCAGGAAAGTCAGGGTTGAAGTAGGTTCTTTTCTGTCCTAGTGGTAGTCTGGGTTCCTTTAAAGGAAAACAGAAGCGTGACTTTTCTCTTGGTAGTTCTCAATAGCAGATTTATCCCAGGCCTCCGGTAGCACCAGGAAGGGCTTCTTTGACTTGCTATCAGTGTGGGAATCTAGGACATTCTAAAAGGGTTTTCACTGAGGCATCTATGAACTATAGCTCTAGTGGACGTTTAGGGAACCTACAAAGATTCTTCCATAACTTATCTACTCCTTGTAGTGGAACATGATCATCAGAAACTCCAAATACTGTGGAGAAATCAAATGATTCACGTACAAGAGGGTTCCAACCACAGGCATCCGGAACGAATCTTCTTCACGCAGTGGAAGAGTCGCCAGAGGTAGATGATGCAAGTCCTACGATTGTGAGAGGTACTATTACTATAACATTGTCTTTAGTGAAAACTATTTTTGATACTAGTGCATCTCAATATTTTATTTCAAACCATCTTGTTAATCTGCTTAATATTCCTGTGGAGATTTTATCTTGTGCAATGGATATTACTACACCCGTTGGTGTAATGAGAGAGAAGGGTCTCCGTAGTCCTTCTTGTGTCTTCTCTCTATCATATGTTGATCATTATTGTAATTTCTTGGTTCTCGACATGAAATATTTTGATGCCATTTTTGGGATGGACTGGTTCATTACCAATAAAGCCCGAATCGATTGTTATCTTCGACGGGTCTACCTTACTACACCCCGTGGTGTGTCTATCGTTTTTCAAGGAGAATGAGACCCAAGGTCAAGCAGAGCTAGACCCTTTATCCCAGAGTTGGGGAAATTTATATCAGCGTTTTCTTTTGATCTGGAGAGATATTCAATGTGTGGTGATCTTCCTCCAGTTGTCGCGGAGTTTCCAGATGTGTTTCCTTCTGACTTCTCTGGTTTGCCACCAGTAAGAGAGGTTGACTTTTCTATCGACTTAATGCCTGGTACTCAACCAGTTTCTATTCCCTATTACCGAATGGCTCCAGCTGAAATAAAATAACTAAAGTCTCAGTTATATGACCTTCTTGAGAAAGGATTTATATGCCAGAGTGTGTCACCTTGGGCAACACCTATTCTCTTCACCAAGAAGGCAGATGGTTCTCTTCACTTATGTTTTGATTATCCAAAACTCAATCAAGTTACGATAAAGAAAAAATATCTGTTACCACAAATTGATGATTTGTGTGATCAATTGAAAGGAGAAAAGTAGTTTTCAAAAATTGATCTTTGATCTGGTTACCATCAGTTGAGGATAAAAGAATATGATGTTCATAAAACTGCTTTTCAGAGTAGGTATGGCCATTATGAGTACCTTGTAATTCCCTTTGGCCTAAAAAATGCTCTTGTAGTTTTCATGGATTTGATTAACACGATTTTCCGTGAGTACCTAGCAAATTTTGTGGTAGTCTTTGTGGATGAAATTCTTGTCTACTCCAAATATGAGGAGGATCATGTGCATCATCTAAGAATAGTTATGAGTCTTCTAAGTAATCACCGACTTTATGCCAAGCTTTAAAAGTGCAATTTCTGGATTCGAGAAGTGAAATTCTTGGCACATGTCATGTCGGAACAAGGAATATTAGTTGATCTTGAAAAGGTGAAGGCTGTTATGACTTGGGAACAACCACGAAATGTTTTCAAGATTCAGAGCTTCTTGGGTATAGAAGGATATTATCGTCGGTTTGTTAAAGACTTCTCAAAGTTAGCTTCTCCAATGACTGATCTGACTCGAATGGGAGTGAGGTTTTCCTGGAATGATAAATTTCAGAGCTCTTTTGTTGAGATAAAGCATCTTTTGACTACTGCACTAGTGTTAACTCTTCCTGAGGCTAGGATAGGTTATGTGGTCTTCTGTGATGCATTGGGTTCAAGTTTGGGATGTGTCCTCATGCAGGGTAATCATGTTGTTTCTTATTGATCTTGTCAGCTTAAGCCTCATTAGAAGAATTATCCTACCCATGAACTTGAAATTATAGCTATAATGCACACACTTAAGTGTTGGAGACATTACCTTTATGGAGAAATGTTTACTGTGTATTCAGACCACAAGATCTTGACTTATATGTTCTCTCAAAAAGATTTGAATCTTCACCAAAGGCATTGGGTGGAGTACCTACAATCTTTTGACATTGTCATTTCCTATACCATGGGGAAAGGAAATGTCATTACGAATGAGTTAAGTAGGAAACTTATAACTTAGGGTGTGAAAGAAGCTTCAGAAGAGTGGAGTTTGATGACTCTTTTTGCTCAGTTGCATATTGGAATTCAGTGGAAGGGGAATGAAGTTTCTTTATCCATTGTTCAGTTGACTTCTGCTCTCCGAGAATTGATTCTTCAGGAACAGAAACTTGATGACGAATTCCATAGAATTAAGGACCCCCTTTATGGTGGGGAGACTGACACCCAATGGTCATTCTCCAAAGAGGGTGTCCTATGTTATCAAAACCGTTACGTTGTGACGTTATCAGCAAGGAAGGTTGTGATGAGGGATTTCCATAAATCTCAGTGGGATATGCACCCGGGAACCCCGAAGATGTTCTATGATACGCGGAGATAGTTCTGGTGGCCAGGTATGAGACAAGACATTGCTGAGTTTGTATCTCGTTGTTATACATGCCAGCAGGTGAAAGCTGAGCACCAAAAACCTTCAGGTTTGCTTCAACCACTTCCAGTCCCTACATGGAAGTGGGATGAAATCTCTATGGACTTTATGGTTGGGTTACCTTAAACCTAGAGGAAGAAGAATGCAATATGGGTTGTGATCGACAGACTGACCAAGTCGGCTCACTTTATACCTATTCGAGATACAACCAAAGTTGATGAGTTGGGGAATATCTATGTGAAATAAATTGTTCATTTGCACAGAGTTTTATCTCCAATAGTCTCTAATAGGGATCCTCGGTTTACATATCACTTTTGGAGAGGCCTTCTGGAGGCACTGGGATCTCAGGTCCGTTTGACCACGGCCTACCATCCACAGTCATATGGCGAGACAGAGAGAGCTTTTCAGATCCTTGAGGACATGCTCCGTGCTTGTGTTCTCGACTTTGGTGGATCTTGGGATGATCATATGGGGTTAGTTGAGTTTTCTTATAACAACAGTTATTAATATGCGATTAAAAGGGATCCTTTTGAGGCATTGTATGGTCGTCCGTGTAAATCTATCTAATGTTGGTTGGATATTGGTGAAAGTTCTTGGGTAGGACCGAGTTTGGTCTAAGAGACGACAGCTAAGATCCAGATGATTCTTCAAAGAATGTTGATAGACCAGAGTCGGTACAAGTCTTATACTGATTTTCACCATAAACCTTTAGAGTTCTAAGTTGGTGGCCAGGTGTTCTTGAAAGTTTCACCCCGTTTAGGTCATCGAAGGCTTCGGAGGCAAGGGAAGCTTACTCCTCTTTTTGTGGGACCTTTCGAGGTGGTTGGTCTTGTGGGAGAAGTTGCTTACCATCTAGATCTACCACTATAGCTGATGTAGATACATAACATTGTCCATGTATCGTAGCTTCAAAAGTACCTCTCTGATCTATCCCATGTTGTGAGCTGGAGTGTTCATGAAATTGAACCAGATTTATCTGTGACTGAACGGCCAGTCAGGATTGTTGATTTTGAGACCAAGGTACTTAGTGGGAGAACGATACCTCTGGTCCATATACCTTGTTAGCATGGTTCATATTCTCATGTTACATGGGAAAGTGAGGCACTAATGAGAGATCAGTGGCCTCATCTTTTTGACGTGGAGGTTTCTTCATAGGCTTTCTGGGGGCAGAAATATCTTATGGTGGGGAGGTTATAAAATCCCGTTATGTTTTAAGGTACTTTTTTTGTCTCTAAGTACCCCTATTTTTGAGTAAAGTCTTGAGATGTGTTTGGGTGATATTCTAAAGAAAAACTAGAGAAAAATGTGTTGTGCATGGTTTTCACACGGTTTGACAAACCGTGCTACCAAACCGTGCCAGCCTTAAAACCTAGACAGAAGCCTCCGCACAGGTGGCACACGGTTTGTCTAACCATGTGGAAAGGCTGTGCGTGAAGGGTGGCCAAGGCGGTAGCTCATGCACTGTTAGCATACGATTTGTCAAACCGTGTGGCCAAACCGTGCAGTCACTTAAAATTAGATCCTTAAATTGTGGATCTCGGCTCTTTTTCCTCTAAATGCTTCATTTTTCCTCCTAAGGGGCCCTAACTCGGGATTTGTCTTCACCTGGGACCAGAGAAGGTTCTCCCTTTATTTCGGAGGTGATCCATAGGCTCCTATTGGTGAATCTAAGCCAGATTCTTGAGGCATGTGATCGTTCTTCATAGTTCTTGGTTGGTTTCATAGATCTACTTAGATCTACTTCTCCTCTCCTCTATGTTTCTTAGATCTATTCCCATTATGTTAGATCTAAGTGTGTGGTACCAAGTTTGATGAGTTTTGGTCTTGGTGTTTCTAGGAGAAGAGATCTAATGTGGGTTCTTGAATAAGCAACCTGGTTCTTGAGTGTTCTCGACCGTTGTGGTTTTGGTCAAAACTCTCGAGGAAGGTGGTTCCGTCCCGTCTTGTCAAATTGATTATCATTGTACTTTCTTGATTTATTTCAATTATTGATTTAAATTCAATGTCTCAAGTTTCATTCAATTATATTGATAAAAAACTCAATTTCTATTGAATTGAGATTTTAAAATGGTTTTGGCATGGAAATTTGAAAAAAAACCCAATTCCATTGAATTGGGAATTTTTATGGAAAATTGGTTGATTTGAATTGTTTAATTTATATTTTGGATTTAATGGAAATGTTTTCAATTAAATTAATGAATTTAATTGTGGAAATGGAATTTGTAATGAAGGAATTGGTTTTGAATGGATTTAGAACTTATGAAAATGGATTAAAATGATTTGATTGAAACCCATTGGTTTTATCTTGTGAAAGAGGAATGTTTTGAATAAAACATGTTTTGGTTTTAAGTGGAATGAAATTGGCACTTTTTAAATGGAATAATGGGATTGATCATATTTGAAGCATTTTAAAAATAGTTCTCCCATCAATTAAGAGTGCATAAAAGCCTTAGGTATTTAGTGAGCTATTTGGATACAATCTACGCTACGACAACGTTCTAAATCATACTTGCGGCGGGTCACATCCCTGATGGGTTGGTGACGAGTCTCCTTTGGACATTGTAATAGGGAAGTGTGTATACACATTTTTCATAGTTCACATAGAGAGTACAGAATCCTATAACTGATTAATACTATCATACCTTTTGGCAGATGACCATGTTGCTCGCTTGTTTTTTTATATTTGAGATATAAATGTATGCCAATGTTTTTGAACTGCTTACATGCCTGCTAAATTAATATAAACTTTTTTATATAAATGTTTTACTTAGGCCATTATTTTAGAAATATTCTATCATTTTAAAGAATTACTTGATGAATTTTCCATCATTTGAAAATGTATATCATGATTTTCTAAAAATATGCTTTTGTATTTCCAAAACTGTTTATTTGAAAATTGAATGCTTTTCTTTGGATAATCTATATTTGACTTCTGTTATGGAATCTTTGGTGGTATCCTAATGGGATTAGGCTCACACCCTACTTTTTCCTTCAGGTGTTTATAGACTTTCTTCTTCCAGGATTGAGAAAAGGGAAGGGACCTCTTAGAGGTAGATCTAGTTGTTGATCTCTGGTCTTGGTGAGTTGTGTCCTTTGGGACTTTGTGACTGTTTTCCCTTCTATGGTACTTGGGTTGTTGTACTTTTTCCTTTTGTGCCTCTTTGTTTTCTGGTACATTACTCCCAATAGAGTTTATTTTATTATGCATACTATTTTGTTTCACTCTTACTTCTACATTCTTATGGAAAATTCTTTCCCACTTGTATGTTGTATGATGCTAGGTGCTAGTCACTGACCCGTGGGGATCGGGAAGGCCCTTCGGGCTATGTCAGGGCCGGCTCGGATATCGGGTTACCAGGGTACCCGGGCTGGTTCATGACAATGTGGGCCACTTATTTATGATTTTCATTATTATATGGGTGGTTCTATAATTATATATCCCTATAATTCATTGGGTAATGTGATATAAATACCCCCATTAGATGATGATTATAAGTGTGGATATGATTAAAAACAACTATGTTCACATTTTAATGAATTAGTTTGATTTCATGTAGTTGTGATCTCAAGAATATTTTTAGACATGACTATAAATATCTATGCCTACATCTTGATTCATGAGTATTATTACTATTATTTATGCTCAAAATATTAGGCATGGATAGGATTTTAAATAGTTTTTTCCAAAAGAATATGATTTCATTTACCTATGATTCCACATAAATATGTTAAGAATCAAGAATGTTGATTTATGATTGGAAACTTTTAGGAATCACGCTTATGAATATTACAGGAATTTTGAGTAATGATATTTTCTTTTCTGGGTATGAATCTTTTATGTTGATAACATGCACAAAGCTCTATTATCATACCCTTGTGATCAAATTATTCTCACTTATGATTGATATGTCTCATGTCTACCCTTACTGAAAATTTTATCTCACCTTTTCTTATATTTATTTTACCCGAGTTATGAAGGAATGTTATATATATTAAAATTATAGAAGGGTATTAAATTTGAATAATTTTTATTGGATACATCAAATATTGTTCATAAATAAAAAAATTTGGTTTCTAGCCTACAAAAACACAAATACTTTATAGTTTTAGGGATTTTATTATTGTGTGATGTATTGAATATTTATCTAAATTATGTAATATTTTTTGAATGTAATTCATGGGAAACATAAATTTGAGTTTTTACTGATATATATGAAATGTAACCAAATTATTTGAGAGACAAACTTAGCTATGTAAAAAATTTCTTTATCTATCCATTTCTTATTATGTTTTATACCTCTTGTATATATTTTTATAGGTTATGTGCATGAGCGAGTGTATTTAGTATTGGTATTTGAAATTTATTTTCCTTGGTCTAGATTGATAAAAAAATTATGGGGTGAAAGGTTCTCAATTATTGCATAGTTTTGTGATACCTTATTTTCACTATATCATCTATATTACAATTTATTTGTATTGAATAGTGAAAAATTGTGATTCTACAACCCCATCCACATAAATATAATTAATATAAAATTTCATAAATATTGATGTCCAATTGTGATTTTCTTTACTAATTTAACTGACCATTTATTCCAATCAAATTATTATGTTTTCATTATATAATTTGTCAATAATTGTTTTAGTTAATTCATTTTTCATGAATCTAATCTACATATATTTTTTAATTATTGTATATTGATTGAAATATATTACGTATACATTATTTATTTGTTTCAAACTATAATATTTATTCTTTATAATGTGTATAAATGATTTTAATTTTTTTATATTTTTAAATATTATTTAATCTTTTTCATGTACTATTGAATCTTTAAATTGTATATGGATAGTTTGTTAAAAGATATTATATTTCATAATTTCAGATTACTTATGACGACTATTGTAACCAATAATACCATGTTGTTGTGAATACGAAATTGATATTCATTATTTAATTATTTTTATATTCTATGTTGTGGGGATATTATTAATTTTTTAAAATATTTATTTGTTTTCAGAAACTTAAAATAGTATAATAATTATAGAAATATTTTCAAATTTCAAAATTATTAAAATATTCACTATAATAATTGTATCCAGACAGTAGTATGTAAATTTCTTGTTGTGACTAAGAACAACCCCCAAAAGATGTATACAGATTTAATTTAATTAATATTAAAATAAAATATTAAATATTGCATAATTATGATCGTATTATTTATCTTAACCGACACATAAGAAAATAATTGAACCTAGAGTGTTTATGAATTTTATGATTCATCAATTAATTTTCCTTATCAGTGAAGGTTTCATCACTATTACTTCCACTATTTTAACTGTATGCATATGAATATTTATATTTTGTATCATTCACATCATCATAACTTATACATATTTTGTACACAAGGATTTATAAAAATCATAAATTGTCTATCATTTATTTTTATGTAATATGATGTTATTTATCTCTAACTCATATGATATTAGAAAATATATGAAATATTAAACCCTCATAACTGTTATCTATAAAAACATGTTTATCATCAAAATGTTCATTAAAATGATCTGACCCATTGAGAATGAAATTGGGATAAAGGAAAGATAAGTCTGCAGCCAAAAGCCCTTCACAAATATGCAAGTGGGTTGGGGAATAGTAAGATGAATCCATAAAATACAAGAGTCCCTATGACATAAAAAAATGTTAATTGATATGAAAATACAATACAAAATATAAATTATAATTTAGGGAAATATATAGATAACCCATCATATAATTAATTATTGTATGACACATAAACTATTTATCCACATATGTAACTACCAATAGGAAACAAATACATATGATGATATCAAAAATTAATACAAATATAAACCAAGGATGAAAACCACCTTGCAATGATTACTTCTAGACTGATCTCAGATAGAAATGGTCTTGGTTTGAAACTACCATATGCCACTATACACCATTTTGAACAAATAAACTATCGAAGCATCCATTTATATCACCCAAAAGTGATCATCATCTAGAGAGACAAAATAGGTGTGGTAATAAATCTTATGTAGGGGTTTCTATAAACATACTAATAAGATTCCCTGAAAACAAAAATGAAATATGGAATAATAATTCAACTTGAAATAGAGGATATACATATAAATTCTTTAAGATTATGATAATAAAGGAAAAATGAAGAATCCCATTTTTTATAGATCAACTATATAATTATCATATATAGGTAGTAACTAATACACTATAGAACCCATGTTGTTCAAATTAACCAATATACTAGGACCACTAATTAAAATATCTTAAAGTATATCTTATGTCCCAAACCCACTAAGATATGAATGTTGGTCAAGAGGGTTACGACCCCACAGATAAAGGACCCTCACCCCATCTCTAATATGGGTTACACACCCCATAAATTATATGTATAATCATCTCAATGTTGAGAGGAATTGAAAGAGATAGTTACAAACTCCTATAGAGGAGCCACACTTTATAATGAACAAGGGGGTATTGAATCCAAGCTAAAATCACTAATGTAGAGAACCCATAACCATAAATATTTAGGGGGGGGGGGGGGTACAAACTCTATGAGGTGTGTGAGGACCGACACACTATTAGTAGTAAAAAACCATAGGGATTACTAACTCCATTAATACTCAAGACACCTCTACCAACCACTATTGGAATATTTACAAAGATAATATAATTTATAAACTGATAACATCATGAACACACCCATAATGATGAAGATATATGTAATGTCATATTCCATGTAGAAAATTTCTCAAAGTAAACTATTAGTTTTCAATTATGACACTCATGTGAGAAGATATATAAATTTTAAAGGTACATAAGGTAAATGAAATATAATATTCCCAAAATGGATTCTAAGACATCAGAAGAAGACTTGACTGTACTACTTTTGATCTATCAAAAAATCATAGTATACATGGTGTGTCACTATGATGACATGACATGTTTGTTTCATGAGTCACCCTAGCATGTATCTCTCTGCCCAAGTCATGTAAGTTAAAACTATATGGAATGTCATAATTCTAAATGTGACAGGTGAAATTAATGGTATATTCAAAATATCTTTATCCAATATCTGATTCATTTAATCCACAAGAAATGGCATGTAATCCTCTCATACACGTAATATGAATCAGATTCAATATCAGCTTATGTACCTACGAGGTCAGGTGATTCCTCCTGACTAACATCGTGTGCTACCAAGATTATATGATGTATGAAGCTTGAGAAAAATATTGGTATTTACTATGGTATAGTTGGTTCTTATTTTAAACCAGAACATGGTGTGTGTATTAAGAAAAAATCCATGGGATGTTTAATTCATATTAAAAACATTCTCCACAAAAAATTCTAGTCATTGAATGCACCAAAAGGATATACACTGTTTGATATTTATAACCTTGCGGAAACACTATAAAAATGTACATATGAGACAAATTATGTTTTTGAACTCTAGATCCTAAGTGATCAAATTTTATTCCCAAGAATCTATTATGAAAAAAATCCATTTATTCCACCCGAAATAAATTTTTATTTACCTCTATCAGTCATGACTTCTCTATTGGAAACACCTGATATCACTGAGGGTTTTTATCTCACCTCAAGAAGCACTAACACCTATATTTTGATCACCATCCCCATTCATCATGTAATCCTAATTATATTGATGACTACTATGATAGGCCATGAAGTAGTATTTCAAGAAAAGTCCCACCAACCTGATACTGACATTCCCCTTTATCTGGATGCCTCCAAATCATCTTCACACTTTAATCCAACTACAGTCATCCAACAGACATTTTTGGGACATATTTATTGAACCGTCATCTAATACAACGGTTAATATAGAACATTCATCACATTAAGGGAAGGAAAATTAGGGAGTTAAGTAGATTGGTGGTTGTTATAATTATGAACAACCCAAGATTAATTTTATATCAGGTTAATTGTTAAACATGTAATGAAAAATAATTTATTATGAAATAACCTGAGAGGAATCAATGTCTTGACGTTAGAAATGATATTAGTTCATGAATAAATAACAAAAATAGTTAGGGAAATAACAACATAAAATTATTAATTTTATCAGTATTTATGAACCATAAACGAGGAAAGAAAACATGAAAAATTCCTTTACCTCATGGTGATTTTTTGAAACTTCAAATATCTACTCATCCATGCCATGCGAATCCACCTCTACTCTAAAACATCACTAAGTTCACCTCCATGTATGTCTCTAATACCCTTCATCTATAATCCTTCTTAGGGTTTGAAATGATTTGTGAATTCCCCTAAATTGAATGAGATAAATTGACATTAAAAATATATAAATTAAGATAGATAATTAATTTAATTAAAATCCCAAAATGATCCTTCAATGATCCAAAACATGGATACATAATATATACCACTCTTAGGTAAAACCCCCAATATAGACACCACTATGGTTTCCAAATATTCATATGGGGATCCTTTGAGAAGATATCTATATTTTTATGTATGATATAAATATTTATTTATTAAATAAAAATAAAACATCACCTAAAAATTAACTATCTTATAATTCAAAAACGAAACAGTCGACGGGTAAACAATATGTGTGATGATTAGTAGAATAATTAAAAAATTACCAAATCATTTTCTATGGTCGATATATCATCATACTCTATTTAAGGTTAAAAAATCTAAAACATGATAATGAAATAAGTGTAAAAAATAGTTAATGATAGAATAAATCATTTTTCATATTTATTTACATGAATTAGATAGCTATATTAGATATAAAAATTTAAATCAATTCATTAATCAACAAAGAAATTGTTTTAATTAAAAACTTTTCCTATAAAAAATTATTTAAAAGAAAGATTTATAAATTTTATAATTTTAATTTTATAAAATTAATATAATTTTTTTTATTAGAATATTAAAATTACATTAGGTTGAATGTTTTATATTTTTAGGAAAATATTTATTTTTCAGTGAATGGTGAAAAAGATCATTTTTTTAATTAGGATTTTCTTTTTAATAAATTAAATAATTTAAAAGTATAAATAAATTTTGAATATGATTTTTAGTAACCTAAGGTTTATTATTTTTATTTTATTCCAATTAATTAATATTTATTCAATATTATATTGGTTATTAATATAAGTCTTTGTTGGGTTTAATGATCAGGTTTTTTAAAAACTATTTCAAAAAACATAATATTTATCATATTTAATTAATTAAAGTAATAACTAGTGGGGAATGTTTTAAAAGAAATTTATATAATATATATCATTAAATATTAATTTAGTTTCATAAAATGATTATTATTAGTCATAGTGTTAATTCAGAATCATAATTTTTCTAATAAAATACTCTTATTAACAACCCACTATCTCACCACATTTGGTAGATAAATATGAAATTAAAATGTTCAAATTTTGTGGATTTAATTTAGAAAAACTAATTCCATATATTTAGAATTTTAATAATCTATAATTTCTAATAATTCCAATATTATTTTTTACCAAAGTGATTAGTGAAGATAATTAATATTAATTACTGTGATTAAGGTAAAACAATGAGTTTACATAGTGATTAAACATTAGTCTTAAGGGTCCAAATGACATATAAAATTGTAAATAAATAATTTGATGGAAATATATCATAATTATACCTAATAGTGTATATTATTATGAATTATTGGTTCCACTTTACCGGAAAATGACATGGGTGGAATTCACTCTTTAAAAAATTACAACTTTTCCACTCACCACCCTTATAAATGCCTCCCCCTATCCTCTCTTTACAGCTCTCAAGCCCTTTGTATCAGCTAGTATATACCTAAATAACTTTTAAACTTCCATCCCCCAATACCATATGCCTTTATTTTTCCAAAAAACCTAACAAGGAAGTCCTTTGGTTCAAATAAAAAAGAGATACCCAAAGAATATGTAACACTCATCGACATGCATTTTTTGTTTTATTTCCTCCTCAAACCACTTAAATTATTATTATTCCATGATTATATAATAACATAAGTATCCTAAATATACTTATATGTCTTTATTTCAATGTTTAAACAAACAAACGCACATACTTACATCAAATGGTTTTTGAAATCACCATTCATGTATAAGAAAGACTATTGGCTCGTGAAACATTGTCGTTTGTTTTTCCCTTACCACCTCTCATGGTTCTGAATAATTATGAACATAATATATATATATATATATATATATATATATATTATATTTATGATATTTATAAAAACATTATACCTCTATAGTCATTATTTCATATATACCCATTTTATATTCCATTTCGTATGATAACATCGCTCATGTGTATGACGTACTACTGCCTTATGCGACAATGTGAAGAGTTTTTCACTAACATGTTATGTGGATGGTAATAAGAGTAACTATAATGAATATATATGATATAAATCACATAATTATTATATTCACAATATTATAATATTTATTTAAATATAACTTATCATTTTCTTCTTCTATTTGATACATTAGAAAAGTGATAGCGACATTAGAAGGCGTGTGGACTACCACCAACATGAAGTGATACGATTTTTATTTTTCATCTCTAGACCACAAGAATGATATATAAAAGTATATAAAATTAAATATTATGGTATTTATGATTTAATTATCATTATTTTAAGATAAATTATACTTACCTTCTTTCCATAATGATCATTGAAAAATGAGAACGTTACTAATGCGTATGTATATCCTACCATCTACATGATCATAATATTGGTTCAATTTTCATAACCATCCTTAATGATTGATTTTAAGAGTATAATTTATATATAAATATGATAATTATTTCATGATTATTATTATCGTTATGTTTAAATAATGTTCTCATTGACCTTAGTCGACCCAACAAAGTTATTTTTGACACATAAACTAAATATGGTCAAAACATCCGACTTATATATAATCGATTGTGTTGTTGTATGAAATTTTTTAAAAATGGATATAAAATAATAATACACATTAATTTTTTATTAATAATATAAATAATTAACATAACTTTATTATTTATGAAGACAAAGACAAATGTGACAACTGATACTCAATGTAAGGGACTTTGTCTCAAGCTCTTTTAATTGAGGTTTATCTTGATGTTACACACATTTATTCATTTATAAGGTGTATATACATCCCCTATTACATTTTATATCAATAATTTCTCTATTATAATTATTTGAAATTTTTTGTTTAATTTTATTATTTAATGGGTTTTACGATTCAATTTCTTCACAAGTGGTAAGAGACATTTCCTTTAAAAAATCATGGTTTTATGTATTTCTCTAAAACTATCTTTCTATTTCATGTCCATGATTTAAATATGATTATAACAAAGATTTTATATTGATATAAAATATTTATAAAGTATATTTTATTAATATTTTTACATTATTTAAATGGTTTTCCAAATGAATCATTTCTACATGTATTTAATGAAACAATTTAGAAAATGATAAAAGGAATGTTCTATTCTTAATGTACATTACAATTTTTTTTTACCACTATGAGAATTATTTAATTTGTAGATTCCATTTCATGATTTCATTTTTTATTCCAAGAAACAACCTTTCCTTTTTTTTGGTATTAAAAATGTTTTCCCAAAATAAAATAATATAATGGTATTGAAAATAGATTTCTAATGGAAAATGATATTTTGATATCCAAAAGTGATTTTATAATGAGTTTAAAAGATTTATTGAAGTTATTTACATTGAAAAATTTCAATCAAAATTTTTTATTCATTTTATGGTACCTAAAAATAAAACATGAAAAATTAATACTCCCAGATAGTTCCAGGTAAGAAAATTATAGCTTACCATGGGGTAGAATAGATTGAACTGGACATACTAATTACATCTTATATTGGTGTGGCCTAGATAGCACCATATAATCACTTCACAGCTATAATTGGGGTGGCCCATATATTAATGGTTAATCCCGTAATAGCTTAAATTTTGGGTGATCAAAAATAGAACTCCTATTTATTGGGTAATGACATTGTTGGAAGTCAGATGTATAGTTATTCTTATTAAAAGGGTTATATATATATGAATCTCCATGTCACTAAAAAGAGGTTTTAATTTCTTTCTATGTGTTTTAATTAATTTCTTTGAGAAAAATGTTTGTGTATTTATCATGTGAAAATGGTTTATATAAAATTTTTAAATTACATTGATGATAAAGGTAAAAGTTATATGAGTTTTGATGTTTTAACAGGAATAATGGTTTAATTTATTTTATATCCCTTACTGATCTTTTTTGATCACCCATGTTTTTAAATGTATTTTGTATGTTGGTCAAGGGAAAGTATAAAGTGTTTTTTAAAATTTGTGAAGAGTTTTCATGAAAGAAATAATGTTTTAAAGTGTTTTATATTGGGTAAAAAATGATTGCGATCAAATTTTCAACTTTGTATTTTATGGTTTTATAATATATGAGTTACGGGAAAATTACCTGAAACACTAAACCAAAAAATATTCCCAAATTGAAATAAATTAAATTCTTGACAAAAAATAAAGATTATGTAATATTGGAGGTTAAAGAATTATTGTTGGTATCAATAGTCAGTTTAGATAAATTTAGAGGTTAGGATAATGCAAATAACATTCCCTTAAAATATTTTTATTCATGGTAAAGTTAAAATGATATAGAATTTAATTATTACCATGTTTCTTATCCTAATTTTTTTTTCAGAATGGTTTTCTATAAAGAAAATAGGGAAGCTCTAGTGGGAAGGAATTTATAGGAAAATTTCCTTCCAAATCAGTATCCTGAGATGGTTGGAATCAGAATAGAATAGTTTATTACAGTGATGAATTAGTTGACAGAAGACATAAATGGTGGTGGTATCCCTGTTAGAGATGAACCCAATCTACCATAAAGGAACATGTATATTGGGGATTATTTCATGAGTTAAAATCCCCCATATTTTGATGGATCATTTGTGTAGAGACCCGTATCTTGAAGTACATGGACATTACATTACATTTGCGGAATACTTAGTACATAACAAAAACACACACACAAGGATCGTAATAGTTTAGTGTCTTTGGAAACTCAGAATATAATCTTCTAATCCTGGTGAAAGATCTTAAACATCTCCCATAAAGATCTTCCTTTTTTATACCTAAAACCTTTCTTTATATCATGGGGAAAAGAAAACATAAAAGGGTGAGCTCAAATTCTCAGTAAGGGTAAACAAAAGAAATATCAATCACATCGTATACACAAGAACATAACTTTTGGAAATCTTATCCTGCAAAAGAGATCATAATTTCATAACATGGGATAAATCATGGCAGTGAAATATAATCAAAATAATCATAACTTAAAACATGAATCTTTTTGGCATTCACACATAATCATAGAGAATAATTTCTTGTTAGTCAAGACTCATTTCCAAGACTATCTTAGTGGACAAAGTCCCTTTCTGAACCAAGTCACCCTCGTTTCAGTCCTGTTTCACTGAACCGGTATAACCTACCATTCCAGCCATGTCTTTCTCATAAGATATAAAATCTTTACCCAATGCTTTGGAGGGAGATATAGGTCCCACCCATCTTATAATGAATCCTTTCTTATGTGTGCCACATAATCATAAATCATACATCATCGCATAACACATGTAACAAAAATGGGATTCTTGAAACATCATGACATCATAAAACAAATCATATAAGGTAAATGACTTAATAAAAATAATTCCCTCAAAACATAATCAAATAAATGTAATAATATGGATAAAAACAGAACCCTATATTATCTTATATGGAAAATAATTTTGATAAAACACTTGAACTCCATTCTTGAGGAAAATATCCTTTCTTCTTCAAAAACACTTTTCTTTTCGTAACATGTCATACAATTATAAACTAAAAGAAGTTGATTAAAAATAAACATGAAAACTTGTAAAGGAAGCTTCTTGGAAATAATGTTTTTAAAAATTAATTCATGCCATATAAGTTAAAAAAAACATTCTTCGTACCTTTTTCGGAAAAGTCAAAAAGTACATCGTACGAAAAAATGACAAAAGATTCCTTTCATATTCTTTACTAAAAACTCACCGAAGGGTAAAATTGGATTTAAACTATTGTAAGTGGATGGAAACAATATTAAATATTGAGGGAACATGGATGTGGATGATAAAATACACCCCAGTAAATACTTACGAATAAACAATCTCGGATAAAAATGAGATTGTGATATTTCTCTTACCTTAGGTCCGATTTGCTTCGTAAGTGTCCGAAACTCCTGTATAATGATTTAAATCATGTTATTGACTTATTCTAGAATCATATTCATTGTTATTATATCATATATGGTCCACTTATGACTTTATATTACCCGTTCTTTTGTAAATTCATGTTAAAGTAGCGTTTTGGGTAAAATCGTCTCATTTGTCGTTCGTGTTTTTAACTTGTAATTATTAATATGATTACTTGGATCATGATTACTTATATCCAGAATGTAAAACATGATTTATATATAATATATATTCAGAATATATATATATATATATATAATATATTGATAAATGGAATAAAATACACCGTTCATGGAGACGGTAGTCCGTACGTACGCATGAACGCTGTTTTCGTTTCCTTATTGAATTGAATGGAATTAAGTAGATGAAATACATATAAATATAAATGAATCCAGTATCATTAGTATGTCATATATTTCATTAGTACTTATTATATATACTTTATAATCATTCATGAATGGTTAATCATTGAGAATGAATCTCATCACGTCGTGGAGACGGTAGTCCGTACGTACGCACGAGCGATGATAACGTTCCCATGGTCATGGAATTGTGTTGAGGTTTATTTATACTATTTCAGTATCAATATCACTTTATAATAATCATATATAGTTACTCATTACACCATTATACCCATCCAATTAAGGTGGCGGCAGAAAATAGATTACACCACGGCGTGGAGACGGTATTCCGTACGTATGCACGCGCGGTGATTTCATTTTTCCGTAGGATGGATAGAAGGTGAATTAGGGTTGTTTCATATTTATAATAACATATCAGTATGTAAGTAATACTAATGTTATTACTTTATCATGAAACAACTAAAGAAGAAGAAGTTGAAGAAGAAAGAAATTGAAAAGATCGGTAATGGATATTACCTCTTCTTTGAAACGCCTCTTTGAATCCTCCACTTAGGGAACTAAGATTGGTCTTTGAAGAAGACCGGGAACTCTAGGATTATTCTAGGTAAGTGGAGAAGGGATTTTTTCATGGGTTGGACTAGCTTGAGTGCTCAAATTGGTGTGAGGAGGAGGGGGAGGAGGTGCCCTTTTATAAGGGAGGAGAGGGGCACCTTAGGAATATCTCAAAATATTATTTTATATTAAAGTCAAAATCGGTTTATAATGGTTCCAAAGGGTATTATTTCGAAGTTAAAGTGGGGATGGGTCTAAACCCTATCAACCAATAGGATTTAGACAAGTTTAGGTTATTATTTTAACCTTATCAATTAGATTTAACTCAAAGTTAAATAATTTATCTTTTACCGTGACTTTTTTGTTTTCTTACACTATATGGTTAATACACTTACTATAACATTCCAAACGAACCCCAAGTTGTTTATTATTAATATATATATCCTTATCTAAGTCATTTTACCGATCCTTAGATTTTTAGGAATAAAATAACAATTAATAATATAATATTTGTTTTACAAACTATTTTATGTCAATTTTGACACTATTTAGTAATTGATTTTTGTGAAAATCATAACAGAATTATATGTTCGAACCAAGTTTATTAAATCAACACTAATATGTCATAGGAACCTAGAAAATTAGTGTAATTCATAAAAAGTCTCAAATTACATTTATTTGAGCATTTATAACATCAATTATGTTAACATTTCCTTAAAAGGGTAATTACTGCATCATCGTTGTGTCATAAATAAATTAATTTATTTAAAGTCTAAAAATTATAAATAAAATATAATTATGTAGAAAATATTTTTATCTTTCTAATGAATATTTATAGTCGAATTTATCTTATGTATAACCCCATATTAAAAATTATTTACTTATTAAACTTTGATTTTAACTATTTTAACCCTTCTTTAAATAAATTAATAATAAATGTCCTAATCTAATCCAAGTGGGCCTAAATGGTCATATATTATTCCTAAGTTTGTTTTTGGTCTAATTACACTTATCCAATAGAATTAGGACATGTGTTAGGGTAATAATAATATCATCTTTACCCTTAATTACCCTATTTACTATTTACCGTGGTAAAAAAAGTCAAAAGTTACTATTTACCAAAAATTATTTTCATTTCATTGAACCACATTTTAGTCCTTGATATTAACCGTGTCTCTCGGATTTTCTAAATTCCACTCACAGAAGCGGTAAAATTAAGTTTTATGAAAAATTCAGTTTTTTTAACTACCACTTAGTGGTTTCACTATTCATCAAAAAATGAACGTTTCCAGAAAAATACCAAAAATTAGGCCTAAGCTATATTTGATATTATGAATTCAAAAATGATGTATATTTTTTCAAATTCAAAACATATCAGTTACATTAATTAATTTAAAAATTAATTCCCGTCGTCAAAACAAATAGTGTGTTCTTAAGAGATAATAACTATCAAAAGACTGACACTTGTTTATGTTTGCTTTAAATGTGAATTTACATCCAATGACCAACATTGTATTAAATTGTAAAAATATTTTCTAAATATACTTTAAAACCACTCAAATTAATAATTTATCACTATTAATTATTTCGATTGAAAAAGTTGTTTTTAATCAAAATTTAGTAATTTTCACTATTTATCAAAATATGAAAGTTATCTGAAAATCACAAAAATTTCACCCTAAGCTAATTTCGATATTACGAATCCAAAAATTAATTCCATTTTGAAAAATAAAGTTTACAAAATTTCAAAAAGTGGTTATTACTATTCATAACGGCTAGTTTTAATAATATTTTAATAGCATATCGTTGTTTAGTGAAACTTGGTATTGCGTACTACACACGCTATCAAGGAAGGTCGCGATTGCGTATAATGCAAGGCAAGTCAAGTATTCGTGTTGTGCAAGCTCCTTTTGGTGTAGCATACAACACAAGACATTAGTGAAATTAAAAAGAATATTTTTCATAAAATCTTGGGCTGTTATATTCTACCCCCCTTAAAATGAATTTCGCCCTCAAAATTTGTCGGGGTTATAAATGGTTTACTATTTGAAAGTTTCTTTAATATAAACCCACATCGTAAAAAGGAATACCAAAACCAATCTTTAAAAATGAAATTATGAAACGTAACGGTTACCCAAATAAACTAATCACTGGGTTTCCACATAGGTGAAAATATGGATATTGAAGAAAAATCTAACCATCATGTTCTGATGGAGAGTGGTAGAGAACATGGATATGGAAAATCCAACAATCACAAATCCATAAATTTGTAATGATCTAAGGTACCATCCGATTAATCAGACATAAGACCACTAGGACAACATTTTTGGTTTTCAATATCGTTTCCCTAAAGTTGAAGAATTTGAATTAGAATAAATACCAACTTTATTTTGGTACAATCTCACTGTTGTTCGTGCCTTGAACAATTTCCACTTCATCACTTAAATAAATGAAGTTGAATTTTTTATTCGTGAAGTGTTAGCAGATCATGTGATAGAATGACGGGTCATTCCATCTGTCTCAAACAAGAGGTTAGCAAAAGTTATTAAATATACATAAGTCATTATATAGTGAGAATAATCATATATGGTTCCTAAAATGAACTTATACATCATATATCATACTTCATAATATAATAAAACTAGTTTCTACTAAACAGGGACTTCCTGTAGGCCAGTGGTAGGCGATAAAGGCCAGTTGCACTTCAGTTGTGGGTTCGATTCTCACAGCCTTGTCCGACGCGATGGGCTGTCGCCCGTCCTGCAGGTTGTCCTTTTTTCTAAAGCTATATTACTATAACATCCCTTCAATAATATCGAAAAAAACTTCTATCCTTAAACAATACTAACTTATGTCCAACATAATCCATTCCAATCTTTAGGCTTATCCATAATACTGCAGTCCACTCTCATAACATAGTGAAAACGATTACCAGAGATTTAATACCATCGTTGATCCCCATATATCATAAGATATGTTTTGTTGGTCACATTCCAAACATTCAAAGTCCTTAATCATGTATTCTATTGAATACCTTAGTGAAAACATGAATGCAGTTAAAAGTTAACACCTTCCACATACCAAAATCCTCAAAATTTTATATACTCAAACCATGATATCACTTAGTCCTTATATCAATCATGAGCTCATGAATACTGTTAAACATTTCATTTTCTCATTTTCCCTTCATTATGCGCATAATATCTCAATCACTTTGAATACCACATTAGACCAATACATAAATATTCCAATGCTCCATGATACAATATTATTTTGGAATCCCATTACATAAACACTTAATCATTCCACCACATCGTTTTCATATTCAACATTGCCAATAGTGATCGCATGTGACTTAACTTTGTCCTTTGAATTAAGTGGTTGCTTATGTTGATCATCACTAACCCTTGGATTAGGGCATTTATTAGCATAATGCTCCATTTCATTCCACTTGAAGCATTGAAGTGTTGGTGGTGCATTCTCTGTAGTGTTTGCTTTATTCACATAATTAGAATCCCTTTTTCCATTACTTCGACACTTTTCTGCTCGATGACCTTGTTTTCCACACTTAAAACATTTTCTAGTCCCTTTAAGAAAATCTCCACCATGCTTCTTTCCACAATTTGTGCATAAGGAAACATTCATCTTTATTTCACCATTATTCTGAGATTTCTCCTTGAACTTCATCTTTCGTTTCTTGTCAAAACCATGAGATGGATATGTAACACCAACTTCCATTTCTACCTTGATAGCACAACGCACAATTTCTTCATAGCTACTGAAGTCTCTTATAGGTAATTCCCTTCGAAGACTTGGTTTTAAGCCACTGAAAAATCAATCAACTTTACTTTCAGGTTGGATGATAATTCCAGATGCATACCTTGCAAGTCTTGTAAAATTTTCTTCATATATACCAACAGATTCGTCATCCTTCTGCTTCAGCTCAAGAAACTCCTTTTCCATATTTGTTTGGAGAATACGAGGGAAGTACTTATTGAAAAATAAGTTCTTCAACTCTTCCCATTCCATGGACTCAATTTCATCCCTTTGCCTCGTATTCTTAATAAGATTCCACCATTGATCAGAATCACCTTCCAAATGATACACCGCTAAGATGACTATATCAATCTCAGAACATTGAAGAACTGAAAATATCTTTTTAGTGGTACTGATCCATTGTTCAGCAACAAGTGGATCGGAAGTCCCACTGAAAGAAGGTGGACGTTGCCTCATGAAGGACTCAATAGAATATTGTTCCCTTCTCTACTCATTTGGAAGTCCAGAATGATTCATAGCTTGTGTAAGGATAGCAATAAGATTTTGCACTCCATCTCCCATAACATCTGTTTGTTCAAGAGGACAATCATTACATTGTCCATTGCATTGATAAACACGGTTCCTTCGGTTTCCAGCCATCGTCTAAAACCCAAAAAGAATAGTGTGAGAGGCAAAAATCATGCTAGGGAAAACAACATAATAAAGGGGGAGTACCTTCAATATCTAACATCTTAGGTTTAATTATATGATCGTTAGCGTAGATCTAGTACTATAACCTATACGTATACTTAACCTTAGGGACATCCGTAGACATACCTTAGAAATATCTCTAGGGATCTCACTAACGTTTTCGCATCCTAGTTTCCAAAGGTTGACTGAACCTGTCCTTTGATACCAACTGTAGAGACCCGTATCTTGACGTACATGGAAATTACATTACATTTGCGGAATACTTAGTACATAACAAAAACACACACACAAGGATCGTAATAGTTTAGTGTCTTTGGAAACTCGGAATATAATCTTCTAATCCTCGTGAAAGATCTTCAAAATCTCCCATAAAGATCTTCCTTTTTTTATACCTAAAACCTTTCTTTATATCCTGGGGAAAAGAAAACATAAAAGGGTGAGCTCAAATGCTCAGTAAGGGTAAACAAAAGAAATATCAATCACATCGTATACACAAGCACATAACTTTTGGAAATCTTATCCTGCAAAAGAGATCATAATTTCATAACATGGGATAAATCATGGCAGTGAAATGTAATCACAATAATCATAACTTAAAACATGAATCTTTGTGGCATTCACACATAATCATAGAGAATCATTTCTTGTTAGTCAATACTCATTTCTAAGACTATCTTAGTGGACAAAGTCCCTTTCTGAACCAAGTCACCCTCGTTTCAGTCCTGTTTCACTGAACTGGTATAACCTACCATTCCAGCCATGTCTATCTCAAGAGATATAAAATATTTACCCAATTCATTGGAGGGAGATATAGGTCCCACCCATCTTATAATGAATCCTTTCTTATGTGTTCCACATAATAATAAATCATACATCATCGCATAACACATGTAACAAAAATGGGATTCTTGAAACATCATGACATCATAAAACTAATCATATAAGGTAAATGACTTCATAAAAATAATTCCCTCAAAAAATAATCAAATCAATGTAATAATAGGGATAAAAATAGAACCCTATATTATCTTAGATGGAAAATAATTTTGATAAAACACTTGAACTCCATTCTTGAGGAAAATATCCTTTCTTCTTCAAAAACGCTTTTCTTTTCTTAACATGTCATACAATTATAAACTAAAATAAGCTGATTAAAAATAAACTTGAAAACTTGTAAAGGAAGCTTCTTGGAAATAATGTTTTTAAAAATCCATTCATGCCATATAAGTTAAAAAAAATAATCTTCGTACCTTTGTCGGAAAAGTCAAAAAGTAACTCATACCAAAAAATGACAAAAGATTCATTTCATATTCTTTACTAAAAACTCACCGAAGGTTAAAATTAGATTTAAACTATTGTAAGTGGATGGAAACAATATTACATATTGAGGTAACATGGATGTGGATGATAAAATACACCCCAGTAAATACTTACGAATAAACAATCTCGGATAAAAATGAGATTGTGATATTTCCCTTACCTTAGGTCTGATTTGCTTCGTAAGTGTCCGAACCACCTGTATAATGATTTAAATCATGTTATTGACTTATTCCAGAATCATATTCATTGTTATTATATCATATATGGTCCACTTATGACTTTATATTACCCGTTCTTTTGTAAATTCGTGTTAAAGTAGTGTTTTGGGTAAAATCGTCTCATTTGTCGTTCGTGTTTTAACTTTTAATTATTAATATGATTACTTGGATCATGATTACTTATATCCAGAATGTAAAACATGATTTATATATAATATATATTCAGAATATATATATATATATAATATATTGATAAATGGAATAAAATACACCGTTCATGGAGACGGTAGTCCGTACGTACGCATGAACACTGTTTTCGTTTCCTTATTGAATTGAATGGAATTAATTAGATGAAATACATATAAATATAAATGAATCCAGTATCATTATTATGTCATATATTTCATTAGTACTTATTATATATACTTTATAATCATTCATGAATGGTTAATCATTGAGAATGAATCTCATCACGTCGTGGAGACGGTAGTCCGTACGTACGAACGAGCGATGATATCGTTCCCATGATCATGGAATTGGGTTGAAGTGTATTTATACTATTTCAGTATCAATATAACTTTATAATAATCATATATAGTTACTCATTACACCATTATACCCATACTATTAAGGTGGCGGCGGAAAATAGATTACACCACGGCGTGGAGACGGTATTCCGTACGTACGCACGCGCGGTGATTTCATTTTTCCGTAGGATGGATAGAAGATGAATTAGGGTTGTTTCATATTTATAATAACATATCAGTATTTAAGTAATACTGATGTTATTACTTTATCATGAAACAACTAAAGAAGAAGAAGTTGAAGAAGAAATAAATTGAAAAGATCGGTAATGGATATTACCTCTTCTTTGAAACGCCTCTTTGAATCCTCCACTTAGGGAACTAAGATTGGTCTTTGAATAAGACCGAGACCTCTAGGATTATTCTAGGGAAGTGGAGAAGGGATTTTGTCAGGGGTTTTCCGAGCTTGAGTGCTCAAATTGGTGTGAGGAGGAGGGGGAGGAGGTGCCCTTCTATAAGGGTGGAGAGGGGCACCTTAGGAATATCTCAAAATATTATTTTATATTAAAGTCAAAATCGGTTTATAATGGTTCCAAAGGGTCTTATTTAGAATGTAAAGTGGGGATGGGTCTAAAAACTATCAACCAATAGGATTTAGACATGTTTAGGTTATTATTTTAACCTTATCAATTAGATTTAACTCTAAGTTAAATAATTTAACTTTTACCGTGACTTTTTTGTTTTCTTACACTATATGGTTAATAAACTTACTATAACATGCCCAACGAACCCCAAGTTGTTTATTATTAATATATATATCCTTATCTAAGTCATTTGGACGATCCTTATATTTTTAGGAATAAAATAACAATTAATAATATAATATTTGTTTTAAAAACTATTTTATGTAAATTTTGACACTATTTAGTAATTGATTTTTGTGAAAATTATAACAGAATTATATGTTCAAACCAAGTTGATTAAATAAACACTAATATATCATAGTAACCTAGAAAATTAGTGGAATTCATAAAAAGTCTCAAATTACAATTATTTGAGCATTTATAACATCAATTATGTTAACATTTCCTTAAAAGGGTAATTACTGCATCATCGTTGTGTCATAAATAAATTAATTTATTTAACGTCTAAAAATTATAAATAAAATATCATTATGTAGAAAATCTTTTTAGCTTTCTAATGAATATTTATAGTCGAATTTATCTTATGTATAACTCCATATTAAAAATTATTTACTTATTAAACTTTGATTGTAACTATTTTAACCCTTCTTTAAATAAATTAATAATAAATGTCCTAATCTAATCCAAGTGGTCCTAAATGGTCATATTTTATTCCTAAGTTTGTTTTTGGTCGAATTACACTTATCCAATAGAATTAGGACATGTGTTAGGGTAATAATAATATCATCTTTACCCTTAATTACCCTATTTACTTTTTACCGTGGTAAAAAAAGTCAAAAGCTACTATTCACCAAAAATTATTTTCATTTCATTGAACCAAATTTTAGTCCTTGATATTAACCGTGTCTCTCGGATTTTCGAAATTCCACTCACAGAAGTAGTAAAATTAAGTTTTATGAAAAATTCAGTTTTTTTAACTACCACTTAGTGGTTTCACTATTCATCAAAAAATGAACGTTTCCAGAAAAATACCAAAAATTAGGCCTAAGCTATATTTGATATTATGAATTCAAAAATTATTTCTATTTTATCAAATTCAAAACATATCAGTTACATTAATTAATTTAAAAATTAATTCCAGTCGTCAAAACAAATAGTGTGTTCTTAAGAGATAATAACTATCAAAAGATTGACACTTGTTTATGTCTGCTTTAAATGTGAATTTACATCCAATGACCAACATTGTATTAAATTGTAAAAATATTTTCTAAATATACTTTAAAACCACTCAAATTAATAATTTATCACTATTAAATATTTTGATTGAAAAAGTTGTTTTTAATCAAAATTTAGTAATTTTCACTATTCATCAAAATATGAAAGTTATCCAAAAATCACCAAAATTTACCCTAAGCTAATTTCGATATTACGAATCCAAAAATGAATTCCATTTTGAATAATAAAGTTTACAAAATTTCAAAAAGTGGTTATTACTATTCATAACGGCTAGTTTTAATAATATTTTAATAGCATATCATTGTTTAGTGAAACTCGGTATTGCGTACTACACACGCTATCAAGGAAGGTCGTGATTGCGTATAATGCAAGGAAAGTCAAGGATTCGTGTTGTGCAAGCTCCTTTTGGTGTAGCGTACAACACAAGACATTAGTGAAATTAAAAAGAATATTTTTCATAAAATCTTGGGCTGTTACAATTTGATCCCATGATAACAGAATAATGGATAATTTATCTAGAAAAGATATTAGATGTCATGGGATGTTCAAGACATCAAAAGGTAACTTTTACTGTTTATCATTTGGATGGTGAAGCCAATATATGGTGGTATTTGTTTAATAATAATAGAGAAAAATATGATCTTGATTCCATGTAATTGAAAACATTCAAGGATATGTTCCCTGGAAAAAATGTCCTCAAAGTTGTTCAGATCTAGAAGGAAAAGAAATTCTGAGAATTAAGGTAGGAAGATGAAGATTCTATAGTTTCATATGAGGAAAAATTAAAAATATTGGCCAATTATGTTCTGAATTTCATTTGGGACATTGAAAAAAATATTAACAATGTTTTTTATGGGTTGAAACCTAGTTTATGAAGAGTACCATCCAAATAAGAATTTAAAATTTATAAAAATGTGTTTTATTTTTATAATAAAGTTAAAATTGAGTTTTTAGACATGTATGTTCCTCAAGATGAAAATAGTAATAAAAAGAAAAAAAGGTGAGAAATAAAGAAAAAACTAGCGATGAAGTTTGTAGGTGATCCCTGCTAATTTTCCACGTGTAGAAAATAACATTTCAAAAAATGTTTGACATGATTTGGGAAGTGTTTCTATTTTGGTCAGTTTTGTCACATGATTTATTACTGTAAAGGGAAAAAACCCTGAAAACCCAATGAATGGGGTAGCTAATATCCATCCAATAGTGATTTGTTTTAGTTTTAATGATTTGGGTCATTAGGCTAATTAATGTTCATAGTTAGTTTTAAAGGATATAAATCATCATGATCTAACATAGAAAGTTATAGAAAAGTCGTTTCCTACTACTATAGTTAATGTTGGTCCATAAAATGATGTTTTGACATTTATATTACTTGTTTATTCAAATTATTCCAATACCCTATTTGAATCTTGATCTTTTCATTCTTTAATTTATAATAAATTTTCATATAAACTGGGAATATCCCCTAATAAAAGTAAGATAAATCTTTTGGTGAATCTCTAGGTGAAAGTATTAAAGTAACCAAGATTTATATGAATATTTCAATTGTTATTAGTGGGATTTTATTTCCTAAAAATATTTTTGAACTTAACATAATAGAGTTTTATATCATTCTTAGTATGGATTAGATTTCAGTTTATCATACAAAGATAGATTTTTTTGCTAATAATGTTCTGATCAATGATTTCAGGAATTTGATAACCTACCAGGAATATGAAAAATTAGAAATATATTGTAGTGAAATATACCTATATTATATTGTTGAAAATAAATAATCATTTAAAATTTGTGATGTTCCATTTATAAATGAATATATGGATGTATTTATGTATGATTTTCCGGGTTTTATTTCTGAATAAGAGGTTGAGTTTACTATTGACATATTACCCAATGCTAATCCTATTTTAAACCCCATTATAAAATATCTCAAGTGTAACTTTTAAAAATGAAAAATAAATTTCATGAGTTTTTAAATAATTGTTTCATTCGACTAAGAATTTTCCCATGGGGTGATGTTGTCATGTTTGTTAAAAAAACATGATTTAATGAGAATTTCCATTGATTATAGAGCATTGAATAACATAATTGTTAATAAGAAGAATTCTTTTTCTCATATTGATTATTTGATTGATCAACTCTAAGGAGAACAATATTTTTCCAAGGTTGGCCCGAGGTTGGGGTTTATTCATTTGAAATTGAAGGAAGTAAAAATTATGAAGACTATGATTTGGATGAGATATTAAAATTATGAATTTATAGTTTTGCCTTTTGGGTTATATAATATACCTATTATATTTATAGACCTTATGAATACATTTTTAATGAGTTATATAAAAGTTTGAGGTTGTATTTATTGATGACATGTTGGTATATTATAAAATTCATGAGTAATATGAGAGGAAACAAAGGATGATTTTAAAAACATTAAAATAAGAGAAACAATATGGGAAATTTAGAAAGTGTGAATAATTTTTGAATTTTTTTTCTATGAACATATTTTTTCTAAAGATGGAATATCTGTTGACCATAATAAAACCAAATTTGTTGAAGAATGGTCAAGACCCACAAATATCACCAAGATTTGTAGTTTTCTTGGATTATTGGGTCACTACTTGTGAATTATTGAATATTTGTCTTGATTTTATAACCCACTATATATATTAAAACAAAGAAATATAAGTTCTTGTGGAAAAAATTAATATGATGATTGATTCTAGGAAATAAAAATAGGAATGGTGAATGCTCCAGTTTTGACACTACATTTAATAAATGGTGAATTTTTCTTCAAAAGTGATGCTTAGTTGAAAGATATTATTTATTTCCAAATTCAGAATTATGAATTAATTTCTTATGATTCACAATCGTTTAAACTTCATGAGATAAATTTCCTTACACATGATTTTTAATTAGCTACAATGTTTGTTTGCTTTAACAATTTGGAGAAATAATTTTCATGGATTAAGGTTTGAAATATATATTGATCAAAATAGTTTAAAGTAAATATGAATTAAGAATGAATTGAACAGAAGATAGGGAAGATGGACAGAACTAATCAAGTATTATGGTTGAATTATCTATGACCATCTAGGAAAAGAAAACAAAGTGGATGATGATTTTTGTCTAAAAATTACTTCTACATTAAACATTTTAAGTTTGGAACATAACTCTTTGGTTAATGATTTTATGAATTTTAGATTATAATTTGTAGCTATAGGTATAAAATCTATTTTGTTTCAGGTTTCAATACATTCAAATTTTTCATAATGAATTAAAATATCTCACAAGGAGGATCAATTTTTTAGGGAAATGTAGAATCCATCAATAAGGGTAGGTTTCCATATTTTTTTACTGATGAGGAAGGTGTTTTATGATCTGGAAAAATATTACGTGTTCTTCATGATTCCTATTTGTGGAAAGAGTTATTGATTAATGATAATAATTCCCTATTTTATATTCATCTATAGAAAAATATGATGTATAGAGAACTTTAGAAGTATTAATGGTGGTATAGAATGAAAATATATATTCCTAACATCACCATGATGTGTTTGAATTTTCAGAAGGTTAAAGAATAATTACGAATACCGAAGGGGTTGGTTCACCCTTTGCTAGTGATGGAGTAGAAATGTGAAAAAATATCAACATATATCATGGTAGGACTGCCAAATAATTCTGAAATTAATAATATGATCTCAGTTGTTATTAATCAATTAACTAAATATTCAAACTTCATTTCCATTCAAGATACGATGTATTTAGATCATTTTTTAGACTGTATCGAATGAATATAGTCTGGTTTCATGGAGTGCCTCTCCTTACATTGTATAAGACTATGATCACATGTTCACATCTAATTTTTAAAAAGGGAATTATAAGTCATAAGGTAATAAATTAATTTTTTGTACAACATTCATCCTCAATATGATGGGAATTTTTAGTGGAAGATTCATAATTTTTAAGACATGAGTTTTTATATCTAATTGGATTAATAGGAAATTTGGGATCAAGATCGTTCTTTGGATGAGTTTTCTTATAATTACAATTTTCATTATAGTATTCAGATGACATCATTTGAGGAATTATATAGAATGTGGTGTTAGACAACGAATTTTTGGGATAATGAAAGAGAAATGAATTTTATGTGACAAATTTTGGTAGAGGAAGTAGATTCCATAGTGATAATGATTCTGCAACACATGAGGACAACATAGATAAGACAAAAACGTTATACGTATAACTGCAGGAAAAATCATTCTTTAGAGGTATGTAATCACGTCTTTCTCAACATTTATCCAAGGGAAAGATAGAGGTGTATTGGTAAGAAAGGGAATATAAATCCAATGTTTATTGTACTATATTAAATAATGATGAATTGTGGATCATTTTACCAATGAGTGGACTTACCTTTGAGTTTATCTCAAGTACACAACATGTTTCATGATTCAATGTTAAGGAAATAGTGTCAGATTCATCTCATGTTTTATGCATTGAAGTAGTTTAGTTGGAAGAGATTATTTCATTCAAATAATATCTAGTTAAGGTTCATAAACATAGATATAAATTTTTATGAAATAATCCTATTCACTAGGTTTAGGTTTTTCGAAAAACCATATGGATGAAGAGGAAACATGGGAATCTGGAAATTCTATGAGGGAAAGATATCCCCACTTATTTAATATATGACTAAAATTGTGAGTAAATTATTTATAAAATAGGGGAAGGATGTAAAAACATATTTAATGATAGAATAAATTATTTTCCAAATTCATTTTTTTTGAATTAAATAGTTACATTGGTTATCAAGAATATTAATTCTTTTTTCAATAAATAAGGAAATTGTTTTAATTTAACACTTTTCTAATATAGTTTTATTTAAAATATTAATTTATAAATTTTATAATTTCAATTTTAAAAAATTAATATAAATTTTATATCGAAATATAAAAATTTACTTCAGGTGGAATTTTGGGATTTTTAAAAATATAATGATTTTCAGTGAATAATGAGAAATTCTATTTTTTTTTGTAAAAAAGTCATTTTTATAATATATTTAATAATTCACTAGTATAACTATTTTTTGAATATGATTTTAATTAAATTAATTATTATTTATTATTATTTTTTTAAATTAATTACTTTTTAACAATGTTTATATTATTTTTTAATATAAGTTTGTTTTTGGTTTAAAGACTTTTTTTTCTAAAAATAGTTCTAAAATGCAAAATGTTGTTCCTTTATAATTAATTAAAATAATACCTAGTGGGTAATTTTTTAAATTAAATATATATAATATATATTAATAAATATTAATTGTGTTTCATATAATGATTATAATTATTCATAGAGTTAATATAGAATCATATTTTTCTAAAACAATATTCTTCCGAAAAACCCACTATCTCACCTCGTCTATGAAATTAATATTAATTTACAAATTTACACTAATGTGAAATGAATTTTAAATAAAATATATTCCCCATTTTTAATAATAATAATATTTCAATTCTAATAGGTCAACATAATTTTTGACCAAAGTGTTTAGTAAAAACTATTAAAATTAATTACATTGATTAAGGTAAATAAACGAGTTTACCTAGTAGTTAATATTTAATATTAAGGATAAAAATGACAGTGAAACATTTCAAGAAAAAATTTTTGGGTTATATATAGAACTTATACCATACATTATCAAGTTTGGGGAATATTTGGATCCACTGAACATGAGAAAAATGTCAGTGGAATTTGCTTTTTAAAACATTTACAAGTTTCCCACTCACCTCCCTCCCAAATGGCCTCCACATCTCCTCCTATATTCACATATCTAAAGAAATTTGAAGAAGTAAATACCTACCAAAATAACTTCTACAATTTCCTCATATATTCCAAGAATCATTAATTTTGGAATAAATCAAACCAAATAAGTCCTTTGGCATAAACCAAAAGGAGTTACCTGAAAAAGAGGTAACGTTTATCAACATATATTTTTTATTTCCTTCTGCACAACATAAAATTATTTTTTACCATGATTATATAGTTACTTAAATATTATAAATATAATTATATGTCGTTACATTAAGGCTAAAAATAAACCCTCACATACTTCCATCAAATGGGTTATGAAATCATCATACATTTGTAAGACGAATTTCCACCTTCTAAAACGATGATAGTTTGTTCATTACCACCTATCATAGTTATGAATAGTGATGGATATATTATTTGTATATGAAATTAATGATATTGATATAATTATTATACCTCTAGAGTCATTATTTCATAAACACCCTTTTTATATTCCATTTCTCAAGGGATATTATTACGTTACTTGTGTATATGGTAGACTACTCCATTGAGAAGTGATGTGAAGTGTTTTTCACTAACGTGTTACGTGGAAGTTAATAAGGGTACATTTAATGAATATATATGATATAAATAATATAATTATGAAATTAATGACATAATTATTTTTCTTGAAATAATATATGTAATTTTTTGAGAATCACTTCACACACTAAAAAATTAATAGCATCATTCGTGGACGTGTGGACTGCCGCCTCCTCAAAGCATCATGGTTCTTCTTTTTCACAACCACATAAAAATAATGATATATATAACTATATATAATTAAATATTATGGTATTTATTATATAATTATCATTTTGGAAATATAAATTTTACTTACCGTCTTCCTATAATGATTTTTGAAAAATGGGAACATTACTCATGCGTACGTACAACCAACCATCTCCATGATCGTAACGATGGTAAATTTTTCATAAAATATTTTCATGATTAATTTTTAGATTATAAATTATGTATATATATGATAATTATTTTTATTATTATTATTATAGTGATGTTTAAATAATGACATCACTGACATTATTTGACCTACCAAGGGTAGTTCCAATACAAAAGATGAATATGGTCAAAACATACAACTTAAACATAATTAATTAAGTAGTTGTATATAACTGGTTAAAAAGAGAAATAAAATAATAATAAAAATGAATAAATTTTTTAAGAAATTATATAATTAACAGAAGTTTATTTTTGTGGAAGATAAATACACACACGACAAGTTAGACTCAAGGTAAGTGATATAGTCTCAATGTCCTTTCATTGTGGTATATTTTGATGTTACACAGCTTTATTTTTTTTATATGACGTATACACAATAAATTGGACATTTAATATCAAGAATTTTATTATTATCATTGTATTTAAGGTATTCAATGTTATTCTTTAATGGATTTTACTATTCACGTTTTTCCAAAGTGATTTGGGTCTTTTCCATAAAAATGATCTTCTAATGTTTCCCTCAAACTCAATTTCTCTGACATGTCCCTGTTTTAAAAATGATTTTTAATTATTTTACATCAACAAAAGTGTTTATAAATTATATTTTATTAATCCTCTATTTTATTTAATTTTTTTAAAAAAGGAATATTTTTATGTTTCTTGCATGGAATGTTTTGACAAAAGATAAAAGGGATGTTCTATTCATAATGTACATGCAATATTGAATTTTCTCCACTATGAAAATTATTTTATTTCCATATTCCTTTTAAATCATTTATGTTTTATTAAAATAAAAAACAATTCATTTTTTAGTAAGTCTGGTCTTGAAAATGGTGTTTTGAATGAAATGGGTATTATGGTATTGAAAATTGGGTTTAAAAGAAAAGAGTATTTTGATATCAAAAAGTGCTTTTCGTATGAGTTCAAATGATTTTTCTCAATTTTTTATGACTATAAATTGTAAAAATAAAAACATTTTATTTATTATATGGTACTGTAGAAATATGAAAGAGAAATGGGTGTGCCTATATAGTGTCAGGAATCCCCATTACATCTTAACATGGGGTGGCTCAGATAGCACTGAGTAAGCTTATTACAGCATAACATAGGGTGTCCTAGATATCACCATGTAATCCTATTACAGATCAACATTGGGAGGCCCAAATAATGCTGGGTAAGGAAATAATATCTTAAATGATGGGTGTTCCTAGATTCATCTCTAATGCATTGGGTAATGATAATGTTGGAAGCCTTCCGTATTGTTATTTCAATTTAAAGGGGTTTGAAATTTATATATATATATATATATATATATTATCTAAGTCATCAAAAATAGGTTTTAATTAATTTTTATGGGATTTAATTATTTTCTTTGAGAAGAAGTTGTGTGTGTTTCTCAGGTGAATTTTTTATTTCAAATTCTCTAATAACATTGAATATAAAGGTAAAAATTATATGAGTTTTCACATGTTCACTAGACTAACGGTTTCCTTTCATTAATATATTTTTCTGATTGTTTTTCTCATCGAATATTTTTAAATGTATTTTATTGTATCGGTATGGTCAAGGATGATGTCATGTTGAAAGTCAAGATGAATTTTCACGAAAAAAATAATGTTTTGTTTATAGAGTTTTATATAGTGGAAAAATGGAAACCAATCAAAAGTGTCAACTTTGTATTTTATGGTTTTTTAATTTATGATTTATGGCATAATTATCTAAAACTCTTAATTTTAAAATATCCTCAAAGTTAAAGAAAGTAAATTGTTAAATAAAACTCAATATTATGTAATGTTTATGTCTAGGGACTTATAATAAGTCATAACCATGGAAAAAATAGGTCTTTATAGTATCCAAACAATCTAACCATTTTAAGCTTAAAATGGAAACAAATGAGAGCTGATAAACCATGAATCTTATAAGACAACCTCATGTACAAGAATAAAAAAACTTGTTCATTCTTATTCCAACATCGAGAGTCTGTATTCTATGTAATCCTAGAACAAAAACTATATAGAAAAAAATTACTTCAATTTCATTCAAACCTCATTACACAGGCTTCCACATTTTCATAAGAATTTACCCACTTAAAATCATTCCAGGGTACTTGACTAAAAAATAAAAAACTCACATCAAACAATTTATTTGTGATTTCTCACCCCATATATTTTCCCTTACAACCATAGATAATCGATTAATGTAATGAAGGGAAAAAATGAACTAAAAACATCGAAAGTAAAATTATTCAAAAATAAGGTACCTTAAATAAAATAATTATGATAAAAAACTTTAAAGAGAAACATTGAGGAATTTATTATGAGAATAGTGCATCCATTAAAAATTATATTGTCACGTAAAAAAATGAAAATTTCACAGAAACCCTAAAAGTGCATCATGGTAACATAATCCTTCAGTTTTTCATATATACCTGATAATTTCTTGAAAAATTGTAATTACCAACATCTATACAACAAACAAAAATGAAAACACATATACTCTAGATTAATATTTTATCTATGACCTCTAGAAGTCATCCATGTATACCTGAACTCTAGATAAGATTTCATCCATTATAAAAAATAATCATATTGAGTTATAGTCCCTCCCTTGTGAATGATATAAGTGAGAACAAATGAGAACTACATTATCCTTCTCAAACCACTATTACCCATAGCCTTAGCTCATCAATAATCTATTCCACTATAATAAACAATTGATATTCCTAACCAATTTAGATGACCTAGATCGTGTAGATCTAGAGACTAGGATAAAAGCTATCTAAACTCAAGAAACTAAATAAAAAATAATTAATGTAACATCAAGGACTATGTAGATATTGTGTCTATATGATTTAATACATGACTAAAAATATCCCAAAGGACATATTTATTAGTCTGGGTAAGGATATAAAGAGGGGCTGTACTGCCATTTAAATCGTTTTTTAAATTATAACTAAATTTGATGGAATTAAATCAATTAATGATATAAATAAATATTAAATTACCTCATGCGAAACAAAATAGAATATAGATAATATAAGGGCAAAAATTTACAAATAATTTTGTAAAGAAACCACAAATGGTTCCTATGTCTCATCCCTTCATGTATCCTCAAGATGTTTTGGAGTACACCTATTTTTCAATGGTTTCAACAAGAAATTAAAACCATGATTTTTAGTGGTTATTTTCATAACATTATTACAAGAAGTTTGAACCTTGGTTTTTAGTGATTTGTACCATGAAATCCAAATCATGAATATATTTTAGTGGTTATAGTTAGTAACCCAATATCCCTCACTTTTATTGTATTAATTAGTTATCCACCATACACTCAATGGTAGTTAGAAACCAAACCCTCACATTAAAGGTAGTGATAAATAATCCCCATAAAACATAATGGTAATGAGAACCCTAGAAAAAAAAAATAAGAAAATTGACTTATTAAATCCATTTTATGTACACTATCACTTTTACAACAAGATATAGTGAGAATGGAATGATAGACGGTGAGAGAATTTAAATAGTGGATAATGGAGAGAGAAATTTGGAACAATTTGTATCTAGAATTGATGTTCAAGGCATACACATGTATAAAATCACTAATGGGGATTAATTAATAGCATGTAATAACATTAATGTCATTATGTCAATGTTTGTGGGCTTAAAAAACCTTGTTGGGGGGGGGGGGGGGTTAAATTAAGGCAAGTGTGACCCTCTCCAATGGATAGATTTTGTTTAATGTATAGATTCCGCTGGATATCCAGTGGGTTTAAATTGTAAATTAGTGTCACTTGGAAAACATATAAGCTCTATCCAAGATCTATTGATCATCTCGTGGTACACCATAGGGTGAAAGATAGTACCTACCATTGGAGGGAACTAAAAGTGTCCTTAACTATCATTTTGATATCTCTATTTGGCTAGGTAACTTTAAGAAAAAAAATTAATATTGAAAAATAAAATCAATGGAATGAAATAATTAAAACTGAATTTAATTTTTGGGATCATAAAACCCACCTAA
Organism: Viscum album; assembly: GCA_963277665.1. NCBI lineage: Eukaryota > Viridiplantae > Streptophyta > Magnoliopsida > Santalales > Viscaceae > Viscum > Viscum album. The sequence continues at coordinate 251,657,576 of OY728129.1, read as the reverse complement.
GAAAATTATATGAAAAACCCTGTGCACAACTTAGATAACCTAACTTCAAAATTACATATTATAGCATCCAAACAATATCCTCAACAGAACATGACTACCTAACCCTAAATTAGTATGTGTAGTCTCCACCTAAAAAATCCTCTAACTACATCATTTATGAACACATTTTAATTATATATACAAAAATAAATAACATTTAACCAATAATCCATCATTCAATAAAGAACTGGTGGCCACCAAAAATAATTAAACATAGCTGATTCTCACCCTACCATGATAATATTTACATTAAGGGTAGCCACATATGTATATCCTCCATCAGTTGAGCATAAATTTTACTGATAAGAGAATGAGAAACCATAATACTATTATAGAATTATAATTGCATAATGCATCATAACCTCAAGCTATGTGGATGAAAATTAATACTTGACCTGCTTAGAAGAGATGTACTAAAATAATGAATATATTGAATCCATAACACACACAACAGGAGTTCGCTATACAAATAGTTATATCAATGAAATATACAAACAAACCTCAAATACTCATCACACACTTACTTTAATATATATTAAAATAGAGTTTCATTAAATAAATCAACCAAAAAATGATTTATGTGCCCCATTACCATAGTATGGACATTCATCACCACCAATGACACCATAGGAAAATCATAATGTTTTCAGTGATGCTTTCATGTCGTATTCAAAACATTCACCTCATGAACTAGAAGATAATGAAATCAAAACCTTATTTCTACCTTCAAAAAATAATTCACCCCATTATTTTTGTCAATGAGGTTACTATAAGAACTCATATCATTATGGGTTATCCAATCCAGATGAAATTTGTTTTACATTTGTCTTTGATTTAGGTTAGGGAAACCGTTTATGATTTTTTATTATAAATGGCTCTTCATTCCATGACAATAAAGGGTCACACTATGATGAGGGGTGGGTTTTCAGAATAATTCCATCGATATGGAGACACAAAAATTTGGATTCTATGAGCCTTGTTATGAAGATTGTGTGTCACAAAATGATGGGTTTTTGTGTGGTTTTTTTTCCAAGAAAAAAACCTACATATGGTTATACCAAGACTAGTGTGTGTCATAGTGAGGTAGATTTTGGGGTCTTTTTGAAGTAAAAGAACCTTCCATATTCACTTATTCCATGGAAATGGTGTCCTTTAATGATTTTGAATATTATATATGTGGTATGGGAACCATTATATATTTCCTTTGCACATTTTTCATGAGGAAGCATTGTTAAAAATGGCCATGGGGTCATTATATGAAGTATTTCTCTGAGGGTGTGTCATGTTGTAGAGTGTCACTAATAGAAAACTATTTTTTATAATTCAGTATTCATGTCCATTAATCATAACTGATGTGAAAATTTTGGTATATTATTTTTTCACTTCAGTTTTCATAAAACCGACCTGAAAAATGGATATATTCCACTCTTTCACATCAGTTATATAATTTAACCAACGTAAAAGATTGGTTTTTTTTATCATTTATAGTATAACTGACATGAAATAATTGGGAACACCCATTTTTCATATCAGTTAGAATATAAACAATATGAACAATCTTTTAAAATTTTATGAATCAATTGAGGGTTACCTTATGTGGTCTTCCATTATCTCTATGAAGCTATTTTTTATCTCTCAATGATGTAATAAATCTCTATTTTCTTCGATCTTATTGTCCAAATCTAACATTGTGAATTTAATAAATCCCTAGGGTTTCGTCAGACTTAGGTTACACATTGAAGATAGATATGAAGTAAGTCTCAAACATTTTTTCTCTCTATTTTAGATCATTTTATTTTTTTGAATTTCTAAATGTGTTCTTTATATCCACATTAGCATCTTCATAAATTTGGGTTTTTTTTCAGATTCATCATTATGTGTTTGATTATATATTCTCTCATCTCCAACTATCTCTCTAGAAGGTTTGAATAACTTTTATAATGTGTTAATTTTTTGTTCCTAATTTTTTTTCTAAAATTAGTTAGTTGTTCCTAATTTTGTAATTTGTTAATAAGTTTTTCATTATTTTATTTCTAGTATGAATTAGTTTTTCATGATTTTATAATGTGTTAATTAGTTTCTACTGAGTTTATTTCTACAATTAATTAGTTTTTCTCTTCAATTTAGTGATATTGAATTACTTATTTTAAAGTTACTGTGAGTTGATAAATGTGACTCATGAAAATTCTGAGACAAAGAGTATCTTTAGATGGTGTTTTTATTCATGGTCATGTGTCTCAATGGTACTCTCGGGCATTTCAAAAGGGTTGACTGAGTGATGGGTCTACTTTTTGATGTATCACACCAATCGTCACATTTTTAGGGAATACTATATACCATATGAAGTCCCATGAAGCAAGGTTTAATTGGATGTTTTTAGTCTATGAATCAATTTTTTATTAGATTATATTGTTAATTACAATATTTTTTTTTTATTTTTATAAATAAGTAATTATGAATTAGTTGTTCTCATTATATATTTTTTATGGATATTGTTTTATTGATATCATTGTACATATTTTTCAATAATTTTATAAGGTTATATTCATTATTTTTTACATAATACATTTTTAATGGAATTTATTTTGTAATTACTTTATCTTGAGTAATTTTTATCATCAAAATTTTCTATTTTCCCTATAATTTTTATATTATTGGTTTTTTATAATTTTTTATTTCATTTCACGTATAATTACATTATAAAATACTACCTTTGGTTTTGATATTTATTTTTGAAATTTTTTTAGATAATGAATCAAATTTGGATTAATGCACCTTGAATAGGTGCAAAATATGAGGAAGGTGTCAATGCTTTTTTGGAATTATCTAAATGAAATGTTCCAAACAATGAAATATTTTTCTGTTTATGCTTGAAATTATTAAATTTTAAGAAGTTGAAATGTATAGAGATCAAATTTCTTTTAATTTTTCATATTTTTAATTCTAGTTACAACCCTTGGATTTGGCATGGTGAAACCAGGTAGAATTTCATATCTGTTGATGATGGAGCTTTGTAAGATGATAAATATGATAAAATTAAGGAAATGAATCATGATATTTAATTATATAAAATTTAGAAACAATCAATAATTGAGTATTTATATAGTTATGATGAAAAACCATTGTATTCAGGTTTTACAGAATATACAGTTTTATTAATAGTGTTAAGATGGATAAACCTGAAGACAAAACATGGATGAAGTGACAAGAGTTTTAAAGTACTAAAAAAATTGTTGAAAGACAGTCTTCTTAAAGATGATGATCTTATAGATTTACATGATAATGTAAAGAAATATTATTCCTGATGAGATAGGGGTATAAGAAAATATAGATCTTCTTGAATGAGTATCTACTATATTGGAAAGAATATGATTTTTTTCCAAGTGTCCTAAATGTGGGACATCACATTATAAGTTGAAAGAAAATTCATAGGATGATTTAGATGTTTTAGATTCCCCTTCCAAATTATTTTGGAATGTTCCTATAATTACCCATTTGAAACATTTATTTGATAACTCTCATGATGAAAAAAGGTGAATATTTCATGTTGATGAGAAGATATCTGATTTAAAAAATACGACATCTAACCGATTGTCCACATTGGAAGAAAATTGATCACCATTTTTCTACATTTGGAAATGAATTTTGAAATATCCGACTTGGACTATGCATAGATGGAATGAATACATATCGAATCCTTAGTGGCACACATAGTTCAGGCCCTATTTTATTGGTAATTTATAACATATCTCCTGAATTTGATATGAATTGAAAATATTTTATGTTTTGTTTAATGATATGTGGACACAAACATCCCGAAAATGATATTGACATTTTATTATCATCATTAATTGATAATTTGGAACTGTTATATGAGGATGGTATAAGGGTATATGATTATAATAAAATGTAATATTTTAAATTGCATGAAATGATTATGTTCACTATAAATGAATTCCTAACATATGAAAATTTTTCTGGATATAGTATTAAGGGGCATAATGTTTATCCAATTTATGAACAAAGGACTTTATATTGTGAACTAAATCATGATAGAAAAACAACATACATGGGTCATAGAATGTTTTTCTTATAGGTCTATATTATAGAATTTATAAAATTTGCTTTCAATGGATCACAAGAATTTTATATTACTCCAAAATCTTTATCTACTGATAATTATTTTTAGTGGGTGAAAAATATTTATGTGACATTCATAAAGACACATAAATCTGTTAATGAAAGAAATATTTTGAAAAAAATGGTCAATATTTTTTGAGATACCATATTAGAGATATCATGAGGTGAAACATAAAATTGAATTCATGCATGCAGAGAAGAATATCTATGAATGTTTTATTATAATATTATTATGTATTAATGGAAATACTATAGATTTGTTGAATTCACAAATATATTTAATCTAAATGGGAATATGTTTTGAGTTTTCTCCAACTCCTGATGGAAGGAAAACATTTCTACCCCCAACTTGTCATACCTTATCCAAGAGGGGGAAAATAGATTTTTCAATGTCTTTATGATGTCAATGTTCCACATGGTTATTCTTCAAATGTTAAATGTTTTTTCTGTTTAAAGGATTTAAAGTTGACAAGTATGAAATCTCATAACTACCACGTCATGATGCAACAACTTCTTCCAGTTGCAATACGTACAATATTTCCCACCCATGTCAGAATGAATATCATAATGGTGTGTTATTTTTTAAATTATCTTGTAATAAAGTTATTGATTTTAATTATTTAAACATTTTTTAAAAAAAAGTGGTTTATATACTTTTGAAATTGGAAATGAATTTTCCGCAATCATTTTTAATATCATGGAGCATTTAATGATTTATTTGGGGTGAGAAATAAATCATTATGGACCTGTATATCTACGTTGTATGTATCCTTTTCAAAGGTATATGAAGATATTGAAGTGATATGTTAATAATAAATATAGACCTAAATAATTAATTATTGAGAAGCATATTTTTGATGAGGTTGCAGAGTTTGGTATAAGCTATTTGTCCGAAACAAAGCATATCAATTTGCATAAATCTCTCCATGAACATGTTAATTTTTGGTGAAAGGTGATTAATGGATTTAAATTCAAATCATTGATAGGTAAATAGATAAATAAGGTACATTTATACATCTTGAATATCATAGATGATGATCAACCATATATAACATTAAATATTAATGAGTTGAAACAAAGTTTTCCAAAGAAGAAAGATATGTGATGTTTGAATGAGCATAAAAAACATTTTTCCATGGTATAAAGAGACTATCAAACAAGATGAATTAGAAACATTGAGTTTGTTGGTGTGGGTTCCAAGTTAAAATTTTCTAACATGGTTCGTGTACGACATTAATGGATATAATTTTCATATGAAAGATCAGGACAATAGAAGTACAATTTAGAATAATAGTGTGTCAATGTTCGCAGAAGTAATTCATTTTAAAAGTGACTAAGTCAAAAAACCAATCTTCACATAAACTACACATTATAGATTCATTGAAGAAATATGGGAGGTTGATTACTTCAACTTTCAATTTCTAGTGTTTAAGTGTAAATGGTTTATCAGTAATAGTAGTTTCTGACACGATGAACTTGGAATGAAACTAGTTAATATGAATAAATTGGAATAAACAAATCATCCTTTTATCATAACAACACATTAAAACATATCTATGTTCTTGATCAATATGATATGTAATGAGCTATTGTTTTACAAGGAAAAAAATAGTATGTTGGTGATGATAAAATTGAAAAAGATGATAATTTATATGAGATCCCTACATACATGGAATGATTATTAAATAATATTAATAAACAAATCTAAGATATGGTTTTTTTCATATGGAATGACAATGAAGAAGGAATTTAGGAAAAATATATTTAGTAAATTCTTAATATTATAGATATAATATTTTTCATTATGGTTTATTTTTAAAATTTCATCATTTAGATATTTTAGTTTTTTTTTCTCTATTAAAAAATTTGTTATAAAAAATAAGTTCAATTGTTTGTTTATAATAGTTTAGTTTTGTCTAGTTTTCCATGTTTATCCTTAAGTAACTTATTTATTAATATATTTTTTTGAAAACAAATTATTTTAAATTTGAAATTTGAAATAAAAACCAAATATATAGTATAAAAGTATATAATAAAATAATATTTTTTTGTAAAAACGATTTATCATATTGGTGAATTTTTACTATGTCATTTAATCTCTCATTAATAGTGTTTAGTTTTCATTATTTTATGTCATTTATTCTCTTATTAACATTTTTTAGTTTTCATTCATTTATTTCATTTCAACTATCAGTAATATTTTTAGGATTTCAGTTAACTATAACAAATATGAATAAAAAAATTGTACGTTTAGTTTACCTTTCCTTTTGTTCTATAATTGTTAACTTTTTCTTTAGATTTTTATTTAATTTTCAGATTTGTATCTTTTTATACTAATTGATATCTCATTGATTTTTAGGTTTATGACAGATCAATGGTATGATCTACCAAAAATTACAGGAGATGATTTTACTCATACCTCTGGGGATGAACTTACACATGATCCTATTAATGAGCCTCCTCATCGACCTTTACATGAGTCACAAACTTCCATGGGGAAAAAAAGTGTTTGAGGGTTGGTAAACGCGGAAACACATGTTTACCAAAATTATCAGCTACCTGTAGCCATAAACAAAGGTTACTGATGGGCTTTGATGATAATAAAAATCCAAAAATACCAAATTCAAAACAATTCAAGGATTTTTTATCAGTACAAGATAAATGAAAAGTTTGTAATTTGATTGAGGATTGGTGAAGCATTGTGAAATAGACAGTATCACTATTGTGGGAGACAATCTTGGTAATCCTGTTTGTTATTATTTTATTTATCTTAAAATTTTTATAGTAATATATATTATCCCCTTCTTATTAGATGACATATAATATACCATATACTGGAGGAGTTAGGTGGAATTTTTTATCATTGGAGGCTAGGAGATGGTGATATTTTAAATCATTTCTCACATCATAGTTCATTTTTGGGAACAAAAAGTGTAAAAATCAATGTGATATATATCCATTTATATATGAAGATATATGAAAAAAAAATTTGAAAGTAGATATTGGGAAGAGTTTTTAGTAAGTTTAATGTTACTTTTTTAGTTTTTATGTTAATGACCATGTTAATGATTTATTTATTTTTAATTCATAATTTACAACAATCAAGTAGATATCGTTAGTAGATTCATGCTAGAAATGTATTCCCTCATACATTACCTTGGGGAGGGTATACATTATTGGAACAACAATTTATAGAAGAAAAACGTCAAAAGTTGAGAGTTGAGTAATCAGGATATGTAGAGGTTTACACTCCTTCCCCCCTCTACACATGAATAACGGAAGATGGATTGAATGAGAAAATAAGAAAACATCTTATGGAAGATTCAAGAGTTGTATTTGATAAGATTGTAAAATGTTTATTTATTTTCTAATGTTAAAAAAATTCTTTATATATTGTGAATCATTAACGTTTTTTTAAAATATTACATTCATGATTCTATTGAGGAGAAGACCATGCAGGGGGTCTTTATTGATGTGGGAAGATAGGATATTTTACCTACAAAATTGAGAAATCCTAAACACTCAGGTCTTGTATGAGGATACCTGATAAGTGTATTGGTATGAAAAGTGTTTCCATATTCATAAGTTTCTTAAAAGGATAATGTCTATAAAAAAATAGAATATGTGGAAGTAAAATTTCATGATATTAAAGCGTTGATGGATGACATAATCAGAGCTTTGGTACAGGTGATGAATGAAAGGATAGTATCATCCTGCCGATCTGACTCCTCCACATCTTCTATTAGATCCCACTACGCATTATACTACTCACACATATGTGTTTTCATACCCCACTACTTCTAATCTAACCCCAACATCCCCTCCTCCATAGATTCCAAGTTACTATGAGCTTTATGTTAATGATCATCATCATATTGTTGCATATGAGATGATATATTATATCATCGATACCAATCATCATCTCCAGATTGAGATAGATAATAATAGGGTCAGTATACATGATATTATTGATATATTAAGAAAAATACCATGTCCTGCTGATTAAGTGAGTACAGTTGTCCAAGTATCAGTCATTTTTTAGTTGGTCCATATGGACTACATCGACATTTTACCATATAGGTGTGTATACATGTTATGTTTTATTTCATTTTTTATTAATTTGTTTCCAATTTTAAAGTTTATATATTTCTATAATATATTATAGTAATAATTTAATGGTAAATAAATACTATAGAAAACAAAAAATTCAATGTACCGGGACATTAGATATAGATTCTACATGTCTTGATTGATTTTCAAAAAACTCTAATTTTTTATTGGGAGTATATGAAATTCCATTTGATTATATTATTTGTTGGCGTGAAATGAATCTGGGTATTTAAAAAAATGATATCATGGATCTTGTAGATGGAGATCAATTTGATATTAACATGATACAAATTTTTTCCATGTAAGTCGATTAACAAAATTTTATCATTCCATTAATTTATTTAAAATATATAATTATTGATTCTTTAGATGAGGTATCTATATAAAATGTGTATAGACCATGATAAGATATATTTATATGGATTTATGGAAAAACAATTTATTTCTCTTATAGATTTGACATTGATCGATGCTGATAGAATAGTTTATATAGATTAATGATTTGATAAGAATGCCATCATTCAATGTTGTATGTTACTATATATTGAAAGGTATGAAATATTTTTTCCCAAAATGTGTTCCATATCACTTAACATATTAAAAACTCATATTAAATTTTCTTTTACATCAGTGTTCAATGGATGGTGGGTGATTTTTGTCCAATGAATAAGGCATTTTATTGGCTATTCTCTATATATAGTAATGTGAGAGTGAATTTTAACAATATATTGAAAAAAATAAGTTTTATTATTTTAAAAAATTATTTTATAGTGAATAGAATTTATTATATTCATATTATTTTAAAATAGGACATGGAATTTCATTAGAGATATGAAAAAAGAAGACCACTAAGATCAAATTTGTAAAGGCTAGGGAGAATTTTTTATTTATAATTAATAAATTTGGGATATATTAAATAAAATTTTAATTTTGAATTAAAATATATTTGAAATATTATCAAAAATAACAAGTTGGAACTGAATGTGGATATAAAATTTTAAGATTCATGTATGAAATAATTTCAACCAGGACAGTTAAAATGTTTCAGAAGGTAATATTTCTTTATAAATATTTCTATAATATTTAATATTTTTTATTTAAAATTCAAGTTAAATGATTTCTATATTATTTTTGTATATTTTTGATGATGAATGGTCATATACTGCAGATAAGTTGAGGCCTTTAAAAATTGAATGGGAAAATCATTTTATAGGTTTGATTATTTTTTATTTTAAATGAATGTTCAATTGTATGTGTCTTCTACTGCCTTTTCTATTTCTATATATACTTCCTTTTTTGTTGTTTTTTGGATGCTTCTATGGTGGTGGATGAATTAATGTATATGTTTTCAATTTTTTTCACGTCAGTTATCAAATAACTGACCTGAATAACCATTTATCACATTGGTTATTTAAAATAACCGACTTGATAAATGGTGGGTCCATTTTTTCACATCAGTGATACAATAACGAATGTGAGAAATAGTGAGTAAATTATTTTTCATGTCGGTTATCCGATAATTGAATTGAGAAAAAAATTACAAATGGTTTTCATGTGAGTTATCCAATAACCGATGTGAAAACCCATTTATCATGTTAGTTAATTAAAATATCTAATGTAATAAATGGTGTATAATTTGTTTTAAACATCAGTTATCCAATAACAAACATGAAAAACCAATTAAAGATATTATTTATAACATCATTTTTATTTACCCAATATGAATTTTTTTTACTACATCAATTATAAGAATGTCACTTCAAAAATGAAATCAAAAATCATAAAAAGTAGATGTGAAAAACTATATATGCAGTAGTGTCCAAAGGCCACACTATGAAGGGAGAATTCTATTTCATGAAGGAGTAGACTACACAATAATGGTTGGGGCCAAATATGTTTCGTACATTATAAGGTAACTGTTCTATTCTATGATTGAAAGGGTCACACCATGAGGGCATAGACAATGAGAGAAAAATATACCAGGAAGAGGTGTGTCATGGCATAAACTAATGGTACACTACATGGATAAAGTATAGAATATGGGATTGTTATTACCACTCTATGTGTGTTGTATGTCTTATAAATGTAAGTCTATGATCGTTGAGTATCAATGATTTTTTATGTGAATATATTGATGAATAATTTCTTAGAAGTGTGTTGGAGAACCAAATAATGTTGAGAAGATTTCATAATAAGTTCTATAGTTGTTATAGGTGAATAAACATTTAAATACACATCTTATGTAACACATATAGGTTTTAAAATAAGAACATTATGTTTGATAGCTTATATGAAATAGAACACCGAGCTTTAAAATCCTGTGAAATATATTATTCAAATATGATCATAATAATTTAGTTATAAATTTGTTATTAAAAACATGACAGACTAAATTATAAGGTATACTAGGTTCACACATGTATAATATAAATTCAATTGTTTCCAATTGATTATAAATTAAATTTAATATCATTTTAATGTAAAACAAATATTTTTTTGAAAAACTAATTTTATAACCATAATGTGTTTTTATCATAAAAAATTTAATTAATCACTATTGGTGAATGATTTAAATTAAATTTATATATTATTTATCAAATCAATTCTTTTATCATTCAACTAATATTTTTTTTCTAATAATGAGATATGAATAAATCCTGTTTTATATTTAAAAACTAGATTTTTCAAAAAGAGGGTTTGTCTTATTTTTCAAACATATTTTAAAAATAATTTTTTCTACATTCAGAAAATGAATTTAAAAAAAATTAAATTTTTATTTTATATTTCTGAATTATCTTGTAATTTATTTTTAATATTTTATTAAAAATATTACATTTCAATGAATAGTGAAAAATACTAATGAATATTGAAAACAACCATTTGTTTAAAGATTTCAAAAAAGTTTAGATTTTTTTAAAATTGTTTTAAAATTTAATCTTCTTAAATTATATTTTAATTTATCCAATTTATAACTTTTTTATTAATTTTGTGTCTAAATATTTTATGAAAACGTTTTTACTTAAAGAAAAATTTTCTTTAGAAAATCATGTTTTCGACGGGCTTGTGGTTTTTATTTTAAATTTAATTCTACCACTTCTATGATTTTAATTTAAAAAAATAGAATAAATATTTTTAATTAAGATAATTAATACTTGGTAATAGGGTAAACTTAATTTTTGGTCTTGATAAATAGTAAAAAAATGAAAATTAATTTTTGAAATTATGGTTATAACGGGGTTTTTAGGGGGTTAAAAACAATAATGTTTAAAATGACCTAAATGATTTTAAAATATCTATTTTTTTGAAATATTTTTACCTTAAATAATTTATTTTTTGATTTTTATTAATTTTAATCCTTTTTCACGTGTGAAACATTGGTACATCTTTTTCTTTTCAAAAATTTCAAGTGTGTTATCTCCCCTACTTATAACTGGGAAACCCATATCCCATCTTTTACAAAAATCAAGATACATTTGTTTCAGAAAATTAGAACCCAAATTCCTTACATAACTACCTACACATGACCTATGTAATTTTTTTAATATAAAACCAATCAATGAATTCTTCAGGTATAAACCTAAAGAGGTTCTTTGAGGAAGAGGTATAGTTCTTAACCATGCATCAACATTTTATTTCATCCTTTAACCCCTCAAAAACATTAACAAAAATTATAAATGAATAACACTAGTATCTAAAATATACTAATATATTATTTTGGTAATTTCATAACCAATATTAATATCTTCTTTCTTCAAATGAGAAACATATCAGTCAATCATGTGTACCATAGACTACCACAACATGAAGCGATGTAATTCGTTTTTCATTACCACCTCTCATGGACATATATAATGATAGATTTAATATATATTTTAAATTTATTAATTATTTATAATTATTTAATTAAAATATCATATATACCTTCTTACCATCCACTACATTGAAAAACGATAAAGTCGCTCATACATACCTTTGGACTACCACATCCCTGAAGGGATGTGATTCATTTTTCATTATGATTTATATGGTTGGTAATAAGAATTTATTTTTTGAAAATATACCATGTATATGATATAATAATGATTTTATAAAGGTGGATTCTTATTTACCATTATTTTATTCCATATATCTAAAAATGAATACATCGTTCGTGTGTAAGTACGTCCTAACGTTCCATGAACGGTGTAACTCATTTCTCTAAATATAATGTTTGTGGAATATTATAAATACTTACACAATTAATATATATGATTTATAAATCATGTTTAGATTTTTTATATGATGTAACCATTATCAATGTAAATGTAAAAAACCTAAAAACCAAAACATTTTCGATAAATGACATAGCTATTACTCAAAATAGTGATTTTAACAAAGAATTGTTAATAAAATGGTGATATAAGACAATAATTAAATCATATAAACTGTGATATATAATATGATTTTTATTTAATAGATTTATAATAAATCTATAATCACTATATAAGATGCTCGAAAACATATGAACAAATTCATTCGTGAGGTAACATATTCTCATCTAACTTTTACATCTGTGAGGAATATGACATATTCACAACTTACGTATTTTTTGTGGTGTATATACTACCCAATTGATATGTAATTTCATGATTATATTTATTTTAATGGTAATTAACGTTACATATAATATAAATAGGTATATGATTCAAAATTTACCAAAGTAGTAAAGGTTTATTTTACAATCTCATCATTTTTCAGGATTTTTTATTACTATGTTTTTTTATGATGAATTTTTTTAGTATATGTCTCAATAAACTCATTAATTTTTCCCCATTGGTTATTCATGATATTTTAATTTAATAGTATCATTTTCTCTCTTTGGTACTTAAAATTATTTAGAAATTGATTTTTTTGGAAAAGATGACTTTATTGCTCTCTTCGATTGAAAATTATTATTTTTCTATATCAATGTTTTATTAAAATATTTTCATGAATGATTTTAATATTTTAAAATATATTTATTAAATAATTTTTTCCCATGTTATAATTTTTAATTTTTTTTTAAAGGAATATACTTGTTGTTTTCTAAACAAAGCACTTTTATAACTTTTTACAATAATGATAAAGGTATTTTTTAACATCATGTAAAACATTACCTAATATCATGACCACTCATTACTTTTAATATTATTTTATAATATTCTATGATTAATTTCTATGAATTTTTTTTCCTAATATTCTATAATTTTTTGTTTAAAAAATTTATTTTCAAAGTAAAACGGATATTTTCCATAATAATATTTTAACTGAAATTGTATGGAATTTCTATTCATCAATGGAAAACCCCACATTTTTCTTATAATCCATTGATAATATGTTATATTGATACCATAATTATTATTTTCTAGATGGGTTATGATCATTTTTACTAGGGATGTTCTATTTTTATACCATCCTTATAATTTATCAAGTTGATTTACGATATATTTGACTAGGGAATGTATTTGCATTCATATACTAGTTTTACAATATGAATGTTTATATTGATTATGTTTATTAAATAGAGAAAATATTAACTATTTGTACTCTAATTTTTAAAAATTAATTTCTATATTGATTATGTTTCCCTTCTTTTATATAATGAATTCATTAGACTTAGTATGTTATTAGTGGAGCCCAATATAGCCCCTTAATATATCAATTGGTCTTATAAGACAAAATATCATGAGTATTTGACTAAGGCTTTTCCAATTTTATGTATGATGTATTGGTAAAATTCCTTGATGTTTTTTTATTATTTATATCATTATACATTTCATTATTATAAGATTAATTATTGATATCCCCGTGATTATTTGATTTTTTATGATATCCATATACAATTTTCAAGAGAATGTGATTAGTTATATGTTTTTATTTGATCATTATTTATTCATTAGATATTATTGTACATCCATAATTTAATTATTAAATTGAATGTTTTTTAGTTATTTACTTTTCCATGTTTATTCATGTTAGATTCCTTTCTTTTCATACCCTTATTGAGCATTTGAGATCACACCTTTCTTATACTTCATTTATCCAGGATTCCAAGAAATGTATTATGGATGATATAAAAGGATATGATAAATGGAGTAGTGGTGTTATTGAAGAAAATACTATGGTATTTTTTTGGTTTTCAATCAAAATGTGAAATTCATGTATGTGTTTCATTTTCCAATACTACTATATTATTCGAGCTTTGGGATTCCATCACTTGTATCTAGAAACGATTTAATAAAGTAACCACCAAAAGCAGGGTACTAGTGTTGGGGTCCTTAACATTAGTGTTAGATAGTTTTTATTTGAAAAAACGGGGACTAGATTTGAAAAAACATAGATTAGAGAATATAACCTTATGGCTGGAATTAAGGATATGTAAAATTATAAGATAGTATCTGTTTGTTTTGCTAAAATAGAGATTATGTGGTTTTCCTAGAAATACACCCCATTATGATACTATTATTGGATGTGGCTCTAGTATAGTTATATGTAGGGGTAATAAATCTAAAAGGGGGTACTAATATTTGACTCAATCAACACCTGGTGCATGATAATGAGTATTTCTATATTCCCCATTTGACTCTCCCTAGGGGATAATTTTGCATTAATTTACATTTTATTTTCAAACCATTGTAAAGGTATTTAATAAATTATTAAAATGAAGGAACTTGTTTAAACCTAATATTTATTATATTGAAAAAAAAAATTCATGATTCAGTACACCAATATATTATTTTATGTATTTCCACTATGATTAATGTTACTCATACTATAATTTTTGGTTTTAGTCATTGAATAAAACCAGGAGGAATCATGTTAACACTAAATGAGATTAACAATGTGGTGATTATGAAAAATAAAATGTGATGATTAATAGAGTAAAATATGTCATGATTATTTATAATTAGTTATTATAATATTATATTGTGAACCTACACCTTAAAGAACTCTTAGACTCACCAAATAAGATCATAATTGGGTTTAATTAGAGCTCAAGTGGTGTAGACCATGGAGGAAAGAAGGATAAATTTTATTTATATTATAAATTTGGAAATAAACACACAGGGGGAAGTATCTAAGGAATGTTAAAATAAATTTATGTTTGTAAAATATGTGCATAAATCAATTAATTTCAAAATATAAATAAATAGTTTGATGGAAGGAAAGAAATTTCATCATAGTGATACATTTATAGTTCATTGTCTGAAATATGGAGAACCCAGTAACTATCCAAGTTAATTTCAAATTCTAAAAATTAATCCCGAAACAAAGTAAGAGTTTTTGGGATTCCAATAATTATAGTGGAATTATTGAACTAATTATGTATCGAGATTCAAAATTTATATTGTAAAAGTGTTATATCATTGATATTCTAGTCATAAGAATCTTGAAACATCCTAAGATTGTGTTATTTTTTGGATGAATATATTTGCTGATATATGATCAAATTAAGAGTCAGGGATACCATGTTGGGGTTATGATTTTCCTTTTTATCATAATTTAAATGTCTTAGACACCCCATTTAAGGTTTTATGTATGGATGTCTAAGCTGATAAAGAGTATTTTAGGATAAATTATGGTATTATAACCATTGGGATTTGTATGGATTTTAGTGAAAAAATCATTTGAAGAGGAACACCTTTATTTTTTTGGAAAATAGTTTAAATCTAATGATAACATTTAGTGTTAATATGATCACATATGTTAATGTAACAATAAAAAATTAGTATTATTTTATTTTGTAAAATTGAGTCGTACTGAAATTATTTATTGGTAAAAATTCGTTCGATGACAAATATTATTTTTTACGATGATTGTCATATTTTTGAGAATTTTATAAGAATTATATTAATATATATTTAGATAACAAACAAACCACATGTTGGGAAATAACCCATCACATTCGGCATGGCCGCGTGGGTTGAACCCACAACCGAATCACGATATGGGTGAAATGATTACCATTTCCCTATATTAAATACTAGTTAACAAGAAATTTTCTTTACATAAACTCTTTTACTAATAAATATTAATCTAATTTTGGTTAATATAATATAGGCTCAAATAATTTCTTTCTTAGGTTATTTATGGTATTTCGGGGAATGTTTTATTTTGTTTAAGTATATATAACCCTTAGGTTTAACATAATAGATTACTTGGTAATAATGATATTATGTTTTTAGGGATATATGTTTAAAGTCATGAGATAATATTTGAGGAGAATTTTTTTTTAATTTTGATAATATTACATTCAATTGTGATGTATGTTTATTTATTTTTAAAATAATATATGTTCAATCTTTGGTGTAAATCTTGGGGTAAAATGTATTATTTCTTTATATAAAGGTTTATACATTATTGGTATTATCTTACATTATGGTAACTATTTTAGTTTTTATTAGTGTTTGAATATAATAGGAATATTTTAACCTTATTTTTATGGATTATATGATCAACTAAAATTTAATTTTTGTGTTTTAGGAATAAAAAATTAATATTGGAGATTAACTTTTTTTGAGTAAGAGATGAAGTGGAAATTGATTGAAACCCAATATAAGGATTAATTTATGCTTATGAAATAATAATATACCAAACAAGTATACTTTATAGTGTTTTATCTCCTTATATTAAAATAACCCCTCAAATATAGTAAAAGGATCATGAAATTAAAATTTTATACATTCACATTCATTATTAATGAATCAAATAGTCTTTTTCACACTTCAACAATTTATGGTTATGTAGTCATTAAATTTTTCTTGGTTATTCAGTTTATTATGGTAAATACTCTCTATTAATATCAATAATTATTTAATATTATATTCAATATGAGTTTTTTCACTTCCCACCAATTTTATCATATTTGGAAACTTAGTTTTGTTTTATTCTAGATGAACTTCGTATTTCCCTTTCCCACTTTTTTAGAGGAATTTTTATTAACCATTTTACAATGTTAGTTTTCAAAAAGATGATTTTTCAAATATCAAACCCCATATTTATAAGAGGAAGTTAAAATTTTGAAGACATAATTTATAGATGGTGTATATAAAGTTACTCCCCAAGATTTTAAAATAAGTACATTGTTCTTGATGGAGTATACGACACAAAACATTGAGCTTAAACATACTGTGAAATATATAATTCAAATATGACTATTATAAATTAGTCTTAAATTAGTGTATATGAATTGGAATAAATAATTTATGAAAATTATATGCTTCAAATATGTATAAAATAAATTCATTATTTAGCAATTTATTAGAAATGAAAATAAATATCTTTTCAATGTAAAAGAAATATTTTTTTCTAAGAAACTATTTTTTTGCCTGTAATGTGTTTTTATCTTAATAAATTAAATTTATCACAATTGGTGAATTATTTTAATTATATTTAAATATTATATATTCAAAAAAATATTTTATCAGTCATCTAATACTTTTATACTCACGAGATAAGAATAAATGTTGTTGTTTATTTAAAAATCATATTGTTCTAAAAAATGGGGTTTTCGTGTTTTCCATGCTAATTTTAAAACAAATATTCCAGTTTTATAAAATTATTTTTAAGAAATAAACTTTATTTTTTTACTCGTAATGTTAAAATTATTTTAGAATGATTTTTTTGAAATTTTATGAGAAGATTATTATTTCGATTAATAGTGAAAATAATAAATTTTATTGAAAAAATCCTTTTCATTTAATGATTTTACAAAGTTACATTTTGTTTTAAAAGTAAAATTATAACAATTATACTATTATTAATCCAATTTAGATAATTCAAATCAATTTTATATTAAAATTTTATATTCAAAAGTTTTGTACTTAGGAATTGTTTTTTGGAAACACACATTTTTGGCACGCTTGTGGGTTTAATTTAGAATAAAAATTTCCACTTATATGATTTGTATTTGAAAAAAAGGATTCCATATTTTTAATCATAATAATTTTTATTATTTAATTTTGTTAACTTTATTTTCTATTCTTAATTAATAGTATAAATAGTATAAATTAATTACCATTGTTAAGGTTAAAACGAGTTTACCGAGGGTTAAAATAAATTATCTAAAAGATTTTATAGTATATATTTTACCAAAATATTTAGACATTAAATAAAATATGGTTTTATAATGATCCATTTTTGATCCTTGTGGGTTTTATAAAACGTGGGTATACATTTTTATTTGAAAAAAATTACAACTGTGTCCTCACCCCCATTTATAAAAAGGATCCCACTTTCTTTTCTCCTATAAAAATAAAGATCCATTTAGTTCTACCATTATCTTCCTAAATCAAATAATTACATCCATAAACTGGACTTATAGTCTGGGATTTGATCAAAAAACAAATCTTGAAAGGATTTAGGTATAAACCTATATAGGTTCTATGGAGAAGACGTTTTCTTATTAACCATGCATCTTCATTTTATTTCCTCATATATCCCCTCAAAATATAATCAAAATATGATAATATAATAAAAAAATTATATCACATATAATGATATGTTATTATATTAGTGGTATAATATATATAAATATCCTCTTCCAGAAAATGGGAAATGAAATCATCGATCGCATGTATAGCGGACTACCATCTCATGAACCTAAATTATTAATTTTCCATCACCGCCTCTCACGGCTGAATATAATGATTCATTTATTGTGTATTTATGATATATATCACATAATTATGCTTCATTAATTAAAATATCACATCAACCTTCTTACCTTCCTATACATTCAAAAATGATAACACCATGTGTGCATACGTGCAGACTACCTTGTCCAAAAAGCGATGTGATTCATTTTTTTTTACCAATTTACAAGATGGTAATAATGATATATTTGAAGAAAATATATAATGTATAGGATACAATAAATTTTTAATGTTTAATTATTATTTAAGTTTATTTTGTTCCATCCATCAAAAAAATAAAAACAACATTCATGTGTAAGTAAAACCTACTATCTCCATGAACGATGTAACTTATTTTTCTATATATGAAATTTATGGATTATTATAAATTATTATATAATTAATATATATGATATTTATATAGTGTTAAATATTATGGATACTATGTAACCATGACCAAAGTACACGGGCCAAATATACCAAATGAAAACATTCATGACAATGAATTAGTTATTCCCTAGAATAGTGATTTTAAGAGAGAATTGTTAATAAATGGTTTATAAAATATTTTAAGTAAATAATATAATGTGTGATATATATGAGTATGATTATTTAATATATTTATAATAAATATATATTTGTTATATAGAATTTTTGATCAGGAATGAAGGCAACCAGATTTGTGGAAAAGGTTTATTTTAGAATTTCCACAATTATCAGGATTGTTTATGAATAAGTTTATGAGGATTAAATATTATGATATCTCCCGATAAAAAAATTAATTTTATTACACTCTAGTTATTCATTAAAATTTCATATTATAGCTCTATTTTCCTCTCATTAATACTTAAAATTATTGATAATTATATTAGAAATTAAGAGTTTATTTTTCACTTCAGTCAAAAATCCTTCTTCATTCATATCAATGTTTTCAAAAAAAAAATTAAAAAATATTTTCAACATTGTCCAAATTATTTAATAAAAAAATTCTTTCCCATTTTTTATTTTTTTTAAAAATGGTTTAAAAGGAATATTCCTATCATATTTTTGAATGAGTTAGTTTTTATCATATTTACAACATTGAGAAAGAAATATTTTTTTAATGAAATATATATAATTATCCATTTTCATGACCACTAGTTTTCTTAAACATTTCTTTACAAGTTTTCACATTTTTTTTCAAAGATTGTTTTTACTATTATTCTTTAAATTTATTTTTTAATAGTTAATTTTAAAGTAAAAATGAAAATTTTCAAAATAACATTTTTAGTGAAATTTATGTTGTATTTATATTCTTTAATTACAAAACCATAATTTTAATTATGTTATATTGGGAATATATCATAATGATTCCATTCTTATTATTTATCTAGATGGATTATGATCAGTCTAACTGGGTATTTACTATTTTGATACCATCATATATATTTCTCTGGATGGTTTATGATAAGTTTGATAGTGGAATGCATCAATAGTCCTATGTGAGTTCTAAAATATGAATGTTTATGTTCGCTATTATTATTAATTTTTTAAATTATTAACATTTATTATGATAGTTTTTCAATATTAATGTTTAAGTTGATTATGTTTATCCCCTTTCATATGGGGAATGCATTGGAATTAATAAGTGATGGGAGAGGCTCTCTATATCCCCTTGATGCTTCAATAGATATCAGGATTCAAACTAGATTTGTTATTTGGACGAGGCTTTTATCATTTATATATTTAATTATTATTAGATGAATCATTTTTTATATGGTTATGATGTCATAAATTTTGAATTCCCTTATAATGATATCAGTTATTGATATCCTTGTGATTATTTTATTAGTAATGATATCCACAGATAAGATTAAAGAACATGTGATTAATTATGTGTAATTATATGGTTATATTTTATTCCTACCATATTATTAAACATTCTCATGTCATTTATTAAATGATACAAGTTTTCAATTATTTTCCTCTCTATATTAGCTATGCCCGATTTATTCATGATTTCTTCTATTGTATGCATACTCGTACTGAGCATTTGAGATCACCTATTTCTTATGATTCCTTTCCCAAGGATTATAGGAAATTTATTCTTATTGAATAAATATATATTATATTTTAAATAATATTTTTCATAATGAAACTAATTGGATTATTTTAAATTTTCAGTCATAAAGTGAAATTCAAGTATGTATCTAGTTTTCTAATACTACTAATTTTTTTTCATTTGGGATGCCATCAATTGTAACTAAAACCAATATAATAAAGTATCTACCACCTCTCATCTAATTGTGTTTTGGTATCTATAGTTGGTATCAGAGTGAGTTTAGTAGAAATAATGGGAATTAGATTTTGGAAAACATAGAGTAGATAATGTTTCTCTGGGAATAGATTTGAGGATAAGTCTATATATAGGATAATGTCCTAATGTTTTGGTAAGTTATATATTATGTGGTTTTCTTAGAAATAAATATTGTTTTCGATAATACAAGTGGATTTGGATATAACAAAATTAAACCCAAGGGTAATAAATTTTAAAAGGTCACATTGAGATTTGACTTAATTATCAATAGGTGCATAAAAATGATCCTAGTTTTATACATAGTTTGACACTTCCAAGGGATATGCTTGGGATAATTCATTTTTTTACAAAACATTATACAATATTTGAATATAAAATGATAATGGATGACCTAGGTTAAAACTAATATGGATTATACTGAAAATAATGTTTCAATATTTTGATATCCTATAAATGATTATGTGGTTTCCCACTATGATAACAGTTTCTCACACTATTCTATCTGTTTTTAGTTAATGGAAGGAATCAGGAGGAATCATGTTAACAATAAATGTGACCCATAATGGGGTGATTATAAGAAACCAAATGTGATGATTATTGGAACAAAAAATTATTAAATGAGTAGTTTTTCATAAAAAATACTATTATAGACCAGACAACCAATTTGGATGAAATACATGTTTTCATGAACTATTCATGGTTTTGAAACAAATTTAATATTAATCATGCAATCCCTTTGTGTGTAGAAAGATATGATGAAGATCTAGATTCAATGATTATATAAGATCCCTAAAATTATGGGAATGGTATAAACATTTAATAGTGGTTTGATACATGAAAAATATACTTTTTCACGTTGTGTCCCATTCCATTGCATGATCAAGGAGATGATAAATCACTAAATCATGTGACCAAAACCCTATGATAAAGTCATAGAGGGTGCAGTACCACATTTTGTGACCTAAAAGGGTTTCACACCATAGGATGACTATTTAAACTATAAATAGAACCTCACTCCCTCACTTTGGGGGAGAGATATTTAGAAAAAAAGTGTGAACTCTAGATCATGAAAACCAATCTTCCACGATATCAATTTTTTTATGGTTTCTCTAAGGTTGAAAATTTGTGTGACCAAACTCGCAGGGACCCCAATGCATATTGGATCATTCTTGGTAACTCCTGATTCAATATCCCTTAAGGAAAGTTGGTTTTGTTAAAGGGAATCTACCTTAACTCTACCCTCAGATATTCATAATCTTATATTTTTCGTGCACCTATTCTACTAGGATCTATATGATTTTCTTGTGCTAGAGGATTGGTCTCACCTAAACCTTTTTTCAAAATGTACAATTGAATTATATGAAGCAACCTTTGGGTCCCTGACCCAATCCCCTAAAGCTTCATGTACAATCTTGAACAATACAATACCTGTAACATCAAATTGTAGGTACCCAAATTCCTTGTGCTCTTATGAGTATGAAACCTAACACCAGTACCCATAATTAACATTCCTCTATAGCAATGTTTACACCTTCTCCCACCCCAAATGTGCAGCAGTAGTGGATACATAATCCCTAAAGGTGTCGTTATCAAATGAAATGACTTATGTATATTGGTAGAGAGTCCTTTCCCTAGATCTTCCTCTCACCTTGACACAGTCATCCCTAGGTATAATCCCCAAAAACATATGAGAAACATGATGTGAAACTATTTAGCTTCATTTCCTAGTACTAGGATGTTAATATATATGAAAACATCTTATGCAGATGAAATTAAACTATAGCCTAACCACATGTGATGAGCATGAGATTCTTGATGTTTGAGAATCATGGGATTACACCCCATGGAAATTTACCCCGGACCAATCCCCTCTATCCCATGTACTTCTACCTTGGGAGGACCATATGTGAAAGAAACAAATAATCTCTCGTTGCCACTATTTTTGTTACATGAGTGTCTTTACCGAACGATGTTAAAATGCATGGACAAGTCCTGTCACATGAACTCTAACTTTGGAATTGAACTGTATGGGTTTTTATCCATGTTTATTGGTTGGGTATGTAGGATACCTCCCTGATGTTCCATCCCGACACACCAAAACGTCCAGGATACCTCCAAAAGGTTCAATCTCAATACAAAAATGCATTTATCAAATAAAAAGTGTGAAATATTCATCAAAGGGTACATATTTAACCAAATCTTCACGTCTGATAATCTTCCCCGTAGGGACACACTTATCCACACATATATTGCTGCAAGAAATTAAACCTGTGAACCACCTATCACCACTTGACATCACTATGACTTATATATACTAGAAAAACATTAAATATATAACTCACATTTCCCCATAATATGTTAAAATTGTGACCCATGTATCCCCAAAACATTTTAAACTTGTAATCCACTTCTACAACAAGTTGTTAAACTCGTTTCTATGTCCTCAAAAGATCAAAAACCTATGATGAAACAAAATCTAGAATATTTACCCCATATAAAAAATATGAGGTGCCTATGGAAAAAAGTCTAAGATGAATTACACACCTAGAATCAACACCCTCATGGAAAACACATGATGTATTCAGTTTTGCACCTAATATGTTGCAAACATGTGATTCCATATAAAAATTGAAAGAATTTATAGGTTTCCAAGACACCCAAATTTCTAATATTCCCCGAAATTCCCATCATTACTATCTAGTCAGACAAAATATTTATTCCCTGTCATGATAGAAGCAACATAATTGACCAACACCCACCTTGAGATATCCCTGAGAATGAGTTTTATAAACAAGACATAAATGTTTGGGGGAGATGCGGACTAAGAAATAATATCCAAGGAGTAATCCATGGAACCAGGAACTAAAATCCAATATTTCAGTTTAAATCAAATAAATGACATCACTGATTAATGTGATGGAATTCACACACATTTCAAAAGCAATAATGTGGGGGAAAAAGTAGATCATGTCATCCCTAGACATGTGGACTTAGAATAAAGGGTCAAAAACAAAAATGGTGAACCATATATGAAATGTATTCTCCTCCAAAATCGAGTATATTAGAAAATTGGGCACAATCATTTTTTCATGTCATAGGATCTAGATATTTTTTACCCTGACCAACTATAAAATAGGTGGGCTCATTATGAAACTCTCTTATGACTTGGGGCAGAAAACATTAGGCATACTTGAATTGTAAAATCATCATCTTGGATCCCACCAATGTTATAGTAAGTATTGAAGATGTTGGGGAATTTGGAATAAAATCCATCATGTAGGTTCCAGGCGCAGTGGAAGCGCATTGGTGGGTGTAGCAAACATTAATTTAAGTGTTCAGAATAAACAATCTGATATCCTTCATGATAATAAAATACTTGATCATTGGAATAGAATGAAGAAAAATATCGAAAGAGGGGAGTCCCAGAATCATAGATAGGATCATCAAATGTTGGTTATAATTAGTTTAATTAATTGACAAGAATTACCTTGATGGAATTATTTCTTTGTTGATGATTTCGGTCATGATCCGATGTGACCCGTTGTTGCGTTATAGAATCCATGTATAAGATTCCTCTAGTGGTGATCCACACATGATCCATGTATCTCTAGATTTTTCCGAAGGGATGTCAAGGTTCTATCATAGAAGATCCTTCGCTTTCGATGTTCGCCTTTGATCGCATTGATCCGGTGGAGGTGGATCACTCTCTTGTAGCTTGAGATCATTCTTGGTGGAAAGGGAATTCTCTCTTGGCTTGAGATATTTTCCAAATCTTTTGTTCTCAACCATCAAAAAATGGATTTGAAAATGATAATTATATAATTTTTATTTTAATTACTTAGAATAATAAAATGAATTAGTTACCCTAAAGCATTTATTCATTTCATTTAATTCTTATTAATAACCCATGGAAAATAATAAGAGTTGACTATTATTATTACTTGATATGCGCCCAAATAATTACACCTAATATTATTTAATTAAACAAATAATATTATTTCACATAAATTCCCAGAAAAAATACATGGTGAGTATATTTAATATAAAAAACTTGAAATTTTTATTTCAATTTTACTTTATTTTCTCCACCACACTGATTTGACCCAAAACAATGGTTATTTATTTCTCAAATAAATATCACTGTATTACTCCCAAATAAATATATTATTTTGTCCACAATATATTCTCTTGAATTACTAGTGTCAAAATAAATGCGATCAGGCATCCTTGAATAATTATTAATGGCAATCAGGAATAATATTTATTCAACTTTTTAAATTAATATTTAACCAAGATACTTGGACACACTGGGTGTGTGACCCTTTGGGCCTCTTTCTTAGTGGAATTAGGAAGAGCCTGCATAAATTCCAAGGTTAACATCTAGCAGCATACCAAGGCACCCAAAGAGAAAGAAGTTAATGTAGCAATGACGTGTCACCTCCTACGAATGCTTACTGTGTAATATAATACATTTTTATCGATATCTCGAATCAAGCAGGTTTCATACTAGTTCCATCAACCCATGTTCTTGATTATTCCTTATTTGAATTTCTAAAATTGAGATTTCCATTTCCTCACCATGGATAGGGATTTATTTAGGCTATATCAATTCCATAAAAGGGCCTAAGATATCTACATTCGTCATGTAATTGAAGAGACAAATCCTTTCTCACATTATCTTTTAATGCAGTATCACTCGTGACGCACCCAACGTATCCTACGTCGCTGCGAACAATGTGTCATCATAGTTTCCATCAATACATATAAGTGAATGAGTTATAATACCCATTAATAATAATCTTAAAGGCCAAGGACCAATACACATTTCCGCAGATAGAAATATTCCATGACATTATGAAATTTGGATTTCCTATAGGCAGGTCTCATTCTCTTAATATCCTCCTGGATATTACCAAGGGCACACAAAATGATAAGGTGCCTCAAATTTTTATGATACCTCACCCCTAATGGCCTGTTTGATTTGTTTCCATGAAATAACGTCATCTATCCATAGAACATATAGTCAAGAACACTGTTATGGAACTTCCGGGCTCTCATCATAGCAGGGATCCACGATGACCCTTTAATGAAACAACTATTCATAGGACATTATCACATGTATCGTCACAAAGAAGAAAAATAAAGACGTGATAAGGTATTTATTAATGAATAAATTACATAGTAGTTGGTGTCAGACCATAAACTCCAACATACTCCCACATATACTAGAGCCAACTACTAACAACCTTTAACCCTCTAGCTCTCACATGATATTCATGCTTCTACTAAGATATTCCTTTAGTCATGGGGTCCACCACTTTCTCTTTAATGGAAAAACTGCTCATTACAAAATCACCCCTTTTATATAAATCCCTAAAGAGGTGATACTTTTGGAGTTTTTGATTTGTTCGTTGATGTGACCTTGTTCTTTTTCAAGAGCCACTACTGTAGTATTATTACAATAAAATGTGATTGGATATTTACTGCTAGGAACCAAATCAAGATCCTAAACAAAGTTCTGAATCCAGATGGATTATTTGGCTATATCAGAAGCCTCTATATATTCAGAAACCACTATAGAATTAGCAACAACTGGTTGCTTTTAACTCTTCCAGCTCACAACTCCTCCATCGAGACAGAAAAAATATCCAGATTGTGACTTTAAATCGTTCTGATCTGTCTAAAAACCACCATCAGCATACCCTCTGATGGCATGCTCCTCATCTCCTCCGTACACCAGGAATATATCCTTAGTTCTTATTAGATACATAAGGATAGTCTTAACAGAAGTCCAATGGTGTTCTATGGGATCTTCTTGATATATTCCTACCATGCACAGTGCATAGGCAACCTCATGCATGGTACATAACATTGTATACATGATGGATCCTATATACAAAGTGTATGAGGTATTACAAATTCTATTGTTCTCTTGTTGAGTTTGAGGACATATTTTCATAGAATGATGGAGGCTATGTGACACTAAAACCAATATCCTCTTGGATTGTTCCATTCTAAATCTCTTTAGTATCTGATAAATGTATGTTCCCTGAATTAGTCCATGGAGCCTCTTGAATCTATCACGAATGATCCTTATCCCTAGAATGTAGGATGCTTCACCCAAGTCCTTCATGGAGAAACACTTGTTCAAACAGTCCTTAACTGAAAATAATACGGGTACATCATTTCCAAAAAGCAATATATCATCATCATATACTACTAGGATAATGACCGCATTCCCACTATACCTCTTATAAACACATGGTTCACATTTGTTCTTAACAAAACCAAATTACTTTATGGATTTATAAAATCAAATGTTCCCTGACCTGGATGCTTTCTTTAATCCATTAATGGATTTTTGCAACTTGCAAAACCATTTGGATTCACTTGGTTTCAGAAACCATTCTGGTTGTGTCATATAGACCTCTTCCTGAAGGTTCCTATTAAGTAATGTTGTATTGACATCCATTTTCCAAATGTAACATTCATGGTAAGCTGTTATGGTAAGTATGATTCTTATGGATTTAAAAATTGAAACTGGTGAGAAGGTTTCATCATAGTCAAATACTTGACACTGTTTAAATTTTTTGGCCACTATCCTTGCTTTATAAGTGCTAAATTGACCTTCCATGTCCTATTTTCTCTTTAATACCCATTTTCATCCAATAGGATTTGCATCAACTGGATCATCGACCAGAACCCATACTTGGTTCTGATACATGGAATCCATCTTAGAATTCATAGCTTCTAGCCATCTTGCAGCTTTTGAGCTTTCTGCTGCTTCTTTGTAGGAGAGAGATTCCTCATTATCCAACAATAATGATGAACCATCCTTGATGACTAGGAAACCAAATCTCTTTGGTTCCCTTACCTCTATTTTTCTCCTACA
Organism: Viscum album; assembly: GCA_963277665.1. NCBI lineage: Eukaryota > Viridiplantae > Streptophyta > Magnoliopsida > Santalales > Viscaceae > Viscum > Viscum album. The sequence goes on along the minus strand of OY728129.1, from coordinate 251,629,447 downwards.
CAGTACTTGTGTTTCTGGAACCTCTTCTACAGGGACCAGTGAAACTTGTTCCTATACCATCTCTTGTGTATCTTGAGCATCAACTTCGTTGAAGTCAAACTTGCTCCCACTATCATTTTTTTAATATGTTCTCCCTCTCTAGAAAAATGGCTTGTTTGGCGATTTTCACTTTCTTGTTTGAACAATTATATAGGTAATATCCACTTGATTCCTTGGGATATCCTATAATGTTAAACTTCTTGCCCCAGGGTGCTTTTTTGTTTCCAGAGAATGCCTTAACAAATTCCTCTCATCCCCATACTTGAGTGTGTGATAAAATTGTTTTATTCCCATTCCATAACATGGAGGGAATTTGTTTCATTAGGTGGTACTCGGTTTAATGTGTATGATGTAGTTAGTAATGCATATCCCCAAAAGGATAATGGAATATCTTCATGACTCATCAACGACCCCACCTTGTCTAACAAGGTCCGGTTCCTCCAATCACTAACACCATTACACTATGGTGTATAAGGATAAGTGAGATGAGATAGAATCCTAGACTCCAGTAGAAGATTGATGATATATCGATTCAGATATTCTCCACCTTGATCTGATCAAAGCTTCTTTATCTTCTTACCAAGCTGATTCTCTACTTCATTCTTAAATTCCTTATAAGTCATCTTACCTATACCTCATTAAGTATTTATTACAATATCTACTCAAATCATTAGTAAAAGTAATGAAGTAATAATATCCACCATTAGATTCTAATGAAAATGATCCACACACATCCGTCTGCACAATACTGGAAACTTTGTGTCCCTTTCACCCTATCCACTAAAAGGCGTCACGATCTTTATACCTTGTAAACAAGCATGACATCTATTAAGTGGTTTTAGCTTAGTAGAGTCTAATTAACTATCATGGTAGTGCTTCGTCAAGAAATTCTTGTATAAATAAATGAGATAGTGATGCCACAACTAGTTGATGTTTGAGTCATGTGAGTTTGTTTCATTTTCGATTTCCAACACATGGTTTTCGTAAACTAATACATTCAAACCATTATTTAAATGTGCCATACCATAACATACATTGTTATTATTAAATAAGAAACCCTTATTTACAAACATGAAAATAAATCCATCCATATCCAAACATGATACAGAAATTATGTTTTTAGTAACACTAGGAACATAAGAACAATTATCTAAAACTAAAATCATCCCAGTTGGAAATGATATGTGGTAATTACCAATGGCTAACGTAGCCAGCCTCATGCCATTGGTAGCTTGAAGATCCACCTCTCCTCTCATAATCTTTAAAAATTTACCTGGTTCTTGCATTTGAATACAGATGTGATCCTCATAAGCTATATCTATTACCAAATGTGTAAAAATGGAATGAGTACACTAGATAAAGAACGCACCTTTAGCATCCCAATGCTTCTGCGTGTAGTTCCTCTTCCAGTGGACTTTCTTTCCACATGAAAAACATATTTCCTCCCATTACATTCCCTAACTATGTATCTTACTCTTCTTAGAGGGATGATGCTCAGGGGATTCAAATCATTTATAAATCCTTGGACCCTTTTCCTTGCCCTTTCTTTTCTTATTCACCATAAGGACTGCAGGTTTGTCACTCCTCATGTCCTTATCTACCTGGAGAATCAAGGTTAGATGTTCTGATAGACTCTTCTCATTTTTTCACATGTTATAGTTGAAAATAAAGAGAGAGAAGGTATTGGACATTGATGATTGGATGAGATCATTATACAACTCATCAGGGAACTTAATCCGTAAGATGTATAGGTGTTCAATGTATCCAATAAGCTTGACTACATGAGGCCGAGATGGCAAAGAATCTCCACACATAGTAGTAAATAAGGCATTAAAGATCTCATATCTCTTGTATTGCATTCTCTTGGTAGATATCCTTAAGGGGAGACATCATGCTATGCGCATCCATGTTTTCACGTTGCTTCAAGAGCTCATAAGACATGGACAATAACATGAATCATTTGAAATTTGTTCCATCATTTATATATTTCATATAGATATATAGTTCCTCATCACTGACCTCTTTCCCAGGATCAACTGGAACAGGCTCTTCCAACACATACAATTTCCTCTCGTGGTGAAGGATGACGTGTAAACGCCTCTGCCACTCCTGAAAATTGGTGCTGGTGAGAAGGTTTTCCTTCACGATTATAGTTTATAATAATATGATTGATGTCATTTTCCTTTTCATTTCTACAAATTAATATGATAAAATGTTTAGTAATTTATTATGAAAAAACTGAGACAAATAAATAAATTAATACCTATTAGTCTCCCACTATTTTATCGAAATATAATAGCCCTCACAATTGATTTTAGAATATTCTGTTTCCTGAATATTCTTGTAGAAAGGATTCATATTACCCTTCACATTACCCCAAATAGGGTTGGTCAAGAAACTTAAAGGGTTTTAGGTAGGCATACAAAATACCAACTGTATTAACTCACAGCTCCTTGATCTACTGAGTGGACTTCCCAATCCTAAAATCCTTTTATTTTCGATTTCCTTAAACATTGCCTCTTGGTCAGACCAAGTCTTGCTGTGGCAGTCAACCCTTGATGTGAACCAAGTCAAGTCAACACAAAACCTTTAATTATAATTCCCCGATAATTTAAATCACCCAAACTAGGGTTGGTTAAGCACATTGAAATATGGTTAGATTATAACCAAGATTAAGGAAGGTTATACCAACTTAATATTTCTTTGAGGGATTTTATCCACATACATAAATTTCCATTTTATTATATTTCATTACATTCTTGTTAATATAAAGAGGGATATACTTAAGTGATTTATCATGTCTAATATAATATTTTATGCATAACCCAGTCTTATTTTAGTTCCATATTTCATGCTAGTTTAATTGATAAATTGTATGACCGTGATAACACACCCACAATAAATAAACCACACAACTGATAGAAATAAACAAATTGGAATGACCATGAGATTTTTCTATTGGTTTGTTTATCTAAAAATTGATAAACTAACCAAAGACCAAGGAGAGAAACCCCTTGAACCTTTTGGGTTCATGTTTATAGATTTCCTGTAACACCCCAAGCTTCCACAGTAAGTTTCTCTTTGAATAATATAGTAGGGTGTGTTGTACGCAACATCGAGTTCTAACACACACCACAACCAATCAAACTAGCCGTTATGAATATTAATATACATTTTTTGAAATTTGATAAATTTTATCTCTCAAAATGGACTTCATTTTTGAATTTGGAATATCGAAATTAGCCTAGGGTGAAATTTTGGTACTTTTCGGATAACTTTTATATTTTGATGAATAGTTAAAATTATTAAATTTTAATTAAAAACAACTTTTTTAATCGAAATAATTAACAGTGATAAATTATTAATTTGAGTGGTTTTAAAGTATATTTAGACTATATTTTTACCATTTAATACAATTTTGGTCATTGGACATAATTTTATAATTAAACCCGACATAAACAAGTGTCAATCTTTTGATAGTTATTATCTCTTAAAAACACGCTTTTTTGTTTTAACAACAATAATTAATTTTAAGTAAATTTATGCCACTTATCTGTTTTTAATTTGAAAAAATGGATTAAATTTTTGGAATTAGTAATTCCAAATTGTGTAAATAGGTAACTTTTATTTTTAGACATTTTGAATAATTACTTCGGTAAATATTTTATTTACCATGGTTATAGGGTGAATCCGGAAAATAAGGGTAAAGAAAATAATATTATAATAATAATTAATTACCCGAAAACGTGTCATAAACTTATTTATTGATACATGTCCGACCATGGGAATCTTTTGGTCGATTTTGGGACCCCATGGATCCACTTTTAAGTGATAAGGTCACTTTATATTAAATAAGTTAAAATAAATACAAAAATGACAGAAACATATATATTTTAGAATTTGTTTTACATAGGGTTATATATACTGGATGTTAGACTATAAATATTAATTATAAATCAAATAATATTTCCTACATAATGGTATTTTATTTATAATTTTTAGACATTTCATAATTAATATTATTTATGAAACAATAATGATGCAGTATTTTCCTTATTAATGAATGAATCAAATAATTGGTGTTGTAAATGTTAAAATAAATATAATTTGAAATTTTTGGTGACATAAATGAATTTTATTGGTTAATATTACATTTTAGGATTTCTTAAATGGATTTTTTTCTAATTAATAATGTTCTTAATACTTTAACAAAAATCAATTATTGAATAGTGTCAAAATTGACATAAATATGTTTTTAAAACAAATATTATATTATTAATTGATATTCTTTTCCTAAAAATCTATGGTTCCGACAAGAGACTTATATAATGATAGGTGTATAATTAATGGACCATTTTGGGGTGTGTTGGATGTATATAGTATTTTTATTAACTATATAATATAAAAATACAAAGTGACATGGTAAATGTCAAACTAATTAACTAAGAGTTAAAACTAAAAGGTAAGGTTAATATAATGAACCAAACCTATCTAAATTATATTTGTTGAAAGTATTTCGACCCATACCCACCTTATACATTTAATAATACACTTTGGAGCCATTAGAAACCGAATATAAATTTATTTTAAAATAATATTTCTAGCTTTTGCAAAGGTGCCCCTCACCCCTCTTATAAAAGGGCACTCCCCCTTCTCAGTAATTCACACATTCAAAGACTTTTAGCTCAAAAAAACCCTGCCCAAATACTCTCTAAACATCCCTCAATTCAACATAGAGGCCTTATTTTGATCATAAAGACATCCTAAGGATCCCTTTTGATCAAATCAAAAGGAATAACCCGAAGAAGAGATAATGTTTTCACCACCCTCTTTCAAGGTCCTTTCTTCTTCCACTTATTCTTTATTTGTTATTCCCATTATAAAATAACAACTCCAGTATATTATATATAATATTATGTTATTATAAACATGTTACAACCATATTCAGTATTCTATCCATCCTTTTATTGACATGTCACCATACGTGCATATGTACGGCTTACCGTCTTCACGTCGTGGTGTAACTGTTATTCAAAACATTATTATTTGGATGGGTTTAATAATGATGTGAAATTCATGTAAATAATAAATATAACATGATAATTATTCTTTATATATGATATACAATCAAATTATATATTATTTTAATATCAAAAGAATGATATTGTCGCTCGTGCGTACGTACGGACTACCGTCTCCACGAACGCGATGAGATTCCTTCCCAATCGTATCCATTCAAGTCTAATTCTAATTTGATGATTAAAAATAATTTTTAAGGACTTGATATAATTCTGGATATGAATAATCTACAACCTATCCTTAACAAACATGGCTTATGTAACAAAACACATAAATGAAAATGAGTAAGTTAACACCTGAAACAACGATAATACTAAGACATTATTAACAAAGTAATGTTAAAAGATCATATATGATATCATATTAATGTATATAAATCTTGTATAATTTAATAAAAATTATTTCACCATTATACAGGAGGTTAATCTACCCTCAACCAAAGAAATGTACAAGGTAAGGGGTTTTCATATCACTCCTTATTCCCGTGACCTTCATACTATATTGCCACTATTACCTTTTTTGTAGTGTATGTACTTCCCATAATTGTATTATTTGTGTAATACACTTTAATTTATGTATATATACATATTCATTGAATTATTCCTCTTTCATGGAGTGTATGTTTCGTATGTTACCAAATTGGTAAGGGTTTATTTCACAATCTCTTCATTATCTGAGGTTGTTTATACGTAATTATCTACTGGGAAATCATTATCATCCACATCCTTATTTCTTAAAAATGTTTTTAAATTTTTTTTACAATTTAATAAAAAATGGGTTAATTTCATTTATATCCTCATTTTACCTTATACATTTTTGAAAGGAATCTTTTTGTCATTTTCCAAACCAGTTACTTTTTGACCATTTTGACAAAACTAAGGTAAGAATGTTTTTTTAACTTATATGGCAGGTGTGGTTATTCTCCGCCATTATTACACCTTTGATGTTTCCATTACATGATTATAAGAATATTTTCAAAATAAAGGTTTTCATTTATAATTTATGTTATTTTAAATGATTTCAAAAAATATATATTTCTCTCAAATATATGAAAATCCAGGGCAAATGTATACGTATTTAACGCAAGCTTAAAAATATTTTCAGAAAACCTGAATCTTGAGTGTTGTAGACAGGAAGGGATTGGTCGTGGACTCATCATGGCCTGTAATTAGTTGAGCAGTCTCAAAAATAGTTATTTTATTTTCAAATTATTGCATAATGTTTTCAGAAAAACACTGGAGTATATTTTCAAAATTTTAAACGTACGTATCTTCTAAAAAAATTGCATCGGTAGGTCTCATGAGACAAACTAGTGTCTTGGCACAAGGCCTTCACAAAATCTTATTTGTAGTCTTGGCACGAGGCCTTGGAAATGTGGTTATGATATTCTAGAATTATGCATTTCATCATTATGAAAGTGGTTATTAATATTGTATGTGATTATTTGACTAGTATAATTTCCATGTGAATGAGTAATTGACATTATTTAATTTTATTTTTTCCATATTATGCTGAAGTTCAAGTTTAAAAGGCTTTTGTTTTAGTTATACATTTCCTTAAATGTTTATACTTATTTATGAATGTTTCCACTATATTGTTATCCTTACTGGTCATTTGAGCTCACCCCTTTCTATGTTTTATTTTTCCCAGGATGTGAAGAGGTATTTTATGAATGACCTGTAGGGATATTATAAGGGGATATGAGTGTGGAGACATAATGTTGTTATAGTTTTCAGTTTATGATGTAATGTAAACTTTATGAATGTATCAAGTGTTTTCGAGACTACTAAATCAATCGACCTTTCGTGACTTGATCTTTTGTGATCATGCCAATGTTATGTAATAATGCACCGACTCTGGGTAACTGGGGTTAGGGTGTTACAGTTGGTATCAGAGGAAGTTTAGTACAATTCTTGGAAGCTAGATTTATATAAACTCTGATTATAGCACATATCCCTAAGATAGACTTTGAGGATTAATATATAAGAACTTTCTTGAATTTTGTTATTGTAGAGGTTTTGTGAGTTTTCCGAGCAATACATCCCTGTCTGGATACGAGAAGGAAGAGGTGGCTCTGGAACAGATGTACCTAGGGGTAAAACCTGAAAACACCGCTTTGAGCTAGAATTGATCGGGAACTGGTGCATGACAACGGGCCTTGCTGCACTCTTGGTTACGACACTCCCGGGGGATATGCTTAAGATAATTCTAATTTTCTTTATAAACCATTATGAAAGGTTTTTTAGTATATAATTTCTCAAAGAAAACATTTTTATGATTATGAATTATATCCATAAATAGTTCAATTTATGTTAAGTGTTTTACAAGTATGGAATTATGTATTTTGATTCATAAACTGATCTAGTTTATGCCATTGTTTAGAAATGGCACCTAGTGGAAGAAATGAAACTGTATCAATGCACGCACTCCATGTAGGGATTGCCCTCCTGCTCAAGATAATTATAGTGGAGCTGGTGATGTAACTGGTGCTGATCAGTTTATCACCATATTGGGACAACTCACCCAGGTTATGAATAATCACCATACCCGTATGGAGCTCCCTGATCCACAACATGGAGGATCAATGTTAGATCTCTTTATGAGGAAAAAACCACTAACATTCAATGGGAGTACGAATCCATTGGTAGCTGATCCATGGATAATTTCCCTAGAGAAAATATTTTAGGCTTTGGGGAGTAGTGGACAGGAAAATATTATCATGGTAGTTTACTGCCTCACTGGAGATGTAGATCAATGGTGGTCATTGATTCTAAACATGAATGAAGAAGATGAAGTATCAAATATGGAATGGAGGGAGTTCAAAGATCTGTTTTTAGAAAATACTTTCCTCATGACCATCGAGCAGATATGGAAAGGCAATTTCTGAGTCTGAGACAAAAGGAGGATGAGAATGTCGCAAATTATGAGGCTAAATTTACAAGTTTATCAAGGTATGTTGGAGATTATATAAATAACCCAAGAAGTATGATTGATCTTTTATTTGATGGGTAAAAACCATTTCTCCGTCAAGCATTAGTATCACAATCCTTCTCATCGTACGAAGACATTGTCTCATGTGCCATCAAGACAGAAAAGGAATTATCTAAGTCTTATGACTTTAAAGCAAAGAAAGAGAAGAAGAGATCTTCTAATAACTATGGGAATGGAAATAAGGGGAAGAAGGAAAAAGTTTAATATCCATCCTATAGTAAATGTGAGAAGAACCACCCTGGTACTTGCTTGAAGGGAATGGGAGTCTTTTACAAGTGTGTTGAAAAAGGCCACCAATCTTGTGATTGCATGGGGAAAAAAGAAGCTACCAATGTTCAATGTTACAATTGCAGAGAGATGGGACATTATGCTAGTGAATGTCCTATGCGTCTGGGGAACTTACCTAAGAAAAGGCCAAGGGATCAAGGCCAACCTTGTGCTATCAAAACTGCTGAGGTAGAAGCTTCCAAAGATGAGGTGGCAGGTAATTTAATGGTTTCCTCGAGTTTAGAAAATGCATTATTTGATTCTGGATCATCGCATTGTTTCATATCTTCGTAGTTTGCTATGAAAATTAGATATTTCCAATTTGATTTAACAAGGGATTTGTCAGTTATAACTCATAAGGGAAGTATCATTGCAACATTGTTTTGTGAGTTAGTCCCCATTAGATCACATAAATGTTCTCTATCTGCTGATCTCATTTTCATACATATGATTAAGTTTGATATAATCCTTGGTATGGTTTGGATTTTAGTCCATGATAAGAATATTTATTGTAAGAATAAGGAGGTAATGATTTTTGATGATGATGATAAGGAACACCTTATCTTTAGAGAAGAATCATCACCACCTAATTCTTATCTAGATCCACCCCCAGTAGCTCAACTAAATTCAATTATTGGGGAGTAAGAGAATGAAATGATTGTTGGTGAGGAAAATAATGTTAAAATAGGGGATGTACCTATTATGAAAGAATATGTAGATGTGTTTCTCGAAGATTTACATGGACATCCTCCAGAACGAGAAGTTGAGTTTTTCATTGATTTAATTCCTAGATCAAGGCCTATATAGAAGATCCCTTATAGAATGGACACTATGGAATTAGTTGAACTAAAGAAACAACTATAGGAATTGAGTAATAAGGGATTTATTCGCCCTATTGTTTCTCTATGGGGATCCCATGTTCTTTTTGTCAAAAAGAATTACGGATCAATGAGGTTTTGTATCGACTACAAGGATATCAATGCTATAACAATAAAGAAAAAGTATCCCCTACCTCGCATTGATGATTTATTTAAACAACTGCATGGAGATAAATACTTTTCAAAGATTGACCTTCGGTCTGGATACCATCAGTTGTGTGTGAAGAAGGAAGATATTATGAAGGTAGCATTTCAAACCAAGTACGGGCATTACGAGTTTATAGTAATGCCTTTTGGGCTGACTAATGCACCCTCTGTATTCATGGATCTAATTAATAGAGTTTTCAAGGAATATCTAGATGAATTTGTGGTGGTATTTATTGATGATATCTTGGTATACTCCAAAAGCTATGAATATCATGAAAATCACTTGGAATTATCCTGAAGACTCTAAAAAGACATGAATTATATGGGAAGTTTAGTAAGTGTAAATTCTGGCTTCAGGAGATTTCTTTTCTTGGCCATATTGTCTCTAATGATATATTCTCTGTTGATCCTTCTAAGACCAAGGCAATCCAAGAATGGCCTGCACCGACGAGTATAACTGAGGTATGTAGTTTTATTGGTTTAGTAGGTTATTATCAATGTTTAGTCTAGAATTTTTCCTGATTGGCGAACTCATTAACAAATATCACATATAAATGGGTTAAATTTTTTTGGACAAAAGAGTGTGAAGAATGTTTTGAAGAACTGAAGAGAATATTAGTAAATTCTCTTATATTGACTCTACCATCGGGGAATGATTGGTTCGTTATTTATAGTGATGCATCGAAGACAGGACTTGTTTGTGTCCTTATGAAGAATGATAGGGATATTGCCTATGCATCACGACAGTTGAAAATTCATGAGACAAACTATCTTACTCATGATATTGAATTAGCAGCTGTGATCTTTAATTTGATGATTGGAGACACTACCTCTATGGTGAAAAATTTGAGGTTTATACTGATCAAAAGAGTTTGAAGTATATTTTCTCACAAAAATAACTCAACATGAGGCAAAAGAGTTGGCTTTAATTAATCAAGGATTATGATTTCATGATACACAACCACCCGGGGTAGGAAAACAAGGTGGCATATGCTTTGAGCAGAAAAGATCCTGGAGTTTTGAACAATATGAGAATTGAAAGGGATCCAATTTTCATGGATCTAGTGAATATGGGCATGGGAATAATCATGGAAGTTGAAACATCAATGGTTTTTTAAATGGTTTCCAAACTATCATTACTAGAAAGGATTAAGTGTTGTCAGACCGATGATGAAGAATTTCAAAAGAAGATTAAAGCTGTGAATGATGGGAGATGGAGAGACTTTGTTTATGAAGATGAAATTTTGAAATTTGGGAAGAGACATTGTGTTCCCGATATACCAGATATAACAAGGGAATTATTGGACGATGCTCATATTTCCAATTTCTCTATACACCTTGGGAGCACCAAAATGTATAGATGTTTGAAAGAACATTTTTGGTGGGACAACATGAAGAGGGAGATTACTGATGTTGTGTCAAGATGTATGGTTTGTCAACAAGTGAAATCTAGAAGGCAAAAGCCTGCTGGAGTATTGCAACCTCTTACCATACCTGAGTGGAAATGGGATAATATTATGATGGACTTCGCCATGGGGCTACCAAAGACTTCTAGAAGGAAAAATGAAATATGGGTCATTTTTTATCGTATTACCAAGTCAGAACATTTTTTTGATATAGGAGAAGATTTACCACTCAAACGTCTAGAAAGACTATATATTAATGAAGTTTGGAGACTTCATGGAGTACCCCTATCGATTGTTTCTGATCGTGATCCCCGTTTTACTTCAGGATTCTGGAAGAGTCTTCAGATGGCCTTGGATACTGAACTTCGTTTGAGCACTGCCTACCACCCTCAAACAGATTGATAATCAGAACGGACTATTCAAACCTTAGATAAAATGTTTAGATCTTTCTCGCATGACTTTCAAGGTAGGTGAGATCAATATTTACCTCTGGTAGAATTTTCCTATAACAATAGCTTTCATTCAAGTATTTAGATGGCACCATATGAAGCGTTATATGGAAAGAGATGTTCCACAACAACCTACTGGGATGACATTGGTGGAAGAAAAATCGTAGGCCTAGAACTGGTGGAGGAAACGATGGAAAAGGTGAAGGTAATCCAAAACCACATCAAACTAGCTCAAAGTAGGCAGAAGAGCTATGCCGATAATTGAAGGAAGGATTTGGAATTTCAGGTAAGAGATCATGTTATCTTGAAGGTATCTCCATGAAAGGGAGTTATACATTTCGGTAAGAAAGGTAAATTGGGTCCCAGTTACATAGGACCTTTCGAAATTCTAGAATGAATTTGTGTTATAGCTTACCGTTTGGCAATGCCTCCAAGTCTCTCCAAAGTTCACGTTGTGTTCCACATATCACTATTGAGGAAATACATGCTTGACCCAATGCATGTACTCACTTATGAAGAATTAGAACTGGAACCCGATCTGTCTTATTGTGAAGATCCTGTTACAATTCTTGATACAAGAGAGCAAGTGGTGAGAAACCGGACGACTCGTCTGGTAAAAGTTATATAGAGAAACCATAAGATGGAAGAGGCAACGTGGGAACCTGAGGAACATATGATGAAGAAATACCTGAGTGTTTTCATGCACTAGTATTCTAGAAATTTCTAGGATGAAATTATTTTATGAAGGGGAGAATTTAACACCCAAATCTTCCACGGTACGCTTCTCTTTGAATAATACAGTAGTGTGTGTTGTACACAACTTTGAGTTCTAACACACACCACAACCAATCAAACTTGCCATTATGAATAGTAATACCTGATTTTTGAAATTTTATAAATTTTATCTCTCAAAATGGACTTTATTTTTGGATTCGGAATATCAAAATTAGCCTAAGGTGAAATTTTGGTACTTTTCGGATAAATTTTATATTTTTATGAATAGTTAAAATTACTAAATTTTAATTTAAAACAACTTTTTTAATCAAAATAATTAGAAGTGATAAATTATGAATTTGAGTGGTTTTAAATTATATTTAGAATTTATTTTTACCATTTAATACAATTTTGGTAATTGGACATAATTTTATAATTAAACCGGACATAAACAAGTGTCAATCTTTTGATATTTATTATCTCTTAAAAACGTGTTTTTTTTAACAATGGGAATTAATTTTAAATTAATTTCTGCCAGTTTTGTGTTTTGAATTTAGAAAAATGTATTCCATATTTGGAATCAGTATGTCCAAATTGTTTAAATAGTTAACTTTTAATTTTAGACATTTTGAATAATTACTTCGGTAAATATTTTATTTACCATGATTTAAGGGTGAATCCGGTAAATAAGGGTAAAAATAATAATATTATAATAATAATAAATTACCCTAAAACATGTACTAACCTTATTGGTTGATACATGTCCGACCATGGGCATCTTCAGGCCAATTTTGGGACCCCATGGATTCAGTTGTAAGTGATAAGGACACTTTATATTAAATAAGTTAAAATAAATACAAAATTGACATAAACATATATCTTTTAGCAAAACAATTTTTACATAGGGTTATATATGTTGGATTTTAAACTATAAATATTCATTAGAAATATCAAAATATTTCCTACATAATGGTATTTTATTTATAATTTTTAGACATTTAATAATTAATATTATTTATGACACAATAATAATGCAGTATTTTCCTTATTAATGAAAGAATCAAATAATTGGTATTATAAATGATAAAATAAATATAATTTTAATGTTTTTATGACATCCATGATTTTTTGGTTCATATTACATTATAGGATTGCTTAAATTAGTTTGTTTCTAATTAGTAATGTTTTTAAGACTTTAACAAAAATCAATTATTGAATAGTGTCAAAATTGACTTAAATAAGTTTTTAAAACAAATATTATATTATTAATTGATATTCTATTCCTAAAAATCTACGATTCGGTAAAGAGACTTATATCATGATATGTGTAACAATAATGGTCCACTTGGGGGTCACTTGGATGTATATAGTAAGTTTATTTACTATATAATATAAAGATTCAAAGTGACATGGAAAATGTCAAACTAATTAACTAAGAGTTAAAACTAAAAGCTAATGTTAATATAATGACCCAAACTTGTATAAATTCTATTGGTTGAAATTATTTTGAACCATACCCACCTTATATATTTAATAATCCACTTTTTATCCATTAGAAATTGAATATGAATTTATTATAAAATAATATTTCTAGCTTTTCCAAAGGTGTCACTCACCCCTCTTATAAAAGGGCACCCCCCCTTCTCACTAATTCACACATTAAAAGCCTTTTGGCTCGGCCAATCCCTACCCAAATACTCTCTTAACTTCCCTCACTTCAACCTAGAGGCATTAGTATGATCTGAAAGCCATCCTATGGAGCCCTATTGATCAACTCAAAAGGAAGAACCCGAAGAAGAGGTAATGTTTTCACCACCCTCTTCCAAGTTCCTTTGTTCTTCCACTTCTTCTTTCTTTGTTATTACCATTTTAAAATAATAAGTACAGTATCTTATATATACTTTTATGTTATTATAAACATGGTACAACCATATTCATTATTCTATTTTTCCTTTGAATGACATGTCACCATACGTGCGTACGTACGACTTACCGTCTCCACGTCGTGGTGTAATTGTTATTAAAAACATTATTATTTGGATGGGTATAATAATGATGTGTACTTCATTTAAATAATAAATATAACATGATAATTATTCTTTATATATGATATACCATCCAATTATATATTATTTTAATATCAAAATAATGATATTGTCGCTCGTGCGTACGTACGGACTACCGTCTCCACGAACGTGATGAGATTCATTCCCCATCGTATCCATTCAAGTCTAATTCTCATTTGATGATTTAAAATAATGTTTAAGGAATTGATATAATTATGTATATGAATAAGATAAAACCTATCCATAACAAACAAGACTTATGTAACAGAACATATAAAAGAAAACGAGTAAGTTAACACCCGAAACAACGATAATACTAAGATATTATTAACAAAGAAATATTAAAAGATCATATATTATATCATATTAATGTATATTATTTTTTTATAATTTAATAAAAAGTATTTCACCATTATACAAGAGGTTAATCTACCCTCAACCAAGGAAAAGTACAAGGTAAGGGGTTTTCATCTCACTCCTTATTCCCATTAGATTTGTACCATATTGCCACTATTACCTTTTGAGTTGTGTATGTACTGCCCATAATTGTATTCTTTGTGTAATATAGATTAATTTATGTGTATCTACATATTCATTGTATGATACTGCTTTCATGGGGTTTATGTTTCGTAAGTTAACAAATTGGTAAGGGTTTATTTCATAATCTCTTCATTATCCGAGGTTGTTTATACATAATTATATACTGGGACATCTTTATCATCCACATCATTGTTTCATAAAAAAAATTCCAAAACATTTTTACAATTTAATAGACAATGGGTTAAATTCATTTATATCCTTATTTTACCTTATTCATTTTTAAAGGAATCTTTCTGTCGTTTTCCAAACAAGTTACCTTTTCACCTTTTCGACAAAACTAAGGTAAGAATGTTTTTTTAACTTATATGGAAGGTGCAGTTATTCCCCACCGTTATTACACCTTTTAAGTTTCCCTTACACTCTTATAAGGATATTTTCAAAATAAATGTTTTCTTTTCTAATTATGTGATTTTTAAATGATTAAAAAAAAGATATTTCTCCCAAATATATGAAAATCTAGTGCAAATGTATATGTATTTAACGCAAGCTTAAAAATGTTTTTAGAAAACCTGACTCTCAGGTGTGGTAGACAGGAAGGGATTGGGCATGGACCCATCATGGCCTGTAATTAGTTGATCCGTCTCAGAATTAGTTATTATTTTTCAAAATCTTGCATAATGTTTTCAGAAAAACACTGGAGGTTATTTTAGCAATTTTAAATGTAAGAATCTTCTACAAAAATTGCATCAGTAGGTATCATGAGACAAACTAATGTCTTGGAATAAGGCCTTGAAAAAATCTTATTTGTAGTCTTTTCATGAGGCCTTGGCTACGTGGTTATGACAGTCTGGCAGTATGCATTCCATCATTATGAAAGTGGTTATTGATATTGCATGTGATTATTCGACTAGTAGAATATCCATGGGAATGAGTAATTGGCATTACTTAATTTTATTTTTTCCATATGATGATGAAGTTCAAGTTTAAAAGGTTTTGTTTTAGCTATACATTGCCTTAAATGTTTATTCTTATTTATGAAAGTTTCCACTACATTTTTATCCTTATTGGGCATTTGAGCTCACCCCTTTCTATGTTTTATTTTTCTTAGAATGTGAAGAGGTATTTTATGAATGAACTACAGGGATCGTATAAGGGGATATGAGTGTGGAGACAATATGTTGTTGTAGTTTTCACTTTATGATGTAATGTTTTATGAATGTATCTAGTGTTTCCAAGACTACTAAACTAATCGGTCTTTCGAGACTTGATCCTTTGGGATCATGCCATTGTTATGTAATAATGCACCGACTCATGGTAACTGGGGTCGGGGCATTACATTTCCACTTGTCCACCTTTGTATCTCATTAAATTGGTTTCACCATGGATTCTAACTTGAGCCGACTTCAGCAGATTTGGAGATCTATCGATTACATATACTTTTATCTCACATAAGGGTGAGGGGTAAAATGTGGTTTTACATAAAAGAAAACTTAGGCACAGAGGACCTACATATTAATGAGGAGAAGGCTTATAGGTTAAAAAATTTAAAATAAATAAATTAAAAGAAACCATTCACATACAAAGGTCTTGGTTTATCTCATGATCATCCATACATGCAACGATATTTACTCATAAATAAATCTAGAATTCAATTATTTAATCACTATAGATTAAGATAAATCACGCTCAAATCAATTAATTATATTTAATTAATAAATCATTTTATCTTAAACACTTTTCTGAATTTCCTTGAGATTCTCATCCATCATAATTTTAAACAAATAAATTCATTTAAAATTATCTTTTTATGTAACTTGTACCTTGGAGGCAACCAAGTGAATTCCCATTCATAACTACCGAATGTGTAGAAGTGAAAATTACACATATGTTAAATTAAACATATATATATAAAACATCTATCAGGTGTTGTGCCTCAGCTTTACGCCTGCACTATGGTACACGTATCAAGGGTTTGTATAATATAATAATAAATTTTTATAAATATGTGTAATTTGGATGAGTACACAATGTGTACATTTTTTCAATATTCATCTGAAGTACATGCTCAGGGAAATTTCATGTAAATATACTTTGGAGTTTTATGGAGTACACAACGTGTTTAGTGGGACACACGCCATGTAGTATCCTTGTTACATGGTTTCCAACCAAGCGATCCGTGTACATGGTACATGGTCCAACCCTAACCCGAATGGACTATACACCATGTTCAATGAGCCACATGACATGTAATCCGAAAACCATGTGCCACATATTCTTAGTCAACACACATAGTCATTTAAGACTTAGAAATACTCCAACACACGACCTGATTTGGAGGACCAGTCTGATGCATTGAATCTTGACTACATGGATTGTACAACTGAATACATGCCCTGTATTCTGGTTTTGTACAACTAGGAATATTTTGCACCTCCAGATGAGATTTGTTTTTTTATTTTAATCAAATTTAAATGAAAGATTTGTTTTGGTAAGGTGAATGAGAAATGAGAGAGGAGGAACTAATCTCGATATTCATATTTAAAGAATGAATAACTTGAATTGAAACAACTAAATTATTAAATACGTAAATCACCAATTAAAAACTAAATAATTATAACAAATGATGTAACTCCTCTTATAACACTTGTAGGTTCTAGGCACAGTGGAAGTGCATTGGTGGGTGTAACCAGTATCAATTTTAGTATTAACAACGATCAATCAAAGATCCATCATGATAATAAAACGCCTGATCTTCGGAATAGAATGAATAACAAAAAAGAAAGAGGGGAGTACCATAACCATAGATAGGATCATCATATGTTGGTTATAATTAATTTAATTAATTGACTAAAATTAACTTGGTAGAATTATTTCTTCATTGATGTTTCCGGTCACAGTCTGATGTGATCCATCGTTGCATCATATAATCCCAGTATATGATTCATCCAGTGGTGATCCACATGTGATCCATGTATATTTGTACACCGCTGAAGGGATATCTGGGTGCTATCATAGTAGATCCTTCACTTGTGATGTACGCCTTCGATCGACTTGATCTGATGGAGGTGGATCTCTCCCTCATAGCTTGAGATCGTTCTTGGTAGAAAAGGAATTCTTGCTTGGCTTGAGAGCTTTTCCAAATCTGTTGTGCACAACCACCTAAAATGGCTAGGCTAATGAGAATTATATAATTGGGATTTTAATTACTTAGAATAATAAAATGAATTAATTACCTGAAAGAATTTATTCAATTCATTTAATTCTTAGTAATACCCCATGTCGAATAAAAATATACTATTATTATTATTACTTAACATACACCCAACAAATTACACCTAATATTATTTAATTAAATTATTAATAATATTTCTCATAAATTACCTTAAAAAATACATGACATGTATAATTAATATACACGATGTGTACTTTTTTTTTCCATTTTTCATTATTTTCTCCAACAGATTTATTAGAACTTCAATAATGGCTTTTTATTTTTCAAATAAATACCACCTCATTACTCGCTAATAAATATATTATTTCACCCACAATATATTCACTTGAATAACTAGTGTCAAAATAAATTCAATCAGGAATCCATGAATAATTATTAAACCACAATCAAGAATAATATTTATTCATCTTGTTAAATTAATATTTAACTGAGATACTTGGACACACTTTGTGTGTGACCCTCTAGGCCTCTTTCTCAGTGGCATTAGGCAGTGCCTGCCTAATGTCCAAGGATAACATCTAGAAACACTCCAAGAAACCCATAGAGAAATATGTTAAAACCATAATGACATGTAACCTCCTACGAAAGCTTACCATTTTATATAATCCCTTTGTCTCTATTTATTGAATAAAGCGGGTTGCATGCTAGTGCCATCAACACATGTGATAGATTATTCTTTCTTTGAATTTCAAAAATTGAACTTTCCTATTCCTCACCATGGCCATGGATATATTTAGGCTATATCGATTCAATAAAAAGGCCTAAGATATCTACTGCCATTATGGAACCGAATGGAGAAATCCTTTCTTGCATTATCTATTAATGCAGTATCGCTCATGACGCACCAAACGTATCCTACCTCACTGCGAATAGTGTGTCGTCACATTTTTCGTCACTACATCTAAGTGCACAAGTTGTAATACCCATTAATAATAATCTTAGTCTAAGGACCAATACACAGTTCCGCAGATATGAACATACAATGACACTATGATGTGTGGATTTTCAACTGGCCGATCTCGTTCTCATAATATCCTCTTGGATATTACTGAGGGTGAAAACCATGAGATTTTGCCTCAATTTTTTTTGAGTCCTCAACCCTAATGGCCTGTATTATTTTTGTCCCTACAATAACATCATCCATCCAAAGAATAGATATTAAAGAATAGTGTTATGGAACTTCCGAGTTCTCATCATTTCAAGGATCCGCTATGTCCGTTTAATGAAATAGTTATCCTTAGGAAATTATAACATGCATTATCACGTAGAAGAACAATCATAATGTGATAAGGTATTTATTAATGAATAAACTACAAAGTAGTTGGTTTTAGGCCACAGAATCCAACACATAATATCTGTATTGATTCCTAATTCTGTTTAATTACAAGAATCAAGCTATAGGATATCAATTAATCAATTCCAATAAGAATTTAGGTATGGGAACATGGTTGCAAAAATCATATTTGGTTACATCCCCATCGTGATAGCTACTGTACCTTCAGATACTCAAATCCCATGCCCCATATCACCCTCCAAGATCAACCAGAGAAGGGTGATCAACACTATTTTTATTCAATACAATATATAATGGGTCATTCCCACTATGTATATTGACCTATAAGATCTAGAATCATCAATATATCACTTACAAAATAACCCTAAGGGCCACGTAGGGGGAATCCACCCACATACGAATGGTAAACTACTTCAGCAGACTTTATCCAGAGAACCCTAATAGATCATTCCCAGATTTAGAGAAGGTAGTGGATGTTTGAGTCATACCCATTGTAGAGACTACTTTAGATATTCCTAGGGGGTGTCTCACTAGTCCCTGTCAGTACTAACACTAATCAATTTCACCGATCGATGAGCGAGTTATTTTCATCCCCACTTAACCAAACATAGTCAACAACACCAGGTGATGATTATTGGGTTACACCTAGAACATTGTGTGATAGGAGTAATTTCAGGCATCCCCAATGTCCTTCCCCACCATTGGTGTATCCCATAAAATCCTCACAACTTCTCAATGGGGATCTGTCTTTACTCACCTAGGATCGAGAACCTATACACCCCTAAGGCTGTCTAGGATGACTATGTTAGTATCCAAAATCACTAGTAGCTATTAAGGGACATATATTGATGAGGATCACCAATGAAGAGGTCCTCCTCAAAACACCACCAATCAACATGGATGTCCTCATTGTGTGAAAGAAACCCCCTACTTTAAAGAACCAACCTAGGATGGAAGGAAGAACATATATCATGGGAGTTGTTCCCATGAAATAGGTTGAGACAAAAATGAGAGTAACTAATGTGAATCTTAATAGATTATTCATAGAGATTTCTCCTAATGTGAGAGGTATGACCATCTTAAGAGATTTGTAATTGTTGAACTCTCAGACTCTGAAGTGATGAATGAAATATTGAGGGAACCTTCACCCCCACTGCCAGAGCTGGGGTTAGAATCCCACTGATTGAGGCTAACAATCCTGAAAGTTTAGGTCTACAACATCTCCAAATCCATATGTAGGTACCTATAGGTGGATGATTTTTTCACTTCATTCCAGAGACTCACAGAGAAACCATCTATATAGCCACAAGTTTCCCTCCCCTATACCCCTATATTGAATGTAAGAGGATGTCATGATCTTGGATGACTCCATTATGTGCTAGTGAGAACTCTTATGAGACTCAAAGGGATACTTCCACCCTTTCACATGAAAAAGTGGTAAACACCAAATCCTACAAAGATATGATGTTGAAACAAAATGTTCCTTTGAGGGACATTCCAACATTTAGTTGGCGTATGACTTGAAAAACACCACATATCCTTGTAAACCAGTAGAAAAGAAGATTTATGTTAGTTCCACTACTAGTATCTCAGCTTGCACTAATTAGGTATTAGGAAGACTAGGAGTAGGGCCATCCCATTAGAAATGAACGAGAAGACATATAGAGACTCTTGGAATCCGAATATCTATCTGTCAAATTTTGGACACCAACATATGTTGATTTTTTCATCCTAGAGTCCATCATTATGATCAAGAAAGGTTTTTTTCACCAGAATAGTTTGGAAAAATGTTACCACCTTCAAGCACATCAGATAACCTACCATGTATCGCTGAACACATCGAGACCCTTCAACAATAGTAAAATATGGTTGAGATCACATCACTCCCAGTATCATAGCATCCAATCTCATATGGATAACATTAGAAACTCAAGAAAACATGTGTAAGGATCGTCACCATGTTCTATTGAGTCATGAAAGTATCATCTCAACAAGAACATATCCAAGTCTATGAGAAGTATGGTTCCCTCCATTTCATCCCAATTCAACAACAATTATAGCACCATAAATCCAGAACATCCTCAAATAATGAAGGTTCATACATGAATATCACTGTGGTTAATGTTGTTTATATAAACCCACTAGAGGATTATAGAAATAGAACCTCCAATATAGAGAATGATAGAGAAAAAGAGCCTCAATGGGTGACATAGTACCAATAAGACCTTTTGAAAAGAACTCATAATTTTTAACAGATATATGAATGTGGTCTTGGGAGTCTACTTAATGATAAATTACAACCTTATCACCATTATATTGATCATTTAATGTGGCCTACTAAGATCACCAGTCCATCTGTGGCTGCACCCAAATCCATGTCTGACCCTAGGATTGCTGTCATTCTTTAGGATCATGAGGATAATAAAAGTATCACTACTGATATTATTGATTATTAGTTCCTATATCCAAACAATTTTATATGGGATTCATTCTATCCTCTAGTGGGGAACCCAAACCTCATTGTCTATGTGACCCTATTTGAATTCGGTGGCCCTGTGCACCCTATCATGGAAGAAGATATGGGGAATAGAAAATGATCAATATATGAGTTTCTAACCCAAACTAAGTAGAATTATTATTCGAATTCAGATATATGAAACACCTATCCAATAGTTGATGACCCTTTGAATGCATTGGTGACTACAAATCCACACCCAGCAGATTTGATAACTTTTCTCTTCACCCTTACTGAGGATATAGAAACATGAAAGGTATAAGTTTATCCTAAATTTAATCTATACCTAGAATGGGTGGACCATGTTCAAGTGTCCCTAGAATTGAGTAATCCCATCATCACCTTTTTTAATAAAATATGTGATCCACTACAACATTTATCCTACTTAACCTCAATGTTTGGTCTAATGTTTGGGGCTCTATAACTGCAAGAATACACCAAGATCTAATTATTTATTCAGATGATATAAGGACATACATTTGTTTAATAAATTAAATTGACCATAAGTTCCATTGTTGGTTGAGAGGTACTCCATATACTGGTCCTCTATTAGTTCAAATCCACCTCACACAATAATAGATTCACATACCTCTTTATTTGAAAGTAGGGTCCCAATGAGTGTGTCACCTACTTCATCTCCTGATGAAAGGAAATATCATATTTTCTTGACATGATTATTTCCCAAGGAAAATACTTATGATGGGAATAGAAAATGTTAGTGATGATATGGTCCCTACCCTCATCTCCATAAATTAATCAGGTATATTTTGGGAGTTCTCCAAAAAATAACAATTCCTGGAAGAAGCCCTGCAGTTTTAACAACAATGGTCACACCCATTTTAAATTCCAAATCCCACAAGAAGTCCAATACTATTATATATTACTACCACTATAAATATAGAGGCTCCTAAAATGGAACACATATTATCCCCTTTGTTGGATGAGCCCTTCCAAGTACAACCCAATAAGGAACACTGTAATTAAGAAGATGACCCTTATAGAGAAAATGTGGATCTATCCCACCCATTAGGGCCATACTCCTAGTGTGAATTTCATAGAAAGTAAAATACTGTATTACACATTAATGGATTTTTATGCCCTAGGATATGTTATATATTCCCTGGAAAATGGAATCATAAATTTTCATGAATGTAGGAGACCAGGGGTGGCTAAAATCACTGCCACACTGATCACTACCCTTATCAAATAATCCTTGGACACACCATAAAATAGTGATTTGTATTTAATGATTGGATCCTAGTCCACATATATCATGGATTAGTCAAAATTGAAGACATCTAGAAAAATGTGACACATGTGTCCACTGACCCCAATAGGGACATCGAAGGATCCAATGTGTGGTAACAAGATCTTAACCCTAGAACAAAGAAGTACAATAAATGGATGCCTTATACGATAGTCACTCATACCCATTCTATCTTTTGATTCCACTTTAGAAGGACATAAATTCATGTTGTTACGACTCTGAATTAAAGAAGCCTCTACATCAACACCATATCCTTCCAGGTTTGGGAAGAATAGACATCCACTCCATAATGGGAATTAGATCCCCCCACTAATTCCAACCCTTACTTTCACCATTAACATCATGCCTACTAAATTGGGAGATACACCTAATGTACCCACATTTCTATATTATTCCACTGATGATAATAAAAAATACTCTTTTGTGACTACTTTCTAAATAATCGACCAATTTACAACACCAAAAAATGATGAATTCTAGGAAAACCCCTTAGTTACCATTGACCGATGTCTATGAAGGAGAGAAAGGGGACATGAAATAAATCATAATGATTAGTATTTCACCTAGAACTAGTATTTTCATACATGAAAAAATAGGTCGTATGAATTTTGTAGGGATCAAGAAGAACAGACCACATGGTCCACATCATAAGGTGGACCCTCACAACCAACTGTATTAGATCACCGTTAAACTTAGTTCTGAGTGCACCAAGATCAACCAAATCAATCCTGTGCCCAACCTCAAAAAATTGGAACATAATTATTAGTTTTTAGAGAAGTATATATATGCAGTGGAAGAATATTTCCAACACTATCAAGGCCCCAGTGCCATATCCAATGACATCTGATGCACCCCTGCAAAATAATTACACTCTCTGGGAAATAATATTCCCATGGGAAGGATGCATGATGTGATGAATCACTTCACTTGCATACCCATGATGCTCCCAATCCTTTAGGACCTCATCCTGACAATGTAAATGTATTCAAACCTTATAAATTTTTTGAAAACCCTATTTTTAGTGTGAGACTAAGGTAGCCTCATCTAAGGCCTACTAGGTAAAAGTGGTCAAGAGAGTGGAATGTGAGGAAATTACCTCATTTTCCTAATAAGTTGATAGTGTCACCATTTAGGGGTATATACACCATCTTTATATCATATGCTATTTAAATAGACTACAAATACACTTCTACATGGTGGATACTAGCTCCAAGATCAACCTTATACAAAAAAAAAATGTTCTATATGTTAGGAATTATAGAAGCAGACTTTAATCCCTCCAACTTGAAAATGTTTTGGATATAACAATAGTGAATTGAAACCTCATGATAATATTTGGCTAAACAACCAATTTGGTGGCCTGGTATCAAGCACTGTGTTTATGGTATTATCACAAGATAATGACTATAAATCATTTTTTGGAAGGACTTTTATCTCTTTTCATGAAGTGATCCTATATCCATACAACCAATGACTCAAGTACTCCCTTTATGGTTAATTAATGGTATGATCACTATCTAGATAGTTACTACAAAGGGATGTAAAGATGTTCCAGACTGATAAGTTTGATCTCATCAATTCCCCTAATGATATAATATTCACTACTGCTAATCCATGGATATACATGAAATACAAAATTTTACTCCCAATTTTTTGGTTAGAGCCCATTATTCTAGAACATTGGGGTTGTTTCATCTTCTCTTATAAATATAAGTGCCCATATATTACCTTATACTTTTACACTAGACCGGCTCGGCTGATACCAGAAGATCCTACCCCTATAAAGTACTAATGATTTCTCCACATGGACACTGATCGAAGGCATTACCAAACATTTTACAATGAATGTATGAATTGAAAGATTTTGGACCATAACTATTTATTTGATATCTAGAGTTGAACTCATTGCTGTAAACTGATTGGAATTGTCTGAACATTTTTTTGATATAATATCCCTAAATTTGGAACCCGTAACTAAGGACTCTATATCTGATAGAGAAGAAATTATTTAACCCCTTGCACTAGCTATCCTAGAAGAGTCATCTCATACCTTTCATCCACATAACTGAAATTAAAAAATGATTTAAAAAATATCCCTCTTACATTTGAAGAGGGTATCTCCAACACTATTGATGATTCATCTCAGGTGAAACTTGTTATAGAGGAAGATAAAAGGATATTGATAATTAGTGAAACTATGTCCCAAGATAAGAATATTTAGTATGTGGAATTCTTAAAATAGTAGCGTGATGTATTCACATGGATCTATTATGATATTCTATGTCTAGATCCTTATGTTTCCATTTATCTGTTTAGCCTCATAGTGGGTCATTTTGGGTTGAAACAACATACCATAGATATAAAGCCCTATCCCAATGCCAAGGTCAAGACTGAAGTTTACATGTTTATTAAATCTAACTATCATAGAGAGGTATAGTATCCTAGTTGTCTAGCCAACATTTTCACATTACAAAATAATAATATGTAGATCATACTCAAAATCATCTTCTGGGACCTCAACCGCAGTTTTCCAAAAGATGGTTTTAGTATATCGGTGATAGAGATATTGGGTGATTATATGGATAGATTCTATGACATAAACTTCATGGAAATATATTCTGGGTCTAATCAGTTAAAGATATCCCTAGAAGATAAGGAATCCACAACCCTTAGTGTTCCCCAAAAAATTTCTAATAACAGCTGATTCCTTTCAAATAGATGAAAACTGGGTCTACATACAAGTGGACGATGAAATACATATTTAATCAAATTCTCATGATATTGGTGGAGTGTTATGTGAATGGTTATATCATCAAATAAAAATAGCATCAGAACCATCTTAAGGATATTGATAATGTTTTAAGATTCATCAGCTCTCGATAATTGAAGTAGAATCCTATAAAATGAAAATTTGGGGTTAACTTTAGAATGTTTCTTATATTTTTTTGTAATATATAAAGGCATCAATATTGAACCATATAATATCATATCTATCAATAAAATTTATCCTCATATTAAATATTAGAGTGTTTTGAGGCCTCCATGGATACTTAGCCAATACATGTTGTTTATTGGAAAATATTCCAAGCAAGTGTATCCACTTCTCGAGGAACATGAAGAAAACCATTTACTAGTGGGATGAGGACTTCTAGACTTCCTTTAGGATATTAAGTAGTACCTACCACATCTTGTAGTTCTGATTACACCAGTCTTAGGAAACCAATTGTCCCTTCACGTGACTCCTCTGGAATGGTCCCTCATCTCCGTTTTATTGTAGAAAAATAACGAGGGAATGGAAAGAATCTTATACAATATAAAATGAATGCTCCTAGAAACAAAAAAATAGATACCCCCACCACCATCGAAAAGAGTTTCCTCACACTGTTCTTTATAGTGTAGAAGTTGTAAATTTTTTTGTAGCACCATGATATGAAACTCATTTCCCATGTTGACCCACGAAAGTACCTCTTATGTTACCCCATGTTGATGGGATAATTGGTTTGTTGGGAGAAAGTCCTCTAGAAGTTTGACATCATGTTTTTCACACAAAAGGAAATCAATGTCCTGGCATTGGATGACTTACCAGCTACCCATATATCCCTTGAAGAAAATCCCTATGTTTTTAATTTTCCAGATAAATCTATTATCTATGTGGAATAGTTTACTCCATGATACTAGATGTATTTAAATGGTGCCTCCAAGATATTGACTGATAGATGGATAATCTACCCCCAACACCACATGGTATATATGTGGAACATTTTCATCACTTTTAAATAGGCCATTATTCTATAATCATTCATTTTTTCACAATATTGTACTAATAATGAGGTTATATATCTATAACTTATCATTGGTATTAAGTTGGACCTCAATATTGATGTCCTCTATTTTCTCGTGAAGGGAGATTTAGATTTATCCATGAAATAGATCAAGGGTAACTATGTCATTATAAAGCAAGAGTTTGGGCACCTACTTGAATATACCAACCTTCAAATGGGACAATTTCCATCCCACACAAAGGTGACCTATGATCCTGAATTATAGAATAGTTTGGTTGATGGTTTGGAATTTTTGAATTCATCAATTGAAGAAAATGATCTTGATAACCTATAAATTCATGTGTCACATGAGAGGGTCATTGACTCACCACCTCAGATGATGGAAACCAATAGGTGTATCAGCTATCTATTAGTACTTATATTCCAAAACCCAAAACCCCCCAAAGGTAAGGAATCACATGATTATAGGAATTCATTTACTGATTATCTTCATCATGGTATCCTCCCCAAATATTGAGCTAAGTGTGAGAGAATATGCTAACATGTAGTAATGGTTAAACTCCAATGTGGCCCTAACCTTGAGAAAACCCACTATAGGTGTGGTTTTGATGGAATTATCCCCCATTTCATCCCAAGAGATGAGATACCCCTTCTCATGTAAGATGTCTGTTGGTCGGAGTAGTTTATTCAATAGGGGAGAAGTGAATTTAGTAACTATAAAAAATTTCTATTAAAAGAATATTATTTTAAAAAAGAAATGGTTTCCCCAAAAATAAAGACAACCAAGTTGATCAAGGTTATACTGTTATAAGAGTTTGACTTTTTAAACAACTTCTTACAAGATTGATTAATTCTCAGTAATCTTAATTTGTATTATTAATATCACTTTTGAAGATATCATACTAAGACAAACCAGTTATAACTTCTTTCCAAGACTAACTATCAAAGTGAAATTGGTGATTTCTGGATTATACAATAAAGCTATAAAACAGAGAAGACTAAATTTAAACAGCACAGTGGATAAGAAACAAGTTGTTTAGTCTAAAGCCGAGACCTAATCCACTCCACTTGGTGATCACCTACCACCAAGTAGTTTATATAAATAAACATTGATCCACACCCAGGATCGAGGTTAACAATAGTACACAGACTGTCTAGGTCACAAAGGGACCCCTCCAAAGTTTTTTATCATATAAAAAATAATAACCAGGCCACACAAGGACCTCTTCCACAGTTTTTGTGGGTAAAAAAAGTATAAAGAGTTTGGTGTAAGGATTTTAGTATCCTACAGTTTAGATCAGGAGTCAGTGTGTTTCAAAACCTACAGGGGCACACACTTCTCATAATATAAATAAAAATATGATCGCAGTCGAGGAAGAATATAGAGATGAGGTTAGAAAGATCTTGTGGGATGTCAATGCAGCTCTAGACTTATTTGGATTGAAGTAGATGAAGCTTTGAATCCTTCTTTGGATGTTGTGTGTAAAACAAAGTGTTGCGATTCAGCTTGTGTTCTTCACGGGATTTGGTAATGCGAAGCTGTTCTCTGGATTCCAATGTACTTCATATGTTCTTCAGTAGAGTTAGAGTGCATGCATGTAACAATGATTTCTTTTGAAATTATTGAAATATGTTCTTAGTGGTCGTGCTTACAGGCTTTGTTTCATTCAGTATCATTCTCTCTTTTTCTTGAGCACACTTCTCTCTTTATCTTTAAAATTCATGAGTTTTAGCCGACATGTTCCATGTGTTCTGCACCTCGTACTTCGTACTGTCTGATGATATGTCTTCAAAGAAACATTAATTATGTCAGTGCATTAAAGGCATCAAATATGACCATTATAAATTAAATTGAAAGATGACAAAATAGTTTTACAAAACGGTGTCACAATAAGTTATGAAAACTATTTCTCCTTTACACGATGTCTAGAATGATCACGATGTTAGATTGTCACAGTGTCTCATTTATGGGGGCATGTTCACGGTGACTTGTTCACTATTTCTTTCTTCACGGCGTCTTCTATACGGTGTCTAGTTTATGGTGTTAGGAATCACGGTATCTTGCTTCACAGTGTCTTGTTTACACTGTCTTACTTCACGGTGTCTTGTTTACGGTGTCTGTCTTCATGATGTCTTGTACTTAGGAAAATAACTATATTTAGACTTAAATAGTGATATGGATGAAATGGATTGAGCTTAACAATTATACAACATGAGAGAACTTGAAACATAAATACACATGATTGGATATAATTTATAGGATTTAACTAGGTTGAATAAGATTTGTGATCATTAAAACATTATTAACACATGAGGAGTCCAACAATATCACCCTTTTTGATGATCACAAATCATATACAATTATAGTGTAAATTGGATGCGACTATAGAGAAAATAGCATATAGAAACCATTATGCATAAACTTCTACCCCTTTGGGATTATCAAAAGGTTGAAAGAAGAGAGGAAAAAATTGCACATTCCATTATGAGTAAAGATAGGTTTGTAAAAAATAAAGAATAAATACAAAAACAATGGCATTACCATCAAAAAGGTGTGAGCAATGGTCTTCTTCAGGGACTAGCCTTCTCTTTGAATTTATCATCAGTAGAATGGAAAGCCAGAGGGACAGTGGTTGATGTTGAAGAAGACAGAGATGTGGTAGATAAATAGGGTAAATACATACCTTGAAATATAAAGGGAGCCAAGGTAAGAGCATTAGAAGATCTAGGAAGTTGCTGATTAAGAATCACAGGCCTGATCTGACTGAGATCTTGGCCAATAGACATGGTAGTTGAGGCTATGTTAGAGGTGATGGTAAGCATCTCAGGTCTAAGAGGTGTAGCTGCTGGAGCAACAATTGCTGTACTCTGGAAATGAAGATAAGGTCTTAGGAGTTTGATGAATTCTGCAATAATCTATCCACCATACTGCATGGATTTTTCAAAGTCATATTTTTTTCCATAAACTTGTCCAACAATCAGGTAAACTTGGTTAGCTTCTGGACTTGAGTTTTGAAGTCTTGAGTCACTTGAGGAATTCAAAAATTCTCTATAGGGTATTTGAAATGGTTGGTCAAATCTATCTTGGAGAAAATTTGGATGAAATAGAAATCTAATTTATTTGAAATCTCGTGTTGGGCATCATTTTCAATCTTTGAGTGAATTTGTAAAAGGTCAAAAACTCTATCTCTGTTCTTGACGACTTCAGATAAAGAATACACATGAAAATCACTAAAAAAATTCTGTACCTTTTATTTGACTATAGATCTGAGAAAAGTACTATCCAAGGAAGGTGTAGAGGATTGATCAGTGGTATTAGACTCTTTGACAACTGTTTTCAGAGATTTGAGATGATTTAGTACCTTTTGAAGACAACCAATATACTCATCAGTGAGTTTATTAAGGTTCACCACAAGCTCTCTCATCTCCTTCAACATCTTTTTGTGACTTTCCACAACCTTTCCATCAAAGGATGCCAAATAAGGATGAATCTAAGACACAACATCTCGAGGGATTTGAGAAATAGTGGGTGCTAGAGGAGTAGTAATAGGATCAGATCTCTAATTCAACTCTTTCTGCATGTCTTCAACCATGATTCTCAGGGTTGTTACTTCATTACTGAGCATCATATTTTCAACTCGTACTTATTGAATCTCATGGAGTATCTTAGGTTGTATTTGACAAACAATCTTTTCCAATAATAGTGAGGCATCTCTCTCACTAAAATTTGTCACAAGACGAGGTTGGGAATTCATAAGTTTCTAAACTCCAGATAATAGAGTCTCTCCAAATTCCTTCATATCATCCTTACTGACAAAGGATGACTGTTTAGATAAAGATTCATGTGTAGGAATTGTTACAGGGTTAGGTTCAAATTCAGATTCATATTTAGGTTAAAAGTTTGAGAATTAATTCAACTGCAAAAGGGGAGAAAGATCATGACTGATTTCAGTAACATGATGACACTCATTCACATCATAGAAACTAGGATGTTTTTATTAAGTTTCCATAGGACTTGACTCATTTGGATGTGAGGCTTCATCAGACTCAAGATTTGGGGTTTTATCCCCCTCAATAGGTGATTCCTTCTCAGGACTGAGAGGATTTGTAGCTTGGTCCTGATCCACAGACTCAGCTCTAAGTTCCTCATTCATTTCTTGTCTAGCCAGCTGAAAGGCTAGCTCTATCCTTTATTCAGCAGAGGGTATGATTTCAGGAAAATATTGTTCCATAGGGAGTTCCCCTAGATTCTCTTCTTGCACAACAATGAGTTCTTCTATTGTTGGCTCTTCCATAGCTTGCTTCTCAGATTCTATGAAAATTGATTATTTTTTAGCCTCAGGTAAGATTTCAAGATTGACATCGTCTCTAGGGGCAGGAACTTCTTCTTCAAGAACAACATGAGGAACAATAATCCTTTCTTCCTCAACAATAACTGCTTCCCTATGTGGTACTTCAACCTCCTCTTCCTCTTTTTCTGAATACTCAATAAGTTCATCTAGTTCCAAACCAGGATCAGAAATGTCTTTCAGCCTTGATAGATAATCCACAGGATTAAATTCTTCATTAACCTTATAATTGTCTTCCACCCATTCCTTTTTCCAAGGATTCTAGTTTATCTTCATTCTCTTGATGGTGGCTTTGGAGAGAAAATACTCATAGTTCATAATCACTTCTTCATTAGTTCTAACCATTAATTTTTCAAAAATTATGGCTAATATCAACCGAGAGTAGAATAGAGAAGTGGACTTGGATATAAATTTGATCAAATCTCACATATGGTGAATGATGTACTTGCACAGGTTGATATTATGTCAATTTTTCATAAGGTGAATCAAAAAAAACATCTTTATATTTTAACACAGAAAAAGCACCTTTTCTTGGACTAACCTAATTTTGAAAAAACTAAAACAGAAGCCTTGTTTCTCCATCTATTTCAGCAGCGATGGCCCTTCTCTTGGTGCCATTCCTAGTTAAGGTTCTCAAAGCATCTTCTAGATCAAAGTAATGGGTTGAAGGTGTAGGTCCTCTATGATAGTCCTCACATATAACTTTATGAGGTATCCTAAGGCATGAACCCATAACCTCAAATAGAAGGAGAATATTTGGCCATTAACCCAACTCCTCACAACATAACTTTCACTAGAATCAAAAGAGAACTATACGTACTGGTACAACAGAGCCACTAACCTAGGATAGATTGGTCTATTCTCCCTTGAGAAACACTCTAACCAACCTTGTTATTTTAACAATTTCAATACCAGAGATTTGCAGGATAGAATCCTTTCGGTGAAAATTTCTTTCTCTGGTACAACACCACGATTTACTAGATTCATATTTAAAGGTCCTTTGGGTGTCATCTTAGGTGCAATCTTCTTCTTATTCGGGCTTCTCTTCTCAGGTCTGGATGATGAAAAATGTTTCATTCTTGGCATCCACTGAAGGTTCGAGAGAGAGAGAGAGAGGGTTTCATGGTTGAAAGGGTTCGAAATGAGTGAATCGGAGAAAACCCGAGTGAATAACCGAGTGAAACTTTTTGTTTTTTCATTTAAGAATGCCAAACGTCACAAAAATAAAAACGCGGGAAAATAAAAGAGGTGAAATAATAATTACCGTGATACATTTTTAAAGAAAAAAAATAAATAATTTTCACAGTGTGACCGTGAGTGGTCATTACGGTGAGACAGTGAGTGGTCGTCATGGTGAGACAGTGAGTGAATTTTTCTGTGCGTGTTATGGTGAGACAGTAAATGTTAGACCATAATTACAAAGTGCTAATGGTGCGACCGTAATCATAAGAGACAGCAACTAAAAAACCATAATCATGAATCAATAATGTATAACATAGTAAAATGTCGAACTGTATGACAAGTAAGATATCTATTTGAGATTTATAATGCCAATATCATGTATGATGTTGTCTATTCTCTCAGAACATAATGGTTTATTGAATATATCATCAAGTTGATATTCAGTACCAATGAATTTCAAGGTGATATCACCTTTTTGATAATGATATCTCAAAAATTGTTGTCTTACATCAATATGTTTTTTCCTAGAATGTGAAACAAGATTTTTTGAGATGTTAATAGCACTTGTGTCGTCAAAATTTATTGTTACATGATTGAATTGATATCCATAATCTAGTAATGTGTGTTTCATCCACAAAATTTGTGCACAACAACTGCCAGCAGCTATGTATTTAACTTTTGTAGTATATAATGAAATAGAATTTTGTTTCTTACTACACCATCATACTAGTGAATTTCCTAAAAGGTGACATGTTCCAGAGGTTCTCTATATATCTAACTTACTGCCACCGAAGTCAGCATCATAATAACAAACTAGTTCAAATGATTATCCTTTAGGATAGAATAGTCCTAGATTGGGTGTATGGTTGAGGTATTTGAAAATTCTCTTTACAACATTTAAATGAGATTCAATAGGATTTGGTTGAAAACGAGAACACATAAACACACTAAACATAATGTCTGGATGGATAGATATTAAGTAGAGTAAACTTCCAATTATTCCTCTATAAGTGGTTTGGTCAACAGATTTTCAATCATCATCAAGATCCAACTTACTGGTGGTACTCATGGGAGTGTCACTACTTTTAGTGCTATCCAATCCAAAATGTTTTAGAAGATCTCTAGTGTATTTACATTATGTTAAAACAATTCCATCATTATTTTTAAATATTTGAAATCCAAGAATGAATTTTAGTTCACCCATTAAACTCATATCAAATTCGTTTTTCATCATTTTAGAAAAATTAATACAAAATTAATTCTTTGAAGATTCAAAAATAATATCATCTACATAGATTTGAAGAAATAAATTATCATTAGAAATTTGTTTTATAAGGAGGGTAGGATCAACTATTCCTTTTATAAAACCTTTAGAAATGATAAGAGTACTCAATATATCATACCAAGCCCTTATAGATTGCTTTAAACCATATAAATCTTTTGATAATTTGAAAATATGATTGGGAAAATGAGGATTTTTAAATCCAGGGGGTTTTTCAAAAAAGACATCCTCAACTATATACCCAATTAAGAATGCACTCTTAACATCCATTTGATATAGTTGGAAATTCAGATGTGATGCATATGTAAGAAGGATTTTGATGGCTTCAATTCTGGCTACTGGAGAAAAGGCCTCCTCATAGTCAATTCCTTCTTCTTGACTATAGCCTTGTGAAACTAATCTAGTATTTTGCCTAACTATATTTCCAGCTTCATCTACCTTATTTCTAAACACCAATTTAGCGCCTATGATGAAAGTGTCCTTGGGTCTTTCAACAAGTTTCCAAACTTTTTTTATTTCAAATTGATTAATTTCTTCTTGAATATCCATTACCCAAAATTCATCATTGATGGAATCATCAATGTTTTTTGGTTCAAGTTGTGACAAGAAGGATTGATGTTCAACCTGATTTCTATGTGAAGCTCTAGTTTGTTTTCCTTTCTCTACGTCTCCTACCATAGAATCTAAGGGATTGTTTTTAAGGGTTCTAATATTTCTAGAAAAATAGGGACTAGTGATTTCAGGTTCATCAACAAATTCAGTTTTATTATGACTTGATTGTAGGGAATTTCCAGAATTGGAAGTTTTTACATATTATTTCATAGAGGATTTTGAGGATTTTGAGTTGATGTTCAGATTTTATACTTCATAATCCAGATTTTATAGGATGGTACTAGGCTCGTGTGGATCTGTTTGATTAAACATGATATGAAAAATTTCTTCCACCAATTTAGTTCTCTTATTGATTACTCTATAATATTTACTTAATATTGAGTAACGTAGCAAAATTCCATCATCACATTTGGATGAAATTTTATCAAGATTATCCTTAGTTTTGAGAATAAATACTTTGCAACCAAAAACTCTAAAGTAATTAACCTTAGGCTTCCTATTGTTCCAGAGTTCACACAGGGTCTTTTTGAGAATTTTTCTAATCAAGACTATATTGATTATATATAATGCTGTATTAACATTTTGAGCCCAAAAGTAAATAGGTAAGTCATATTCACAAAGAATTGTTCTAGAAATTTCTTATAAAGTTCTATTTCTTCTTTCTATAACACCATTTTTCTGAGGTGTTCTAGGGAGAGAGAAATTGTGACTATATCCCTTTCGTGAGAAAAAGGATTCAAACTCTTGATTTTCAAACTCACGGCCATGATCAATTCTTAATGTATTAATTTTAAGGCCACTAATATTTTCTACAGACTTGGCATACTTAGTAAAATAAGAACAGGCTTCACTTTTGTGAGCCATGAAGAATGTCCAGGTATATCTAGAAAAATCATCTAGCAGAATATAAACATAGTGCTTCCTGTTTAAACTATAAAAACTAGATGGTACAAAAAAATCCATGTGAACCAATTAGAGAGCTTGAGAAGTAGAAACTTTTTTCTTTGTTTTGAAGGATATTATGTGTTGTTTTCCCTTTTGAAATGGATTACATACTTTGTCATGTGGAAACTCAATTTTGGGTAAGTCTTTAACTAGTCCTTTTCTAGTTAGCTTTCTGAGGGAGTGAACATTACAGTGTCCTAGTGTCCTATGATAGATCCAAGATTCATTACAAAATACACATAAGCATGAAGCATTTTGAGGAGCTAAAGAATATAAATTTATAGAAGAAATGTTTTCATTCCTTGATGCATAAAATACTAATTCATCTTTAAAATTAAAGACATTACATGCATCATTTTCAAATTTAAAATGATATACATCATTACATAATTGTGAGATACTGAGCAGATTATATTTTAAGCCATTAACAAATAGTACTTTAGAAATTAAAATCGAATTAGTGTTACCAATCTGTCCTAAGCCAATGATTTTTCCTTTGGCATTGTCACCAAATGTGACATGTCCTCCATCTACTTTTATCAGGTTCTTGAAGCATGAGTAGTCTCCTGTCATATTCCTTGAACATCCACTGTCCAAGTACCATAGATATTTGCAGGATCCCTTTAAGAAGATTTCCTATAACATGATCAAGAAAATATGGATTTTCGTACCCATACTCTTTTGGGTCCAGTAATATTAGTAAAAAGTTCTTTAGGAACCCATATTTGTCTCATAGGTTTCCTATAAGTATTATGTAAAGAATTTGAAAAATAAAATGTATTTGGACCACAAAAACATGAAATGGTAGAATATGTATCATGAATTTATCTAGATGAGTTGTGTCCAGAACTAGGAACAAAACTATATGTCCTAGACTTTGAAACAAAATTCGTTCTACCAATGTTTCTTTTAATAGGTTGATAACCAATGCTAGTTTTATATTTAGAGGAAATTAGTTTTCCTAGAATTTGGGTAAGATTATTTTTCTCATTTTTAAACTTTTCTATTTCAATTTTTAATTTCTCATTAGAAATTTTTAATTCATTGTTTTCTTTGAGTAGTTGAGCATTTTCCTCCTTTTCAGTAGTAAGTTCATATTTAACAATTACAGTGAGAGCATGCTATTTCTTCAATGATTTATATTTATTTTTTAATTCATTTCATGTCTCTTCAAGCATGTCACAATATTCCAAAATTTCTTCATTAGTCATATTATCAGAGTCCCTTTCCTCTTCAAAATAGTATGAATTATGTATATAAGAGTTTAGTGTTACCTCAAATGTTTTTTTTCATAAAACACACATTGGATTTGTTATCCTGTTCATCATGTGATGTCTCTGAGTCACTTGAAATATCCTCATAGGCACTCCATGTTACTTTAATTTCCTTTTTGTACTTCTTTTCCTTGTCCTCATATTTCTTCTTATACTTGAGATTTGGACAATTTGCCTTTATATGTCCTTTTCACTTACATTCATAGCATACTATTTCATCAGTTTTGTCACTTATTTTTTAGTCCTTTTGATGTTACCTTTTAGATCATACTTTCCCTTGAAGTTAGGATTTCTGAAAAAGTTCTTCTTTTTGTAAAATCGTTTGAATCTTCTCGATAGTTAAGCCATTTCCTCATCACTGTCTGGTGATGATTGTTAAGTGGTGGAACTTTATACAGAAGCTTCCATTTTATCTTTGTCTTTGTGCTTCAAGGAGGTGGTATTGAAGGATACATAGTTTCTATTTGGCTCATCCTCTTCTTCATTGTTGACTTTAAGCTCGTCTTCATACATCATCATTTTCCCAATGATTCTTTTATAGGTATCTTGCTGATGTAACACAATTATATAATAGAGACAGAGGCTCCCCTCCATCTGTCAGGTAGATATCTAAGGATTATCATGATTTTTTTCTTTGGTAGTGACTTCTTTTCCAAGAGAAATCATTGTGTTGACAATCTCATCGAACCTGAGATACATGTCAGAAATAGGCTCATCAGGTTTCATTTTAAAATTATCATATTTTATAGAATAAGTATTAAGCCTCATTTCATTTACACTAGATGTTCCTTCATGTGAGACAGACAAGGTATCCCAAATTTCATGGGCAGTTTTATAAGCATAAATGTTATTAAATTATTTATCTCCTAAGGAGCAATACAAAGAATTCATGTATTTTCAATTGTTATTGTAATCAAGTTTGGTAGATTCATCCCATGTAATTCTATCAGTCACAGGAGGTTTGTATTCATTTATAATGGATGAACAAATTATAAAACTCATAATCTCTAGATGCATTTTAATTTTAATTTTCCATTGCGAATTGTTGGTTCCATTAAATAATGGTTTTCTGTTGGTTGCAACACCTTCCACTCTATTATCCATACTAATATAAAGAGCTAGAAATTATGAATTAATATAAATTTTCTGATCTATAACGTAAAACTACAATCACAGTTGAGTAATATTACACAGAGTCCTAATAAAGTAGACTCTGATACCAAATGTTGGTCGAAGTAGTTTACTCAAGTGGGGAGGGGTGAATTGAGTAACTATAAAAAATTTCTGTTAAAAGAATACTATTTTCAAAATAAATGGTTTCCCCAGAAATAGATACAACCCAATTAAGCAAGGTTATACTTTTATAAGAGTTTGACTTTTTGAAAAACTTTTAGAAGATTGATTAATTCTCAGTAATATAAATTTGTATTATTATTATTACTTTCTAAGTTATCCTACTATGACAAACCAGTTATAACTTATTTCCAAGACTAACTATCAAAGTAAAATTAGTGATTATTGGATTATTCAATAGAGAACTAAAATAGAGAAGACAAAATTTAAACAGCACAACAGATATAAAACAAGTGGTTCAGTCTCAAGACGAGACATAATCCACTCCACTTGGTGATCACCTACCACCAAGAAGTTTATATAAATAAACTTTGATCCAAACCCTGGATTGGGGTTAACAATAGTACACAGACTGTCCTTGTCATAAAGGGACCTCTTCCATAGCTTTTGTGGGTAAACAAAATAATAACCCGGACACACATGGACCTCTTCCACAGTCTTCGTGTGTAAACAGAAGTATAAAGAGTTTTGTGTAAGGATTTTAGTATCCTCCAGTTCAACTTAGGAGTCAGTGTGTGTTAAAATATACGGGGTCACACACTACTCATAATGGTAATAAAAAGATGATCGTATTCGAGCAAGAATATAGAGACGAGGTTAGAATTCTCTTGTGTGATGTCAATGCAGCTCTGGACTTCTTTGGATTGAAGCAGATGAAGTTTTGAATCCACCATTAGAAGTTGTGTGCAAAATAGAGTGTCGCAATTCATCTTGTGTTCTTCACGAGTTTTTACAATACAAAGATGTTCTCAAGATTCCAGTGTACTTCGTATGTTCTTCAGCAGAGTCAAAGTGCATGCATGTAACAATTCTTTCTATTGAAATTCTTGAAATATGTTCATCACAGTTGTGCTCACAGGATTGTTTTTGATTCAGTATCACTCTCTCTTTTTCTTGTGCACACTTCACTCTTTATCTTCAAAATGCATGAGTTTTAGCTGACAGGATCCATGTGTTCTGCACCTCGTACCTCTTACTGTCTGATGATATGTCTATAGAGGAACATTAATTATGTCAGTGCATTAAAGGCATCAAACATGACCATTAGAAATTAAATTTAAAGATGACAAAATAGTTTAAGAAATTTTGTCATAGTAAGTTATGAAAATGGTGTCTCCTTAACACGATGTATGAGTGTCACAATATCTCATTTACAGTGTCTTGTTAACAGTGTCTTGTTCACGGTGTCTTGATTCACAGTGTCTTGTTTACGGTGTCTGGTTTACGGTGTATGGATTCACAGTGTCTTTCTTCACAGTGTCTTGTTTACGGTGTCTGGTTTAGGGTGTCTTACTTCACGGTGTCTTGTTTACGGTGTCTGGCTTCACAGTATCTTGTACTTAGGCAAATAACTGTATTCAGACTTGAACATCGATATTCATGAAATGGGTTGAGCTTAACCATTATAAAAAATGAGAGAACTTGAAACATAAATACACATTATTGGATATAATTTATAGGAATAAACTAGGTTGAATAAGATTTGTGATCATTAAAACATGATTATTACATGAGGATCCCAACAATGTCCACACTGGATCAGGTGGTTTCCATTAACAAGGATTAAGTATGTTCCACAAATGTTTTTGGTTGGGCTAAATTTGTCCCACCATGGTTCATGAAGTTATTGATTTCTCTAAGAGGTTTCAGGAATGCTATTTATATTTTTTTTGCATTGACAACCAATGATTCTCAACACAAAAAAATATTCATGGTCGTTTGTGGTATGGGGAATTGATGTTGTGGGGACCTACAAACCAGTGAAAACATGACAATGCCGGTTTATTTTGACCTCAATCATCTTATTTTATAAATGAAAAGAAGAAGTTACCCTCAAAAAAAGTCAAAATCTGATTTGTGATTGAGTATATGAGCTCCCACATTATACATCAATTTGTGTACCTAACATTATTCTCACAGACAATGACACTAATTTATGACTTGATGAAATTATATGCAAGTAAATCATCCGATAAAACCATTAATAAGAAATTGGGTATACTGATGCAAAAAAATACCCTCTCTAATATTGTGTAGAAAATAGTGGGCCAAAAAAGGTTGGCCTGAAAACATTTCTAATTCCCTTTGGGAATATTAGATGACAACTATAAAATACACCAGGAGATCCCATATTCCATGGTGTATAGAATAGAGTAAGGATCACCCATTTAGGATTAGTTTCCATTGCTTGGAATGGTTGTTTATGAATATAATACACTAGGAAAAATGAAATAATTCTATCCAACTAAGTTATAACCCCTTAAGGAAAATAAGTATTAAGCCTTTCATAATATAGAGAGGCAGCCAAATTGATATCAATAGTGGTCAACAAGAAGTTTCTCCTCCACTCCTTTATTTAGGGTGACATGGTAGAAACTCTTAGAAAACTGATTATATCAAAAAATATGTCAATGTTGGAGCCCAAATGGGAAGAACCATACATTATCCATAAGGTCTATTATAATGGATCATAATATATAATCATTGTGGATAGAGATTGAACCACAAATTCCAAGTTCTCAAGAATTAATTTACATTAAAATTATGGTCAAAAAATAAGTGACATTAAATTATATCAATAAGAGTCACAGCTATAAGACCGTATACTAACAACAATACCTTCCGTCCGAACATTATAAGCATATAATATTTAAAATCCCTTAGGTCAAAGCTTTGTAAAAATAAACTACCTCAACTAGGGTCAAATCTTTATAACCTTAATCAAATAATTGTACCTTTTTCCAAAGCATTATGACCTTACATTATCTTTAGTCACTTTGGTCAAAGATATGCAACCATAAAATGATGTAACCAGAATCTGAGATCTATGACCTTAAACTAAAAGAAACACCTTCAATATATGAATTATGACCCTATACAACTTATAGTTTCTTTGGTCAAAGAATAGATACCTTAAACTACAACAATTGGGGCCCGATATCATGTACAATAAACTAGTATTAGTTTCAAGGGTCCACAATTATGAAATTAAACTATTTTTAGTTTCTATTTAATGATAATTATGGCCATAAACTATTTTCCTAAACTCTTTTGTCTGAGATCCAATAACATGAACTATTAGCATCCATTGTTCGAGTTGCATGACTTTAAATAAAAAATACTAATATCCTAAGAACACTTTATTAAACTATATCCCTAACCATTACAATGAACATAGGATTCCTTATATCACATAGGTGAGATGATTCAATTTACTCACAAAGAGGATATGATTCAATGTCCTATTAAATAGGACACCATCATTTTGGCACTGTTCTTCTACCATTCAATTTTCTAAAACTACATGTGGCTTGATTTCCAATTTTATGGGCTATGTAGGGATTCCAAGACCCCCTGAGATTAGTTCTAACTTCCAATTCATCATAAATCCTTTTCCTAGAGGGAGGGGAAATTACATTAACCAATTATTGGTCATATATACCTTTTTAACCTCTTATGGTCTAATAATTACAACCATAAATGGTTTTTTTGTGCCTCACGATATTTACTTGGCATGTGGGATACGTCACACTTTATTCACATCAGGTTTTTCATATTTCATTTCACATAAAATTTATCAAAAAAAATATTCCCCTAGACCAAGAATCCCGACTTTAAACTATTTTTTGAATTAACCATTGGTCCTACCTACATAAACATAAACTTTATAGCCGAAATCCTCCTGTACAATGCTTAAACTAGAGAAACTAGTGTCTCGTCATCATTAAAGAGGATATATCCCCCACTTTCAGAAATGGTCTTTTACCAAGTTGTATTCTAGAACTATGTGTGCCTTGATTCCAAATATTATGGGATATATAGTGAAACCTAGACCTCCTATCTTTGGGCCCGACCAAAAAAATCCATTAGAAGGGACCCCCTAAGATTTGTATAACAAATACCACAACCCTATTACTCATGACTATATCACCGTTAAAATTCATCCCTGAATTGACATTTAGAAGAAATAAATGATCAAATCAATGTGTTATCCCACCACACATCCTCAAAACACAATGTTAATATATAATACGTACCCCAAACACAAACCTGCTGCATCATATTAAAAAGTTGGTATGAATAGAAACACGTCCTTAGGATGTGAAATTAAATTGTTACCATTACCTTGTATAAAACCTTCATTCCCCATATAAAAAATAATGGATGAAAAAACACACATCCTCAATACATGAAATTAATAAATAAGCATTACCATATATAAAACTAGTACTACTTATATAAAAAATATGAGATGACAAAATATCCTTTCATGAGAGAACATTCTCCTAACAACATCATAGTCCTACTTCACTACATTCTAGAACTATGCATGTCTTGACTCCCATATTCACGGGACATGTAGTTATGTGTTGATGTCATATCCAAGATACAAAGTCCACCATAAACAAATTATGATGTATTTCCCCCATCAACATCATGATCTCTACATGGGTGATGTTTTTCTTAGATGTATATATATAAAAGTGTCTCCTTGGTACTCTCCTTCATGTAAATTTAACACACTTTAATGCCACCTAAGACCCTTTAGGACACCCACACCATTTTTCCAAAGCTCCATGACCTTAAAATAGTTGAAACCACAGTCCAAGTAGTATGAATCCAAACTAAAAATCCCAAAGTTTCTAGAACATGATGTCAAACTATATATTTCTTTATGAAAAAACATAAGATACTTCATTTTACAAATATTGGATTAATAAAAATCAGAATATTTATCCCATGATAATAAAATGTAGCCTTACCACATGTAAAACCTGGATGCCTCATATGGAAAATACGAGTTGAATAAAAACCATCATCCTTAGTGAATGATGTTGAACTGTAGCCTTACCCCGTATAAAATAGAGAAGACTCATTGGAAAAATCATCAAAAACCATACCAAAATTCTTAACACATGAGGTTAAACTATTGCATTACCTTAGGAAATAAAAATATGATGCCTTATATGAACAATATGATAAAATTAAGTGTCCCTTCTAGAAGGGAGATCATGTCATTGTTGTTGGTATTTTACCACAACGTGCTCTAGATGTAAATGTGTCTTGATTATAATTCTCATGTGTTATGTAGAAACACATGGATCTCTTATCCCGATTCTATACCTAATATTATCTCATTTTGGGGTTTCCCCACATTTGGTCCAAACATGACCCTCACCTACAGACTACCATTTCTTTATTTCTTCAACTTGGATAATCATCATCCCTATGTATGAACATGATCCCAAATGGAAATGGTGCCTAGCCAAACTAGATCACCAAACACCCTAGGCTCATGAATTGATTGATCCTCAATAATAGATGGTAGTTCCAATATTTTGAAATCATTTAAATATTGATCTAGTATTTTCACCCAATATTGGGCTTGTGTGGGTGTGGAACCTTTATTTTGAAAGTGGTTAGAAATTGTTCCCCACCGACCAGTCATCCCCTTTTCACCATCATGTCTTGAAAGTCATAATCTACCTTTCTTTCCATCTCATCTTTCTCTAGTGGGGATCAGAAACTCTATGTGTCATCTCCCTATACACATGATCTTGGTGACCAAGTAAGATGACAACTTTTGGGAAAATCCCATGTTAGTCTCTTGCACCCATTATTGTTTTCAAACCTTCAAACAAATGGAATTATATACTACAAAATTTTTTTTGAACCAATAATGGATCATGTGAAGCTATGAGTTGGGGAGAATTTTTTGTAAGTAAATTAGATATGCATGGTCCCCCATTAAACAACGAATTTCATCCATTGGTTCGAAATATAAGAACTTAAAATAGGATCCTGAGTCTAAGAATCATGA
This sequence comes from Viscum album, assembly GCA_963277665.1. Classification (NCBI taxonomy): domain Eukaryota; kingdom Viridiplantae; phylum Streptophyta; class Magnoliopsida; order Santalales; family Viscaceae; genus Viscum; species Viscum album. The sequence continues at coordinate 251,585,963 of OY728129.1, read as the reverse complement.
ATTTAATTTGTGTGAAAGTCACCATGGGAATGTGTCATGTACTGTCGAGCCTCCTTGGAGATAAATTCACATAGTTTTTCACTCTACCAAGCCACTCATGTTCATGTGGGTTGTTAATACCCTCTTTCAGTCTAAACTATATAAACATAAACTAGGAGTTCATGTATACGAATCGTGAACCTAAGCCACATGAAATACGTCTTAGAGATTTTCCATGTGCATGGGACTCCTAGAACCCAAATTCACATTGGGTTACCTCTCCCCTACAACATAGAAATTTCTTTTAGGCATGAAACCTTTTGTCCAAGAATCACAACCTTAAACTATGTGAAACTCTACCCAGACTATTTTTTTTGGTGAACGAACTTCTATGAACATCATGAAAATCTTTCATGAATCCTCTAGGGTTATAAGAACCATTCTGGAAATATACCAATAAAGTCACTGAATTATGAACATAAACAATTTTTAGTTCCATGGTCCAATATCTATGACCTTAAACATCAAGTCTTGGTCCAATAATTATTTCCTTAAACCATTTGGAAAACAAGATAGAATTATTACGAAATTAACAAAATTTCAACCCCTATGTATGGATTTCATGGCTATAAATGAAATAGTAAAGTGGAAAAAATTTCCCTTAGGTTGAATACCCATAGGGGAAACTTAATTAAATGTTAAAATCAGTCCTATTATGTTTCTCTAATGAGCTTAAAAAATGTATAGGTATAAGAAAAAGATTTACAAAGATAGTAGGGACAACTATGGGACTTGGAAAATACATGGTTGTGCTATTAGGACCTCATTGGTTTAGAAAAATGTTAGTTTCAAATTGTATCTCCCTTTTCCTAATGAGCTCCAGTATGAGTTACCACCCATTGTGTTTTTTTTTCACACACCTGACTACACTAACCAAATAGGATTTATTAAAACATTTTTACACATCCTCATCAAATGATGTTTAAATGTATGGAACACTTTCCTCACCATATGATATTAAAATATGTGTTCAATATCATTTCTAGAATATGTTAAACTGTGAGTATGTAGTCCTCACTATATGATATTAAAATTCATGCACATCATTCTCACCATGTGATGTTAAACAAAATATATATCATCCTCACCGTATTATTGTAAATTTCATGTACATTGTCCTCACCACATGAGGTTAAAATTATTGCATATAATCATCATTATATGTTGTTAAACTGCATGTACATCCTCCCCACAGCGAGACATTAAACTGTGTTTCCATCATCCTCATTTTCATGATGTAAAAATCTGAATCATCTTAGGCCCTCACTAGAGATTCCACTTCCTCCTTATGTGTCACTAACTTACTACATTATTCATGTTCCTCAATAGTAGATCAGCATCCTACATGATTCACCCCTTAGAAGACGATTCTATCATTTATTTAGACCGAAACACCTACCCAATGTTCTCAAAGACATGATGGTGTAATTATATGAGTGTTAAAATCCATTTAAAAAGTCAACCAATTCAACCCAATTCATTGTATCCCCCATGATTTTGATCTACATCATAATATAATTTAATTTTCCCTAGAAATAAATAGTTTTTAAATAAATTGGCCCACCTACACTCATGTGAAAAATATTTAAAGGACCCCTGAAAACATTTTGAGAGGACCTGTGTTTTGAACATGGTCAGCAATCCATCATCAGTTGTTTGTACCCATAATTAGAAAAATGAAAAAGTATTATGTGATTCAAACAATGTTAGGAGTTACCCTTAATCCCACACTGCAACCTATATGTTTTAGGTCATATGTATATCAATTCATGATATTAACCCCCTTTGTTTGGGTAGAATTTAATGCACCTAATGTTACCCCATTTTGGCATTAACACCAAGTGAGAAAGAAAATCACCTATGAAGATAGTCTCATTATCCAGGAAAATTTTATTAGTCAAAAAACTCCTAGTGTTTGGTCGACATGTTCCAACCTTTATCATTCAAAACATTCCTCACAGACTTATAAAAAAGCAATCATAATTGTGTCTCTTTTTCCCAAACAGAGCTTGACACATGTGGTATAAGATATTTATTAGTGGTTTTCTTATTAATATGGTCATATATACCACCAAAAAATAATATGAAAGAAAATAATGAATTAAATATGAGGAATTTAGAGGGAAAAAATAGTTTGGTAGAGTCAACCACATGTTGGGGGAATCTAATTTATTCCAACCAAATTAGATCTTCCTATGGCTTTTCCACAGTAAGTGAGTGCTCTAGCAAAACCATCCTCTCGAGTGTGGCCTCCAGAACCTGATATAGCCTAGTGAGATCTGAATTTTACTCCTTGGACATTAGAAAAACTTCATCATCCATGTTTCTCTCCCAAACCTAATGATATTATCATTCATCCATCATTGGTGTCTCATTTTCCTACAAATTGTCTACCACCACCAACTAGGCACTTAATTGGTTGATGAATCTTTCTTGGAAAGTGATGATAGATGAATGATCACATGATTTATCTTCCATCCAAGTGAGTTTTTGTTTGTATTCTTAGATTTTCATGGTGGATTCTATATTTTACTTTTTCTATGGATCATTTAACTTCTACCTTTACACATGCTGTTTCTTAGAAAGACAATCGTAAGAAAATGAATGGAGGGAACATGATTCCAAAACTCTTGTGACCAGGTTCAATAGACAGTGATAGAGGGATCACATTTGGCACGCTACCTCGGGTTTTGGATTATGGGAGTATAAATTTTTCTCTCTTTACTACACCCAGTGTAAGACAATGTGATTAAATTTAGAAATATCAAACCTAAAATCATAAAATTCCTTCGGTCGAACTAATTTATACTCTAGAAAAGGGGTGAAAGTAGCGGAATAAATGTCATCATCTTGGATCCTCATGGATGTCCTTTGTTCCATGTCAAGGGGATGACTATAATTTTTTATTTGACCCTAGATTTTCGATATTATCTTGCTTTAAGTTTGACCTAATCTATTGCTACGACCCAGACCACAGTGGGTTTCCCACCCAGGATTAAGATCAGATCACCCCATATAACCTACACACCAAGGGATAGTGCAGTTTCTGGTGAGATACAACCTGACTCCCCCAATTTTTTCTTTTTTTAGAATGTACACTCTCATGTAGTATTTTAGTTGAAATCCATGCAAGTCAGTTGATATATGGAAATAGGTATAACATACACAAGTTTCATAAGATAAGGTAACTTACAAGAGGCAAGAATTCAGATGTAATCTTTTCAAAGGGCCTTAAAATGAAATCCCATGCATAGGGTCACCTCAACATCAATTATAACCTCAAAACATGGGATTGGTCCTATCAATACCACTTCTCTTAAAGATATATAAAGAAATCACATTAAATAAATAGAATCAAACAACCTTTAGGTTGTTTTATGGGAAATAGGTTAATTAATTTAGGATTACCTTGAGGAATAAATATATCAATGATGAGTCATCCCATGCAGTCCACATCACATGGGGATCGTGCCACCATTTGAATAGTGGGTTGTGGCCACTATAAATGACTAGGAATGATAGGGAGTTCAAATCCTTCACTCTGAATCCTTCTTTAGAAACCTCTCTCTCTAGAATTAATAGGCTTAACCCCGAGGATGAACCAAAATAGATCATAGAGGTGCTTCCACCCTCCTCAATAGAGGCCCATTGGGTCTCCCTGTTTTCTTCAAACATTAGAAAAAATATCAGTTTAGAACCTCTTGAGACTGGATGAGGTCCATAAAGAATAGAAAATATATATAAATATTACTTCACCAAATAAGTGATTAGTCAAGGCATCACCCTTAGGAGTGAGCTCTCCACTCTCTTGAGAGGCTTATCTTCCATTGGTGAACCCTCAGGACTCCTCATCACTGGAACCCCATGTATCAGCACTAGAGACTAATGTATCAAGGTTTGAAATCACAATGAACCATATCTCATATGGTGCCACAATAAAAATCACTTGTATTTGAATAGTTATAGGAATGAATTCCCCATGATAATGATATAAGGAATCTATCTCTGTCAGATAAGAGAATCATTTGTAGAAGTCTACGTGAGATGTGATCCTAGTTATCCCAATGTCTAGAAGTTTGGTCCCATCTCAGGTGAGTCTTTTCTATAGTTTATCCATCTTCAAGGAAAACCAAAAGATATTCTATTCCACTTAGAGAACATGATTGATGAAATTGACATCCATATCCACTAGATACTGTAGTTTATTGTTAGGATCCTCTCTTTCTTGAGATCACTTCTCTTACTCTTGTGTTAGTTTACGAGTGAACCCTGCAACGATAGAGGGTAGTAGTGTAGTAGAACCCAGAGCTTCCCCTCTCACCACTACTCCAGTTTGAGCCCCTTGTAACAGTTTGTAACTTCATAAATTAGATTATATTCCTTCTTAATTATATTTGTACTTATAGGAAAATTATATCCTCTTCACTCACTAACATATTATTTCAATTGTGTATGCTTCTACCTAATTACCACCATTGTTTTAAAATAGGCCAACATTAACGTTGGTCATTTGGAAGATTGATAATCCCGTATATTCCCTTAGTTTTTAAGATCACTAACAGTTGGATAAGGATAAAAGGGTGTTTTTTCCATGGACCCCCATATAGTATCACTTTTAAAGTTATTGACTGGACACCAATTTCTAATAGAACCGAGACAGAGTGAACGGTTTACATTAGGTGTTTACCTCTATCTTGAAAAAAAAAACACTAAACCTAAAAAGGCTTGAAGGTATTCCTGCTACTCTAGAGCCCCTATAGTTTATCAATAATCTCTATAATAGGGCTTGGGAATGTGTGAAAATTGATGTTCCTATGGCCTAAAACACTAATCATGGAGCCTATTATTTCAAGAGTTATTATAAGAACCCCAAAAATGTTGAGGGGAAAAGGTTATAGGACATTGTTTTGTGGAGTAATTGAATTTGGAATCTCTTACCCCTTAAAATGTGTTGTAACACACCTATGGAAGAAAATTAATGGTCCATAATTTTATCAGGGTATTCTTCCCCTCATGACTTTCCAAATGTGGATATATATCCTCTCCATCACAGGACTCTGAAGTTCACCAAGTTTTTAGATGGTAGAATAAATTCCATCACTAGTATCGTCAGATGAAAAAACATACAACAACCCAAACTTGAAGTAGCCAGACACTAAAAAAGGTGGCTAGAAATTATATTTATCTAATTACTAACTTAAAGTCCCTTATACTATATCGTAACTCTTGTTTTCAGAATTCATCTAATATTAGAGTATAGGACCATGACCTTATCCTATGTTATGCCACTTGAAACCACTTTGGATTCCCAAGAATCATCACTGATAGTGCATTCAAGAATATTCCTATCTCAGTCTTGAAGTTTTTGTCCTGATGAAAATGAGGGTGATGCTTTAAAACATTTTTTAGAACATCCAAAAGAACTTGCGTTGCAACAGGGGTCTAAGACATGTCCCCTCAGGCATTAGTAGATGGAAATAAATCTCCATACCGGTACCCAATTAGCGGGATTCCCCGAATGCAATGGAGGTCCCATAGAATGATCCACACCTCCCATGATGTAGATGGAAGGTGTTCGTGTCTACTAACCACCTATTTACATGATCTGGAAGAAGCTCTTTTTGATAAAATCTACATAATTGGTATATCCACACTGCATCATGTAATTCAAAATGTCATAACCTAGTCGCACACTATTCTATTGTGATGGGTACTTAATAATCCCACAAAAACTTGTTGCTGAAGTTTCTTCCCACTCACAGATCCCAATATTCATACCTTTACATGCTATTTTCTTGAGTACTAGTCAGAATGATGCTTCCATAAAGAACAAAGAACTCTTCATTTACTGGATGCTCCCATATCATTGTACAAGTCCTTACAATGAGGGTGTATACTATGACATCATCATTATCCATAATAAGGTGTCCAAAAAAATTAATATTACAACAACTAATTTCTTTATGGTGGTTGAAGAAAATTTTTGGTGTGCTGACATCCTGGTTAGGATTGTCACACCATCCTGGAGCCAAAAACTATATAGGGGACTCCTCTTACTCAATGTGTAATCCTATGATCCTCTTTCAATTAAATTGTAAACTAATTGTTTTTAGTGAATAATCTCTTTGAATAAGGGATATTATGGTTCTCATCTAATTACAACCTTCGAGTAGTGAAAAAAACATCAGTGATATCCTGATTTACCTGGTTGGGAATTTGCAAGACAATAGAAAAATGTGCAATGGTTAGTTCACACAAAATAGTTTTGGTTCACACAATTCCTTCCAAATTCGTTAAGTGTGACTCCAATTAATAATTTTTTTGTACTTTTCATAGTATTAATGCTTTAGCATGAAATTCCAGTTGATTAAGGATATATTTTGTGAACATCATGGATTAAAACTAAGGATTCTGTAAAAAATACTGAATTCCACACACAAGAGACTAATTATCACACACAAAAGTCAAGTGACAACACAATATCCCCCATTCCCAATTTATATGAATATATCCAATGGGATGCATATAAAGGAAATATAACTGCATTATATGGCCTTAGATTTACGTGACACAACATAAATGATTCCTTTAATCAGTGTTTTACCTAGGAAATCAACATTACAGTCCCCCATCTGCTCCAATTATAAGGATGGTGGGGGCATTTGATGGCACTAAAAAATATTGAATGAGTATTTTTACATTAAAAAATGGATAGTTCAAACCAGATGATAATTATATAATTAATGAATGGTTTACATGTAATATTTATGGTTTGATCTCATCTTTCACATTACACGCACCATCAATTTTCACACAAAAGTGAACACCAAATATTAGGATTCCACAAATATTCTAGAATCCTGAAAATTATGGTAATGGAATACACAAAAAATAATGGATTCATACATGAAAAATAATATTTCCCACACCCATTTGTGTGCGTCATTTCATTGCATGAGAAATGTGATGAAAAACTACTAGATCATGCGACCATGTCCCAACAACAAAGGCATGGAGGGTGTGATATCAATTTGTGTTACCCAAAAGGGTTGTGTTCCATAGGATAACCATTTTGGATATAAATAGAACCCCAATAAATATTTGGAAGATGAAGCATCAGATCTAGATCATTTAAATCAATATTACATGACATTATGCAATTACAATGTATTATCTGAGGTAAAGTATCTGTCAGAATGATCTCTCATGGACCGTAATGTGTCTTGTCCCATGTTTGAGAGCTCCCCATTAAGTCTCCATTATGTCTAATTGGGTTTGCGCAAAATAGTCTTCCTTCACCCCATATTAAGATTCATTAAATCATAAAAGTTTCAAATTACTATTCCCCTTAGATCTATGATGTTTTATTACACTAGAGACAAAACATCATGCTAACATGGTTTTCACACAGTATGATCAAATTATGTGAAACAACCTCTGGATACATGAACCCATGCCCCCTATTCATCATGTGTGGCCTAGAAAATTACCCTACCTATTGATCCTAAGAATAGATACCCTAATGACTTATTATCTTAAACATAGAAACACTAACAATGGGACCCATGATTGAAACTCCTATAAAATAGTTTCTATGTGTTTCCCCACCCATAGGTGAATGCGAACTCAGAACATAATCCCTAAAAGTGGAGTCATTTTTGGAAACAGATGACTTGTCTCAGAAGCAAGTCCTTTTTCAGGATCTTCCTCTCACCTTAACGCTAGAAACCCTTGGAATAATCCCCTAAAACATTCAATTTACATGATGTAAATACTACTTATCTCCACATCCTAGTCATACAATGTTAAACTACATAAAAACATCTTCAACACATGATATTAAACATGAACCTTACCCCATGTGTGGATCAAGATATATCCCATGTGCAATCCTTATGGGATGAATCCCCCATGGATGTCTACCACGGTCCCTCACCCTCACCCCCATGGAATATTACTCTGGGAAGCCTATATACGTAATCCCCACACCATCTCTTACTGATGCTCCTTCCTTGACATGATCTTCTTTACTGTATGATGGTAAAACATATAGATCAGTCCGGTCAAAGGAGCTCAGACTATGGCATCAAACTATGTGGGTTTTGATCCTTCTTTACTGTCAGGGTATGTCAGACATGTCTATGAGGTTCAATCATGACATACTAAAACATCTAAGAATATCCATGAGGTTAAATATTGAAACCCCAAAACCATCATCAAATCCAAAATGTGAATTATTCCCCATGGGAACAAAAATAACCAAACCATCATGTGTGATCATATCTCACTTGGGCACACACTTTAAAAACAATTTTTTCCTACAGGTCATTAAACTTGAGTCCCACCTATCCCTAAAAAATATTAAAACTATAACCAAAATTTCCCCACAAGATATTAAACATGAAACCTACCTACCCCCACAAGACATTAAACATGAAACCCACCTATCCCTAGAAGATGTTAAACCTATGATCCACCAGTCACCACATGGTATTAAACCAGTGTACATGTCTCACATGACCATAATCCCATAAACCCAAAAAATCCAAAATATTTACTCCATACAATGAACAAGGTTTGCATGTGGTTTATATACATAGATTACTTAATCCCTTGGCATAAAGTGCCTCATGGATGACATGATATGTGTTAGGTTTCGTTCCTATTATCTTTCACACAAGATATAACCTTAAAAATAGAATGAATTTATAGGTTTTTGACATAAAAAATCTCTAAAATGGTCATACATTCCCAACATAACTATCTACACTGACCAAAATGTTCAACCATGTTGAGGTAGAAGTAGCGTATTTAAACAACATCCACCTTGAGATGGAATAAGGAATGATTTTAACGAACATTACATAAATATTTGTAGGATACCCACACTTGGAAACAAGACCCAAGGAGGATTATCTAGGAGGAAGTGACATACCATCATCCCATTTTAATCAAGGATCTAACATCACTGATTAATGTGATGGAATCCTCCTATATTTAGAAAATTGAATCATGGGGCACAAAGAAGAGCACGTTGCCTTCAGGTGGAATGACATTACATAAACTCAATAGAAAGGTTCAGAATAAAAACTTAATGGAGTAAAATATATTAAGATTATTCATAAATAGTTATCATGATATATCATTAAAAACTTATACCTTAACCACCTCTAAGACTAAACAAATCATATAAGAAATAAGTTCACTAATAGTTCATGTTGTGGAGGCCATAGAGTAAAGAAGGATCAATTTTTTTCATGTTAGAAATGTTAATAGATACACCAAGAGGATTTTTTTAGGGAATGGGAAAAAAATTATTTGTGGAATATAAGGAAATAAAAAAATTAATTACCAAAGAAAAATTAAGAGTTTTATATAAATAATGAAATTTCAACATAGGGATCCATTTATAGTTCACTATCTTAAATGTGCAGAACCTAATAATTATTGCAGTCAATATAATCTTCAAAAATACAACTCCTTAGCCAAGGATGGGATTATGTTATTCTAATAATTGCATTGGAATGATTTAACTATATAGGTGTTGGGATTCAATAAATTTTTTTAAAAGTGTTACTCCAACATTATTCTGGTTATAATAATCCCAAAGAATTTAAGGACTATTTTAATTTCATGAATAACATAAAATTTTATCTAAAATAAACTTATGAATTATAGATAAAATATTGTGTTTTTTGGTTTATGGTTTGGCATCAATTTAATTTCTTAGATACCCCTTTTTAGGTTTTAATTGATGGACATCCCAAATGATAAATAGTTTTTTGGGAGACATTATAGCAATATAACCCTTGGGATTGGTCTATGGTTTAGTTAAAGAGTTATTTTAGTTATAATTACATTAAATTTTGTGGAAAAATATTAATGTTAGTTATAAACTTTAGGGTTTTATTTTCAATGATTTTAATGTAATAGTTATAAATTATGATTATTTAACATTTTGGAAAAATATGTCGTGTAGAAAAATATTATGGGGAAAAAGTGGATTGATGAATAATATTATTTTTTAGGATTTTCATCATATTTTTTGGGAAAAGTTTAGGAATAATATTAATATAGTTTTAGAAAAATGGAAACCATAATTCTGGGCAACAACCTATCACATTCAAAAGACGACAGAGCATGAACCCCCTACTGAAGAGTGGAATAAGATAAATTCCTACCACTGAACAATATGATGAATTGGTTAATATGAAACTGTTTTTACTGAAAAAATTTGATGAATAAATATTAATTTTATTTTGGGAAACATATTATACGGTCAAATAATTTTGATTTTGATATGATTAATAATATTTTCCGGGATTTATTTGGGTTGAATTATATATAAACATAAGGTTTAATGTAAATTACTACATGGTAAGAATGGTAGTCTGTTTTTGGGGATGAAATTTAAAAAGTTTGAGATCATATTTGATGAGAAAACATTATTTAATATATATAATATTGAGGTTAATTGATAAATAGGGTTTTTTATTTTTGAAAAAATCTATGTGGATATTTTAGTGGATGGTTTTTCGAAAAATGTTTTATTTCTTAATACGATGGTTTATTCATATTTGGTATTATCCTACATTGTGGAAGCTATTTATGTTTTTCTATTGTTTAATGATAATAGTAGTAGAATATTATATCATTACAGATCTTATGATTCATTGAATGTTAAAATTTTTATTCATGTATAAAATATACTATTAGATATTCATGTCTTGGAGTAAGTGATGAATTTGAAATTAATCAATTCACAACCGAAGGATTTTTTTGGGATTATGAAATAATCATATACAAAATAATTATATTTTATATATTTTTTCAATATTTATATTATAATATCACATAAAATAGAGGATTGGTATGTTTAAATAAAAATGTTATACATTTACATTAATTTCCAATGAATAAATCAACATTATTCCAACCTCATTAATTTATGTTTTTTTTGTCATTATATTTCTCTTGATCATTCACTTTCTTATAATCAATGATATATATAATTACTGATAATTATTTAATATTTTCTTTTATGTCTATATTTGTTCTTCCCACCAATTATCTATTATTTAGAAACATATTTTTGTGTTATTTTATACGATGGTTTTATTTAACTTTACCTATTTTTAAGAATATGTTTTATTAACCCTTTTAGGATGTGGGTTTTCCAAAAAAATGAAATTTCAAATATCAAACCCTTGATATATGAGAATAAATTTCAATTTTGAGGATTAAATTTATTTAATATGAGGATAATGTAACACCCTTTTATTTTAAAATAACAATATTTTGTTTGAAATGTTTACAAAACACAACACCGAGATCAAACATCCAATGAAATTTATTATCAACAAATGAACATTTACCATCGCTAAAAATTGGAAATATTGAATAAGGGTAAATGAATTACGGATATTATATGTTTTACAATATTTTTAAATAAATTCATTTTTAACCAATTTAATATTAATTAAAATATTAATCATTTGACTATAAAAGATTTTTTTTCCTAAAAAATATATTTATGCCCACAATGTGGTTTTATATTAATAAATTATGTTTATCATTATTAGTAAATTATTTTAAATAAATTTACTTACTTTATATCCAAACAAATGTTTTATCATTCATATAATTTTTAAAGGCATGAGATATGTAAACATCAAATTTTATTACTAAAAATTGTATTTTTCTAAATATCTGTTTGGTCGCATTTTAGAAAGTTAAATTAAAATTACTTTTTTTACAATTTCTGAAAATTAATATGACAAAACATACATTATATTTTATAATATAATGTCAGAATAATCATATAATTAATTTTTTGGAATTTTTCTAAAAGACTATATTTTCATTGAATTCTGAAAAAATACTGAATTTCATTGAAAAGTTTTATTTTCACTTAAATAATTTAAAACATTCCATTTTGTGTAATTTTATTTAAAAGATAAATTTCATTAATTATATTATTATAAATCAAATTTATATCATTGTAATAAATTTAATTTTTAAATTTAAAATATAAAATTTTGGTACTGAAAAAAAATTTCTTTAGAGCACCGTATTTTCGATAGTTTTATTGGATTATTAATAAACTAAATTAAGAAAAATATTGTATTTTAATTATAAAAAATATATTAAATATATTTAGTCATAATTTATAATATTGGTAAAAAATATCGTCTTAATTTTTTGTCTTAATAAATATCAATAACAATAAAAATTAATTATCACAATTAGGGCTAATATAGGTTTATCGAGGTGTTAAAATAAAAATACAAGAGTTTAAATGACTTAATGTTTTTTATAATTTATATTATTTTTCCATATTATAAATTATATCACATAAGGATCTATAATGATCCATTTTGGAGCCTTTTTTCATGTGTAAATCACTGTTATAACTTTTTCTTTTAAAAAATTCCACATCTGTACTCTCCCCCACATATAAAAGATTTGCCACTATCCTCTTTTATAAACCATTAAAGAGAAATTTTATTTGGTAATTATATTTCCAAATTCCATCATTAAAACCATAACCATTACCTAGAGTCCTTGGTTTGATCACAAAATAACTCTTAGATGGACTTAGCTATAAAGCTAATGAAGTTCTTCAAAGAATAGGTATAGTTATTAACCATTCATTTTTGTTTTATTTATTCCTATATCCACAAAAATACTATAAAACTTTTCTAAAATAATAAAACTTGTATGTGAAATATAATGAGATCTTATTATTTAATGTAATAACCTATATCTATATTCTATTGTATTAAATGGGGAATGAAACCGTCGATTGTGTGTATGAAGGACTGCCACCTCACAAACTGATGTAATTTATTACCCATCACCACTGATAAGGACTGGATATAATAATGGATTTCATGTATATATATTATATTTAATACATATTTATAATTATATAATTATAATATCATGTCTACCTTATTACCTTCTAGTCAATTGAAAAATGATAACGATGCTCGTGCATATGTGTGAACTATAGCCTCCATGAAGTGATGTGATTAATTTTATATTTACATGGAAGGTAATCAGTATGAATTTGATTAAATTATATGATTTATATTATATAATATTTTTTTTAAATTTCATCATGATTTATATTTCTTTCATTCAATCCTTCAAAAAATGAAAACAACATTCATGTGTATATACGTCATACCGTCTCTGTGAACAGTGTAAATCATTTTTTTCTACAAAATTTATGGACTATTATAAATATTATATAATAAATATATATTAAATTTATATAATATTTTATATTATTTATTTTATGGAACCATGATCAATGTACAAGGACACAAGCTACCAAACCAAAGCCTACTTGAAAAATAAAGTAGTTATTACCTGAAACAATGATTTTAACAAATAATTTATCAAAAATGGGAGATAAAAGATTATAAGTGAATAATATAAGGTGTGATTTCTATTATTACTATTATTTAATATATGTAAAATAAATTTATATTTATTATAATCGAGGTTCAAACACGTATAAAGTAACTTGGATGTTAGGTAAGGGTTTCCCAGCAAATTTTTATATATATGACACATATTATATATTCGACACTGTTTTTTTATATGGTGTATATAATTACCCTTTTATATATTATATCATCAATTTATTTATAATTATGGTATTCTATGTTTCATTTTATGTTATTCGGGATATGATTCAATATTTACCAAAGTGGTAAGGGTTTATTTTACCATCTCATCATTTTTCAGTATTATCTATGATTATGTTTTTTATGATGAAATATTATGATATATCTCTGAATAAACTCATGTTTTTTATAATAATCTAGTTATTCAGGAAAATTTCATGTAATTATACCAATTTACTCTCTAAGGTATTTAAAATTATTGAAAAAATGTTTTAAGAAAACATATTTTATTTCTATCTTCAGTCAAAAATAATTTTTAACTTAAAAATACATTTTTTATAGAATTATATTTCATAATGTTTTAAAAATACTTTAAATGATTTAATCAATTATTTTTTACCCATGTGATAATTTTTTTGTAATGGTTTTAAATGAATCTTCTTTCCTTTTTCCAAATGTTGTATTTCTGGACCATTTTACAACATTGAGAAATAAATTTTTTTAAAGGCAGGTACATAATTAACCACCAAAATAAACACTTATTTATTTGAATATTAATTTACGTAATTCAATTTTTATTTTAAATGAAAATTTATTTCCCTAGTCTTATAAAATTTCTTATTTTTGAAAATTTATTCTTAAATTGAAAAGGATGTTTTATGAAGGAATATTTTTAAGCAATTTTTATGGTATTTCTATTTATAAATGAAAAAAAACCCTCATTTGACTTATGATCCAATTGGAATATGTTATAATTATAAAATACTTACTATTTCTCCAAATGTTTTAGGATTATATTTACTGCGGATTTACTATTTTGATACCATTCATATTATTTTATTTGGATTGTTTTTAATAATTTTTATAGAGGAATTTATTAACATTCATATGCTAGTTTTCAAATAAGAATGTGTTTGTTAATTAAATTTATATATTTTGGAAATTATTAACATTTCATATGCTATATTTTCAATATAAATGTTTATATATATTATGTTTCTTACCTTTTATACAAGGAATGAATTGGACTTACTATGTGACTGGTGGGTATGCTATAACCTCATGATGCATCAGTAAGTATCATGAGAAAAACTTGCTTGGGTATTTGGATAAATATTTAACCATTTATGTAATTTTAATTAGAATAAGGCATTTATATTATGGTTATGATGTGTGGAATTATGCATACACTCATTATGATATTATTTATTGATTTATATGTGCTTATTTTAGTAGTTATGATATCCATGGATAAGATTCAAGCTGATGTGATTAGTTTTTTGGAATTATTTGATTGTAATTTATTCCTTACATATTATTATATGTGATCATGTTATTGATTAAATAGAGTTTTTTAGTTATTTACATTTCCATATTGATTATTCCTTATTTATTCATGATAGATTTCACTATATTATTTACCTTACTGAGTATATAATCAATAACATTTCTTATATTTAATTTCCTTGGGATGCAAATAAATGTATTTATATTTATATATGTGTATATTATAAATGTAATACTCTTGTTTTCGAAAAGGGTACTATAGTTTATTTTATGTTTTCAATCATAATGTTAAATTGATATAGGTATCTAGTTGTCCAATACTACTAAACAATTTGGTCTATTGGGATGTGATAAATTATATATAGTACCAATGTAATTAATTAACCGTAGTCTCTAGGATATTAGGGTTGGGTTATTTACATTTTATATGTTCTTTAATTTTTATTTCATTATTCATATTATAAATGTGTGTTTAGTTGCATTAGTGTTTTGGAGATTCCATTATATTAAATGGAAAAGTGTGTGAAGGATTTGAGGTCTACATCACTATGAATAATGAGGAGTCTAAAAGAAATATGGATGAAGATTATAAAATAAGAGAAGATAATTTAATTTTTTGTTTTTTGAGTCTTTGAGTTTTTGCTTTATTAGGTATTATAACATAGTATATTTGAAAAATGAATTTAAATTAGAAAGCCAAAAATGTGTCCAACCATCAAGACAGAAATACACAAACAATCAGGCTATCAAATAGAGTTAGATATGATTAAAGGAAATATATCAAGGATATATTGTGTAAAAATTTATTTTATGTTGGAAATAGCCTATGGAGAGTGCACTCACCATGAGTCAGTGTTGAGTGAAGTTTAGAACTACTGTGAAGAGTGGACCGATTGGCCCTTAGGGAAGGTTGATCCGATACGAATTGTTCCATCCACTAATGGATAAAAAACATTTATATACAAGATACTACCTTAATAATTTTAGGTTTTGGGATCTTTAAAAGTGGTAATATTTATGGAATTAAAAATACTATGTGATATTAGTATCGAAAGAGCACCATGTAATGTCTTATTCCTCACAAAAAATGATTACACACTGATTCTGTTATTCTCACATCGTGTTACACCATTGGAGAACACTAAAACTTTATTTCCAATATAGTAATTCATATTGTAATTCTCTGAGGTCATAAGAATATCTTGGAGTTTATAAAAAATAATGAAGATGCTCATATGAAATAATCAAACATCACAATGAAAAATTATAATATGTGTAAGGTACAATAGTTAGGAAGAATATTTAAAGATATATTCATAATTCAATGTTGGAATTTCATAAGACATAAATACAATAAGACTTTTTAGGTAATATTCTAGAGGAAATTAGACTTTATTATGCTGTAATACTTTCTTTGAATCCTCATAATAATTTTTTCATCATAAGTCCTTAATGTCGAATGAAATTTGAGATATCTAAAATTATGTAATTTGAATAAATATATTGATGTAAAGTAATTAATTATATAAAATAGTAAATATCATGATTTTTTATTTAAATTTTTATTCCCACCAAATGAACATTATCATTTTTAGGATAAAATTTTACTCAAAGCATAAATACCACTTTGAAAATAGAAATATAATAATGAAGAATGACCACATGGGGATTAGGTGCTAATGTCACATAATCACATGAACATTATTGAGACTCATGATTGTGTAATAAATAAAATATGACAATAAACATGAAAGGATGATCAATGATGTAAGTCTCTGACAAGGTCTGCAATCTGGTGCGAGATCTGTGTTTGGTCATTTGATTTTCTCATAGAGTCAGGCGATCAACACCATGACAACCAATTCATGAAAATGGTTAACATGATTTTCATGATCATACTATTGATAAAAAAATTCCTAATTGGTTAACCAGTGGAAAATCTCTTGGAGATTCTAATGTCCTCATGAGATAAAAGCAATAAATGATGGGATCCTTATGTGAGGGGAGTTATGTTTTTTTTCACGTAATGGGATTATGTGGTTTTGTTGGCCAGTTCATTGATCACATGAAGAACCTTTTGAATTTTATCATGATCAACAAAAGTCTTTTGGACATTTTGTCTTGATCATGAAATTATTTAGATGGATAACTGATGGAAATATTATAGGGGGTTCATGTGTTGAAATATTTAAAATATGGGATCCTTACATAAGGGGAGTTCTATTATTTTCATATGATAGAATTATATGATTTGTGTGATCAGTTCATTAATAATGGAAAGGCCATTGAGGATGTAATCTTGGTCCCAAAATGGCCTTTGGAAATTCCAACCTAGTTAAGAAATTCTTCAGATGGACAACTGAGTGCAAAAAATTGTGGGATTCATGTGATAAAAGATGTAAATTATAGGGTTATCATGTGATGGGTTTTCACTATTTTTATGTTATGGGATTATGATTTTAGGTTGATCAGGTTAATGATCATGTGAATAACCTCATAAATGTTGGCCTAATCACACAAAGGTTCTTGGATATGTCGGTTAAATAATGAGAAGGACCTTATGCATGTCTGTAACGAATATTGTCTGATTCCCATTGTCATATGTGAAACCCTAGACATACAGTGGGTACATGTAATATGGTAATGATGAATTGATACTGTTGTTGCAGATTATCAGATAATGTTGGGAGGATATCATGAATGAAACATGGAAATGATCACATGAAGCTCATAAGGCAGTGCCCAATTATAAAAACAATCCTTCCATCAACTTAAACAAAAGTATATAGTTTTTATCCCATATAAAGTGACATAGATAAAAGGGAGGAGATTCCTATAAAACCAACCATTGGAAGATAAAATATAACACATATAGGTGAGCATACATACTACAGTTAATGGATCACAATATCAAAAGTTCCTTCTACCTAGAAAAGTATAATGAGTAACTTTGGAGAAATAAAGAGAATACATTACAAAAGGGTCGATCAAAAGATGGTATCTTGATTACATGATGATCCTTGGATATGTAGATCTATTAAAGAAAAGTACCGTGGAAATATAGGTCTAATCACATGTTGGACTCTAGATATATCATCTTGATCATATTTTTCCTTGATGGAAAACCGATGGACAAACATTATGGGATTCATGTAATAAAATATTTAAATGATGAGATCATTATATGAGGGGAGTTTTTCTATTTTCATGAGAATAGTTTATGATGATCACATGATCATTTCATTTATCATTCAAGGACCCTTATAAAAGTTACCTGGATCCTATAGAAACTCTAAGACCTACCATATTTGAAAGGAAAACACCCATGAACATATCACGTGGATCACTTGATTGACCCCTGGATAAGTCATCTTGATCACATGGTTTTCATGGTCAGGTCATTGATAACTTGAAGGCCCCCAAGCATGTCATCTTTGACAGGCACATGACTATGAATATTTTATACTGGTCACATGATGTAACTTGAGACAAGTCAGCTGGATCAAGCAGTTTTCATGAGCAGTTCATTGGTCACACAAAGGCCTAAAGAAATGTCAATATTGTTAGGTAGACACTGCCAAACATGTCCACCTTGTTAGAGATGAAAATTTGTACATGTACCTCAATCAATATGAACTTCCAACCATGATCCATTATCTAAATTTTCCCTTTCTATGGAGTGGCTCAACGATGGACCAAGGTTATGCACTCATGAAACCTTATTCATTCCATGTATTCAAAAGAGGCTCCTTTACCATCCAAGCATACTCAATAAACCTTGCATGATCACATCCCTTTATCATCTAGAGGATAATGAATGGATACATGACATGAGAATTCACTTTTGTGTAAGTACCTCAATATTCCTCTCATTCAATATCTTTGTATTAAAATCCTCTTATAGGTTTACATATTTTCCTTCCATGTTAGCAGGTTAGGAACAAAAATGAATTATGAGGAATTTCATTCCTATTATAGATAGGATATACAAGATTACATTCTAAGGTCAGAGCTACATACCATGATCTTTAGATGACATGTTATAAAATATTAGGTAAAACCCAATGTGTATCCCCCATATAAATTTTATATCAGGTGATGTGTCTAATCTTCCACTATCTCTTATCTCTCACGACGAGCATGACTCACGTGGGATTTGAGATGTGGAATTTTTATACCAATAACATGATACAAATGGCTTGAATATTAGACTCTATTTAGATTTAATTGTAATTACATATATCCTATTCTTAATTGGACATATCCTTGATGTGTAATATTAGGGTAGCATTATACAAAAAGGTCCCACTCAAGCCTTTCTTGTCACACATTTTACAACATATATTCCCATAACAATTGAACTATGAGGACTCTGATTGTTGTTATAAATAACATGAATTAGAAAATTTAATAATGTCCAATATCCTTCTCCAAGGCATGAAACATCCTCATATACATCCTTTTCGCATGAGGTTAAACTGGATGGAATGGTCCTAAATAAACTATGTGGGTTTTGATTCCTATTTATGTCATAGGATATATAGGATGCCTCATAGAGTTTTAATCCCAATTGAAAGACACCGACCCCCTCCCTGGATTGTAATAAATCCTATAGTTACCAGCCATACAAATTTAATGTACATTTAGTAACTCATTGTTATGAAATAATGGTAAATGAGATATATAATATCTGATACATATAGATGGTGTCATTAGTAAACTTCCCACCTAAATGAACTTGGATTTAACACCCAAATATTTTTCAATGGTAATGAATCTCGTACTAGGTCATGGGAAGGATTCCTGAACACATATTAAATTTATTAATGACTCCCAATGTATGTAATAATTCCACCAAAAGGGGTGTGAGGAGCCGGATCTCCCATTCTCTCGACTAATGTGTGTTTCTATGTGTCTTTGCAAAGAATCTCTAATGATTTTCTACCTTTGGAATAGAGACCCATAGATAATTATAGATATAAAGTCAATTGGTAGTTTCCATTAGATTAAAAATAGTAAAATGGACACCAAATATTGTGAATCCTTACTCGATCACCCACAATAAAGTGTTGGGAATCACCTCTACCATTGTTAGGAAAAAATGGGGAACCTGATATGAATGTCATTATAATTCCAATCAGCAATTTGTTTTTTCCAAAAACAAAATGGTGAACATGATGTGAATTTTTACACAATTAAAGTTAACGGGGTTTCAAATGGTATATGATATTTATTTTATAATTTTCTAAAAAGAGGAAATAGAAATCTATTAATGAAAATGAAATAATGGATTCACTCTGCATAGGTTTTTAAGCATGTGTCATACTTCAAATGATGTACTAATTGAAGACATTTTTTATTTTTATACACATGATTAAAGATACTAGGATCATAATAGTATCCTTGACTTGAAATCATGAAATTTTCAAAGAAAATGTTTTGTAACATCAATTGTGATAATGACCTCCATGTGTCACAAAACAATGTCAACTAACCAACACCTTATATATAGGGTTACAAACATGATGGTCATGGAGTACTACCAAAATGTTATGACCATACCCTAGATAATTCATGAAAAGGGATTTAGGAACTCAATCCCACATGACCACATTTTTTAGGGAAGGCTGTAGTGAAACTGGTGACACATATCTCTCCGGATTATCAATTTAGGATCTTATATCTTGGTCATTACCATGATCACCTTCCTAATATTATGAAGGTAGATCATGGAGTTGACCATGACTCCATTCCGATTAATGAGAAACCAATGATAGATAATATCAATTGCTACAACTAAATGAAACCTTCAAATTCCCCCCAGTCTCCCACTATGGGCACTACCCAATAGGTCGCCACCCTTGACACTCATACCTATACACCAAGAAAATATCACCGAATGTAGAATGTGGTAGACCAAGGGGATTTTTATCATATACCTACCTCTACTAAGGAATCCTTCGCACATATTCCTATGAAAATTAATGATTAGGCCCATATAACTTCTCCTCCAGATGATGTCTCCCAGCACATCTCGATAGAAAACAAGTTGGAGGCATGTATCCATTCCCTCACACATGAATCCCATCAGTATATTTTGATTCCATAAGGTGGAGAAGAGCGGTAATGCATAAGAACATCCATATGATATATTTTCTGATATTTATTCGAGACTGAGAATGTGCAGGACAATGTAACTGTATACACCCTTCAAAAATTCCATTATATTCTAGATGTCATTAAGGAACTTCATAGACATATTCCAACAATGACTCATGAACATTAAGATATCCCTATCCTAATAGATAGATCAGCATATCAACATAATCAAAATAAACATGTGGCTACTTTGGAGAACAAACATATTATTTATCCCCTCTGGGATGAATATTTCTATATTTTGATAAAGGAAAAGGTATAGAACTTTGCCCATATTTATATTCTAATTGGGGTTCGTCAACCTAGTTTAGAAATATCCTCCTGATAAGATCAAAAACTTATTGAATATAGATATTGGTTTATTCCTAAGTCTAATGAAGAATGGACCTTTTTCCCCACTCCAATCGAGTTCCATTATCATTTTTTTGGAAATTACCTTAGTGCAGGATCATATCACTATCGATGAATCTGCTCGACATATTCCAATAGAATGTAAGATAAATGTGTATATTCGTACAGTAACTAATAAAATACTACACCAACATAATTTAGTAGCTATATAGAAGGATTTACAAATCCCTTATCTCATTATAGAGGTCCACCAACATATTCCAATGGGGAATTCATATTTGAACTGGGCACATATCACCAGTTTAACTAGAGATGACTGACATATTTCACCAATCACCCGCATGATTTCTCATATCCTCACTAAATTTATATAATATAATTTTCATAATCTAGATGATTATATTAATTTGGATCACATTGTTATGAAACAAAGTAGTCCTCACCATTCTACAAATACAACCATGTAGTATACTTATATTCATTCTCAACCCTAAAAGGAAAAGTCATCATATTATATCCTTGATGCAAAATAAGGATCAGATTACAAATACACACAATTCTAGTCCCATTGATGTAGTACAATATGTATATAGAACACTTTAAGGGTATACTGACTCTTCATCTAAGGTAGAAGTCAATAACATCCATGATATTTCTCTTCATGGTAGTATAGATATAGATTATAGGGACCCTACCTTGGATATCACACCTAGAAAACATACCATTGGTGTTATCTCACACATAAAAGGTAATACCCCCCATTTTCAAGAGACCTATATACAGATAGGTGTACAAAACACTATGGTTAACCATATATAGTTACCCATTAACAAACATTAATACCACAGCTTTTTTAGTAGGCTATTCATAGAAGCAACCTCTATGGTCAAACTAGGTGGATGAATAACCCCTAGTGAAGAAGAGGATGACATGGATATATGGATGGATTTGGCTAGAAATAATCTTCATACTATGTTTTTTCCCATCACTACCTCTGACTATGATGTACCAGATGAGATAAAAAAGGATTATGTGCCTTATTAACATTGTAGCAAGTGGAAAAAAATTTGTGGTTAAAGGCTTAAAACCACCCTTATTCGAGATGTAAGGGTCCCATTCAGGACATAAACATGATATGTTTTTAGATATATATACACACTTTCTCTATGGCCAGAGATAAAAGATCGAAAAGGCACAAAAAAATACTAAGATATGCTTGACTTTATAGAATGGTAGTTCCCTAAAAAGTAATCGTAAAATCCCCACCAGATATCTATATATGAGGATACATGGATTCAAAAATAATAACAATTCACCCCATCCACATGAAATAATATCTCTTCATACATAATTCCCTATAATTTTATAGTCATTAGAGAGATCATAAGACCAAGTAATACATGGTCTAGTTGGTTTATCCAACGAAGACCCCCACTTTTGGAGAATAAAAACACCATGAATAGTGATAGAGAGGACTGTAAAGATAATCATAATCTATTCCTCTTAAAAAATGGGATCACATCATAAATAAGGAAGATGAAGTTGCAAACTACTTGATAGATCCAAGATGTAACTCCCATCACAAGAAGCCACTACACCCGAACCATGAACATAAAAAATTTCACAAAAAAATTGAATCAAAATGGAAACCATCATGGATTCCTTATAAGAGAATACCCCATCCATAGGGATGGGAATTTTTTTACCACTACCTCCACCCCTAGTTTTATAAAACCTCAAGAGGGTCCCCATGAAATATGCAAAAACTCCAAATAAACCAAATCCCATAGTAATGACACTATTTTTATCTCAAACTCTACTCAAAGTGTGATCAAATCCTTAAAAAGACCAAAGAGTGCCAACAATGGTCCAAAATAAACCACATACAATAGGTATGTGTGCATTCTTATCCTTACCCCAATTAAAATATTTATTTTCTATGTTTGGAGGAAAATACAAGTGATTGTAGACCCATATATTCCTGAGTTGTAAGTACCCCTCTGAGTTAAGGGCCACTAAGTGGTATATCATATTTTTGTCTCTCGTGTTAGGGTTCCTCCTCGACGGAGGTTTGGAGTGGGGGAGGCCATTGCGTGGCCCTCCGGCCTTGTCTCCCCCTATCCTACTCATCTTAATTTATACCCTTACTGGAACTCGTCTCTGCTTTATCTCATTTCATCCCATTCTGGTTTATGTCTTCCTTTCTGGTTTTTGGGACATCGAACATCGTAGCCACTACCTTATCACACCTCCACTTCTATTTTTGTCCTTCCCTTTGTGCTAGAATCCATCTATGGTTTAGTGTGAGGGTTATTATGTTGGATTGGGATGGTGAAGAGGCTCAACGCGATGGCCTGGATAGTGATAAGTGGTTCCAGTTTCTCTTGGTGTCTGATTTGAAGGAATGATTTGTTGCTTACATAAGTTTGTGGATCTCCATTGAGACTATTTATTGCTTAAATATTTTCTCTTTCCTCATGTTCTACCACCCCCTTATTCAGTGTGGTGTTGTAGTTTTCTATGAGGTTTTGGGATGTGCTGGTTCATCTCTCAATGGTGTACTAGGAGGCATGACCAGAGTAGGTTTCAGACCTTCCTTTTGGGTTTTGATGGTGAAGTTTTTTCCTGGTTTCAATCGATTCATTGATATGACTCCGGTTCTTCTATCCCGATGATGTTTTTCATTCCATATATTGGGTTTATTATTTTGTATGGTGATTTTGTGATGTGTTCTAGTTCGGTTTCCTAGAAACTAAGGTGATATTCTCAGATGTTCGATGGTGTCGATAGGCATTGATTATCTGTGATTTTGTAAATGATGTTTGGAGTGAACAAAGGATATTGAAAGGCGATGATAGTGACGTCATAATGGATGCGATGACATTGATGGAAAAGTTGCCTCGACATGTTGTAGGGTGGTTCGAGTGGAAAAAAGATGATGTTTAACCTGTTGACTGTTCTATGGGTTGGTTTCAACTATAATGATGAAGGATGTTTACTAATGTTAAATAGTTCTTCGATAGTTTGTTTTTTCTGGTCATCGGCTTCGGCGATGGGCTGCGATGACAAAAGTTTCCAAGGTGATGCTATTTTTGATATTCTATTGATGGTACAATGGTGATGATGGTGTCGAGGGCACAACCCGAGGAGGATGATCATAGATCCGTGTCTTGAGGAGGTTCACTGAACACATTTTTCAATTTTGTATCAAATGTGAATTTTGAAATTATGGTTTTTAGACTCCATTGATTTGGTAATCTCGTGTATGGTCCAGTTCCTTCTCACCCAAAAATTGGTAATCAAAAATAAAATGAAATATAATTTTTAGTCAGAAATCCCATATATTCCTCCCACCATGAGACACACCCCTTTAATTTGGGTCCCACTTAACAAGCATGAGCAAAAACTCCCTCAAGGTCACTATTCATAGACCTGAACAGGGGGAACATCTGGAAAAAATAGTCAATCCCCATAATGGTCATAAGACAAGATGACCCAATAATACCCATGGATAGGGGAAGGACACCCATATCACTCTCAAAGTAAAATTGGTGATACAAAGATGAAATACTAATTGGTCAATGAACGGGTGACTAATGTTATATGGTATTCCTCC
This sequence comes from Viscum album, assembly GCA_963277665.1. Lineage (NCBI taxonomy): Eukaryota > Viridiplantae > Streptophyta > Magnoliopsida > Santalales > Viscaceae > Viscum > Viscum album. The sequence continues at coordinate 251,560,874 of OY728129.1, read as the reverse complement.
GAGAACATCATCTCAATAAATATATAAAACCATAAGGAATGGGATGTGAATGTGGAGGGACAACAATGTGGAAATTGTAACTCAAGAGATGGATGTTGTTAATGAAAAAATTAAAGTAGAATGTATACAAGATCATAGGAGGAACCAAAACCTAGAACTTTATAATTATGAGTTCCCACATCCATAAAAAACTACACTAAGGATAAAGGGAATGGTGTAGATAAATCCAATTTACCCCAGAAAATATCTGAATCCCCTTCTAGGGAGGTATGACTAGCCCAGTACAATAGTTAAATACACAACCTCAAATGACTCATTGAGAAATTATTCAGGGAATTATTCCTATTGGTAACCACCTACAAGTAAAAATGAGCTTCTCTCCTCTCACCCGTGGGGGGGGGGAGGAATTAATATACCTATATGGATGATATAAAAAATGTATGGAGGTTATAGATCTAAAATACTATTTTCTATAATTTATGATATTTAGGATGATCAAGATTTCCCCCTTTATGATGATTACTACCTAGTTATTGGAAAAATCACATGGACTCGACATGAATTGAAAAACAGTAGGATATGAAAATAGTACATCCTTTTTTTAACCTCTCATTATACTTGTTCTCAATAGATGGTCTAGAAGGTAGTACCTTTGGAAATCATCAACATCATTGAGTCCCTAGCTGCACAAATAGAAGCCATAGAGGTTTGGTGTGCCCCCGTATAACCAAAGAAGAATCCATATCCTGAATGGGTAAATGAAACTTTACCCCCTCAAAAATAATACAATCCTATATTTTCAAACTTTTATGGTATGGGGGAATTTAGAACAATATGTCACACACTTTTTGTGTTAATACAACCCTATTATTGGCTCATGGGACTGAAAAGTGATGAAATTATATGATTCTTTGTACAGACTATAGTGGTGCCAATTTTTGTTTGGTATAGATGCCTTCTAGTAGGAACCATCATATAATGATCCTCTCTTTTTTACACATATCATTTGGAATTTTTAAACATTATATTATAAACCAAAGATCATTATGTATTTTTTCTTGGAAGACAAAGTACACAATCCTAAAAACATGGGACAAAATGAAACATTAATTGAATCATCATTAAGAGATCCTAACATCCATTGTTCTCATAAATAACTATAGGATAACTTGGGGTTAACATTAATAAAGGGATGAGCTAGAATCCCAGAAATGGAATAAGCATAATAATAAAGCATTAGGACATGGGTTAGAAGGCATGCCATAATGATATTAAAAACAATGGAAAATATGGAATCATACAATATAAACATGGGATTATATAAACATGGAGACTCAATAATGTGGAATCAAAATAAAACATGTCTTAATAATGAGTCTAGACTCATTGCATATATAGGATCACAAGTAAAGGTTAACAACTAAGACTATTTCCCATGGTAGCACTAGTCAAGGATAACCTCTAGGACTGTTGCACATAATGTCGCATGAGACTGAAAATTACCCAATGCATTGGAACGCTCTCAGGGAGTACCCAGAATAACATGTTCATGAAAATTATTTCCACATATTTAATTATACATAATCAATTATACATAAACATAAGGGTTACCCATGGTAAGAACTGGGTATCACAATCATGTCATAAAGCATAACAAATCAATGTATCATAGAAATGTCCTTGAATGAAGGGAAATAGATCAAGAATAGAAAATCATATGATAGAATTGGAATAAATAATGAAAAGTGATGTGAACTTTAAGTAATAACACGTAAAAAGAGTACTTAAGAAACATTATAATTAAAACATTTTAGTGTGATTAAAGAAAAATATCACAGGCCATTTAAAACATAAAAGTGAATAATATTTTATACAAAATAAGAGGTAAAACAAGAAGGTTTTAATAAAAAAACATTCGTTTTATAAAAATAATGATTTCTTAAAAAATGATTATGTAGTGTACTTGAAAATGGGTAAGAATTCGGGAAGTTCCCTTAAAGATATTTGCTTATCTGGAATTGTTAGGGAGGGAACCACTTAAAAACAAGTATATCACCAAAAGATAATGACGAATGGACCTTGATACATGAGTATGGAACATAAAAATAACATTATTAATATTTATATTAAAATAAAGGATAAATTCATTTGGGTAAAAATATTGATAGATCAACCTAAAGAAATAACGGATGTTCGGGTTGAATCAATAACATTAAGTATGAAGGTTTCCTTCACATGATATTAATGTCTTGGAAAAAAATTACATTAATTAATTAATTTCCCACAAACAATTATACTTTTAATTGGTTCACTATAACCATTTTATGTTTATTCCTGACCTGTTTAATGAGTTAATATGTTTAATTTTATTGTTTGGGAGCATTTTTTTCCTTGATTTTCATGATAGGTTTACTTATGTACATGTAAAGATAAACATGTAAGATGAGAATGGTTGTATAGAATTTAAGTTGTATGTTATTAGTGAACATACATAAGATTAAATGGTTAAAAAATTAATTTCTCTATTTTGAGTGAAGATGAATCATTATATAAATCTTTAATGACAACCATTTTGGTTAATTTGCTGTTTTTGACCACATCAAAAACATATTTCTTTATAAATTAATTTAATGAGTAAAAAAGATTATAGAATTTTAAATTATACACAATATATATATATTATAGACAGTTTCAATAATAAAAATTTTTTCATGAAAAGAATTTAAGATGGTAAAATAAATTGAAAGCATGCCGTACTTGAGTGTGATGAATTAACACATCTCTGATGATGCTTTCATTTATAGTATAAAATGAGGGTAAAGGGGAGGTTATGATGAATAATTACATTATCATAAAAACATTCTTCTACATGTAATGTAATGGAGTTTTCAAAACATTTGGATGATCATATATTAGGATAGAAAAGAAAAAAGGAACATGAAAAGGGGAAAAAAGAATGGAAAAGAGGAATTTACCTCTTGAATGTATATTCCTTCATAGACTCTTTAAGGTAAAAAGATTTGGTATTATGAAGGGAACAAGGTCTGTTGGATGTGGGGAGGATATTGGGAGGATATTTAAATAGAATTAAACAATGAAAAAACCTTGATATAAGTGAAGAGGAGAGGTAAATATGGGCTGTATTTATAGTGGATGAGAGGAGGGGTTTCCCATTATTTTAATCGTTAGTTTAGTATTTTTCTCAAAACTAGGAAATGTTTTTATTATTGTGACCAAAAAATATTAAAGATTGAAGGTGAGTTCAAACCAATGGACATTAAAATCATCCATTACTTAAGCATGATGCCGATATTCATTTATTCATAATTAATCGTAAATTATTATATTTCACTATTCATAAAAAAATTATGTATTTTTAGAAAAATCCAAAATATTCACCCTAACCATTTTTTAACTATATAATCCAAAAATGAAATCTATTTTTCAAATATAATTCTCTAAATTTGAGAAATTTAATTTTTAATTAAAATCATAATTTTCTTGAAAAATATAAATTTAAAAGTAAAAATTTATTTTCTAACACTTTGAAAAATTAATTATAGTTTAATAAAATTATCTTATGATCATATGAAATCAAAATGATAGTTTATGAATTTATTTTATGAAAAAAAAATTATTTTATTTTTTAAATTAATCAAAAAAGTTTAATTAAATATACATTACTTAACAAAATAACATCACTAAATCAATAAATTTTAAAATATTTATTTAATTATACTTAGAAATATTTATACTATATTGTCACTTATATGATTGATAAATTTTATTTATAATTTCTTTGGCGAGTTTAATATTTTATTTTCTAGTTTACTATTCATAAGACCCACATTACTATTCCAATGTTAAAGTTACAATTTCATCAGTATATGTTCCTTAACTTCAAGAGATACCTTTTATTTCATTAATTATTCATTTATAAGATTTGTATTGTGTAATATAGGTAATATTATGTTATTATAACATAATCCATAATTATAAGAAGGTAATTCCATTGATAAAACATTGGGTTGTTATATTCTTCCCTCCTTATGAAACTTCGCCCTTGAAATTTCATTTTACATTCTAAGATGAAAATAGGTTTGGTTACATTTCCTTCATCGCTCCCTACAACTCCAATGTTTCCTCTTAGTACTTATGGTTCCACCATAGTACTTTGACCAGGTGAGTATTCTTGTTTCATATACCTTTATCTCCATGATCCAAGATCTTCACTGGCAACACCTCATAAGAAAAATCTTTCTCCAACTATACCACCTCAGAAGAGAGTACAAGTGAAATATCTGGTATGTACTTCCGTAAGAGGGATACATGGAATTCATCATGTTCTTTAGACATTATAGGTGGAAGTGATATTGGGTAGGCCATATCTCCAACATAATCAAGGATATCTAAGGGGTCGATGTAGCTAAGACTTAGCTTCCCAATATCCCAAATCTCACAAAATTCTTCAATAGAGATATGGATATGAATACCATGTCTCCAACATTAAACTCAGAATCTCATCAAAGATTGTCTACATATATCTTTTTTCAACATTGGGATGCCATGATGTGCTGCTAAATGGTTTTCACCTTCTACACCATTAAATTGACCATTTCAGGTCATGGCATCTTACACATACTAACTTCATCAAAAAAACACTGGTGTTATACACCTTTTCCCATAAATGGATTTATATGGCTCCATTCAGATATTTGAGTGGAAACTATTGTTGTAGGAGAATTCAACCAATGGTTTTTTTTGGCCTCATCCTCCTTTAAATTCCCTATAATACTCTCTCAATATCTCATCCAGTTTTTCAATAGATCGCTCAAATTGGATAAACTTCAACTTATTTCTTATAACATGTTAGAGAATTTTCCAGAATTTTTAGGGGAATCTTGGATCTCAATCAGATACAATAGATAGTAGTAATCCATCCATCCTTACCACCACTTTTATATATATCCTTGCAAGTTAATCCAATGATATGTCCTCTCAAATTTTGATAAATTGAGATGTCCTTGTAAGAAATTCTACAATGAACAATATAGATTTCATTCCTATGGATTTTTTTAGAATTACAATGACAATGTTCATGTCGGTGTTTTCCCACTTCTATGTAGGTATGTGTAGTGGTTGCATCATCCCCTTAGAATTTTTTATTTCAACCTTCACTTGTTGACATACCAGGAATTCAGATGTATACTCAACGATCTTCTTCTTAATATTATCCCACAAAAAGTTCTCTCAAAGATCTCTATACATCATTTTTCTCCCTCGGTGAATAGAGAATGTTAAGCTATGTAAATAATTAAAAAAATCCATCTTTATCTTATGATCAGATGTTATACATAACTGTGACCCAAATTCTAGAACTTATTCTACATAAATCTTGAACTCAAAGGATTTCCTATTTCTAATAGCTTCCAGCCTTTTCAAAATATCAAAATCTTGTTTTGAGCACGCTTTATTTTCTCCATGATGGATGGTTGAGGAACCATTTGATAACTGATTGATGATGTTCCTCCCTTATCGATTCCCATGTCCATCTTTTTCAAATCTAAGAAGATTGGATCCTTCTTAACTCTAATCGTGGATAAAGATGTTGGATCCTTTCTACTTAGAGCATTTTTCTCCATAGTTTGTTACCAAGATAGTAGTGTATTGAGAAGTCATAATCATTGATAAGATCTAACCATCTTGAGTGTCACATATTAATCTCTTTCTGCGTGATTATATATTTGAGATTATCATGATCAATATATATCTCACACTTCTCCCCATGGAGATAATGTTTCCTGATATTCAATTCAAATATCATATCCAAAAACTCCAGATCATGTATGGGACTGTTTTTCTCATGGAGTTTTAATTTCCTTATGGTGTAGGGAATCACATTATCATTTTGAATCAATAAAAATCATAAGAGTTTCTTTGAAGCATCAATGTACACCACAAGGAGTTCTTCAATTGTTGGGAGTGTGAGTACTGTCATAGTGATAAGCCTCATTTAAGCTTCATAATGATTTCCTCACATTTCGGAGTCCGAACAAACATCACCCCTTCTGTGCCATCTTGGTCACTGGGTTTGAAAATCACGAAACATTCTTCCCAAATCATTGATAATACCCAAATAAACCTAGAAATATTTGAATCTTCGTAACAAATGTTTTCCTGGGCCACACTTCAATTTCCTTAGTCATGGAAGGGTCTAAAAATATTCCTTTTATAGTGATAACATTCCCCACAAATGATACATAATCTATTCAGAACTCACATTTACTATACTATTCATAAAGTTTATTCCTTTTCAAAGTCATCATCACTGTATTCATGTGCTCCTCATGTTCCTACTGTCTCTTGGAGTATATCCGAATATCATCGATAAAGACTACCAAAACATTCTCGAGGTAATCTATAAATAATCAATTTATTAAATCCATGAATATTGTTGGACCACTAGTGAGTCTAAAGGGAATTACAGTGAACTCATAGTTTCCATACCTCATTTGAAAGAGAGTCTTGGGAATATATTCTTTCCTCTCCTTTAATTGGTGATATCTCGACTGAAGGTCCACCTTTTAGAAATAACTAGCCCCACAAAAAAGATAAAACAAGTAATATTTTCGAGGAAAGGGATACTAGTTCTTTATTGTGATTGTATTTATCTCGTGACAATCAATACATAGGCACATTTATCTAGCCATATTCTTGACAAAGAGGATTGGTGCTTCTGAAGGGGAAGCACTCAGGTGTATAAAACCCTTATCCATATTCTCCTGTAACTACTTTTCATCTCTTCAATATCAACAGTGGACACTCTATAGGGTGTCTTTGATATATGTATGGATCCAAGAATATGTTCAATTGAGAACTCAACCTATCTATTATAAGGAATAATATTCAATTGTTTGGGAAATATGTACGTGCAGTCCCTTAAAATGGGTACATATTCGAGAATGATTCTCTCCTTTATCTTAATCATTTGTGCTTGACATGATTTCTCATAAGGAAGTAATATTCACACTTGAGAAAATGATTCAAAATTATATTCATCTTCCTCCTTACACTTGTAAATAATTTTAGGATGCTTCGGGATGTGAAGAGTGATCTACCTTTCCCAACAATTCATGATGGATTTGTATAAGGATAGCTAATCCATGCCTATGATAACAACAAACTCCACTAAAGGAAGTATGGCAAGATTTTATGGGAGTTTTAGTCCAAAAACATTAATCGAGAAGAAGTTATATACTTTGGATGCAATAATTTCCACATCTTATGTTCTCACAAAAAACTAAATCTTAAAATTTTGAGGTGGTGTAATAATAGTTCTACTAAACTGGAATGTTATGAAAAAATTCATAGCACCAAAATCATATAGTACATTAGATATTCTTGAATGAATAACTACCATACCTATCACCAAATCATTTTCCAACACCACCTCAGTACTAGAGATAACATAAGACATTACTTATTTCCTTGGAGGTTGTTGTTGATTTCCTCCAACAACCCTCTGATTATGTCAATTGTTCTCATAATGACCATGTTATATGTAGTTTAAACACTTCACTACTGGATAAGAATTAATATAAACCTTCCTTTCTTCTTCCACATTATTGTAATTATTTATATCCCTTTAGAAACTCTTAGATATATGTTCCATATTTCCACATTTGAAAAAATTCGTCGTTCACTTTAGATAGTTCCCAAGATTCTTCATTCCATAATTTCAATACATGGGCTGTTTGATCTAGTTTCCATCATAAGATTTTTTTCGGAACCACCCATATTAGACTCCATTTTATGATTTTTTTTTCATTAGGACCATGAGTCCAGTTGATTCTATGTTCTCAATTTCAACAATAAAGGAAAAATAAAAAAATTTATTTATAACTATCAAAGTCATGAATCACCAACACATTTCATATACTCATCATTAGTCTGAGAAATAAGTTACCCACTTTGCTTTTGGTGTTCATAATAAAGCATGTGGCGTATCTTGTAAGCCTTTTGATGTTTTCTTCATATGTCCTGATAGAGTAATCTTCCTTCTGCTTAAGTCTAAGGAACTCTCTTTCTATCTTGAGAGAGTGGGTTTGGGGAATGTATTTGTTGAAAAAAATATCTTGAATTCCTCCAAATACATGAAATAAATTTCCTCCTAGTACTTTGTATTCTTCATCACTGTCCACAACTAATCAATTTACATATAAAAAAGATATACCACTAGTATGACGTTCACTTCTTATGAGCACTAGAAGATAGAGAATATCTTTTAAATGGAGTTAATCTACTATTCCATGAGGCGGGGATCAAATGATTCACTAAACGTGGGAGGCCTTTTCCATATGAAGGAGTCTATGTAAAAATTATCATTACATTGAGGATGAAGTAATTACACATGATTCAAGTTATTAATAATAACTTGATCTAGTTGAGAATGTACTATAATAATGTTTTTATCACTCATTCCCATCATATCATGCATATCATTAGGTCAATCATCACATTTTCTATCACATTGATTGTGGGAGCATGTTATTATATTTCCCACCATTAACTATGAAAAATAACATACAATTAGATTGATTGGATACTTAGATAATAAGAATAAAAATTAAACTTTAAAGATATAAGGATAAACTCTTAAAGGAAAAGTATGTCCTAACTTGTGATTCCCTAGGTTTAAATAAATTTTATCCATGTTCGGTTTCCTAACATGTATTATTATAGTCTTTTTTTAGTTCACATAACTATGGTTCATAATAATCTAATGAATTTACCAAAACATATCCCCCGGGACAGTCAAACCAGGTGTGCAACATGGCCTATTGTCGTGAATAAGTTACCATTCGTGTCTATTTAAAAGTGGTGTTTTCAGGTTTTACCCCTGAATACATCTATTTAATAGCCACATCCACTTGTTTATATCCATACAGGGATGCATTTTCTTGAAAAATAACTTACTCTATACTTACCAAAATATAGGAATGTTTTCTAATAATTAGATTCATACATAAAGATCTTAATAAAGTCTTCTCTTCCTAATCTCTAAAAATAACCAGTCCTTCCGATGATACTATCTATAGAGACCCTATCCTTTTACACATATCATTAAGAATATATAATCATATTATTACAATATAAGGATCATAAATTCTACTATCCTGGAAGACTAGGTACATAAAACTGAAAACATAGGACTAAATAAAAAAATTATTTAATCTCCAGGAAGAACTACTAAATAAAATTATTTTGATACATCTTAAAAGGATAACTAGGGGATAACATGAAGAAATAGTGGAGCAGAACTCCCTATAAGGGAGTAAGCTTAATAATAATGTTTTATCACTTGGGTGAGAAGGCATCACATAATGATATAAAAATGCATGGAACATATGGAATCATAACATATAAACACAAGATCGTATAAAAATGGAATAACAATAATGTGGAAACAACATAAACATTATTTTATCATGAGTAAAGGATAATTTCACATAGAATAACACAAGTCAATGTTAAACACCAAGACAGTTGCACATGGTAGCATGTGTCAAGGCTAACTGTTAGGACCATTGCACATAACGTCTCATGGGACTCAACTTCACCCAATTAATTGGAGTTATCTCTAGGTATAACCATCATAACATGTTTATGAATATTCTTTTCACATATTGAATCATACATATTCAATCATACATAAACATATGGGTTACCCATGGTAAGAATTGGGTATTATAATCATGTCATAACGAATTACAAATTGATGTCTCATAAAACTCTCTATGAAGGAAGGTAATTATATCATTAATGGACAATAATAGGGTATAATAAACATATATCATGAAAATTTATTTCATTTTGAATTAGTAACATGTAAAAAACCACTCAAGAAACTTAATAATTAAAACATTTCAGTGTGGTTAAAGGAAAATATCCATGGTAATTTAAAACATAAAGACAAATAATATTTTATGCAAAACCAAAAGAGAACCAAGAAGGATTTGATAATAAAAATATTGGTTTTTAAAAGTTATGGGGGTTTAAAAATATTATATATCATGTAGTTTAAAATGGTTAAGAATTCAAGAACTTCCCTTAAACGAGTTATCTTATGAGGAAGTATGGAGGAGGAAGCCACATAAAAACATGTATATCCCTAAAATAGAATGATGAATAGACCTTGATATATGATATTGGAACATAGAAACATAATTTATTAGATTTATATAAAAAGAAAAGATAACTTCATTTGAGAATGAATATAGATAGAACATCCTAAAGGAATAATAGAGGTTCTGGTAGAATACCTTACCTTAAGATTGAAGGTGTCCCTCACTTGATTTTAATGGCCTAAAAACCCTAATTACATTAATTAATTAATATTTGAAAAAAACTATTATACATTTAATTTTTTCAATATAACCTTTTTATATTCATTCATGACCTTTTTGATGGGTAAAGAGGTTCAATTTCATTGTTTTGGTACATTTGTTTCCTTGGTTTTCAGGATTCGTTTACTTATATACATTAAAGGATAAATATGTAAGATGATTATGGTTGTCAATAATTGAAGCTTTATGTTACTAGTAAACATATGTAATACTACATGGTTATAAAATTCATTTGGTTATTTTTAGAAAAGATGAATCATTATATAAAACATTAATGATAATAGTTTTGGTTAATTGGCAGTTTGGATCACATCAAATACATTTTGATATATAAACTAATATCACGAGTAAAAAAGATTCAAAAATCTTAAAGAATACAAAATGAATATATTATAGTCTGTTTAAACCATAAAAATAGTTTCACGACTAGAATTAAAGAATGTAAAATAAATTGAAAACCTATCCTCCTTGAATGTGATGAATTAACACATCTCTGATGGTGTTTCCATTTACAGTATAAAAGGATTGGAAATGTGAGATGGTGATGAATTATTAAATTATCACATCAAAATTATAGTACATGTATGTTCTATAGTTATCATAAAACTTGTATGGGGATAGGTGAGGATAGAAATGAAAACAAAGGAGCATGAAAAGAAAAAAAGAAAAGAAAAGAGGGATTTACGTCTTGACTTTATCTTCATTGAGAGCCTATTTATGGGAGATGATTTTGTATTTTGAAGAGACCAAGGGATGATGGATGTAGAGATGATACTAAGAGCATATTTTATTAGAATTAAGAAAATTCACAAGTATTTAGAGGAGTTAAGTGGATATGTAAAGTGGGGTGTCTTTATGGTGGAGGAGAGGAGGGGTTTCAGATTTTTTTAATCATTAATGAAGTATTTTCGTTCAAGAATATGAATATTCTAGATTATTTTAACAAAAAATATTGTAGAGAGATTTTCAGTTCGAACCAATGGCCATTTACATCATCCAGGACTCAAGCATGATGCAACAATTTATATATTGAGCATGTATCATAAATTATAATATTTTGTTAATAAAAAAAATCATGTATTCCTAAAAAACTCAAAAAATTTACCCTAACCATTTTTCTACATGTAGAATCTAAAAATGAAATCCATTTTTCAAAAATAATTTTATAAATATTAGAAATTCAATTTTCATTTAAATTCATAATTTACATGAAAAATAAAATTTTTGAAATTAAAACTGCTTTTCTAATACTTAGAAATATTAATTAAGGTCTCATAAAATTTACTTATGATCATAAGAAATAAAAATAAAAATATTAATTCATTTTAGGTAAATAAGTTTTATTTTAATTTATTAAATTATTCACAAAATTTTAATTAAACATACATGTCTTACAAAAATACCAACACTTAATCAATAATTTTCATAATATTTATTTACTTATAGTAAGATATAATTCTAATATATTATCACTTATAAGATGGGTAAATTTTATTTATACTTTCACCTGTGATTTTACTATTACATTGGCTGGTTTATTATTCATAAGGGTCATATTACTATTCCATAGGTCAAGTTACTATTTCATTGGTATATATTCCTTAACTTCAAGAGATACCTTTTATTTCACTCATTCATCATTTATAAGGTTTGTAATATGTTCTATAAGTAATATTATGTGATTATACTACAAGAAATAATTATAATAATAAAATTCCATTGATAAAACATTGGGTCATTACACATCACATCTGAAAAATCAGTTCTTCATAAATTCTTTTATAAATTTTTCTCCATGATAAAAAAAATAACAAGCAACAAATTCACAAATTGAAAAAAATATGAAAATGAGAGAGCCTCTAAATTCATGAGAAGATGAGAGGTCCTAACATACATTCTCTTTATCATACTCTTACACAATAGATTACTATAACATTGATTTGAGAATCTCCATGATGATCTACAAATAACATTGATCTCGATGAAATACCCTGGTGGATTTTGCGAGTTCATAGAAATGGAATAGTGGTTAGAATATTCCATTCTATGAAATCATAAGAAATATATGACAACATCCATGGTATATAGATTTTTTTTCATATAATAGACAACTAAATTCACCCTAAAACTAGTAATTTTTCCCACTGAAGTACCCAGACAGGCCTTGAATCACCCAATGCCTCTTGCCGAGTGGAAGTAGTAGCAAAGCCACTATATATTGAAGGTAAAAAGAGATCAAGGTCACCCACAATATGACGAATGGAAGAGAAAAGTCTATTCCATTATAAACAAACATGGTCCTAGTTATTTACTTATAGGCATGTAAAACAAAATACCCATGTTATTAGATACTAGAAAACCTAGTGATTTTGGAATTAATTACTTCCATAATAATTTCAATTTTCATAGGAAATTGGGTCACACCATCCATAATTGATAAATTTGTTTTCAATGACATACCCAATGACATGATTGATTTTGGAAATGTTATACAGGGATAATCCTAGGTGAATGAGACATTCATGAACACCACCCAACAAGAAGGATAGGGCGACTAGAAAGAAGTCTTGAGTATGCATGAAAAAATTACATTACATGGATGACTTGAAATAAAATTGATTGTGCTCTCACCACCCAAAGAGTGTAGCTTCATAAACTTGTCATGACCGAAGTATATAAGGATATTCCATTGAATCCACCTATTATAAAAATATGTAACTATCAAACCCCAGAAAAGGTTTAAAGGAAAGAGCCTCAATCAATAACCGCACATTATATGACTATTGTAGATTAATTTCCTTCATCGTCCATAGTACAAGAACAATCCCACAAAATAGAACCCTAATATGATTAAGAGATAATTTTCAACTCTAATTTTATTAACTTAATAAATACTTTACCTAATTATGAACACACCCCTGATTATGAGTTTCTTATATCTAATTATGTAGTAGGAGGCTAAGGATAAAGAATCTAGGGGAATGGGGGATGGTGTGGTCATGGCCGAACACAATATCCTAGCCACATCCCAAATGAATACATATATGAACTCAAGACCCCTTGAATATTAGTTAAACAATTCTAACAAGAGCATAAAGAATCACTAGAGTCTTTTAGTGGTTGTTTGAACCCAGTCATTTTAGATGACTATATAGCAGTGGTGAAACTGTCTGATAAGCCTAAAGGAAGGGGAGGATAACATGACTTATTCCATTAAAAGAAGATTCACCCTCAACATCCACCCAATCACCATACCCATATTCCTCAAACACTTCATCTCATAAGCTTATTTCTAAGACTTAACCACTCATTAGGATGTGGAATCTTATGAAATATAAATATGACATTCTACAATTGTTGGCAGTGGTCCTAGATAAAATGTCAATCCTATATTCACTCTATATTTTTAAATATATCATAGAGTCATTTATTAATTCCCTTTATATTCCCGTATATTTTGAGATATATGTTTCCCTAGTAGAGTTTTATCTGGTGGAAACTACTCATGCAGAATGTCATGAAACCATCTTATTAATAGATAAATATTCAGAATAAGATATCCTCAGACATACTAGACCCCTATATGTTTTAGGTAAGCTCAATAATGTTGAAAAATAAAGGGATCCATTTTACAATGTTTCTAGGATCTACCACATCCCTATCCAAACCCTCTAACATTGGGGATATAATGAGGAGTATTTTTATCCCACAAATCTAACAATTTAAGGTGATGACAAAAGAAATCAATATCCCTTGAAAATATTAATCTCAAGGATTAATTTGGGGAATTAATTTCTAATTATGACATCAGGTTTACCTTATAAGACACAACACACAATTTCATTTTTTGAAGTCCTTTTCTTCATAGCCATATATAATCACCATTATAATTTCATAAATGCTTGAAATAATCCATCAATGGAATTGTTGGAATAGTATATAGTGATAGAAACCCCATTAAATATTGTGAATCCTCACATGTCAAGGTTTGTGACAATAAAAAGGGAATGAAAACCACTAATGATAGTGGATAAAATGAAGTATTTGGATTCCAATGTATTGGGAACCTCTCCTAAAAATAATTATGGAATGCTCAGCAGTGATTATGTAATGCATAAAAGCCTGATCAGGGCAGTTAGACTTAGTCCCAGTGAGCTATTATGAACAAAAGGTATCACAATCTCATTTTGAGGCAATAACGTTTTTTTCAAGTAAATGTTGTTTTTCATGGGTTAGTTATAATAATGATCTATCAATATATGATAGTTTCATCACAACGTTATTGTAAAATAAAAATACCCCTAAGACATTCCCTATATACTGGGATGTCCAAACCTATCGTACCCCTGGTTGAATAATAAAGGAATACAAGAATCCCTAAAATCCCCCAAAAGGATTTCAATAGTTGAGGTTGTCAATGTCTCATCTCATGGATATTGTGCATCGACAAGGATATAAATTCCCTTAAATTATCCACCACGCCCGGAGATGCACCCACAGACATAGAGGTGTTAGAGGGAGGGAATGAACATATAAATACCCCTTCTGTATTTGAGGAAGTCTTCACAACCACCATCGAAGAAATTATGTAGGTTAATCTAGTAAAATAAGAAGAACCATGACCTACATAGATTAGTGACACCATTATTATAATGGACTCAGAGAAATATAATTATTCTCTAAAGAAGCATCATTATGTTTTCACATGGAATTATATAGAGATGAATAAACAAAACCCTTATCTAGATACTCATCATCTAGGATTTCTATATGACCACTGGGTATTTAATCATATATTCAAGAGAATAAAACCCTTTTATAAGTATTGTAAGTTTAAAATTTGATCAAATCCTTCATTTTTAAGAAGCACAATATCCAAAATTTATTTACAACATTATTCATATTTTAAAAAATAAGGGGTATATTAGGGTATGTATCAATTTCAGAGATATTAATCAGCACTGTTCGAAGGATGATTTCCCAATACCGATCACCAAAATTTTGGTTGAAATAACTATGGTATTTTATGAACATTTCTTTCTGGATTATTATTCTTGGTATTTCTAGGTCATGATGCACCTGGATAATAAGGAACCCACTTCCTTTAGGGTGCCTAAAGTGATATTTTTCTATCAGTTCATTACCTTCAACTTAAATAATGTTTCCTCAACATACAAAGACTCTATAAATTATATCATTTAACCCATATTGGTATGAATTAAAAATTACAACATTGATGAAATGGTGGTTAGGCAATGATAGTTTTGTGACCACCTCCCTGATCTTCAAAAAATAATGGATAAATTATAGAAATAAAATTTCAACATGAATAATCTAAATTGTTCTTTTAGAGTGATGTGAGGGAAATTACTTGGATTTGTTGTATGCCACTATGACATATATGTCAACCCCTAAAATACTAGTACAATCCTAGAAATGAAATTTTTTAAGAATCATAAATAACCTAGAGGGGTCTAAGGGAACCATGCTTATATATAGCATTTCACAGCTAACCCTGCTAGTATATGTCTCCCCATCACAATGTTAATGATGAAGGGAGTTTCCTACCAATTGGATAAGTAATTCCCATAATATTTCATTAAACTCAAGTTTTATATAATGAATCTACCAGTTTTAATGCTTCCAGTAGAAGGGAGTCCACTTATCCTACAATTGGACTCCATGGAAAAAATGCCTCAATGCACTCCTCAAATAGAAGAATGATGTAGGGAATGGAAATAGTCTCTACTCTATCATCCCAATAATGCTATATTTAAAGACGTGATATTTTGATATCAAGAAGTACTACATCACACATATCTTCACAGTGAAAAATCTAAGGAATTAATTTAAGAATCACCAAGTTTAACTAATGTTTAATATTGTTTCTCTCAAGTATATTCTCAGCTTCCCTATGCTAATTGGGTTCTTAGTCTGATGGGTAATTATTTATAAATAATAAAACATCCATTTAAAAATAATGATTTTATAGGTTCTTCCTCAGATGAATTGTAGATGAAGTGACTCATGTTTTCCTAAAGGAAGTCCATACAGGATCATGTAGTGATCACCTATCTAGAACTAGACTGTCTGACTAAAATAAGAGGCTTGGTTACTACTGTGGGATGATGATGAAAGACTATATATAAGTAACTAGGAAGTTTCAAAGATGTTAGATCGATGAGAACTTCAAATATTATCCCCATGGTGTTTCTACACATAAATATAGGTTTGAAGCTATTTTCTATATGGGGAATGAATATTGTGGGGCCATATACCCCATCCATAAATAAGCAGTTTATGTACATCCATAGCACTATTTAATTATTTTTGACGTGGTCCATGGATATACCCCTCAAGGGAGTCTGCACATAGAGTACTATCAACTTCATGAATTCTAACATGATCATTATATTTGGAGTCCTTCACATGATATTGATGGATAATGGCACCAAAACATGTTGTTCTTAGATGAAGAGATAATATAAGGAATATAAATTCAAGTGAAACTATTCATCTGAATATCATACCCTGTAAAATGGATATATTGTGGCCTTTAATAAGACCATGTTTAATATACTTTATAAAATATTGGAAAACGATTTTAGGCCTTTGACAGACATTCTCCTGCATGATTTATGGGAATACTGTACCACCACCTTCACTGCCTTCAAGGAAACCCCATATTCATTGTTTTATGGAGTGGATACAATGTTACCCATTTATATCTAGTTTCCGTCACTCCAAAAAACAATTTTCAGAAAACTCATAGATGAAAAAAAATCACAAAATTTGTTATATGAGTTAGAAAAAATATCTGAGAAATGTTTTTTATATGTTGTATAACCTCAAAGTCCACTAGAACTAGATTTCACAAGATTTTAACAAAATGGTTTTCCTTCACTCATTTCTTAATGTATAATTTGTACTAGTTCTCAGAACAGTAATGATACTAATGAATAGTACCCTAAATCAGAACCCAAGTAGTAAGATCCTCGCATCATATATATTTTCCATTCCAATGGGTCTTACTCATTCGTTGTAATGGATGGGGAACACAATATGAATCACCTATGTGAGGTTTCTTAATAATTACTTTATATAGATTCTTTCATGAGAAGAAATTCAGGGAAACATGAATTTAAACTAAAAAAACATCAAGTCATGGTAGCAAGAAATTAAATAGAACACCAATACAAGCCCTGTCACTAAGATATTAATATCTATAGAAATTGTAGTCCTAGAAGGAGGACTTTAAACTTTAAAAAAAATTCATGCACTGAAATCAATAATTTAATTTTTTTGCACTTGAATCCTAAGAAGTATGAATTTAACCAACACAATAGTCTATGTCCATGATATACGACATTAAACTCCTCATCACCCAAATTCCTTTTAGTAAGGATTTAAAATACACAACAATCAAGGTTCTCACAAAAGTATATTAAACCACACAAAAATCTATGTCACGGGGGAGAGTATTTAAAAATAAAAACACTCTACTTATTATAATACATACATTAAACTACACACCACTACAAGTCAGACAACCAAGGATATAAACTTAATAACACTCATAATCCTCACCTATTGACCATAAATTGCAAATACCAAATCCTAGTTGCATGAAACTAAATTGAAAATCAACGTCCTTATTGTATAATATTAAATTGCAGGATAATTTCATAATTCATGTAATATTAAACTGCATATCATGTGATTCAATTTTTGGAAACAACCCTCCTATCATGTATGATCAAGATTTTTCTAAGTGGGTTTTGGAATACGTATTTATCAACTCATCATGAGTTTCCCCCCAACAAACCTACATGAGTAAAACATGGTCCTAGAAATAAAAAATCATCAATTATGTTTTAGTATTTCATAATCAATGAAATATTTTTATTATAAATTAAATTTAAATTATCATGATTTTTTAAAACAAATATGATGTTCCCCCATCCCTATGTGAGAGTTACATATGTAAAATGGACCATTTATGAAAACTACATGTGGCTTAATTTCTACTACTACATGATTTATAGTGACACCCAAATTTGAAATCCTTAGCCCATCTACAATAAAAAGAAGAGAAAAATGAACGTTTCATTTCATATGGGTAATAGGTATGTAGTTTTTTTTTCTTATATGAAAAACGGATATCCCAATTCTTTTATTTATAAGATTTTTAGAGATACTTGGATCTTCTATTTTAAGCCTAACAATGAATTTTCATCAGTCCTTACCATACGCCTCTATGAGATATAGATCTGTGTGGAAATTCTAGTCCACATTAAAAATATGAACACCTATAAATTTTCCATATCATTCACTATCATGTAGTATTATTCAATTCATAGTCATATCTTATTTATCACACTGATAATTAATCGTTCGAGATAAGATAATATGTCCAACATCATTGACTAAAATGAATAAGATTCATTTTACTCTAATTACATGGAACCATATCCTAGTCGCATGAAATTAAACAACATGCCAATTTCCATATCAAATTACATTAATATGCATGAAATTAGGTCATTGAATTTAACATGTTATCCCTACTAATGATTATATACATGGGATTCACATGTTTGATCCCTTCTCCCACGAATGTTTTTCAAAACTTGATGGTGTAAATTTTAGGGTTCTTGAACCCTTATTTAATACCACATTCTAAACGAACCAAATTCATATCTTTGATATCTGAGTTGATAATGAACAATTAATGGATTTTATATACTTCTATTAGAACTAAAATACCAATATCCCACATACACTTGGTTCTACCCTATAGAAAAATCGTAACTAGGAATCTCTTATCTGATGGGATCGCACTAGGATTCACTGGTGATTAAAAAATGCCCAACATCTTGTGGCTATGGGATGTTATTTCCCAAGACGAGATCCCCACCTTAAATCAGGGTGGAATTGATTTTTTTTTGTATGTGATATTGGCTTATTCCATTACTAATGGTATCCATTTACCTACCAGTCTGAACTTCCAGTTGATTCAGATATTCTTGGTTTATGATTTAGATTCTCTATAACCCAAATATGTAAGAGTATTAAGATTCCTATTATTTTAATAATCAGTGAATTGAAATAATTTTCAAAGAAATATTATGAGGTAAAATTCATTTACCCATTCATTATAGGATGTTTTTCTTTTATGAAGACCCAATTTCATTAAGTCTAAATCCATTTGGACACCCCCATTTTCCCACCAAACAAAATACATGCCCCCTTTTCTTGACTGTGTCACTTGATGCATTGAGAACATTTTCTCATGGAATTTATTGTATATTAAGACAACACAATATTGGTTCTATTCACTCTATAATTAGAAATATGGACTAACTAATCTTATAAGACCCCAATAGGATTCATTGGTGAATAACAAAATTTGTAGGAGCTTGTTCCTAGGGGATGTTTTTCTTCCTGAAGGTACCCCTCTAGGATTATCTAGTGAATAATTAAATTCACATAAGATTTTTCTAGGGGATAATTTCATACCACTGGAAAGGTCACCTGTTAAATCTATTAGCAGTTTCTCTAATGGTGTGACATTGGTCCCACCTATCATAATAAAATCATCCTTGATATATGAATTCAATGACATGACTTATTTAACCTATTTCTCCCAGACACAAGATGGATCAAGAATATATTAATGTTTTCAAAATTTCTTTTCCCATGTATTTATAGAAAGAATCTAAAATACATAGTTATGAGGTCCTCATCACATGACCATAAATTACTGATCACCTAAGTCCTCCTCGCTTGACCTTAAACTACTGAACACCAATATCCTTATCACGAGATGTTAAACTCCAAAAAATATGTACTTGTCACATGTTGATAAAACATTTCATGCATGGTACATCCTAAAATAAATTAAATTGATTTGTGATGAATACAACATGTAGACCATGCGAAACATGACAATTGAGTCAATGAAAGACAGGGATGAATTCCCTCTCTAATAGGTCTGACATATTTAGTGAGTTTTCTCTACAACAACTATGTGTTTCTTAATTTATATCATTATAGGATATGCCATTATGATAGGATCATCTAATAAAAGTAACATCTTTAATTCTCATAATAAATAAAAAATCTCCATCCCCATGTAAGGGTGAGATCTATATAGAGACCATATATCAATACTAAATGAGGATGGATTCTCATGAAATTTATATATGTAGGGACACATGGATTTAAATTTCCTTCGCTCATCCATGAATTATTTCCTACATAACTAGATCCTTATAGAAGTATTTGTAACACGAGTGGCCTATGAATAATAATAATAATACCCTTATTTCCCTAAAAATAGGACTGATTGGTGTAGGGAAATTTCTTTTGAAGAATAACATGTGGATTCATTTTTGACATCACAAGATATGTAGTGATACCAAAATACTCTAATCTTTGCTCCAAACAAAAAAGTAATAGAAAACATAAAAACCTCTTCCCATTTTAGAGTTAGGATTCACATAAGACAATATATATGAAAAATTCAAGTGGATTGATTCATATTTTTACAAGATACATAATGATGTATGGATCTCAAATCATGAGCCCAACCATAGTATAACGGAAGAAATCCCCCCCACCCCCAATGAAAATGGGATAGAAATGTGTAGGAAGTTTTCCATATGAAAACAGTATTTGGATTGATTCCTATCATCATAATACAGACAATGCCAAATGGGTATTATATTTTAATCCAAGCCTGTGATCATTGTTACGCTTTATGGTGTTCCTCAATGGGAATTAGATTTGGGTAAGAATCATTACTCACATTAAAATGTTAATGTCCCTACATACTCTAAGTCATCCACTCCCATGTAGTTTAATTGACTTTGTAGTCATCTATTATTTCTCACACTAAGCATGATTCATGTGATATTATAGGTTCAAAAAAGTCATACATAGTAGCAAAATTTATCATAATTTTACTCCAGATATGGGGAACTGTGTCCTTATTGCATGAATTTATACTACTCAACAAGTGATATTCATGATACATTGATCACCCACTATAATAATTATGTACCAAGGAATCACATATTCTATCCATTCACCCTAAAATGTGTTCAATAGACATTAGAATATCCTTTAATTTGATCGGACCCTTTTGGAATATTATGTTCACCATGATCTGACTTCATACCTTCAATATTTTATTTAATACAAATAATTCAATGAGTTGATACACTTCTATTGGAATACCATGGAACTCAATACTACGTTCACTTGGTTCTCTCTAATAAAAAATTCGTAATATGGACTAATTGATCTGAAGGGATCCCACTTGGATTTTCTAGTGAATAAAAAAACTTCTAAGTGCTTTTTAAAAAGGGAATGTTTTGGCTCTAGAAGAGATCCCCCCTTAAATCTGGTGGCTATTTTATTAGATTCTTGTAAGACAGACATCATCCATTATCAACGGTTGACTTTTACATTCTATCCTCCACCTCTAATTGACATATATATTCTGATATTAAGATTTATACATCTCTTAACCCAACTATTCAAGTGGATCTGGATACCCTCGACATTATACAACTTTTCATTGTTACCCTAATAAAATCATGTTTATAACCCCTAATATTATACCCATTCATGTTGGTTTATTTTTCTTATTTCATGACCAAAATTACATGGTTAGTATTTTCTCTATGCAACCCCATAGGGTCCATTATATAAGATCTAAAACTATATAGTGTGCTATATTTTAGGGAAACAACAACCCACATGAGATCTAGATAAATGCAAGGATATAAAGAAATGTCCCTATCCATATATTTGAAATAGGTTTGAGAGTTTGATTTTCATAATAGAATATAATATGAAATTACCTTCCATATTTATGAGAAAAAACCATGTAAAAAACACTTTAGCTCACTATGATGTCAAATCTCACCAAGAAAAGATAAAACAATGCCTTCTCACTATGTATGAGTTAGATAATTGTATGTAATCACATTATATAGGCAGAACATGTGGATTGATTCTCATTCCTTTGATATTCTTTGCAATTCTTGGATCCTATGTCCCAAGAACAACCACAACATTTTAAAAAATAGATTTCCTCATCTCTGTGCATAAACTAGATATGTGTAGGGAACCTACTTCCCTAAGAAATAATTTATTCTTGATTCCTAATATATCAGGATATGTAGTGATGCCTGGGTGTATTATGCTAGACCAATCCATATGTTCTACATGATCACAACCTTACCCACTGCCTAATCCATATTGAAAGACCTCAAGTAATCACAGCCTCAAGAATTTAATGATTCCCCCACCTGTGAAAGCATCTCCAAAAATGGGTTCCCTTTACCCTGACAGTATCACAGAATGTTAGAGATCATGCACCCATGTGATAGGGGGTGACATCT
Source organism: Viscum album (assembly GCA_963277665.1). Taxonomy (NCBI): domain Eukaryota; kingdom Viridiplantae; phylum Streptophyta; class Magnoliopsida; order Santalales; family Viscaceae; genus Viscum; species Viscum album. The sequence continues at coordinate 251,538,055 of OY728129.1, read as the reverse complement.
ACTTGAAGGGGAATAAATCCTCATCCCCTGTATAGAAGTCATATTTATGTAAGGGGATACTTAACTTCTTCATAACTATGTGTGAGTCTATTTCTATACCTATAGAATATGTAGTGACTCTCATACCACCCATCGTTATGCACGACAATGAATTTAAACAAAAAAATGATCCTCTCTATGTATGTGATAAATTTAAGTGGGGAACCATATGAAAACTATTTTTTGATTTATTCTTGTTGTCATGTGATACATAGTGATTCCTAGATCCTTTAATCCTAGGCCCATCCATAAAATGAAACAAAAATGCACCCTATATATATAATCATGATATAAATAGAGGGTTGTGTTTCCAAGAGATGACTATGGAATGATTAATTCCCTTAAAAATAAATTCAGAAACCAGGGTAATCTTATCCATGGAAATTTCAAATTTTATTAAGCTCGGGTGCATCTTGAGATTTCGTAAAATGCTTAAGTATCGTCAATTTTTATTGGATAATTTCACAGACACATGAATCAGATCTATTATGGAGTGATTATACATGAATTAGATATGTTAAAAAGGGACTCTATCATATGAAAACAAAATACTATGTGAGGATAAAAATACCAAATGTATTTGAATGATCCCAACAAATGTAAGGTGTCCTTCAAAGAAAAAATTCATAAATGTTTTATTTAGTTCACAACATTGGAAAAACAATGTTAATCTACATGAATAGTGGTTACCAATGCATGATGTTAATTTTTTCGACCATAATACATAATTATTACTTATCAAAGGACTATAATATGATTCCCATAGTCAACAAATATTTAAGGTGCTTCTGTCACCTTTCTAAGAATATCGATCAATAAAACACACTTCATGTCTTGAGCATCTCAAATTTCCACAAACCATTCATAGCCCTTGGAATGGGGTTGGAATCCTTCTACATGAACTTGAATGAGCTACATCTATATAATATTCATTGAAAAATTACCCCAATGTGTCACGTCCTTATAAAAAAGGTCCCCCAATATTTGTGATCCCAAATATCATCATAGTGATCTCATCACTAAACGTGATTCATGATCATCAAATGCATGTATTTACCATAAAATTATAAATTATTTTAGGACCATGACCCATGACATAAAATATTTTAACATCATTATTTACATGTTAATACTAATTAGGCTTTTTTGTAACACTACCCTAATACTAAGTCTATGTGCATCATTACCAAAAACTGCATGCACTTTGGTCAAATCTATATGACTTTGAAAATTATCCTTCGATGGTCCAAATCAAAAGTCCCAAAATCAATAATGAAGGATTAATAACACATATCCTACTAAATACACATAAATAATTGTATGATAAAAATATAGCCTCTAATCACTGATCTCTTCATCTCTAGAGTTTATGAAATATTTAGAGAAAAAATAAAAAATGAATGAAGTGAATGTGGCCCATATGAAATACCTAGTAAAATATGGACTAGTTTTTCAAGAAACCATTAGTCTTGGAAAAAGTTATAGAAATTATTTATGACATCTCTTCACTATGATAATGTGTTTAGTATATAGTGACACAACTTTTAAGGTGCTCAAACCAATTTTGAATATCTTGTTTTTCACAAACCAAATTCATATCCTTGGGGAATGAGTTGATACCCACCAATTCATTATGTTGTTATTATTATATTGGAAACCCATATCCTTGATTCATTTCTCTTAGTTATTCCTTGTACTATATTATTAACATGGATTGACTACTCTAATGGTACCCCACTAGGATTCACTAGTGAATAACACATCACTATAGAGTTTGTTCTTAATGGATGTTTTGGTCTAGAAAAAATGTCCCCCTTAAACCCAAGATATCTTTACTTGGTTTCATGTGGAAATAGATTTTTAATTTTTCCTACCAGTACACAGTACTCATTAAATCATATATTCCCAGTCTATGATCAACCAAATACCATAACCAAACTATTTAAGTGGATTTGACATCCTTGATATTATGCTACCATGTATTATACCCATTATCAAAGAAAGAATGTAGTAATCCATTATTTAACCATTTGGTTATCCTTATAACATGATCTCAAATTATATGGTAAGGGGATTGAGCTTCACAACCATAAAACTGAACTACCCCTAGGGTATCAAAACTTCCTTTCAATAGTATTTCCCTATACCTTAATTCACTATCCCTGTGTGTATATCCTCAAAACCTATTATACACATAATTAGTGATTGGAGACCCATTTTACAGAACATGAAATTTTAAGATCTATATATGGTACATAGACTCATAAACTAGAGGCATCTCTTCCTTGTAATAAAGTATGATCGATTCTCATGACCTTTGGTAACAACACCACGGAACTCGACACCATATGGTGTTTTGAAATAATCCTTGAAACGTCCTACCCATTTTATCAACCTAGATTAAAAAACCTTGATTAATGATGTACACATCCTATAACCCAAATATTCATGTAGGTCCAACATCATTAACATTATGTCACCATATACAATACTCATTCATAACATGGTTGCAGGGTGCGAGAAACCTTAAGGAATTTCTATCCTTTATAGCTCTAATAAGGAAACAATTTGCCAGAAACCTTCATGAATATATATTATCCACGGTTCCAATAAGGATAACGGGTGTTCTAACCCCTAATTAATATCCATTATTCATAGTTCAAGTAAGGATACAGGGTAACAAAACCCATCATGAATTTCCATCCATCACAGTTCCAATAAGGATGCATGGTTCCATAACCCATCATGAATATCCATCCATTATAGTTCTAGTAACTATTAAGGGTTATGAAACCCTACATGAATATCTATCCTTTATAGTTCTTTTAAATATGTAGAGTTCTAGAACCCTTCATGAATAACCGTATTTTAGTGTTCCTGTAAGTATGTTGTGTTGGAAAACTCTTCATTAATATATATCCCTCACAATTCTGGAAAGGATGTAGGGTTCTAGAACCCATCATAAATATCTATACTTTACTATTATAGTAAATATATAGGGTTAAAAAACCCTTCTTGAATATCCATCCTTCAAATTTTTATCGGGATATAGGCTGTAAGATCCTTTCATGAATATCCATCCTTTATAGTTCTAGTAAGGGTTTAGGGTTCCAGAACCCTTCATGAATACCCACCCTTCAAATTATCATCATGAATTTTGGGATTCAAAAAAATTCAGAAATATCCATCTTTTATAAGAAACTCTATTGTAAATTATAAAAATCAAAAGAAGGTCTAGGATATAATGAAATGAACTAAAACAAAATATGGTCCATGTTATAAAACCAAAACTATAGAAAAATAATATATGCGGTTTAAGGACCAAAACTATAGTAAAATATGGTATATGTTTTTTATCCAAATATTATATTGCACCATCAATCTGGAATACAAGAACTTAAAAATAACATTGAAAGGGAATGAATTCTCTCATGGTTATAAACCAGAAAAGGGAACCCTAGGAAAAAGTCAACCCTCAACTCACTGTAAAGGAATCCAATGTGATCTAGAAAAAAAAATTCAAAAATCATATATTGGAAAGGGAAACAAAATTTTGAATTTGAAATCCCATAAATGGAATCCTGAGAAAAATCTAATTACATGCCTACTAGGCCTCTCCTTTAATGGTTTGTTAAAAATTTATTGATAAAAACTAGAGATACACAGCCTGTAGTAGAAATCATTTGTGACTAGTAGAAATAAATTATGATCACTAAAACCACTAACCAAGAAAAAATATAGAACACCCTCTATCTATGGTATATATACCCAGATTATTCTTTTAAACCAAAATATATCAAAATTAATGGCACAAATATATCATTAAGGATTAAAATTTTACTAATCATTGATGGGATTTGTTTATGAGAGGTCTTTTATGATTCAAAAATTAGAGTAAAGGTTTGGGTTCACTTGGTTTAAAAAATATTGATTTATTTGATAACAAATATGATATAATACTAACAAAATATAATTCACATGATGAATGAAAGAAACATTAATGGAAACATATAATGTCTTATAGATTTTCTTTTCACTGACAATGTTTAATAAAGGAGAAATATCCACATTATTGAGTCTCTATGATGATTAAATAGAGTAAATACAATAATTTCATTGAAAGAAATGGTCTATTGAGTTATCTAGACAACCAGAGTCTGACAAGAGGCATCAATTGAATGATGATGTGTTTCTTTATCTAGTTCCTACACATTCACTAGTATATAAAGAGTCTCAATCATGGAGGATAAATTTTGTTCCACTTTTCGAGTGTTTTCATTAAGGAATATTCCTATGTGATTTTAGTCTTCACGCAAGACATGAAAGCTTCATGTTCTTATATTTGTGTAGGTATGTTATTTTTCTGATCACATAACTAAGAAGCTATATACTTCTTTTGATCCATTGTCTCTGAGGAATCCCTCATAGATTGAAGTAGATAAATCATACATTCAATATCACACAGATCTCTCTTATCTAGATAGTTTTTTTCATGGTCGATGTGATATGAAGTGTTATTGTATATAATCCCTAAAAATTGAAGCTACTCCCCGAGATTATGGAAAAGGTGGAGAAGGTTCTTCTCCAAACCATGAATTTATTCCAAGGGAGTTTCGATAATTAAGGAGAAAGTCTAGTGGAAAATTAGTCTTTGTGTTATCGCACTCTTGATGATCATTTGAGAGGGTTTGTGGGAACAAGGAATAACCAATGAAAAGAAGGACCAACCGAACCAATGAAGCTGTGAAGAGAATTTATTAGACTGAAAAATCATTCCCAATTACATAATCTGACCCTACTCAGATCACCACATCATATGATATTAGTATTGATGGGAATTTACCTAATAAGTGGTGCCTCATTGCCTAAGGAATCATTTTCAGGATTTAGTACCTTTTTTATGGGCCTCTTGAGTCCTAAAACAGTTCCATAATAAGAGGTTTATAGAGGGATGTGGTGTTTTTACCTATCACATTGGTTAGCACAGTACACTAATTGGGAAATATTACATCCATGCTTGGTAATAGTCTCAAGATAAATTAGTATGAAAATTAGCAAGAAGAATAGTGATTTTAGAATAGGTATCATCATGTTACATCATCATCCAAAATTGAAAAATTCGCCCATGATGTCATTCCCCACACAAGACAGTAAAATAAAGTGAATAAAATTTCTATGTAAAAAAGATCAGGTGAGAAAATCAATAAGGGGTGTATGGATCATTGATTAATAGCTCATATAAATGATTTATAAGGACCCCATCCCAAAATTTAAATTTTTATGACCACTCTTCTAGGGATCCACTTCTATTTCCCACGATTATCCTTAACTGTGTAAGGTATGGAATAAAATAAAAATAGTTAATCTTTCTCAATAACTTTGTGGACATCTAATGATATTTCCTCGACCCTAGATACATTAACAGTCAGGGGGAGTAACATGGAATGAGGGAACATGATGGTATTTCGGAACATTTAAAACTAGAAGTGATCACTTATACATCCAAATAGAAACTAGAAGGGTCCACTAATCCGAAAACATGAATTACCTTTCTATATGTGTCTAATAAGTTGATAGATATGGGAAAGGGTTTGTAAAACATTGTTAAGAGGTCTCCATTATGTTAATCAGGCCACCATCTCCAATGTACCCACATGAATTCTCAAACATGCATTCATAGTAGGGAAAATACCTCTATCATGAAAGATGGAATAAAATAAAACTAATTGAATAGTCGAAAAAGTCATGTTTCACCTTATATCCCCCTGAAGTGTACTCCTATATCTCTAGAATATCTATGTAAGAGATATGATATCCTGAACCTACCAAGAAATGTAGATATGAGGATGTATTAATGTGGTTCGACCGTATATTCAAAAAAGAGAGAGTCACTTATCCATTTATTGAAGGAGATGACCGAGAAGAATTTTATCTCATTCTATAAATATCTTTAAAAATGGTGAATACTTTCGAAGCTAAATTGGGAGTCTGATTATGGTCATCAAATAATTTTCATGTTATGGAGGAATTTATCACACATAGTTCATAGATAAATTATCCCCAAAGATTATGCATGTCGCATAGGCTGATTACTAATTATACATGGGTCAAGTTAAAAGAGTTGGTTCGATGACACCAATGGCAAAGAAACTAATCATTAAATATCTAGTTGATGCTACACAATGAATTGAAAAATCCATGTGTCCTAAAGGAGGTGGATTGTGAAACATTGATAAAATAAATTGTGTATATCCCTATTTATCCCACAATGGATATTACAAATCATTAGAAAAGATTCTTCAAGGGATAATATCCCATTTTGAACTCCAACTACCTTTTATATAGGCCAAATAAGTGATTAGTATATTTTAGTAACTCTGTAGAATCGATAATTGAGTGTGATTGATGCTTTCTAGGCTCATATAAGAGTGACTCAATGAGCAGGATGACCTATAAAATTGCACTAGAATTATTTTTCAATGATCATGGATAATAATCATTATGTAATCATGTCAGGATAAAAACTAGAAATATGGAAGATTATGGTGGGGGGAAGGAATGAAAATGACATCTATAAGAGAAAATTTATATAAAGGCATTTTATCAATGTGATAGAGGATATTTCCAAGGATAGAATAAAATATGTCCATTTATAACCTCCTTATTAGATTATAAATGAAATCATTGATCAACATCATAACTCTTAGAGATCATAATCTTCCATCCAATAATGATGGATCAATACCATGCACTTAGATGCATATTGACCCAAAAAATAAGCATCCATTAGAACTGAGTTTTGATCTCTAACAAGAAGTGAAATGAATTGAAAAGCACATGACCTAGTCTGATTATAGAATAGATAATGATCCATTATATGTCTCATGATTTCCTGACTCATTCTAATTACCATGGATCAAGTTACATAGGGAAGGTCATGTGAATTAGACAATCATGTCAAACCCAAGTAGATCACCAAAAGTAACCCCATTACCAAGGATGTATGATTCATGATCCATGAAAATAAAAATTTATTAGTTGGAAATTTAGTTTCAAAATTCATCGGAAAATGTGTGTACATAATTGGAATCACCTGATCATCTCACATGATCATTTGTAGTGATACAATCACATGAAGCAATCATGTGAAAGTGAAATGTTCAAGAGACATCCACACTTATGAGTCAAAAGTGAATTGATCATACCTATACCATCATATTTATAGGTAATGTTATGGAATTATAATGTTATATTAGAAATGGAAAAAATTTATGAAAAGAAAACCAGTGGAATTCCATGTTACTTAGGCAGAGATTTACTTCCTCAGAACCAAGTATTTTCACCTTTATTCAGACATCTCTTTTGTGGGGGTAATTGTTTAACACCTACCAAATGAAAATTAACATGTTTTTGGATAATAATATACCCTAATCATTGGTATAACATCTTGTAAAGAAATAAAATTAAAAACCATGACTATATGATTATCACATGCCTATGTCATGTGATGTCATGACCCTTGGTGAGACTCTTGATCACAAATTTTTTAAAAGATCACATGACACATCAATGGAAAACCAATGATGTTTTTCTGGAAAATGTGTGAAAGAAAACAATAGATCCATTTTCTATCACATGACATCCTCTTAGAGTTAGGATAATGACCCATGAAATGAAAATCATGAATAAGGTTCACATGATTCACATGATTGACTTATGAATCACATAAGGCCTTGACAGAAAGCCAAATGAAAACTTATTGTTGATGCTAAAGTATTTATGTGATAAAATATATAAATAATGTATTCCTTATATAGGGTGAGTCTCACTATTGTTCCAAGATGGGCCTCCATGGTTTGGATTACTAGTTCTATTGATCATGCAAATTTCCTTAGACATGTCATCCTGATCACACAAAGGCCTCTAGATAGGTTAGTCCAATCACATGATTCCTCAAGAAGACAACCAGAGGAAAAATTATATGGGATTCATGTGATACATTATATAAATGAAAGGATCCTTATGTGAGGGGTGTTTTTGTATTTTCATAAAACTAACTTACATGGTTTGTGTGATCAGTTAATTGATTACAATAAGGCCAGTGGACATGTTGGTGTAATCTCAAAAAGACCTCTAGAAAAAAAACATGATTACGAGATTCTTCATAAGGAAAACCAATGGAAACATGTTCAAGGATTCATGAAATACAAGCTATAAATGTTATTAATATTATATGAGGGGAGTTTCAATAGTTTCCCAAGATAGAAATATATAGTTTCAATAAATAGTTAATTGATCATGCGAAGGTATTTAGACACATTGGCTGGATCATGAGAAGGCCCTTGTACATGTCAGATAGAACACTCAAATTCCCTTGGTCATATTCATATTAAACATAATGTGACTCCATTTTTCATACATGTGACCCTGAATATACCATGGGAACAAGGAAGATGGTAACAAAATACTGATTAGATGTTCACTATTTATCACATGATGAGGGTAGGATGTCAATGATGATGTGTGGATATATCACAATAAGGGAATAATATGGTTCTGACTTATTAGGTGATCCTTCAAATAACATAAGATAAATTATGTGTATTTTCCCTCATGAAATGTGCTATAGATCAAAGGCTAGTGATTCCTAAATAACCCACATAGTATAATAAAAAAGGAACATATATAGAAGAATGATTTACAATGTGATGGGATTATGATATTTCAAGAGTCTTCCTCCTAGAAAAGAATATAGAGTATCTTTGGAGAAATAAATAGAATAATTTACATGAGGTTTGGTCATGAGATGACCACTTGATTATGTAATGTACCTTAAAATGTTAGCCTAATCATGAAAATAAAATTAGACATGTTTGAATGATAATGTTAAGGGATTTGGAAATGTCATCTTGATCATGTGATGATTCAATAGACAGTAGAGTAAAAAATTAGTGGGATTTAGGAAATAAAGTATGTAAACAATAGGATAATTATTCACGGGGAGTTGAAATGTTTTCATAAAAAGTGATTATGCAGTTTGAACGATTAGTTCATTGACCACATAAAGACCCCTATACAAGTTTGTTAGAGCACATGACAACCATCATACATGTCATCCTTGATAGATACACACACACATACATGTTAGATGGATCACATCATATACCCCCATACAAGTTAGCTAGATCACTCAATTTAAGTGATTAGTTCATTGATCAGGGGAAGGAACCTAGACATATTATCCTTTATAGGTAGAAAACTCTAGACATTCCATATGGATTATAAGAAAAACCTTTATAAAAGATATATGGATCACACAATTAATGTGTTCAAATCAATAATAATGTGAATTCCCCCAAAATTGTCATATTTTTTAGAAATAAAACCTTGTACATGTTATCCTTGTCCAAACCACACCCCAATACATGTCAACATTGTCAGGATATCACATGTGGACATATACTCTCAAACCATGTGAACCTCTATCCAAAGAGGTTTTTCTTGAGCACCCCATTAATGTGGAGAGTATCTATGATGCACCAAGGATATTCAATCTTGAAAAAATATTCATTCCATGTCCTTGAAAGTGGCCCCCTATTCCATTTCTGTATACTCAATAGTCCTCTCATAGTACCCTCTATTTTTCTAAAAGAGATAAAGGAATGGATATGTGACATGGAAATCCTCCTTAGTGTATGTCCATTGAAACTAAATTAACTCTTACTCACAAGACCCAGATCCTCATATGGGTTCACCATATTTCCTCCCACATTAGTGGGTTAAGAATAAAATGAATGATAAGGAATATTATTCCAATTTTGGAAAGGATATATAGGATACATTACAATGGAATGAGATCCATAACATATTCTCCGCGATACTTGTAGTAAAATTTCATGAAAACCAGATTGTTCAATCCCAATAAAATTTATCACTCTTGCGATGTGTCCAATATTCCATTATCTCTTGTTTCTCACACTGATCATGACTCATGTGGGATTAGAGATAGACAATGGTTTTACCAACAGAATGATGTGGATGCCCACAATATGGGCCTCCATATAGGTTGAAGTCTGATTATATATATCCTTAAATAAAAGGTCCATATCCATGATAAGGAAGCTCAGGGAATACTTATATGCATAAGTACTGATAAAATGCCTATCAAGACACCTTTTACAATGCATAAACCCATAAAAACTGTACTATGAGGAATTTTATTCCTATTAAAATAAGATACATAGGTTTCTCTCCTAGGGCCTATAATCCTTATCCAATTATTAAAATTCTATCAAATACTTCCTTCACGTATGATGTTATACTGCAAAACATGATCCTAAATGAACTACGCTGTTTTTGATTTTGGATTGCTTCAAAAGATACATAGGATTATTCATAGAGATTCAATCGTAATTCCAAGACACCGACCACCTATCTAGATAGTAGTAAAACATATAGTTATTACTCACACAACTTTAATATATACATAGTTTCTAATTGTTATTAAATAATTTGAAATAATATAGAGAACCTAAAATAAATAGATACACTTCCATTAGCAAAATTTCCTTCAACATATATAGGGATTCAACACATGATATTTTTTAGGGTAACCAATACAGTATCAGGTAATGGGAATGATTCATGAATATATCATAAATCAATTATATGGTACCATATTAGAATATAATTACACCAAATGTGAATAAATAACATGACGTTGAATCATCTCGACTGATGTTAGTTCCTATGAATCATTGGAATGATGCTCCAAGGAATATCCACCTTTGGAAAACAAGACCATAACTCATTAAAAATACAAAATACTTTCAAAATTTCCATTATAGAAAGAGTGGAAAACAAGATAGAAAATATTGTGCAAACACAATGAATCTTATATAATCAATTGTTAGGTTTCCACTCGACATTTTTTAGGAATGAAACTAGTGAACCTAAAGTAAATATTTTTTAATTCAATTCAATATACTTTTTATTAAGAAAAATAAACTGACAAATTAATGAATATTAAGAAAAAGAATTCATGAATTACACTTATACATGGATATTGAATCCATGACTATAGATTACATATACATTGACCCAATCATACATGTATACTAGAGTGTTTTTATTAGAATGAAAGAGAGTATTCCAAGGATAGGTTTTGAAAGACAAATATGGACCTAGATAGTTTTTTAATGGTTACATAAAATTATTGAAAAAATTTAATAGAAGTGTTTTTTGTGATTGTTTTGGATTCCATGTATTCAAGATTAAATTTCAAGGATTCTGAGATTCTATGACTTTTGGAGACTTTAATTATGGTTTTTATATGGTCCAATGAGTAAAAAACAATATAAGAAGGAATGTACCTAAATAATTTTGTATCATTCAATATATATATATATATATTAGTTAAAATAAATTTTATTTCTGAAGAGACTCAATACTATAATAAAAATGAAAAATATTTTGAGTATCGATGAAAATTAAAATCCCATTTAACTATCTTTTTATAGAAATCCTACCATTTGAATGAAGATATAAATGAAGAAACAATTTTGTTATGTATCAATAAATGAAAATGATGAAAATTAATATGGGAAAATTAAGAGAGGGTTTTGTGTAGTCTTATTAGCATAGAATAATAATCTGCTTTTTATATAAGAGAAGTAGAGGAAAAAGAAACTTCTAGGTTTACCTCTATGATAAAGAATAATGCATATATAATTTCGTGTTTAAAAATAAGAAAAAGCTACACATTCATGCCTATATTCATGTAAGATAATAAAAGAAGACCAAGAAATCACCCAACAACTTGAAGATGTCTAAATTGGAAGGAAGACTCTGTTATTATTACCAGGATTTATTGTACACATTATGTGGTAGTAAAAAGACACAATGGGATTTTTTTAAAGATTGGGATACATTATACACTATCAAGTGATCTATAACATGACTTTTGTATAATCTATGATATATTTTATCTAAAAGGTTCTTACTATTGGGCCATGAAATTGTTTTTTATAGACTACACAAAGGATCACCTTTTCCATTTAAAATATTAATATTTTGAATCTATTGTTTCAATTTTTTTTGTAAATTCCAAAGTGTTTCATGAAAATATGTAGGTGATAAGAGATAAAAAGAGATCCATTCACCTTAAAAATTACATAGGAAAAAGTAATTCAAAAAATATCATAGAATCATATTCAACCCATCATAGTATCAAAAAAATCCTTATTTAGTCCAACCAGGAATCACACTATGAAACATATGAGAGATACAATTATCAGAATATTTTAATTCATTAAAAATTAGGTAATGAACCATCATTTCATGTTTGTCCCCTTATAAAATTTTGTGGTATGGGGGTACAAAGAGTTTCATTTCTACTATCCCATTCCATCACTCTTCCTCTTATCCATTCCCTTTGGTGTGGTGTGTTTATGTGGATTTACCATTAAAATTTCAGTTATGAATATACCCATATTCCCTTCATTCATATCCCCCATGTAAGTAATTGACCATGGTGTTTTTTGTTAGGGTTTTGATTTTGACTCCATTAGATCATGGTGGAATCAGGATGATATGAAGGGTCTTTTTCTTAGCCTGGATAAATGTTATCCTAAAAGGATGAAATTAGTAGGTAATATATATTTTTAGTGATACTATAAAGACATGGTTTTTGCATATAATTTTTATTAATTAAATGGAAATATTATGAGTCAGATAAAATTTACGACATGTGATTCCAAAGCTCGGTGGGCCTATAATGAATTTCTGAACTTTTTTTCCGGTACGTTCAGTAAATCTGCGAGCGGGTTTTTGTAACTTCTAAACTGGTGCTCGGAATTGAAATCCAATGACACCGTTGAACTTGTAGTGCCGATATTATCTAAAGGATACCATCACCTTGACTGTAGTAGGTCGAGAGTGGAAATTAGTTTTAGAACTTATCGTGGGTGTGTTAAAAGAATAAAAATAAAATAAAACATTGTTATTTTATTTATATTTTTGAAACCTCCCATTTGAATGTAGTGGTATTAATTTTATTATGATTAAATCTATTTTTTGTTGATTCTTCTTGTTCTAGATTGAAAATGATGACAGCCAAACAAACCAGGCCATCAGCCATCATATATACTTTGCCACGTTTATACTTTGTTCTTTGTGCATTCTTCGACATCAAATATTTAATGATGCTGGAAGAAAATGTTTTTCTGAGTGAAACATATATACGTAGAGCCCTCCACCCGAAGATCGTGAATATGTGAACAACATAATTTTTAGGCTTGAAACAAAGCCACAATAGATCACGGAAGAATGAGACAACTGACACCCGACCGACCGCGATGTAGGAAGTGCGGTGCCCGTATGCACTGACGGATGATGAGGAAGCTGCGGCCTGTCGGCCGATACGGGGCAGGGTGGCGGTCGGCATCTAGCTGGCCGTGTGGAGGAGCGATGGTGTGCATCTGCGCCACCAGTGGAGCAGGAGGCCGACGCCGCTGGGCTACGGCGGAATTCGAAGAGCGGTCGTCCGTGCTAACCATGGTGGTGCAGTGGTGTGTGACAGCACCGCTGGGAGGAGGACCGACTAGAACACCAACCAACCATTGTGTTTCGAGGGGACCCACTCAGGTCCCATGGTGACTTGAGAGTGCCTAAAGTCACTGCCCATTTCCATTTAAGACGGAAGGTATATTCTCCCCCATCAGTGACAGCTCGGACGAACCGCACCACCGGGCCACACCAGTGGGCCGTGCCAGGAGGCCACACCTAGTGGACAGGGCTGGGCCCACCGCATCCCAAGCTAACTGAGCCACACATGAATCAGGCTTAGTCGACCCAAACCAGTTCGGGTCGGCCCATGCCGAGTCAGACCAGACCCGGTCCCATTTAGACCTAGATACGCCTTTTGGCCATAACATAAGAATCAGGTGTCCATTTGAAAGACCATTTGCCCACCAGAATCCATGGATTGAGATGGTCATTTAGGTATACTCCAATTGAGTTTTTTATAAGGTTAGAGTATGTCTGGGTTGGATCAGACTCCGAATCCAACCAGGCCCTCAGAGCATAAACACTAATTACTTACAGATCGTGCGTCCGATTGAAATGTCGTCTATTGTGTTGGGTCCCTTATGTCATGAAAGACCATTGGGATACTTCTTAATGGATCTTCAGGGTGGTTGAGGTATGAACTATGTCTTGGGGAGTGGTTCTCCCAAGCATGCTACGTACAGAACCCTGCGACTGGCTAAGACTTGACGACTAATGACTGTTTTGGCTCGGAGTGATGCAACATGCCCAGTGGGGAGTGCCTCTATGTGATGATGAAGACCCATGGTTGGGAGCACCTTTGTGTGACACAAAATACCGACGGTACTCAATAAGAGGAGTACCTGAGTAGGTTACAAGGGATTGCACCTCTATGTGACGCGATAGACCCATGGTGGGGAGCACCTCTATGTGACGCGGAAGACCCATGGTACTCGACAGGAGGAGTACATTATCAGTCTAAGGTTAGTGGGAAGAGCCTCTATGAGACACAACAGGCGCACTGTACTCCATATAAGAGTATTTCTATAATAATCTAGGTGTTTGACGTTGTGAATAGGGATGTTACATGTTATTATCCCTAGAGAATCATGTGGATGGCTCTCAGCTTTCATAGAAATACTGTATGGGTCTGCATCATAATCCTATTTCACATTGATGTATACCGGGTTTGAGATAAGTCTTTTATCTTTGTGGTGATACAAGTGTGGTAATCCTACCTTTGTTTTATTACCTGTGTGGTATTCTTTCCTCCTGTGTGAGGTGGGTATATTCTGATAACTTTGGTAAATTTATGGGCATATACCTATGTAGGGTTGACTACTATTTCTTTGTTTTTTGGATCATACTTTTGGATTTGAGAGACCTTTGGAGGTCCCCGGGTCCCTTATGAGTATTTTTATACTCACCCATGCACGGGCTATGCCCACACCTTGTTGTGTCTAGTGCAGATGACGAACAATGCTGACTAAGGACAAGGGTTCCTACACTGGAGACTGCTCAGAGGTGGACCTTTGTCGATGTGATCTGCAGAGACGATGGTTTGAGAGTTGTACCTACCCTTCAGGTAAGATACTGGGATGGTGTTCATAAGATTTGTACACAATTTTACATGTATATTCAATTTTTTTCTTGTACTTTACAATTGGGATTGTATTCTGGCCGCTTTAGTATCTGCACACACCCTTTTTACTATATAGTTTACATGGTTCCTATATCTGGATGTGTACTTGGTTTGTGTGAGTTTACAGTTTATAAAGGTAACACATTCCCGTTATAGGGAATACACCTGCCAGTGCTTGTCTCCAACCCCTGACCTATGGAAGGCGGGCTTGGGGTAGTCAAAAAATGGGCCTTGGCGATGGGTTATGACAAATTGTTATCAGAGGAGTTTGGTTCTACTAAATAACTAGGACATTGATCTTTTATATGTGGATAAATAGTGTTATGTGTTTTTGGGTGTGGTTTTTAGTTTTAGGAGTCCATTGTTGTTGCGGCGGCCGATGTATCCATACAATAGGACCCTAACCTCTGATTTCTGACTTAGTGTTTGAAAAAACTAATTGTATATGTGCTATTGAAAAGTTTTCTTTATGATATCTTTGAGTTAGCTCACCAAGAATAAGTTTAGTGACCATGGTGCATTTGTTTCTTTTCAGGATTCCACCATGCAGCCAGCCAGCCATGATTCCAGTTAGAGTACGTGATGGAAGCCCACCGAGCGACGAGGCTTCAGTGTAGGGCCCCCTTACGATAGTTGTACCATCATGTGGTGTACCAACAACACCACTACCCTTTGGGAAGACGATGGCACCATCCCCAACAACATAGGGTGAACTCCTCTTGAGCAGGTTGCACGAGTTCCTACACCAGAGGCCACCAAGGTTGTAGGGTGAGATAGATTCACAGGCAGCTGAGGACTTACTGGAGGTCATTGTTATAGTTTTCTGATTGGTAGGGACACCATTTGATCTCATGGTGATCCTTGCTACTTGCCTTATTCAGGCAGAAACAGACAGATGGTGGAGCATGATGCTCCAGGTTCATGATGAGGTTAAACTCATCTATGTAGACTTCGAGAGACTTTTCAGGGTAGAGTTCATCCCAACGACATTATTCTCAGTGCTTATACATGAGTTTCACCACACACAATAGGGTAGCATTACTGTGGCTCAGTATTCACAGAGGTTCACTAACATCTCATGCAACTCCACTAATATGGTTTGGGACCCTTTCTTCAGGGATCATACCTTAGAGCATGGGCTCAGATGGTGGATCAGAGCTTTGATAGTTTCTCTCAGCATCCTGACGTAGGTAGGGGTGTTAGGGTGAGCGCTCTTAGTGGAGATTTTCCTTGCTGAGCAGTCACCGACAGTGATACCCACCACCAAACAACACGTAGTAGAGTCATAGGTAGTATATAGAAGATAGATGACTCAGAAGTCCAAGAGGAATAGAACAATAGGTGGACAACCGCAAGATACGAGTTCGGTGGTGCAGGGATCTCATGGAAGAGTAGCAAACACGAGGTTCATGTAGTTTTACTTGTGCAATGGGCATGGTCACATGGATCATGATTGCCCGAACCGCCATACAATCGGCCACTAGACAGTCGAAGGTATTCCTGGGAAGAGGCAAAGATTCGATCGAGGAGGTCCCTATGCATGTGGCAGATGTGGTAGAAGAGAAGGCCGTGCAACAAGTTGTGGGCGGCGATTTGAGGTTCTACTGCCACCACCACAAGGAGGTCCACCCTGACCATAAGTGTAGAGACCCGAAGCTTGACGTACATGGACATTCCATTACTTTAGCGGAATACTTAATACATAACGAAAACAGACACACAAAGACCGTAACAGTTTAGTGTATTTGGAAACATGGAACGTAATCTTTTAATCGTGGTGAAAGATCTTCAACATCTCCCATAAAGATCTTCCCTATTTTTTTTCATACCTAAAAACATTCTTTATATCCTGGGGAAAAGAAAACAGAAAAAGGGTGAGCTCAAATGCTCAGTAAGGGTAAGCATGGATAAAATAAAACATACCATATACATTTGAACTTAAAAACATGAACATAATGTTTAAACATCAAAAGCTTGAGCAATGACATAAAACATGGAACCATGTAAGGCATAGATCATAAAGAAACATTAAGAATGATAAAATAGAATGGGAATAAAACATGTAATTGTGGAAACCATTAAGCACATGCTATGATTTCCATAGTAGCCAAGGCATTGCTGCCAAGATCATCTTAGTGGACAAAGTCCCTTTCTGAATCGAGTTCACTCCTCATTCCAGTCCTGTATTACTAAACCGGTTTAACTTTCCATTCTAGCCATGTCTATCTCATGAGATATAAATCTTTACCCAATGCATTGGAGGGGGATATAGGTCCCAACCATCTCATAATGAAATCATTCTTTCGTATAGAACAAAATCATAAATAATACATCATAGCATAGCCCATGAAATAAAATTGGATTCTTAAAAATCATGCCATCATAACATAATCCATAAAAAATTGATATTATTTAATAATAAGAAAATTGAAACCATTTAAATCATAGAGACATTTTACTTGAAACATACACATATGAAATAATGTCATCTTAGATGGAAAATAGTTTTGACAAAACACTTGAAATGAATTCTTGAGGAAAATATCCTTTCTTCTTTAAAATCATTTTCTTTCACAAAATTCCATGGAATTTTAAAAGATAAGGGTTTTTTTGAAAATAATCATGAAATCTTGTAGAGGAAGATTGTTGAAAATGAGGCATTATGAAACTGTAAAAATCCATTCATGCAGTAGAAGTTAAAAATAACATTCTCCTCATACTTTTGTCAGAAAAGTCAAAAAGTACCTTATATGGTAACCAAAGGAAAGATTCCATTCATAAAATGTGGTAAAAAGTCAATAAAGGGTAAAAATGACTTTAAACATCCATGGAAGAATGGTAAAAATTTTATGAAAGAATTTTTAGAAAACATGGTCATGGATGATAAACGTAACCCCAGTAAATACCAAGGTATAAACAATCTCGGATAAAAATGAGATCGTGATATATTCCCTTAGCTTAGGTCCGATTTGCTTCGTAAGTGTCCGAACCTCCTGTATAATGATTTAAATAATGTCATTGACTTATTCCAGAATCTTACTCATTGTTATGATATCATATATGGTTCAATTATGACTTTATATTACCCGTTCTTTTGTAAATTCTAGGTTAAAGAGCGTTTTGGGTAAAATCGTTTCATTTGTCGTCTGTGTTTTGACTTGTAATTATTCATATGATTACTTAGATCATGATTACTTAATTCCAGAATATGAAACATGATCTATATATAATATATCTTCAGAATATACATATATATAATAGATCAGTAAATGGAAAGAAATACACCGTTCATGGAGACGGTAGGCCGTACGTACGCATGAACGCTGTTTTCGTTACCTTATTGAGTTGAATGGAATTAAGTAGACAACATACATATATATACACATAAATCCATTATCATTATTATGTCATATATTTCATGATTACTTATTATATATACTTTATAATCATTCATTAATGGTAAATGTGGAGAATGAATCTCATCGTGTCGTGGAGACGGTAGTCCGTACGTACGCACGGGCAATGATATTGTTCTCATGATCATGGAATTGTATTGGAATGTATGTATACTTTTTCAGAATCAATATAACTTTACAATAATCATATATAGTAATTATGTACACCATTATACCCATCCAAGTATGGTGGTGGTGGAATATAGATTACACCACGGTGTGGAGATGGTATTCCGTACCTACGCACGCGCGGTGATTTCGTTTTCCATAGGATGGATAGATGGTGAAATAGGGTAGTTTAATACTTAATATCATATCAGTATATGATTGATACTGATGTTATTACGTCATAATGAAACAAACTAAGAATAAGAAGTGGAAGAAGAAATAAATTTGAAAGAATCGGTAACGGACATTACCTCTTCTTTGAAGCGCCTCTTTGAGTCCTCCTCTTAGGGCACTAAAATTGGTCTTTGAAGAAGACCAGGACCTCTAGGATGTTTCTAGGGAAGTGGAGAAGAGAATTTGGTAGGGGTTGGCGGAGCTTGAAGGCTCAATGTGGTGTGAGGAAGAGAGGGAGGAGGTTCCCTTTTATAAGGGAGGAGAGGGGCACCTTTGGAATAACTAAAAATATTATTTTATTATAAAGTGAAATTTGGTTTTAAATAGCTCCAAATTGATTTATTTCGAAGCTATGGTGGAGATGGGTCGAACACCTCTCATCCAATATAATTTAGACAAGTTTAGGTTCCTATTTTAATCTTATCATTTATATTTAACATTTTGTTAGATAATTTTACTTTTACCGTGTCTTTTTGTGTTCTTACACTATAAGGTTAATAAACATACTATAAAAAGCCAAAAGAACCCCACGTTGTCTATTATTAATATATATAACCTTATCTATGTCATTTGGACAAAACGTATATTTTTAGGAATAAAATAACAATTTATAATATAATATTTGTTTTAAAAACTATTTTATGTCAATTTTGACACTATTTAGTAATTGATTTTTTTGAAAATAATATCAGACTGATTAGTTTAAAAAAAAGTTAATTATATCAATACTAAAATGTCATATTAACCACGAAAATTAGTGTAATTTATAGAAAGTGTCAAATTACATTTATGTTGGTATTTATAACATCAATTATGTCAATATTTCATTAATAAGATAATTACTGCATCATCTTTGTGTCATAAATAAACTAAATTATTTAACGTTTAAAAATTACAAATAAAATACCATTATGTAGGAAATCTTTTTAACTTTCTAATGAATATTTATAGTCGAATTTATCTTATGTATAACCCTATATTAAAAATGATATACTTATTAAACTTTCATTTTAACTATTTTAACCCTTCTTTAAATAAATTAATAATAAATGCCCTAATCTAATCCAAGTATGCCTAAATGGTCTTATTTTATTCCTAAGATTGTTTTTGGTCTAATTACACTTATCCAATAGAATTAGGACATGTGTTAGGGTAAAAAAGTAAAAAGTTACTATTCACCAAAAATTATTCTCATCTCATTGAACCACATTTTACTTACTGACATCAACCATGTCTCTCGGATTTTTGAAATTCCACTCACAGAAGTGGTAAAATTAAGTTTTATGAAAAATTCATTTTTTTAACTACCACTTAGTGGTTTCACTATTCATCAAAAAATGAATGTTTCCAGAAAAATACCAAAAATTAGGCCTAAGCTATATTTGATATTATGAACTGAAAAATGATGTCTATTTTACCAAATTCAAAACATATCAGTTGCATTACATAATTGAAAAATTAATTTCAGTCATCAAAACAAATAGCGTGTTCTTAAGAGATAATAACTATCAAAAGACTGACATTTGTTTACGTCTGGTTTAAATATGAAATTACATCCAATGACCAACATTGTATTAAATTGTAAAAATATATTCTAAATATACTTTAAAACCACTCAAATTAAAAATTTATCACTATTAATTATTTCGATTAAAAAGGTTGTTTTTAATTAAAATTTAGTAATTTTCACTATTCATCAGGAAATGAAAGTTATCCGAAAAGTACAAAAATTTCACCCTAAGCTAATTTCGATATTCCGGATCCAAAAATGAAGTCCATTTTGAAAAATAAAATTTAAAAAATTTCAAAAAGTGGTTATTACTATTCATAATGGCTAGTTTTAATAATATTTCAATAGCATATCATTATTTAGCGAAACTTGGTATTGCGTACAACACACGATATCACGGAAGGTCGCGGTTGCGTGTAATGCAAGCCTAGTCAGGGTTGCGTGTTGTGCAAGAATACTTCGTTGTTTCGTATAACATAATCCAACCATATTTTATTTATACATTGAATATATATATATATATATACTCAATGTTGCGTAGAATAACTATTATCAAAATTGCGTGTAACATGACCCCAGGAATAGTGTTGCATATACTGCAAGATAATACAGTGTTGCGTATAGCGCAAGGTAATCTTGGTGTAGCATACAACACAAGACATTAATGAAATTAAAAGAATATTTTTCATAAAATCTCGTGGTGTTACATTCTACCCCCCTTAAAATGAATTTCTACCTTGAAATTCGTCGGGGTTATAAATGGTTTACTACTCGAAAGTTTGTTTAATAGAAACCCACATCGTAAAAAAGAATACCCAAACTTGGATTTAAAAACTAAAGTATGAAATGTAATAGTTACCCAAATTAACTCATCACTGGAATTCCACGTAGGAGAACATAGGTGAAAATATGGATATGGAAGAAAAATCTAACCATCAAGTTCTGATAGAGAGTGGTAGAGAACATGGCTATGAAATAGCCTACAATCACAAAGCCATAGATTTGCGATGATCTAAGGTACCATCTGATTCATCAGATATAAGGGAACTAGGTCAACATTTTTGGTTTTCAAGATCATTTCCCTAAAGTTGGTGAATTAAATGAAATACTTACATGATTTTGGTACAATTTCACTGTTTTTCGTGAATTGAACAATTTCCCCTTCATCCCTTAAACAAATGAAGTTGAATTTTTTATTCCTGATGTGTTAGCAGATCATGTGATAGAATGATGGGTCATTCCATCTGTTTCAAACAAAAGGTTAGTAAAAGTTATAAGTCCATATTATGGTTAGATTAATCGTATATGGTTCAAAAAATGAACTTATACTTCATATATCATATCAATTAATAAAATAAAACTAGTTTCTTCTAACCAGGGACATCTTCTAGGCCAATGGTAGGCGATAAAGGCTAGTCGTACTTCAGTTGTGGGTTCAATTCCCACATCCTTGTCCGACGAAATGGGCTGTCACCCGTCCTGCAGGTTGTCCTTTTTTCTAAAAATACATTACTATAACATCCCATCAATAATATCAAAAACACATTTTCCCTTAAACAATACTAACTTATTTCCAACATAATTCATTCCAATATTTAGGATTATCCATAATACTGCAGTCCACTCTCATAATATAGTGAAAACGATTACCAGAGATATCATATAACAAGCATGTTAATACCATCGTTGATCCCCATATATCATAAGATATGTCTTTTTGGTCATATTCCAAATATTCTAAGGCCTTAATCATGTATTCTCTTGAAAAAATGAATACCCATTGAATCATAGTAAAAACATGAGTGCTGTCAAAAGTTAACTCATTCCACATACCAAAAATCCAAAATTCTATATACTCAAACCATGATATAACTATTTCCTTATATCAGTCCTGAGCTCATGAATACTATCAAACATTTAATTTTCTCCTTATCCCTTCATTATGAGCATATCATCTACATTCCAAAAATATCTGAATATCCTTTCATGGATACTGGTACCATTAATCATACACTTTCAAAACTCAAGGAAAGACAACAGTGTAACAATCCTTATATGTCTCTTTATTCCATAGTACCATGAGATTACTTATACAACATTACACATGATAAACATGTAATAATTCCACTAAATTCTTAAACCATTGACTGAGCTTCAAAAATTCTTTCATCTCACATATCATTTGTAGTCTCTTCATCATCATCAACATAAATACTACCCATATGACCATACTGATTCTCTTCATGAGACATTCCCATAGGGAGTTGGTTTGCATAATGCCCGTACATTCCACATTTAAAACAATTAACCATTTTTGATGTCGTAGCAATACCATTATCCTCATCCCTGGTGTTAACTAAACCTTTTCCTTTGCACTTAATAGCTTTCTGTCCTTCTTTTCCAAACCCAAAGCATCTTCTAGTTCCTTTGAAACATTCTCCTTGATTTCTCTTCCCACGTGATTTACATAGGGGAAATTGAACTTTCTTTACACTATGATCATCATGAAACTCCATCTTTATCTTATTAGTCGAGTCAGGAAACATACCAAATTTTACTTTATTGATCATATTATGAGATTGATGATTCGGCATAATAATGATGTTTGGACTTCCAAATCCCATTTCATTTGGTTTCTCATGAAGAATATCATTCCATTGTCCATCATATCCTCCATTATCGTGAATCATCTTGTTTCCAGCCATTTTATAATACCCAAAAAGAATAGTGTGAGAGGAAAATATCATTATAAAGGGGGAGTAACTTCAATATCTAACATCTTTGGTTTAATCTAATATTGTTACCATAGTTCTAGGACTATATCCTATATGTATACTTATCCTTAGAAACATCCCTAGACATACCATAGAAATATCTCTAGGGATATCACTAATGTTTTCGCATCCTAGTTTCCAAAGGTTGACTAAAATTTTCCTCTGATACCAACTTTAGAGACCCGAAGCATGATGTACATGGACATTACATTACTTTAGTAGAATACTTAATACATAACAAAAATAGACACACAAGGACCGTAATAGTTTAGTGTCTTTGGAAACATGGAACGTAATCTTGTAATCGTGGTGAAAGATCTTCAACATCTCCCATAAAGATCTTCCCCCTTTTTTTCATACCTAAAACCTTTATTTATATCCTGGGGAAAAGAAAACATAAAAAGGGTGAGCTCAAATGCTCAGTAAGGGTAAGCATGGATAAAATAAAACATACCATATACATTTGAACTTAAAAATAAGAACATAATGTTTAAACATCAAAAGCTTGAGCAATGACATAAAACATGGAAGTACGTAAGGCATAGATCATAAAGAAACATTAGGAATGATAAAATATCATGGGAATAAAACATGTAATTGTGTAAACCATTAAGCACATGATATTATTTCCATAGTAGCCAAGGCATTGATTCCAAGACCATCTTAGTGGACAAAGTCCCTTTCTGAATCGAGTTCACTCCTCATTCTAGTCCTGTATTACTGAACCGGGTTAACTTGTCGTTCCATCCATGTCTATATCATGAGATATAAATCTTTACCTAATGCATTTTAGGGGGATATAGGTCCCACCCATTCCATAATGAAATCATTATTTCGTGTGCCACAAAATCATAAATCATACATCATAGCATAACCCATGAAATAAAATGGGATTCTTAAACATCATGCCATCATAACATAATCCATAAACAATTGATATCATTTCATTATAAGAAAATTGAAACCATTTAAATAATAGAGACATTTTACTTGAAACATACACATATGAAATAATGTCATCTTAGATGGAAAATAGTTTTGACAAAACACATTAAATGAATTCTTGAGGAAAATATCCTTTCTTCTTTAAAATCATTTTCTTTTCAGACATGGATGTATTGTCGTGGAAAACTCACAAAATATCTACAATACCAAAATTATAGGATGTTATTCTATACTAATGCTCAATGTCTATCTTATGATAATGTGTTGTAATAAGAGTTTATCTAAATCAACTTTCCAAGGTTACTGCTAAACTTCCTCTGATACCAACTGTAACACCTCAAACCTAGATTCCCAAAGTCGGTGCATTATTTTAATACATTGGCATGATTACAAGGAATCATGTCCGGAAAGACTGATCAGTTTAGCAGTCTTGGAAAATAGATTGCATACATAAACATTACATTACACTTTCTAACATAAAAAAAAAAATACATTGAGAATTCCATTGTTCCCTTAGCTTAACCCAACATCTCAGACAAAAAACATTTCTTGGGATACTAGGAAAAAAAACATAAGAAAGGGGTGAGATCAGATGCTCTGTAAGGGTATATAATTTAGCGGAAGCTAAATTTTTTTTAGGAAAGATGTGTATGAAAACAAATTTCCTTTTAAACATAAACTTGAACATTATATGGAAAATATAAATAAAACATTACCATATAAACTTTCAAATGGATATTCTACTAGTCGAACAATCACATGTAATAACTAATTTCACAATGAGGGAATGCCTAATGCCGAACATTATTACCACATAGTCAAGTCCTAGTGCCATGACTACAAATAAATTTTTTGTCAGGGACTTGTGACAAGACACTAGTTTGTCTCATGAGACCTACCGATGCAACGAGGAGCTATAGCGGGCTCCACCCGTCACATACTAAGTCCACTGCATTCCTCATATGAAAAGGGTGAAACATTACATAATCATTAGTATTAAAACTAGCATATGAAATGTCAATACTTTATCCATAAACCATGAATGGTATAAAAATAACACATCCACAATAAAACATATAAAAAATCCTTCAATACAAAATGGAAGATTTGTATCATAATAAATAAACTTCAAACATGTTTAAAATCCATCATTGATGAAAATGATTTATATAACTCTTTGAGAGAAATATCTCTTTTTCATGAAAACATTTAAAAGTAACATAATTTAAAATGGAAGACATTTAAAGACATTAATGAACCAATGTTTCCCATAACACTTTGAAACTTTTCAAAGGAGTTAATATTTTAAAAACATTCATGTCCATATAAATAAATCCTTAAAAAACATTTTGAAAACATGGACATTAATGAGAATGATTTAGAAGAATAAATATTTCAAACATTTAGAACAATGTTTTAGTAAAATGTACCTTAAAAATAATACATTTGAAAACACTTTTATGAAACATGGACATGGATAATAAATATGTCTCAGTAGATACTTATGTAAAAACAACCTCGGATAATAAAGAGATTGTGTAATTAACCCGTACTGTGCACTTTCCTTTAGTCGAGGGTACGTTTTACTTCATGTATAATGACCATTGTATGTTATTAGATTATACCAGAACCATATTAATAATTATGATATCATACATTATTCATTTATGACATTATACTATCATTTCATAACAATTTCTATGTTAAATTAAAATTTTGGGTAATAATCGCTTTCTTTATCGTACGTTTTTTTACATGTTACACTGGATTGTATCACTTAGATCGAGATTTAAATACTTCCAGAATATAGAACATGATTTATATAAAATATATATTTATAATATAAATATGTATAATTGATATATATATGAAAGGGAAAACACCATTTATGGAGATGGTAGTCTGTACGTATGCATAAACGTTGTTTCCGTTTTCTTATCGTATTGCACGAAACTAAGTGAATAAGATATATGTAAGTACATACATAAATACATATATATATATATTTATATCTCCATTATAATTATTATTTCATATATTAAATACTTATTAATTATATATATTTTATAATCATCATTGAATGGTGAATGTGGAAATGAATCTCATCGAGTTTGTGGAGACGGTAATCCGTATATACGCACGAGCGAAAATATCATTATTTTCATATTAAAATCATATATTATTGGATGTTGTATTATATATACAGAATAATTATCATATTATATTATTATTTACATAAATTATACGTCATTATTATACCCATCAAAATAATAATGTATTGAATAACAATTACACCATGACGTGGAGATGGTAAGCCGTACATACGCACGTATGGTGACATTTCATTCAAAGGATGGATAGAATAATTAATATAGTTGTACCGTATTTATAATAACATCATAGTATATATAATATAAATGAGTTATTATTTTTTTAATGGAAAAAACAATGAATGAGGAAGTGGATGAAGAAAAGAACTTGAAAGAGGTGGCGAAATATTTACCTCTTTTCAGGTTCTTCCATTTGATTTGATAAAAAGGGCTCCATAGGTTGGATTTTTGACTAAAGTAAGGCCCCTAAAATTAAGGGAGGGAAGTTGGAAAAATATTAGGGCAGGTTTTGGCCGAACCAAATGGCTTTGGGGGTGTGAATTTGAGAGAATGGTAAGTGCCCTTTTATAAGAGTGCTAAGGGGTACCTTAGGAAAAACTGAAAATATGATTTAATAATAAATTCATTTTCTATTTCTAATGGATCATAAAATAAATTATTTAAATTATAAGGTGGGTATGGGTCTAAAACAACTCACCAAATATGTTTTAGAGAGGTTTGGGTCATTATATTAACCTTATCATTTATATTTAAATCTTAGTTAAATAGTTTTGCATTTACCATGTCTCTTTGTATTTTTATATTATATGGTTAATAAACTTACTATATACTACCAAGAGAACCCAAAGTGGGTCATTAATTATACACCTATCATTAAATAAGTCTTGTGACCGAACCTTAGATTTTTAAGAATAGAATATCAATTAATAATATAATATTTGTTTTAAAAACTCTTTTATGTCAATTTTGACACAATTAGGTATTTTGTGTTTTCTAAATTCAAAAAAGCATTATTAATTCGAAAAAAAATCCTTTAACCAGCCCCAATATGAAATATTAACCTAGAAAAATAGTGGAATTCATTAAAAGTATCAAATTACATTTATTTAGATATTTATAATATCAATTATTTTAATCATTCATTAATACGGTAATTACTACATCATCATTGTGTCTTAAATAAATTTAATTATTTAATTTATAAAAAATAAAAATAAAATAAAATTATTTAGGAATATTTTTTAGCTTTATAATGAATATTTATAGTCTAATTGTTCTTATGTGTAACCCTATATAAAAAATTGGTTTGTTATTAAACATTGAATTTAACACTTTTAACTCTTCTTTGAATTAAATAATAATAAATGTCTTAATCTAATCCAAGTGGACCTAAATGGTCATATTTTATTCCTATGGTTGTTTTTGGTAAAATTAATCTTATAAAATAGAATTAGTAATGTGTTAGGGTAATAATAATGTCATTTGTATCCTTAATTACCCTATTTACTTTTAACCATGGTAAATAAAAGTAAAAAGTTACTATTCACCAAAAGAAATTATTTTCATCTTATTGAACCGAATTTTACTTACTAATATAAACTGTGTCTCTTGGAATTTTGAAATTTGACTCACTTATGTGGTAAAATTATGTTTTATGTAAATTTGCAAATGCTAATAGGAGGTGGGTAAAAGACCATAAAAAGTTCAATAAAATTTTTATATATCTAAATTTATTAAAAACTAAATCAAATGAATTACATTTAAATTATGTAGGTATTATTTATTGATTTTGACCTAAAATAAATTTAAATAAAATATATAATTATTTAAATTAAAAGTTGGTTTTAAACAATATCTCAGTGTTTTTCACTATTTATCAAAAAATGAAGGTTTTCATAAAAATACCAAAATTTCACCCTAAGATAATTGTGAAATTATGAATTAAAAAATGAAGCCTATTTTAACAAATTCAAAACAGAGAATTTTCATTTATTAATTTAAAATTAATTCTCGTTGTCAAAACCAAATGGTGTATTTTTAAGAAATAATAACTATTAAATGATTGACACTTGTTTATGTCTAATTTCATAGTGAAATTACTTAGAATGACCAAAAATGGATTATATAATCTCTTTATACTTCTAAAACATTAAAATGTATAATTTGAAACTATAAATTATTTTGATTAAAAAAGTTGTTTTCAGTTAAAATATAGTATTTTTCACTATTCACCCACATATGAATGTTATCCGAAAAACACAAAAAAAATATTGAAACTAAATTCTTATGACCCAATTCTAAATAAGAAGTTTATTTTTTCAAATTGATTATATAAAAGTATCAAATATTTGATTTAACAAGGGCTCACCTTTAAAAGGCGGTAAAAGTGCATTTTTTTAAAAAATACTTCTTGAATCTGAAAAAAATAATTTTTTTTCATTATGTCTAAGAAACAAATAATATGGATTCTAATATTATAAAGATTGTAAAAAGTTAAAAATTTACTTAATACCATTTATAACATCTTTTGAACGGCTAGTTTGGTAAGTCGTGGTGCGCTTGAACTTGGTGTGGTGTGTAGTGCAAGTTATAGAATTATTTTGAAGATATAATGTACTATGAAATCTTGGGGTGTTACATTTTATCTCCTTACACTCATGATATTATATGTTTTGTTTGATGTTATTCCATAATTATTTTTTCCAGTATTTATCAGGTGGTAATGGACTCATTAACAAAAACATCATTTTAACTTTTTTAAAGATTTATTTTTCTAAACATTTCTCATTAATGTACATGTTTTCATAATGATTTTAAGGATTTATTTATATAGACATTATTGTTTTAAAATGATATTCCTATAAAAAGTTTCAAAGTAGTATGGGACACATTTATTCAAAAACCATCTCCTTAAATTTTTTAATTGTGTTTTTTGTAATGAGTTGATTATGTCAATACCATGAAAAAATATATTGTGATTGTAATGTGGAAATGTTATCTTTTCCTTTATAATTTTTTTATGTTTTATGAATAGTTATGGTTCTTGGGAATTGTTTATTTATATGGGTGGTTTCATGATAAACCAAGGGCAGGTGAGCTCGAGATAATTCTTCAATGAGTTGGGTAACATGAAAGAGGTAAACACTGATGTTTCTCATAAGAGATTTAGGAAATATACTGTAATGGGTATTAAAAACATAACTCCCTATGTAGCTATGAAATATACAATGTGTGTATGATATGGATTCAACAATTTACTTTTTTATTTATTATTTCTAGGTGTTATTCATAAATCTTTTTATTTCTTGGGGTATGTTAAAGAGCTTATGTTTTATGATTGAGAAGTATCTTTTCATTGATTGTTATGTATCGGTGGAAACATGTTTTCTTAACTTATTTCATAACCCTTACTAAGCTTTTTATTCTCATCCCATGTTTTTGAAATGTTTTTCACAATTTATAAATAACATTAATAGAAACGAAGTATTAAAGAAGATTTATATCACGAAAAGAGATATTGTTTTATTTAAGGAGTATTATTATTTTGAAAAAATTAGATAGAGTAGAAGTGTCTACTTTGTACTTTTTGGGACATAATAAAATAGTTATGGCTTAATTCTCTGAAACACTAAACCTAAAGAGATCTTCAATGTGAATTCTTGTCTTAAAGAAAGATTAGGTAATGTTTAAGTCTGGGTCCTTACAGTTGGTATCAAAGGTAGGTTTTGATAAATTTAGAGGTTAGGGTGTTATTTAAGCATTGGGGACATGTTTTTTATAACCACCTTGGTTAAAATATTAGAAATAATCATAGTTATTTTGGATAAATTGAATGAGTTTAAGATAACATTAATAAGTATATATTAGTGTTTACCCTCCTCATAAGATAGTATATGATGATTTTAGTGATATAATCACACTGAACTTTTTGGTTTTTGTAAATGGATGGATCTAGTAAGAACTAATATAATAGTGGATGCGGAGGACATTGTGATAGTTTTCTAAACAAGAAATCGAATGAAATGGTATATGTAATGTGAACTCTTATGGTTATTCTTAACAAACTATATGGAGACATGATTGACCACTTTAACCTTAGTGATTTTTTAAGGAATCATATATGTGAGAAACGAATCCCTATGGATGTTAAGATAATAATCATAAAGGTGAATATTTTAAAAAATCTATGTTTTAAGGATGTGAAAAGAAACACCTAGGGAAATTCTTCAAGGGGATGGGAAGATGTTATAGATGTGGTAATGAAGGTCATAAAGCAATAACAGTCCATTGAAAAAGGAATCATCTAGTTTACTTTAGGAAAGGGAGATAAGATCTTTCTGAGGGATCAATTGAATGTTTTAAATGTGGTGTGCATTGTCATTACACAAACAGATGTCCTACAAGGAAGGTTTGGGAATGAGATCAGTAGTAAAATATAAATATACATTTACCAATACCTAATGACATTTTAATTGAATATGAGGAAATTGAAAATGACCTATGAAAGGTATGGATTATTTCTTAGTTAATGTTTTGAAATTATTAAATATTAGGACTTTATGCATGATTTTTTGTAGAAAACATGCAAAAAAGAATATGATGGAAAAATATGGATAAAGGATCATTATGAATTTTCGATGATTTAGATTTCTACATTTTATGAATTTAAGAGTTTTATTTGATCTATGAATGATGATATATTTAAAAAGTATTAATGACGGGATTACATTAGAAGACTTCTAGAATGTGTAACCCTTATGTTTTTTATATCAAAATGTTAATTGTGGAAGAATTGTATTTTCTTTTTTGGATATAGTTATAAAGAACCATTAGAGTTTATATGATCTCTTAATTTGAGACAATTATGGGTTATTGGTTTTTATGATACAGAATGTGAGGTATGAAATAAATGTTAAGGATAAAACATGTTATGGATATTTTAAAATATTTTATCTCTTTTTTTTAAATTTTATTAGAATTATATAGTTTTTGAAAAAGGACAACATGCAGACCATGTGACAACCTATCGCGTTGAAAGTATGACTGGGATTTATTTCCTACCACTGGACTACGTGTAGTCCCTAGTTAGTATGACTAATTATTTGAGGTTAAATTATTTTATGTATCAATTATAAGTTGATTTCGGGGACTTATGTTTTATAAAATGGATATACTTAGTATATAAAATTATTCGGTGATTAAGTGATAAATGTTATTTTGGAAGACGTTTTCTCTTTTGGGATCACTTTTTGCCCAAGGAAAATAGAATACAATGGTATTTCATTTGAGGAGTAATTGTGGAAATTTATTTTGGAAGAATTTATGTTTTTATTATGAACATATAGAGATTTGGGTTATTTTTAAAAATAATTAACCTATCATATAGAATATGTGATTATGTTAATTACTTTTCAGTATGAGACTTTAAGAGTAGCTAATGTTATTTATAGATAAATGTTAAGATATTTGTGGAAGATTGTGTGATCAAATACTTCTGAATTTTGGGATTCAGACTTTTTTTTGATTATTTTGAAGAATTTTAGTGACAATTTTTTATTTAATGGTATTTTTTGAACTTTGGGTTTTGTTTCTTGAATTTTGGAGATTAAGAGTAATATTTATTTCTATAAAGGATTATCCTTTTTGGGTATTATTAGATCATTTAATAACCTTTTTGGTTATAGTAAATGTCAAAAGATAGGGAAAATATATAGTTCATCCTTTTTGGATTATGGGATTCTCTACAGGTAAATTATTTTACATAAAAAATTTCTATGTCATCTTGAATACTCATCATTTAGAGAAAAGTTGAGTTTGTTGTAGAAATTTATTGAAAGATAAAACTCTACTTGAAAAGTAAGTATATTTCCTTTTGTTCTATGTCAGTATCATAAATAAATTCCTCAACTTTAGGAAATAAAACTTAAAACAAAAACTCTTTTCTGTTTACCTTTCCAAATGGGGAATCAAATACCATTTAACAAATCACATGTTTATGGTTTTCTGGAAGTTATATTTACCCTGATCATGTTTTCTATCCCTCTCCACCCGATCATGATGGTTAGTTACTCTTCCATATCCATGTTTTCCTACATGGAATCCAATTATGTGTTATCTTGGATAACCTTTGTACTTCTATGACTTTCTTTAAAAGTGATAGTTTTATTGACTCTTTTTACGATTTGGGATATTCAATGAATTTTCCAAGCCCAATTTTAAAATTGAAATCACTAGTGAAAATAATTATTAATATGTCGTCATTTTTAATTTCGGTTCTATATAACCAATGTGCAAAGTCAGAAAATTAGTTTATCTCGTCAGTTATAAAATAACCAACGTGATAAATTTATGAGAATTTATTTTTTACGTCGATTATAAAATATCTAACATAAAAAATATTAAGATTTTATTTATCACATCGATTATTTTATATCCAACATGACATAAAAAATATGGGCAATTTATCTTGTCGGTTATAAAATAAATGACTTGATAAAACAAATGTAGGAAATTTATCATGTCAGTTATTAAATAACCAATGTGATAAAAGAACATCTATCATGTCATTTATTAAATAACCAACATGATAAAGTATTTTATAAGTCGGTTATTAAATAAAAAATGTTATAAACATAAAAAAATAGTTTATCACATTAGTTATTTAATAACCGACATAATAAAGATTTTAAATGATTTATCACGCCCTGCATTTTGGCATTCTATTTTCTTCGATCGGGTGACTCCCGACTTTTCTCTCCCATATGGAAAACCTAGAAAGGATTCTTAGAAGTCGTGTCCTCCAACCTCATTTTTCCAACATCATTCATCATCTATATTATAACCAAATCTATCAGGTTGACTCGTAACACTCAAGTAAGCCTCACATTCCTAGGATTCATTTTTTATATTTTGGGATGCACTAAACTTATGTTTTGAGATGTTATTATTTTATCTGTGTTCTTTCTATCATTGTTATTTTCATAGTGTTCTTTCATACCATGCTAAATTCTTTTTTGGTAAAATAAACCATGGGAGTTATATCATGCTAGTTCTATGATTTATGTTGTTGTCATGTGTGTTCTATCATGTGTGTTTGCATTTACTTTCAGATGTGTGTGGGGGGAGGGGTGTCCAGGGGGTGGGGGGGGGGATGGGGGACTGTCTAAATGTTTAAGGATGTCCAAGGGGGTAGTGGGGTCCAGCAGGGTGTCCAAGGGGGTGGGGGTGTCCAGGGGGAGAGGAGGATTTCCAAGGGGGTAGGGTGTGCCCATGGGTGGGGGATGTCCAAGTGGGTAGGGGTGTCTGGGGGGGGGGGGGGTCTCTAGGGGGGTTGTCTATGGGGTGGGGGTGTCGACGGGTTGTCAAAGGGGGTGGGGGGATGTCAAAGGGGGGAAGGGGGTGTCCGAGGTGTGGGGGGGGGGGATTTCCAAGGGGGTATGAGATATCCTGGGGCTGAGGGGGCTATCCAAGGGGCAGGGGGTGCGCAGGGGGGTTAGGGGTGTCCAGGGGGTGAGGGGGATGTTCAAGGTGGTAGGGGTGTACATGGGGGTGTCAATGTGGTGGGGGGATATCCAGGCGGTTGGGGGGCTGTCCATGGGGGTAGGGGGAGTCCAGGGGTTGGGGGTGTCTAGGTGGTGGTGGGGGGGGGGGTGTCCAGGGGGTGTGGGTGTCTAGGGGGCTGTCTAAGGGGGCGGGGTGTCCAAGTGGCAGGGGGTGGTGTCCAGGTGGGTGGCGGGGTTGTCCTAGAGGGTAGGGGTGTCCATGGGTGGGGTTGGTGTCTAGGGGGTGAGGGGGCTATCCAAGGGGTAGGGGGTGTCCACGGGGGTGGGGGTTTCTAGGGTGTGGGGGTGTCCAGGTGGTAGGGGCGGTCTAGGGGGTGGGCGGGGGGGGGGGGGGGGATTTCCAAGGCAGTGGTGGTGTTCAGTGGGTGAAGTGGATTTCCAAGGGGGTAGGGGTGTCCAGGGTGGTGTCCAGTGGGTGAGGTGGCCTTCCAAGTGGGTATGGGGTGTCTAGGGGGTTGGGGGTGTTCGAGGGGGGGGGGGGGCTGTCCAGTAAGTGGTGGTTTCTAGGGGGTGGGGTAATTTCCAAGGTGTGGGGGTAGTGTCTAAGTTTGTAAGGGGGATGCCCAAGGGGTTGGTGGTGTCATGGGGGGTGGGGGATTGTGTCTAGGGGTGAGGGGTTGTCTAAGGGGTAAGGGGTGTCCAGGGGGTTGGGTGGTGTCCAGGGGTTGAGGGGGATGTCCAAGGGTGTAGGTGGTGTCTAGGGTAGTGGGGGTGTCTAGGTGTTGGGAGGTTGTCCATGGGGTTGGGGGTGTCTTGGGGGGGTGTACCGGGGTGGGGATTTATCCAGGGGGTGGGGGTGTCTGGGGGGGGGGCTGTCCGTGGGGTTGGGGTGTCCATGGGTGTCCAAAGGGGTGGGGGTGGTGTCCATTGGGTGAGGGGGATGTCCAAGAGGTAGGGGTTTCCAGAGGGGTGGGGGTGGTGTCTAGGTAGTGAGGGGGCTATCCAAGGGGGTAGGGGTGTCTATGGGGGTGGGGGTGGTGCTTTCCATGGGGTTTAGGGTGGGGGGTGGCTTTCCAAGGTGGTGGTGGTGTCCAGAGGGAGTCAAAGGGGGTGGGGTGTGTCTAGGGTGTGAGGGGGATTTCCAAGGGGGGTTTCCTGTAGAACCCTTGGTATAGGGATATTGCAAAGGCCATCCTGCCAACAGTGTGTGAAATCAATGGGATAATCTATCCCAATGGTTTCAAATCATTGGGATAGGTGTAATTTTAATAAGTGAATGTATACATATTTCAATATTTATACTTCTTATTTGTTATTTATGGACGGGTGAATTTGGTATCTAGTTGCACCAGGATGTATTCTTTGTGTACCATAAGAATAAAGGATCCAAGATGAATTTGTACAGTTATATCATGATTCATATGAGAGAGATATAATCCTAAAATGATTTTGATATAAATATAAAACTATTATATCTAACTATATTTTATTTATAAAATAATTTTCATGAATATATTTTTCAAATGCCCATATATTTGTTTTATATTTCAAAATTTTTTACATTCAAATTATGATATTTTTCATATAAATATAAATTTGTCTTATCTTAACAAGATGTATACTTTTGATATTTTTTATAGGTAATAATGATTTGATGTTGGATTACACTACATAGAATGAGTAATGAATATGAGGAAGGTGTTGATTACTTTTTGGAATTTGGAAAATGAAAGGTTCCAGGCAGTGGAATTTTTTTCATCCCATACGTAAAAAGTTTGAATATGAATAAGTTGAAAAGTAGAGAGATCAAATATCATCTGATTTGTCTTGGTTTTAATATGAGTTACAGACCTTAGATTTATCATGGTGAAAGAGGATAGGATGTCAGATATACTGATGATGATGATTTACAATATAGTAACTCTTATGGAATTGAAGAAATGATTAGTGATGTTGAAGTAGATCAAATTGATATAGAATGGCCAGTTGTGAGTCTATATGGTGTTGCTGAAAAACCATTATATCCTGGTGGTATTGATTTGATGGTTTGGTCGGCGGTGTTAATATTGATTTACCTGAAGGCGAATCATGGATGAAGTGACAAAATTTTTACAGAGCTGCTACAATTTTTGAAAGACATTCTTCCAAAAGAAAACGACCTTCTATATTCACATTACAAGTACAGGAAAATATTTTTCTTGATGGGATTGGGATACAAGAGTATACATGCCTGTACAATTGATTGTATCATATATAAGAAAGAATATGAATTTCTGTCAGAGTGTCCTAAATATTGGACATCATGGTATAAGTTGAAAGAAAAACCATAGGAATATGTAGATATTACCGAGATCCCTGCAAAGGTATTTTTGTGTATTCCTATAATTCATCATTTAAAACATTTATTGGCTAATTAACATGATTCAAAAAGGTTAATATGGCATGATGATGAGCGGAAATGTGATGGAGAAGTACATCGTCTAGCTAATTGTTTACTATGGAAGAAAAATGATGAGTAATATCGTATATTTGGAAATGAAATTACAAATCTTAGACATGGGTTGTGCATAGATGGAATGAATCCATACCGAACTCTCAGTATCACACATAGTTCATTGACTGTTTTATTTTTTATTTAAAACCTCTCTCTTAAAGTTTGTATGGAGCACAAATATGTCATGTTTAGTATAATGATCTCTAGTCTGAAGAAATCTAGAAATGATATTGAAATTTTCTTGTCACCATTGATTATTGATTTGAATCTTTTATGGGAGGATGATATTAGGGTGTATGATTCTTATAAAATGGAATATTTTCAACTGTATAAAGCGCTTATGTTCTCTATAAATGACTTTCCAGTATATGGAATTTTTTTTGGATACAATGTTAAGGGTAATAAAGAATGTCTAATTTGTGAACAATAAACATCATATTTTCAATTACATCATGTGAGGAAAATAGTATACATGGGTCATCAAAAGTTCTTGACTATGGATCACTCTTATAGAAGACTAAAAAAGGAAATCAATAACTCAAAATCATTTGATATTGCTCCAAAACCATTATCCCATGATGCATATTTTGAGATCGTAAAAAACCATGATGTGACATTGGGAAAGACACATAAATCTTGTAATGATAAACATATATGGATGAAAATGTCATTATTTTTTGAGCTATCATATTGGAGATATCATGAAGTGAAACATAATATTTATATCATGCACATGGAGAAGAATATCTACGATAATTTTATTGGAACATTATTAGATATTAATGGAAATACTAAATATTGGTTGAATGCAAGATTATACTTTCTATCAATGTAAATATGTTTGGAGATAGCTCCTACTCCTAATGGAAGACCAAAATTTCTTCCTCAACATGTAAAAAATTATCCAAGAGGGTAAATATTATATTTTTTCAATCTCTACATGATATCAAAGTGCATAAAGGGTATTATTAAAATGTAATATATTTTTTCTCTTTTATGGATTTGATGTTTGTAGGTATGAAATCTCATGATTGTCATGTCATGATCCAAAAATACTACCATTTTCAATGCGTGGAATATTTACTATCCATTTGAGAAAGACTATAATAAAGATGTGTTATTTTTTAATTCAATTTGTAATAAGGT
Source organism: Viscum album (assembly GCA_963277665.1). Lineage (NCBI taxonomy): Eukaryota > Viridiplantae > Streptophyta > Magnoliopsida > Santalales > Viscaceae > Viscum > Viscum album. Next base: position 251,500,550 of record OY728129.1, on the reverse strand, counting down.
GATTGATGTGAATGCTATGATTTTTTTTGAAAAGGATGAAATTTCTATACTTTTCAATTGGAAAAGTTATTTCCTCCATCATTTTTTGATATAATAGTGCACTTAATGGTTCATCTAATTTAATAAATAATGCTTTATGGACATGTATATCATCATTGGATGTATCCTTTTGAAAGGTATATGAAAATATTGAAGGGGTATGTCAAGAATCCATATCGACATGAAGCCTCCATTATTGAAAAGAATATTTCTGAGGAGGTTGTAGAGTTTTGTATGTGCTACATGGAGGTGGAAGAGAACATAGGTTTTCGTCCATCGTTCCATGAATGAGTTAATAACAAGGGAAAGTGGATTAGTGACATGAAAATCAAATATTTGTTAGCTGAATAAATGAACAAGGTAGAATTATACATCTTGAATAACATATCTGATGATCAACTGTATATCAAATTTTATATTAATGAGTTGAAACAATATCATCAAAAGAAGTATGAAATCCAGAATTTGAATAAGCACAAAAAAATATTTTTTTCCATTGTTTAAAAAGACCTTTCTTGATAGATCATATGTATTAGATACATTAATATGGTTAGTGGGCAGTCAATGTGTAAATGTTATAACATGGTCTGGGTATGACATTAATGTCTATAAATCTCAAACGAAATATCAGGACAACATAAGTGCATTTCAGAATAGTGGGGTATTGGTGTTTGCAGAAGCAATGAATTTTTCAAGTTTGCAAGACAAAAAACTTATTTCTACATCAAGTGCATATTATAAATTCATTGAAGAAATACGGGAGGTTGATTAAATTAAAATTAAAGTTCATTTTTTAAACTGAAAAGGGATTATCAGTAACAACAGTGCCAGACACGATGATTTTGGAATGAATTTTGCTAATATGAAGAGATTAGAAAACACAACAGATTCTTTTATAATGGCAACACATGAAAAATTGATATTTTATATAGTTGATCAATTATATATGCAGATTTATATTGTTTTACATGGAAAAAAATATATTGGTTAGGATCAACATTATAAAGATTCAGATTTATGTGATATCCCTACTTCCATGGAACAATTAGCAGAAAATAATGACGAGCATGATGAAGACATGGTTTGTTCCATAAGGAATGTTCATAAAGAAGAAATGTGGGAAAAAATAATTTTTAAATTCCTAATATTACTGGTATCATATGTTTATTTCATGTTTACATTTATTATTTTCATAAAATGATACATATTTTAATTTTTTTAATTATTAAAATGCGCTCTAAAAAAATAAGTATAAATTTTTGTTTATTTTAATTTGTTTTATTTTAGTTTTTCATGTTTATCATTATGTAACATATATATCTATTGAATTTTCTGATAGAAAATTACATTACCATGTTTACCATGTTTACTATTTTTACCATGTTTACCATGTTTACCATAGTTTACCATAGTTTTTCTTTATATAACTTATATATTTATTGATTTTGTGGAATGAAAATTACACTACCATGTTAACCCTATTTACCATTGTTTAACATGATTACCATATTTACCGTGTTTATTATTATGTAACCTAGTTTAGTTTTCCATTAATTGTACATAAGTATTGGAATATTTGAATTTTTATATTTTTGAACAAATTTTTTCTTCTTTGATTTGAAGGATAATGACAGATCAATTAGTTGATTAACCACATGATTTTGGAGATGATAATCACAATAATAACTCTGGGGAGGAACATTAACAGGATCCTCTTGATGTTCCCCAAACATCCTCATGTTCTCCCATAACGACAAATAATAGTTCAAGAGTTGGTAAACGTGGCTGCACATGTTTACCAAAATTATCACTTTCCCATAGCCAGGACCATAGGATACTCATTGAGTTTGATGAGAATGATATTCCTAGAGGTCCAAATGTAAAATATTTTAAGAGTTCTATATCAACTTAGGGTAAATGAAAAGTAATCATTTTTTATGATGATTGGAGAATTGTGGACAAAGCGATAATATCTCAGTTGTGGTAGATCATTTTTTTAAGATATTTTTATATTGTTCAACTAAAATTTAAATGTTTATATTATAATATGTTTTACCTCTTCTTTATCATATTTCATTTGTATTCCTAATACTAGATGAGTCATGAGGAAATGTTTATTGATTTTTTTTGGAGATGGAGGGATTTCAAATCAACCCCCACATCTGATTTCATTTTCACTCATAGGGAACATGAAAATACATGTATATATATCCTTTCATATATTAATACACATTGAGAAAATTTTTTCATTGTATAAGAAATGATTCATGTTTGGTAAGGGTAATGTAAACTTTTATAATGATTCTTATATAAATGATCTTATTAATGTTTTGTTAATGATTTATTATTATTAATTTACAGAAAACAAGGAATTATCATCAGGATCTAAAATTAAAAAATGTATACCCTCACAGTTTATCTCAACATGGATATACATTATTCGAAGAACAAATGATGGTGAAAAAATTACAAAAAACTGAGAGCTGAGTCTTCAAGCTCTGGAGAGGTTGCCCCTCCAAACCCCTCTATCTAGACTTGAAAAATGGAAGAGAGCTCATATGGGAAAAAATGGGCAATATATTTGGAAAAATAGAGAATCATAGTTGAGAGGATTATAAGATATTTATTTTATTTATTTAAGTTAATTAAATTCATTATATAATTTGAATAATTAAAGAAATGTTCAATTAATTAATACAAGATTATCTTGAGGATCAGAGCTCACAGGGGGTATTTACAGCTGCTGGGAGGCAAGATATTTTATCAGTGGCCTTGGGAAAGACCGAACACCACGGTCATGTAAGAGGATATCTGACATGTTTATCGTTATGAAAAATAGTTCTAAGTCTTAAACATCTTCCATTGAGGGTGTTTATCAAAAAAATCATAGAAGACTAGGAGGCTGGATTTTATAATATTAATGTGACGATGAAGTAAATGATTAGAGCGTTAGTGTAGTCTATGTTTGTAGACATGAAAAGTAAATTTCAGACTGCAGCTCCCACTCCACCACCTCCCCCTTCAGACCCCATTATTTATCCTCCACCTCCACCAGTAGGTCCCACTCCCCCACATCAGCTTGCGGACACCATTTTGTATCCTAAACCTCTGCCACATATTTTTAATTATTTGGAGTTGTATATTGATGATCCTAACCATCATGTAGTTCCATATGGGCTGGTATATTGTATAAGAGATATATTTCATCGTCAAAAGTTAGAGGTAGAGAATCATAGGGTCACTGTACATGATATTGTAGATAGATCTGCTCATGTAATATTACTTATAGATGAGGTGATGATAATTGGAAATAGTATCAACCACTTTTTAGTTTGGCCATCAAGACATCTGCGACTCATTACCATAGAGGTATGTATGTTATATATTTTATTTTAATTTTATTAAAGTTGTTTTAACAATTGAAAACTAATATATTTTTCTATTTATTATTTCAGGAATACATCAACAGTATAGAGATACTGTATAGGTACCAAGAAATACAAATGGGTATGACATCAGATATAGATATGGTAGTCTTGAAACATTTTCAGGATATTTAAATTTGTTGCTGGATCATTATGAGTTTCCATCGGAAGATCATGTTTGGCGGAATACCATAAATTTGAGGATTGTGAAAAATGATATCATAGAGATTGTTAAAAAAGATAAGTTGGGAATTAACGTGGTGTAGATTTTTTCCATGTAAGTCATAAAACTTTTCCCTGCATTATATTTTTTAAAAATGTATACATATTTCTGTTTTTTATTAGGTATATTTATTACATGTGTGATAATAATGAGTAGAAATATGTATATGGATTCATGGACCCATATTTTATTTCCCTCTGAAGCACATGCATTGGATGAGGAACAATGAACACTTGAAATTACTGAAATATTTGAATAGAATATAATCACAAAGTGTTGGATGATGCCGTTTTGTGAATGGTATGAAACATATATCTTGGAAAAAGTTCATTATCCTTCAACATAAAAAACCAATACCATAAATTTTATTTTATATCAGTGATCATTGGATGTTCAGTGTTTTTTGTCCAAGGGAGAAAACACTTTATTGCATATGCTCAGTCTATAGGGATGTGCATGGATGTTTTAAGAATATGTTGGAAAAGTATGTTTCAGTTTCATAATAGTTGGTTATATTATAAATAATTTTAAATTTACTCCATTCATATTATTTTCGAACAGGGGATGAGTCTACTTTTGAAAAAACACAAAAAAGAGTGCCAAGATCAAATATGTATAAGTAAAGGTAAATATCAATTTATAATTTGTAATTTTTGATGTATTACATATAAATTATATTTTGAATTGATAGTATTTTAAACATAATTTTCATGAACAACAAGTAATCATAAAATGTAGATATTATATGTTAAGATTTAGGTATGAAAGAATTACAACTGGAACACTTATGATGTTTGACATGGTAATATTTCCTTATAAACATTTCCATAATATTTCAATTGATTTATGCATTATAAATGTTATTTACTATCCTTTTAATTTGTATCTATTTGAGGACCATCAACCTTATAGTTCTCATGATTTCAAACACATACAAGTTGAATGGTAAAATTATTTTATTTTTTTGATTGGATTTCAGTTTGTTTGTATTGTAAAATGTAATTTTGTATATTGTAATTATAATTGTTTATTTGGAAGTTGTTTTTGATTGATTTTTTTTAGTTACATTGTAAAATTTTAATGTTATATATGTAAATGATTAATTTTTATCTGGTTCTTCTTATTTTGGTATACTTCTGATGTTTTTTTTACAAATTATGGTCTAGTTTTGGTATGATTTTGTTTTGGTTTATTATTGTTTCGTACTTTCGCAGAGCAAAGTAAAGGTTTCATGCGGGGTATTCAAGGGGTGGGGGGGATTTTTATGGGGGGTGGGGTGGTGTCTTGGTGGGGGTGGGGGGTTGGGGTTTTTCAAAGTTATATGGGGTGGGGGGTGGCTGTCGAGTGGGGTGAAGAGGTGTTTAGGGGGTGGGGGGATATCCAGGGGGTTCTGTTCAAGGGGTAAGGGTTTCCTGGGGTTGGGGTGTCTAGGGGGGATGTCCGTGGGGGGCGGGGTGGTGTTTATGGGGTGTGTGGTTGTCCAAGGGGTAGGGGTGGGATGGTGCAAAGGGGGGAGGGCTGTCTAGTTGGGTGGGGTAGTGTAGAGGGGGCGGGGCTGTCTAAGGGGGTGTCTAGGGGTGTGTGGATTTGTAGTGGTGTGGGGTGGTTTCTAGGGGGTGGGAGGGTGTCCATGGGGGTGTTGGGAGTGTGGGGGTGGGGGAATCCAGTGGGGTGGGGTGGTATCTAGGGGTGGGGGTGTCTAGGTGGTGGGAGGGAGGTCCATGGGGGGTAGGGGTGTCCTGGGGGAGGGGGTTGTCCCTAGGGGTGGGGGTGTCTAGGGGGTGGGGGTGTTCAGGGGGGTGGGCAGGAGGGTGTCCAAAGGGAACATAGGGTTTCCTGGGGGGACAGAGGCTTTCCAGGGGGTGGAGGGGCTGTCTAGGTGGGTGGGGGTGTCCAGGGGTGTGTGAGTGTGTCTAGGGGGGTGGGGCTCTCTAGGTGGGTGGTGGATGTCCAGGGGGTGGGGGTCAAGGGGGTGGGGGTGTTTAAGGGGTGGGGGTCAAGGCGGTGGGGGTGTTTAAGGGGTGGGGGTGTCCAGGGGGGTGGGAGGGTGTCCTGGGGGTGGGGGGGGGGGATGTCCACGAGGAGGGGGTTGTCCAATGGTTTAAAGACCCGTAAAATTCAAGGGAAATTTTTTCTTAATTTTCATTGGAATTTTACAAGAGTTCGGTTTCTGACGGCACCTGATTCCGAGGCCCGGAGTGCCCGAAATTAATTTCCGAAGTTTGGCTCGGGTACGTTCAGTGAACGAACGAGCGGGAATTTCTAACTTCTGATCTGGTGCTCGGAATTGAAATCCGAGGACACCGATGAACTCGCAGCGCCGATATTCTCTTAAGGAGACCTTTTCCGAAGTTACGTTTATTGCGGGACAAAAGTTAGTTTTTGGGAGATTTATAGAAAGTTAAATAAAAATGTGGAACACTTTTCATTTTTCTTACTTGTTGGTTAACTCCTCTCAAAAGAAGTTAGGGGTGGGACCCACACCCACTTAACCTCCCTTGAGAGGATTAAGTGTGGTGGGGCCCACACGAACCCCAACTTTTCATCTCCTCTCAAAACTCCCATAACTCCTTTTTTTTATGAATTTGACAACTTAGCTTATTAATTGGGTTGAGTTGTTTAATCTTTTTCAAACCTTTGAATTTCAAAAGGTTTGGTTGAGTAAATAAAATAAGCTCTTAACTTATTTTATTTGGTTAGATTTCACTAGCCTTCTTGAGAGCATTTTGGGTTCTCCTTCTTCTTCTTCAACTTTGACGAAGAACGCGAAGAACCTTCGAGCTCCGACGAAGAACGCCACTCCTCTCTTCTTCATAGCCAGTTGCTTCCGAAGATCGATGACGCCTTCCGTGTCGACGAAAGGGAATGCCGCTTCCTCCTCGGACTTCCTTCGTCGGCTTACGAAGATTCGCCAACGACGTACCTCTTCGGACGTACCTCTTCGTCAACGGATTTGACGAACGATTACCGCGACGCCCGACCACCGCGACGTTGTCATCCGCGGTCGTTGACGATCTTCGATCTCGAAACCAAGGTAGGGGTTTGTTGTGGTTTTTTTCTTTACTCTCATTCTTGGTTCTAGAATGATAATATTGTGATTAAATATTTAAGAGTTATCATCTAACGGGAGGGGGGTCAGACCGCACAAACATGGCCGAATTCCCCCACCTTTGTTCTTGGTTATTTATAAAATCTTGTGGATGAACGAGAAGGCGTGGTGCCGTCGCACCACGCGGGAATCGCCCGGCTTATTTACGCGACGCCGTCGCGTCGCGCCGTGGAAGGATCATCATGAACACGACGCTGTCGCGCCGCGCAGAAAAAAACTGAAGGCGCCGCGGCCGGAGCGGGGCCGCGGCGGTAGGGTGCAGTGCCGTCGCACCGCGCCGGACGACGAACATCGCGGCCGGTTCCGGGCCGCGGCGGGACGAGAAGACCGGCGGCCCTCCGGGCCGCCGGCGTCGGAAACCGGAAGGGGCCCGACTTTGCCGGTCCCGTTGAAGAAAAACCGATCGGCCAAGTGGCCGGCCGGAAGGTCAAAGACCGGGGAATTTAATTCCCCCGGTCAACTCTAATGCCCCCCCCATTTATGAAGGGGGGAGGTTTCTTTAAGGGGGGCAGGCGGCCCCCCGGTTTTCTTCAAGCAGGCCCCCACGAAGGGGGCCAGTTCTCCAAAAAGGCGCGCCTTAAGCCGCGCCACCTGCTGGAAGCGGGGGCCATGCCCCCCGCGCGTGACATAAGCGGCACCAGGCCGTGCCGCCGCCGGCCGGGCCGCGTCGCCGGCCGGACCGGGTCGGACCCGGGTCGACCCGGTTCGGGCCGACCCATGGGGGGTCGGGTCGGGTCGGCCCGGACCCCCCGTTTTCGAGACGATTTCGGTCATTTGGCCATAACATGAGCCACGGACCTCCAATCGACGAAACCATTAGTGGCATTGCGATCCTTGGATCGAGACGGTCGATTCGGTATATCACACTCAAATTTTCGGAATACTTTGAGTTTGGCCGGGTTGGTTTGTTCACGAAACCAACCAGGCCCTCGGAGTAGAAACGCTCATATCTTGAGCTACGGACGTCCGATTGACGTGCCGTCAGCTTTGTTGTGTTCCTCTTAGTGATACAGATCTTTTGGCATACTCTGCCTGAGGTTTGGACGCAGGTGGAGTACGGTCGGGCTGTTTTTGCCTTAAAATCCAACTGGGCCCTGGGACGAAAAAGCCAATAACTCTCAAACCGGGCATCCGATCGACGCGCCGTCTGTTGCGTTGAGTTCCTGTTGACGATACGGAACTTTTGAATACATCAAATCTGGAATTTGTGACAGTTGATGTATCGGCCTCTCTGCTCGTGGAGCGGACCCTCCTGAACGAGCTTGTTGTGTGCGGGAACCCTAGTGCTGGCTGCGACTGTTACTGCTACTGCTACTGCTACTGCTACTGTGACCGCGACGACGACAGTACAAAGATCCTGTGTGGATTCGATGACGACTACAACACTAAGCGATCCTACATGGATCAGTGCTACAGGTCCTGTGTGGGCCCGATCCTGTGTGGGTCCGATCCTGTGTGGGTCTTTGTGCTCAGCGGTCCTGTGTGAACTAGCGCCTATAGGTCCTGTGTGTGCCCGATCCTGTGTGGGTCTTTGCGGGGGTTTGTTACCTATCGATCTTTCGTGGGTCCGACGACATAGATGGATCAGAGATCATCTTTATCGTCTTTCGAAGAAGTATACCTGTGTGAGATGAATCCTGTTGCTTTCCTATGTGGATTGTGTTGTGCTATCCTGTGTGGATATCGTTTTGCTTTCTTGTGTGGTATACGTATACTTTCCTGTGTGGACTGAGTTGTACTCGGGCTCGGAGGTTGGAGCGTATTGGAATTGATGACTTAGGTATATGTATGGGCATATACCTAAGCAGTGTCGGTTATTACCTCGTAATTGTATCTTCCTTTGGGGTTTATCCTTTGTGGATTTTGGGAGACCTTAGGGGGTCTCGGGGTCCCTACTGAGTAGCTTAT